>JAZKJV010003658.1:0-652475 GCA_037367405.1 Ottelia alismoides
TGGCAATACGGTGGCTCTTCAAGCATCCAATATGAAATTCCTTCTCACACTGTTGCAGAAATGATTGAACAATAAACATATGTAGATATACTTGATCGGCAAAGAAGCAGGTCACTAAATATCAGCAGCATGAAGTAAAAGGGCGTACTTGATCACATAGCAGTACAGTTCGTGGACCGAACCCTGATTTGCTGAAGTCATGGCATCTGAAACACAAAAGACTTCTGTTGCTAGAGTATTCAATAAAATAATGATAATAGGATAACATTTGATGCCTAAGATTACTTGCAATTTTGTGAGAAAGAAAATCATTATTCAGACAAAAAAGGAGATCCAATCATAGCATGTTCTCTAACATTTATAACTAATAATTACTGGGCTTACAAACAACTTCACCTGCACAAAAACACAGCTGCTGGCTTCAACCTCTGGATTTTGAACAATACGAATACATCGCTTGAATATTTGATCAATGGGATCAACACCTGAAACTCTTCCAGCGGCAATAGCATTATCATTGTGTGCAACATATTTCTCTCTTTCGATCATACTTTTACAGCATGGACAATACCAGTCCCCTTCAGGTATGGTAGACAACCCTACACATTCTGCACAAACCATGTTAAAACTCAAGCTTCCAGATTACTAGTATTCAAGAATTAAAGTGCAAACTTGAAATAAAAGATGCTTGCGTGTCTAAAGAAATAAAAAGACTATATTGCAGAGACGTGATTAAAAATGAACTAGAAATACAAAAATGTGTGCATGAGAGCATGGGAAGAAGCTTTGAATACTATAATAGTGATGGTACAAGTATAACTTTCCCCTCCACATGCTCTTCCACCTTTCATAATTAAAGATAAAAGTTACTAGTTTGAAATTATTTATCTTTTTTTTAAGCCACATGAAAATATTTCCTAATGAGGTCGGCTCTTTCCCAAATGTAAAAAGGCCATCAACTGTGTCCATAAAGATTTGATTCCACAGTTTAAATCAATACCAGTCACCTATCCAATAATACATCTTGTAGAAATAACAAATGTTGCTTTCCAAGAACCATCTTAGGGATTTTACACTGTATTATTCAACTGTTGCAGTTATTATTGGATTACTAATTAATAAAAAAATTGACAAAGCCTTCGCCCATTATAAGTAGGATCGGTTCTACATGGATTCTTGCTCAAATCCATGTTGAAAGATTCGATTATTTTACGGCTGTTGTCGACTACCTAACAGAACCCCAGGATTTGAACCATGATCTTTTAGGTGGTAAGCACTCTTCATTATTGTGATAAAAATATATATGTAACCTTAAATTTAAATGCTCTGAAAGTTTTTTATGTGATAACTAATAAATAATCCAAAGTAGGTTATCATGTGTTTTCTAAATTAATGTATTAATATGAAACCTCGAGAACCAGATATATGTTTGTAAATATTAAATATGCCACGTAGTCCTGTGTTGTTTCGGAACACAACCTGTGCGCGGATTTTTCTTGCATTTGTTGTAAGTGGACTCAATTACTAAAAGATCAATCATGGACATAGAAATTGAAATAAAAAATATAAATAAATTAGTGTTAATATGCTAAAGGTAATACTGAATTTGTTTGAAACATTAAGTTTGTTAATAAAATAAAATGTAACAAGTCTGTTATCATCTACACTATTGCAGGCATGTGGGCACAAAGGGTTTACCTGAAACCCTAATATCGGGCTTATTGGTTTAAAAATTCACTTGTGAAATTGACATTTCAAAAAAATGTTGAAATTCGGCAAAATTTCAACTCATGAATCGCTATGCTCCAATATCATATGGAATAAAGCTTGCCCACTAGTCAAAGAAACAAAGCATGTATTTACATGGTTTGTGATGGTATGTGTTGGAGTATGCGTCCATTATGTGTAGGTGGGTAATTGGATCCCTCCAGGGTTCAATTACCACACCCTCTTATGTTTAGTCCCACCTTGGCTATTGGTGGGACTTGGAGACTCGATGGGGGCTATATAAGAAGCCCCACACCCATTGTACTAGATGAGAAAAATGGATAGAAAACAAAAGCCCCTTGAAGCGTTCTCCTGTGGTTTCATCCCGCTCCTCATTGAGTAGGGTTCCATGTAAAATCCGGGTGTTCTTCATTGTTCTTATTCTTTATCTCTAATATTACGCTTCCACATTCTCGATTTCTAACACAGTAGCAGAGCAGATTCAATTCTCGAGGATTTCATGTTCTTAATTTATTCAATATTCGATTGACTTAGAAGACTCAATTCTTGCTTGTTCATGAAGATCGTTTAATCTACATTCGTGATCAAGTTCCAAATTCAGTTTTTAGGGTCTCTTGAAATCCTAATTATCAGACATCATCGACAACACCATTCGGCTTGATTTTATTCGAAATCCTAATTCTGCATATGTTCGTGAAGATTCAAAGCAGCAAAGAGGTTCAATTCCAGGCGGTACGTATCTCCAGCGACACCAGGGTTCCATCGCACCCCAGTTATACGCAACATGCCAACATTGGGTGCATGAAGCAAGGTTGCAGAAAGCGGTAGTCGATACTCGGTCGGCGGGGTCACTGACTAAGGATTAATCGGCAGTCGGGAGAGTAATCGGATTTAGTCGGGCATTAGTCGGTTTTGATTTTTTTAATTATTTTAAATATATAAATCGATTTTTAATACATACACTCTCATATATATACACAAATTTAGCAATTTTAATACATAAAAACACAAAGGTAACCAAATTCACAAGTTACTTCACATGTTACTAATCATTGTAATTAGGAATCACCAAGCTAATTGACAAATCACAAAAGATAAATAAAAAGATGTAATAATTATATTGTAGTTATTGACATAATTTGATAATGTAAAAGAATTCATATACATATCTGTTGTAGTCATGGATGCTAAATGTTTGTTAGAAAGTTGTTAGTTTACACCGTACTTTCATGTGTCCACAAGGATGTTAAGGCAAAAGGAGGTATATTTTTGTATTATTTTAAGTATAAAACCACTTCATATATATTTGAATTTATAGTAATAATGACTAAGTAATAACAATTCAAACAATTAAAAGTATATAAAAAAGTATACAAAAAAATATACAAACAGTTTAAAACTTCTATGCAAAAGTCGGCCGACTAGTCGGCCGACTAGGCCGATTACTCGGGCGACTAGTCGGGTCGACCCGACTATAGACCGATTTGGCCTAGTCGAGTCGGATACCCCCCCCCCCGACTCAACTAGTCGGCCTAGTAGGCCGACTTTTACAACAGTGGCACGAAGTATTCAGATCTAAAGCGCAAGCATATTACCGACCACTGATTCTTTGGGTTTCTAAAACCCTAATTCTGCTTGAGGATGCAGTGCATTTCAGGGGTCTTCTTGGAATCGCACAACACGACAATCAAGTGTACATTTTCAGGTCTCATATTTCCATGGTTGCAAAAGTCGGTAGTCGGTACTCGATCGGCTGGGTCACTGATTAAGGATTAATCGTCAGTCGGGCGACTAATCGAATTTAGTCGGACTTTAATCGGCTTTTAATTTTATGATTATTTTAAATATATAACTCATTTTTATACATATATTTACATAGATTTTGTACATTTTTATACTACCATAATAAAATAAAAGAAGTAATTGAATTTAAATAAAACATTAAGCATATTATAACAAGTTTTCTTATAAAAAACAAAATATTAAAAAAATATGGTATCTCCAAGCAAAAATTGGTCAATTAGTGTACCCAGTTGGAATTAGTCAGTACTCGATCGACCACCCCACTGACTAGACTAGTTGGACCTACTAGTCGTCACAGTCAAGCGACTTTTACAACACTGCATATTTCCGAAGAAGAAAGGTTGGAGTACCTCCTGGAGCAACCTGTCTTTCTATCCATTCTCAGAAACTCTAGCAAACATCACAAGTAGAAGTAGCAGCTGGAGAAGAGATGTGATGATTCAGATCTATCGGGATCGAATCACCGTTACCGACGAGTTTTGAGGATTTGGGGGCGAAGTTGGAGCCTTAGAAATTTGCTCCTCCAGGCGACGCATCTTCTCCGTGTGCTACCCCCACCTCCACAAGCACATGATGCTCCAAGTCTCGCACAGGAGGCGCACCCACCAGTGCATGATCCCCTCGTACAGTGCCTCCATCTCCAACAACCATCATGCGGCAATGGTTTCAGATTTCGCGAGATATTGGTAAAATTTCGTCGAAATTTTGATTTCGACATGGCATGCTATTGTTTTACAAAAAAGAAGAGAGAAGAGATGAAAGTAAAAAGAGAGAAGAGATGGCATGCTACTGTTTTACAAATTTCTTCGAAATTTCGATTTCGACATGGCATGCTACTGTTTTACAAAAAAGAAGAGAGAAGAGATAGAAATGAAAGTTAAAAAAAGAGAGAAGGGTTTTTATCAGTTGTGCCCCTCCGAGATGTTCTAATATCAATTATGCCCTTCTCTTTTTGGGAATATCAATTGTGCCCCCCACATCTTGTCGTTCTATCACTTGTGCCCCTCTGTTAGCCTAACCGTCAATGAGTTAAACTTAACCATGTTTTTTCAAACCATGGTGCGGTTAAGAGGAGCGTATTTGTGCAGACTTCTTCTTTATCATCTCTTTCCTTCATTTGTTCTTCTTCCTTTCTATTTATAGTTTCTCTCTCTTAATTAGACCTTCATGCATCCATTAAATCACTAAAATTTTTACATTTTCACGGATATATCACTCATTGCGGATCAAATGGTGAATTTTATTGAATTTTTCGGTGAATTCTTATGAATTAATTAATTAAACACTTGTCTTAACTAAACAAATACTGGAAGTTCTCCTGTCTGCAACTTCCTCCTCCCCTCCCCTTCCTCCTCCACCCCTCCCCCTCCTTCGCAGTCGCCTCCGCCCCCAGCAACCCCCCTCGCCCCCAGCAGCCCCCCCCCCCACCTCTTCTTTCTCTCCTCCTCCGCCCACAGCCTCGTCCTCATCCTCCCCCTCCGCCCCCAGCATCCGTTGAAGTCCACCACTAGAGTCGAAAGCCCTACAGAGGAGATAGTCAGAGAAGCCCATAGTTGTACTCCCTCCTCCTTCCTCTGGTCTAATGGCCTTGACGAGTGTGCTCCACTAGCCTCTCACGATGTCTGATGCGAGGAAGCACTTCTTGGAGATGGATACCACAGGATGCTATGATAGATTCCTGATTTTACAACATCTAAAATTCGATCTTGAATAGAATGGCCCTGATCACAATCTGGTGGTAGATAGCAGTAAGTCTTGCTCCAATGAAGGGCCCGACCCAGAAGATCCATTGCACATCATATCACAATAAGAAAGTAAATATCCAGCAAAATGTTTGACAAAAAAATGGGGAAAGCTGAGAACATTGTGTAAACAAGAACGAAGGTGCCGATGATCTCAGTACCCAACTCGTTGCCCTTGGTGTACCCAATGTGCACGTAGTTGACTCCGCCTCCATTCAGTAAGAAGTTGTGCTTGTTGAAGAGGGAGGTGCGGGCGGAGGGGAGTTGAGGGGATGGAAGGAGGGGGTGGGCTGGGGAGGAGGGGCGAGGGAGGAGGTCCAGGGAAGGAGTTTGGGGTGGAGCTCGAGGCTAGAGGGTGTCGATCTAGGGAGGAGGGACAGGCAGAGGAGGAGGGGCGGAGGAGGAGCTCGAGCCTGGAGGGGTCAGGCTAGGGAGGAGGGGCGGGCTGGGGAGGAGAGACAAAGGAGGAGGATCTCGTGGCGGAAGGAGGGGCTGGAGGGGGCGGGTTGGGGACAACAGGGCAGAGAAGGAGGTGCAGGGGCTGGCTGGGGATGAGGAAGAGGAAGAGGGTGGGGGAGGAGGAGGAATTGGATAGAAAAATGATCTTTTCAGTCTTATTTTAATTTAATTCCAGTTATGTCCCCAAAGTCTGTTTGCATTGGAGATGGATGGCAACTAACCCGAGGGGTAGAAGTGATAGAACGACAAGAAGTCGGGAGCACATCTGATACTCCCAAAAAGGAAGGGGCATAATTGAAATTGCAATATCTCAGAGGGGTACAACTGATAAAACCCCAAAAGAGAAAGATGGAGAAAGAGCAAACCCAATTGGGAAAAAAAGGAAAAGATGGAGAAAGAGCAATCCCAATTGGGTTGCAGTAATTTTGGGCTATATTTTGAGCCATGTTTCGAAAAGAAAGGGATTTCTTTTTGAAAAGGTGCGTACAAAAAAATTGTACGCAAGGAAAAAAAGGAGATGACTATAAAAAAGAAGAAAAATAACCAGAAAAAAATTATTCAAAAAAATATTGCGAGTAGAAAAGCAGAGAAAAATTTTGAGAACGGCTTATGTGTATTTTTTTTCTCCCCCAACTTTTTTATCTTCTCCCAACTTTTTTTTTGAAGCCATTTCTCCCAACTTGGTTGATGTCCTTTATTCCAACCAGTATGTCAGAAAGGGGGAGTATTGTGTAGAGTTCTACGAGTCAATTTTAGATTCAGATTCTTCATACCAGATTTCAGACTCTATAGATTTTTAGATTTAAATTCAACGTTCAGATTGATTCTGAGTCTTCAGTTTGCGATAATCAGTTGTGTGGTCATCATCTTTGATTTGGACTCAGAGTTTTCATGTGATTCATAGGGACTCCAGAGTAGAGATCGCATTCTCTATACCATTGTGGGTTAGGGTTTTCATGTGATTTCATAGGGACTCCAGAGGAAAGATCTCATTCTCTGAGCCAGTACGAGAGAGACCCAGTTCTCTGATGAGGTGACTTTCAAACTCCATTCTCCAGCAATCGTGGAGTCTGACGAAGATGTTTCCATGATTTTTTCTAGTTCAACTCTTCAGAGAAATGGAGCAATTGCGGGCCAGAGTTCTCCAGGTGGAGACTCATTCCAGTTTCAGTGACTCTGACATGCAGTACATAGTACATGTTCTTTAATGAGGAGACCCAGTTCAACTCACACTCCATTCTTTTTGTTCCTCCTCACCAGCAGGGCATGAGAAACAACATCCTTGACAGCAACCGACAGTAGAATATGCGTTGAGTTGATATTGTTTGTAATGTTGTGTATTGTGAGTTTGAGATTTCTTTCTATTTATCTAAGCTGAGCATTGCATGCTCCAGCTTGAGAGGGAGTGTTGGAGTATGCGTCCATTATGTGTAGGTGGGTAATTGGATCCCTCCAGGGTCCAATTACCACACCCTCTTATGTTTAGTCCCGCATCAATTATTGGTGGGACTTGAAGACTCGTGGGGGCTATATAAGAAGCCTCACACCCATTATACCATATGAGAAAAGTGAATATAAAACACAAGCCCTTTGAGGTGTTCTCCAATGGTTTCGGCATGCTCCTAACGGAGTAGGGTTCCACGTAAAATCGCGATGTTTTTCATTGTTCTTATTATTTATCTCTGATATTACACTCCCGCATTCTCGGTCTCTAACAATATGAGCGGATCACCTGAATCCACGAGGAAGGCATCCTCTAAGTCATATATTCATATGATATTTCTCAAATATTAAAAGAATTGTAAGTCCCTTTCAATAATCTCATCAACACATGCAAGTCCCAACACTAAGCAATGTAAGACAAAACATGAGAGACTGATATAATTAGATCTTAGAAAGATCCAATTAGATGCCAACTAAAGTTGCAGCAATACTGGTGTATGGGAAATTATGTTGATCCAAAGGCAAGAGCCAATGGATGGTGGTAACAATGGTAATTATTGATATTCCAATAACATCTCCAAACATGTACGATAACAGTGTTGATGATTCTGATGGCAATTACAATGTCATGACTAACCTTTCTAGTAGCACTAAGCAACGATCAAACCCACCAATTCGATGGTAGATTGGTAGGTTAAGTCTCATGGAAACAAATATGGCAGGCAACAACATGTAATGTACAAAATCTCGATTTCAATTTTGTCCCCCACCCCCCATCCCCCAGCCGAAATTTCGGGAAATTTCGGCTATTTCAGTGGATATGTCGAAAATGGCTAAAAAAATTTTGATCATTTTTCATAAATTAAGATCTTCCAAGTTATTACAATGATAAATAATTTACAAATACATACTTGTATCACATGGAAAAGGCTTTGTTGTTGTTGTTGTATACTTGTATCATATATCGCTCATTTATACCATTTATATTGCACATATCGGTCATATTAGTCAGATTATCATCAATGATGATTCTTGGTTGATACATATTAGGAATAAATATCATACATTTCCTAAAACAACAATAGCTTACAAATGCACACGTATATCACACATTATCCCTCATCCATACGCCTTATATCATACGTATCGGTCATATCGGACATATCGTTGAGTTGATTGATAGCTATCAAAAATGGAAATCGAAATAATTGAGTTAACAACACTTAGAACACGTCTTTAGTTTGTAAAGATAGATGAGACCTTTGATTCTAAAACGTAGATAATGAATAATGAGACAATGTTTCTCTCTTAGAAATAATTGCTATGGACAAAGTTCGAGTGCATTACAAAATTAATTACAGAAACTACGTCTATATACGAAAATAAATGACAATCGAAATCAAACGAACAAGATATATTGGATATCTAGAAGCTATACAGTTGTTTAATCACCATTGCTAAAATCTAAAGAGGGGGAAGGTCCTCAAGTTGAAGAATCATGGTACGCATTGTCCTTGTCACAACATATCCTACCAGGCGGGCTCCCCCTAGTCCGAAACAAAATGTATAAATCATTATATGTTTTAATATTGGGAGTAGCTAAATAAGTAGTAAAATCAAGCTCACATGTATAATGTCAATGATATACATAGATGTCGATGAAATTTCATCGATATTGATCGAAATCAGAGCAATTTTGTACTGAAAACCATCAATTTCGACCGTTATATCGAAATATCGCCGATATTTCGATCCATCTCGATCGAAATACGGAAAATTGACATAGAGGGAGTTTCGATACCTAGCCCCCGTCGAAATCAAAATTTTGATGAAGCTGAAATTTTGAGAAATCTCAATCCCTGGCAATATTTTCCACGATGATTATTATAGAGATGGTTCCATTTGCAATTGTAGGGAGTTGGTTGATATCACATGGAGGAGCCCGTAGAACTCAAACATGTCATCAGCTTGCATGATTTCTTCTTTGATAGCTTTAAGTATCTTTTGCACCCACGTCAATAAATAACTTTCAAGCATGATCTTATTAAAGATCCCTTCATATATGATATCGGAAAACACTAATCCTTTAGTTCTCCTTTCAATCTTCTTTTTCTTGAGGGATATCAAATCCAAAGGTTAACCAAATTTCTACCATATGTTCAGGACCCATCTAAGAGGCGTGCCTCTTCACCTAAATTGCTCAGCTCGTAACACAATGGATATATCTCTTGAAATTTAAAAATAACCAAATAAAAACTTAACCATTAATATCGAGCTATATCACTACGCACACCTTACTATCATCCCTTCTCCTCTCGCTCTCGTCATTGTCCATCATAATCATGTCTACGATTCATCCCTGTGCTGCTGGCAAAGCATTGAATATAGTGTGGGTTAGCATCCTCTTGGTGCCAGCATAATTATCAGTGCCCAATCTCCACAATGAAATTCTCCCTTACATGAGCTCATTCAATCTCAACCAACCTCCACGTCTCCTCTAGGCAATCAAATCTTGAGATCTTCTGCAAAGCCAGTCTGCTACTGACCGGCATCCTCCCTCAACTGCTTGCTGTACTCCACGAGGAAGGAGAATGTGTCATCCGGTCCCTCTTAAAAACACTTCTCCATTGCTCCCACACCACATCAAGGATCCACGGTTGCCACAACCAAACCTCCAACACGAAGTATGAACCATAATTCCACTGTCGGAATACCACAACATAGGTCAGTAGAAGTTTAGGCTTGTTGTCTCCACTGCCCTATCGTCTTGTGTCTTCAAAAAAATTCATTCCAACTTGTTGTTTAAGTTGTTTACAGTGTTAATGAATCAAGATTTAGATGCACTATTCTTAATTCAACAAGAGTTAATTGTGCTACAACGAAGGCTAGAGGAGAAAACACGGACAACTAAGAGATCACAAAGCATTCCTATGTCCAAGGTTGCAAAAATCAATAATCGATACTCGGTCGGTTGGGTCACTAACTAAGGATTAATCGACAGTCAAGCGACTAATCGGATTTAGTTGAGCTTTAATCGGTTTTGATTTTTTTAATTATTTTAACTATATAAATCTTTTTTATACATATTACTCTTATATATTTACAAATATTTGTACATTATTATACTATCATAATAAAAGAAAAGAAGTACTTGAATGTAAATAAAGCATTAAACATATTTGAATAAGTCTCCTTTACAAAAATAAAAAAATATGGTATTTCCAAGCAAAAATTGATCGATTAGTTGGCCTAGTCGGAATTAATCAATACTCGGTCAGCCACCCCACTGACTAGACTAGTCGGACCTACTAGACGGGCCAGTCGGGGGATTTTTACAACAGTGCCTATGTCTGATATTTTCATCTGACATACAGTCTGATAAGTTAGTACTTGCCACCATGACCTCGTTATCCCTCTTCTAATTACTTAAAGGCATTCTTTCATGAACTGCCACAATGTTTTGTCGAATAGAAATGTATACCTTTATGGAAAGAGCGAGGGCAGGAATCACATAAAAGAAGGTCCCCATCACCGGCACAAATTCTACAGACGTCGTCATTCTCACGTGCAGAAAATGTTCTATCCTTTGACAGTGAAACTGACAACTCATGAAGGGAAACTCCATTGGAAGTGTAAATGTTCAAGTAGCTGTCTCATAAGACCAAAACATATGTTCAGATGCACAACAATCAGGGTAGAAAGAAAATCAGAGAACAAAACATTTCATAAAAAAACTCACGGTTTCCTCCGCTGAGCACAACCTGCGTGTGCTTCAAATTGTGAGGGACTTACCTGCTCAAGAGCTTGCAAAGTTAATACAATCATATAATCCTCCAAGCAAAGAAAACAAGTATAATTATTACCACTGAATTACAGCATCTACAAAATATTCCAGAACCTTTGATGTACCCTTCCAGTAATCTCTGTCAGGTAATAACAAAGACAAGGGTAAAAATTTTATCTATAGAGGAACAAAGGAAGCGATTGAATTTGTCAACTCTAAATAACCTGTCCACGGGTATAATATGCTACTTCTGTTCCATCTGGTAAAGTATTATTCATAAACACTAGCTTGTGCAACCAAAAATCCCTTGAGAAATCAAACAGATAAATATTGGTAATTAGTCATTTTTACAATGTAATATTTGGCAGAAAAGTGTCAAATGATCAATTATTAAATAAAATACTAACTTAGTGGTCATCTTTCGCTGGATACTTTTCTTTTGTAACGATAAGTTATTTGCTGAGCTGCCAAGGAAAAACAAAAATGTTGCAAACTGTGAAGGATCTAAGAATAGAATAAAGCAAAGATGGATACCACCAGGTAGTTTACAATGTAAAGATGTCTTTTTTGGGTTACATCGTGATCAAGAAAAAAATCAAGCAAACTTCTACTACATAAATATATCAACTTCACTATAGTAAATCACGGCTGGTTTCAACCAGAACCTTTCTTGTGGAAGTACAATCAATCTATTCACCAGTCACCATTGACACCAATAACCAAATGGCAGATGCAAGTCAGTATATAACATAAAATTAATTGGTACCCTTCTGTTTCTAATTTTATTTAAAGGAAGGTGCAATTGCTTATTTCCTTTATGTTTTACATAAGAGATTTTTAGGGGAATTTTAAGAAAGAGCCAAAACAAAAAATATTGCTACTATTTCCCCTCAATAAAGTATAATATTTTTTTAAACATTCGATTCACGTCCTAATGTAAGCGAATAGACCGGCAAGAGACAGTGGGGTTTTTCATTGGGAGAGGTTACATGCAGAGAATATATTCAAGCATGCCAAGGCTCTTTGAGTCCAGTAACTTGTGTTAATTTTTTATAAATAAAATTGATTAGGTGTGCACTTTCTAGGTGTCCACCCCATTTTCCCCTCGAAAAAAGCAAGCATAATAGAATATGTCTATAACTGGAATAAATCTGAAAAAGATGAGTTACTTCAGGTTCTCTTTTTGAGGAAAAAGTTATTTCAGGTTCATTAATGTAAAGGAATGTCTATATACATGGATGTGAATATCGAAGGAAGTCAACAGAGGGTTAACAAAAACCCGTAGATCTTACAAAATGATTTATGTGCATGCATATAGTATGTACACTTGGACCTTCCAAAGTACTCGAATATAATTCGGCTCTATCGGAACTCTGCTCTTTCCATTGGCTATCGATCCAAAGCAAATCAATCATGGAATACACACCCATATGGGAAGTGAGTCCGTGCATAGGCCAACAGTAGTGCACAGGGGTGAGAGCCTAGGTGATCAGCTAGCTAGCTGGTCAGTAATTGCTTACATTTTGTTCAAAAAAAAAGGTGAAGGGAATAGCTGCCAATCAAGTGGACATCCATATTTGACAAAAAATATGTTACAATAACTTATCCCTAATTTTTGAAGATAATAAGAAGCATTCCCAATATTAACATCTTCCAAATAAGGTTTTTGTCCCCTAAAAATAGCCCCTTTTTTTGTTTACAATGGCTTGAAGGTTTGAAAGTGTTTTATTCTTCACAAACCTACCTATCATTCTGACTATTAAACCAATCCCCATAAAACACAAAAAAGGATTATTTGTCAAACAAAAATTCCCAAGGTCATCCTAACTCACTTGAAGGAAGCACATGTGTGAAGAAAAACCATTTTGTCCTCTCGCTTTATGTCACAAAGTCCACAATGTCATCTTTGCACCCATTTCCTCGAATTGTTCCCTTTAATCTTGATTTAAGTAGTGCATGAAGACTTCAAATCTGCTTGCATTATTCAATTATAACCGAACCCGTGACAGATTTGCCCTCTCTAAGCAAGAACAAATCTACATATCTTGCACTTGTGAGAGAAAGGCGATAGCAAGGCATCTGGAGAAGCGATTGATAGGACAAGTTAGCTCCACTAGGGCACAACCATTTATGCCTATGTGAAGAGGAGGAGGCCATGGATCTGTCGGGCCTCTGAGGTCTGGAGGTGGGTTCCCAACGAGTTTGCTGATTGGGTGAGGGCTACTGCACAGGGAGGGAAAGGTAGGATTGGGCGATCGCATGGCCCCATCATGAGGGTTTGGCATGATTGTGTGAGGGTGAAGTTTTGGGAAAGAGGGGTCCATCGTTAAAGTTAGTGAAAGGAGTGAGAGGCTGGGTAGCGCACTGTCAGCCACCGGAAGCAAGGCAGTCGGGTGGTGATATGCTTCAGATGTGGATCCACGGGCCATCAAGTGATTGTTTGCACGGATATTTTGGGATATTGCTGCTACAAGATGACGAGTCACAGTGGAGTTTCTTGCGGGTGGTGGATCAGGTGAATCACCAAATCCGGGAAGAAACCAGTTGAGAAACCTCTCGCTACTTAGATTGAGCAAACCAGATATAAATATATTTTCAACGATGCCACCTGGCATTCCTTAACAGAGGTGGTATCAGGTGTTTCCTCCAATCCAAAAGTCATCTAACTTGAGGAAATTCTAATAGGCGAGTTCAGGAGCAGACATCGCTTCGTGGACTTGCATGTTCTCAAGTCTCGAAGGTGCTCGGAGAGTTCACATTAGATGTCATCCTGGATGCAGCATCTGCCTATGCAAGGGGGGTTTTCTCCCGACCAAAGAGATACTACTATCACACAACGGTCTAGAAGGTATTTTTGTGGAGAGGACCACTGTTGACCGATAGAGGGTGCAGCTCGGACTAGCGCTATGAGTGTCGAGGGTCCCTCTGCTTTTCCACAAACCTGGTATCTCTAGGTGTTGCTCTGGAATCTCTGGTTGTTACGGAAGTCTCTCCCACTCTGGAGATACTTGTATTAAGGCTGAGTCTAACGACGCCGGTGGGTCCCACACTAACCCAGCGGTTGAGGTCCTATTCTCTCTGAGAATACGAATGTCTTACGGAAAAAGTAGTAGTGTATAAATGGGTAGTTTCTCTCCTCTTGGTCGTGTTTGATCTTGGTAATGTCTGAATATTCTCTTTTTTCGTTTAATATATAGATATAAGTTGCAAAGGCAATTCTGGCTCTTGGTCATTTGCATGAGATCCTCATGGCGGGAGTCCGCTTTCCCTTTTCTCCAGGATCCAGACACTAAAAGGCGCTTGGTTATCAATCAGTCGAAAGAGCGATCGGTCCAAAGTTGAGAGGTGTGGGCCCTGAATATATAGATTCTATATTATGGGGGGAATTTTGAAATCTAATTGTCGAGCTTATTATATGCGCTATTATATATTCTAGTTCTTTCCGTTATTCCTAAGGCAGTATTTTGAATGATTTTGCGGAGACAATGTGTATCCGACGATTGTTAATGGGAGGTGAACCTCAACATTACGGTGGTTGAGATCACGGGTTGAACACATGTGAGGGTTGGAATGCTCTCTATGGGTGAGTCGTATGGGGTTTCATTTGTTAGTAGAGGTTTTGAACCACATGCCCCCTCCGTCAATGATTGTTGATGAGGAGATGTTGGAGGAGGAGAAGCCTTTCTAAGTCTTGGAGTGAAACTCGGAGCCAGGTCTACACGCTCTCCTCTTCCATAGACTTTCAAGACCTCATGAAGACTCGAAGAGGAAAGGAGATTCAGTTGGCCTTCAAGTTAAACATGCCTCAACATTTCCATCAATTGAGAGGGACTCTCGTGGATGTTTTCGAGCCAACTATCCAACCGCTTGAACCACGCTCCTCATTCCTTCCGCACGGTTCATCAAGGGGTTGTATCGTATTGTTATATACTCGTTGGAGCTTATCTGCATACATTAACACTAACCAACGTCTACCTACAATGTTGAACCTAAACAGACTACCTAGAATTGTGTTGGGTTGTTGTTCTTGCAGTCATAACTCATAAGTCATCGTTGGGGACCAGATTGTTATCTAGCCAAACCTTTGCCCACCATAGGAGGTAGGGGTGTACAAATCTAAGAAGTGGAAGACATGCATCCCTATGCACCCCAAGCCCCCCATGGAGGTGGATGAAACAGTGGCAGTCAAAGTTCAGTTTCGAAATAGACTCTGAGTGGGTCACCAAGCTAAGTCACAATGACGATTGTTCGACTTCAATCGCAGAGTAACGAGGAGGTGTTGGCATTGGTATCGGTATTGGCATTAGTAGAGAGGGAGCCTTTCTGTGTACGCATCGCTAATTTGCCATGGATGCAAGGGTGGCGCACATCACTACAGGCAGACGGTGGTATGCCCATAAAAGTAATCGCCCTAAATGTAAGGGTCTAGGAACCCGGAGAAGGGGGGACTGTAAAGAGGCTCCTTTCTAAGTACACGAAGATGTAGTTTTTCTTCAAGAGACCAAGATCCAACCTTGGTCTGACAGCATGTAGAGGTCGATCAGAAGATCTCGTTGTTATGATTTCAGGGCGATGAACGTGGTTGATGCTATTAGAGGTTCCTTGTAACCTGGAATGGCGACTTGTTCAAACTTGAATCTAAGTTGCTTGATAGATATATGGTGGATATCTTTCAACAACAACAACAACAAAGCCTTTTCCCACAATTAAGTAGGATCGGTTACATGGATTCTTTACCTCCATTCAGATCTATCTTGGATCAACCCGGGCTTATATCCACAAAACTAAGATCCCTTCGTATAATCTCTTTCCAACACTTCTTGGGCCGTCCTCGCCCTCTCTTCATCGGCTCAACATCCCAACACTCGCATCTCCTAACTAGTGTATCAGCTGATCTTCTTTACAAATGATCAAACCATCTTAAGCAGTTTTCTCGCATCTTATCCTCGATCGGAACTACACCAACTTTCTTTCTGATTGCATCGTTCCGAGTCCGATCTTTACGTGTGGGTCCACAAAACCACCTTAGCATTTTCATTTCTGCTATAGACATTCGCTGCACATGTCTATGGTTCACAGGCCAACATTCAGATCCACAGAGCATAGTAGGTCATACGGTTGCTTTGTAAAACTTTTATTTAATTTTTAAAGGAATTTTCTTATCGCATAAAACAACAGAGGCTCCTCTCCACTTTAGCCAACTTGCATTTATTCTATTAGTAACATCTCCATCAATTTCCCCATCATGTTGCAAAATTGATCCCAGATATCTAAAAGAATCTCTCTTCCGAATGTTATTGTCACCAATCTTCACCTCGATTCCTTCACCATTGCTTCCATCAAAGGTGCACTCCATATAATCCATCTTATCCCTACTTATACAAAATCCCTTAGTCTCCAACTCATGTCTCCAGACCTCAAGCTTCCCATTTACTCCATCTCTAGTCTCATCAATCAACACAATATCATCAACAAATAACATACACTAAGGTAACTCATCCTAAATGTGACTTGTCAACTTGTCAATAATCAAAGTAAAAGGAAATGGACTCAAAGCAGATCCTTGATGTAGATCAATATTGATGTCAAAATAGCCAGTCTTCCCAGACGGAGTCTTTACACAAGATAAAGCCCTATCATACATGTCCTTTATGAGGTTAATGTATAGGACATGTAATTATCTCTTCTTCAAAACTCTCCACAATATCTCTCGTGGGACAGAATCATAAGCCTTCTCCAAATCAATAAAATCATATGGATGTTCTTCCTTTTAGCTCTATAGATCTTCATTGTTCTCCTCAACAAATGGATGGCTTCAATAGTTGAGCGACCTGACATGAATCCGAATTGGTTTTCTTTTACGTTGGAAACTTACCTCAACATTCTTTCGATCACACATTCCCAAATTTTCATAGTGTGACTCATCAGCTTAATACCTCTATAATTTGAACAATTTTGAATGTCTCCTTTATTCTTATAAAAAGGCACCACGATACTCCTTCAATCTTCAAGCATTTTCTTGTTTCGCCAAATAACATTGAATAGATTCGTAAGTCAAATCAAACCGCGTTCACATAAAACTCTCCATACTTCTACAGGAATGTTATTCGATCATACACCTTTCCCATGTCTCATAACCTTCAAAACCTCCTCTACTTCCTTTCTTTGTATCTGTTTATAGTTTGCACGATTCAAGTAACTTTCACTACTAGCTAGATCACCCAAAGCGATCTCTCTATTTCCTTCTCCAATGAAAAGTTTATGAAAGTATTGCTCCCATCTAGTCTTTATATCCTTCTAAATAACAAGCATGTGACCTTCCTCGTACTTAATGCATCACACTTGAGAAAGGTCTTTGGTCTTTCTTTCTCTTGCATTGGCCAACCTGGATATATCTTTCTGACCCTCCTTAGAGTCGAGATTTTTATACAAAACTTCATAAGCTTTTAATTTAGCTTCTCTTACATCCTTCTTTACTTCCATCTTCGTTATTTTGTAGTTTGTGGCAATTTCTTCTGTTTTATCCTTAGATATAGCTTTAAAGCATGCTTTTTTAATTTTTAGCTTCTCTTGCACCCTTCACTCCACCACCAAGCCTCCTTTGAACATGGAGCTCCACCCTTTGACTCGCCTAACATCTCTTTAGCTACCTTTCGGATACAAGATGCTACTGCCTCCCACATCTCGTTTGCACTCTCTCTACAATCCCAAGATAAGTCTTCTAAAACCTTCTCCCTGAAACTCGATTGCTTCAATGGAAGATTCCACTATCTAGTTCTAGTGATCTTAGGAACCCTCCTTTTCTTTACCGGCCCTTTTATTTGTATATCCAAGATTGACAAGCGATGTTGGGTTGTCAAACTCTCTCCTGGGGTTACTTTGCAGTTTTTACAGCACAACCGATCTCTTCTCCTCAACGCAAAGTAATCTATCTGTGTTCTGGTTGGCCCACTCTTATAAGTAATTAAATTCTCCTCCCTCTTCTTGAAGAGAGTGTTTTCTATGAAAAGATCATATGCCATTACAAAATCCAGAATGACTTTTCCATCTTCATTTCTATCCTCAAAACCATGTCCTCCATGAGCATTAACATACCTTGAAGCATCTTTTCCCACACATCCATTAAGATCTCCATCTATGCAAATCATCTCTCTTTCTGAGATTCCTTGTAAAATCTTATTCAGATCCTCCCATAAAGCGTGTTTAGACCTCTCATCTAAACCAATTTGCGGTGCATAAACTGAGTTGATATTCAGAATTTCTTCTTCAAGTACCAATTTTAGCAAAATAATCCGATCTCCAAATCTTTACATCTCAACCACACAATCCTTCAAATCATTATGAACAACTACTCCAACACCGTTTCTACCCTTATCTTTACCTGAATACCAAAGTTTAAAGCATGTCTTCTCGATCTCCCTTGTTTTCTCTCCAACCTATTTAGTCTCTTGAAGACATAATATATGAATATTCCTTCTTTCCATCGTATCCACTATCTCCATCAATTTTCCAGTTAAAGTACCAATATTCCAACTACCAATCCGTAACTTCCGTTGCAATCTCTTTTGGACTAACTTCTTTATTCGCATGTGCCCATTACGCGAGAACCCTTGCAAACGTTGGACTGCATCCGGGCAGTGATGCAATGGAACTAGCTTAATTACCCACATGTGTTCCTCATGCGAGAACCCTTGCAAATTTTAAACTATATCCAGTATGCGATGTAGCGATCCTTACCAATTTTTCATTGCATTCGAACGATGCAACACGTCGCAAGTAGAGAACGCCCCAACGAAATTTGTATGTTTGCTTAAATCCATGTTGAAAAGATCCGACTATCATGAGGCAACTTCTTAAATAGTATTTTTTAAAAAAGAATACTATTTAGGAAGTTGTCTTCGATTGTTTTACGCTGGTTGTTGGCTACCTAACGCAACCCTCCTCATTTACCCGAGCTTGAGACCGGCCATGACTGAGTTATATGGCGGATTCTTTCTTAAAGACAAATGCAATGTGGAGGCACTCAGCTTTCTCTTGTTTGTACCGCCCCAATGACGTCGTTCTTCACCACTTGCTTTGGGAGGGTGTCCGAGAAGCTAATGTTTGATTGTCTTCTTTAAATTGGTTGATTGGTGTAGATTTCAACATCATATTATTTGCCATGGATCATCCATGCTAGCATGGAGACTTGGATCAAAAGTCTACTGATTTTGGGAATGGGTGAATGATTTGCAGCTAAAGGTTCTCGCAGCAAAAACTATGATTAGAACAAAAAGAACAGAGGCGAGAAATAAATCTAAGACCATTTTGGTTGCATGAGTACCTTGTGTTCTTCGCAGCAATAGTAGATGCATTATCATTATTTGGAGATGGCCTATCCACCAAGCACACACCGCATATTGACGATGAATCTCTGATTCCCGATGATAGAATAGGAGCTATGTATAAATAAATTTAATTAGCTTAGGTCTGTGCATGATCCAACTATCAATCTATAACAAACATGATTGTCAAGTTTCAACGGTCAATTTAACTTACCTTTGCATTGTTGACAACTAGAAAACGGAGATTTTGAATTGAAACGCGCTGCATTTTTTATAGTTGATTCCAAGGTATCCAGAGGAGCGGTCATGCATGCTTTTATCACATGACGAAGACTATTACCATTCTCCAAGTAAATGAAATTGGCTGGATGTTTTCCTTTGCCACCAGCATGCACAGCAAACTGAGATGCTGAAACAGTCTACCACTCCCAGAATAGAATAATGCATTTATTACTTGCTGTTACCTTTCAAAGGGAAAGAAAATAATCTAATTTGACGGAGTAAAACAAAGAAAACATGTGGATGGAAGAGGGGAACTCACATTTTTCCCCTTGCATGAAGAACAGAAACACAATATGCCTCCATCATTTATTACTCCATTAACTACTCCTTTCTGAAAAATGTCAAAGCAAGTCTAAATCAATCAAGAAATGCTTCATTAGCTTGAGAACCTGAGATATAGTTTTATTACGTGTGTGTCAATTTATACATGACGAGAAAAAAAACATAACCGCACAGATTACACGATTCATCAATGTTGTTTTTAAGTGTCCGAACAACAAAGTTATTTCTATAAACACCCCCCCCCCCCACACACACAGAGGGGTACGAACGTGGGGGAGGTGCATAATAAGGGGTTGTAACCAGAGGTTGAGGACTTTCAAGATGAGGTAGGAAATGGGATGCAGCCACAGGGATTGCGAAAAATGGTATGGACGTAATGGGGATGGGATTGTGTTGCTTGCTCAGATTTTCCCCTCAATTTCTATCAATTAATCAGATTATTAAGGAACTTAGTTGTCATGCCATCTTTGACCACTTGTATATCGTGTTGCAGGATATAATGATGGGCAGAGTGATTGATCATGGCCTTGAGCAAGGAGGTTTAATCGAATGGTGCAGACTCCTTTTGCTGGTAGCTCATCTGACTCCTCAAGGGCTTCTCCTCTGCCTATCCCTGGCATTTGCGGTTTAGTCATCTACCACTTCAGAAATTGCATTGTGTTCTCCTTCAGTTGTCACCATAGTCAAACTTACAGTGAATCATGTGAGATAGGAAAACATCATTGTTCGCCCTTTTATAGCAGGTCCACAGGGAGTAGCTCCAATGTCTTAAGCTAACGCATTTGATACATGGAGTCCTAATCATGGTCCTTATTTGCAGGAACACATACTATAAGGTTGTTGATAGATTTTTTTTCGTGTTAGTTGGATATTCCTCTTAAAAAATAAATCTGAAATTGTGGATGTAATCAAGTCTTGTGTCTCTGAAATGCAAATTCTATTACAAATTCTTGTGAAAATCGTAAAATCCGATTTTTTTAGTAAGCATAGAAGCCGATAATGCTCTTGAATTGTGTATTGCTTTGTTGTATAGCTTTCTTAAGCAACTTGGCATTATATATCAAACTTATTTTGTGTGTACATCCCAACTCAAGCTTCTTTTGTGTATACATCCCATCAGAAAGCAATGCCCTAAATGTTGGTTTCAGTCACCATTTCAGTATCGACCAAAACAGAATTTCGGTGGAATTTCGACCGAAATTTCGGTCATTTCTTGTACTGGGCCCCCATATTTCGGTTCTTTCGGTCGAATTTCGATTTTGACTGGATATCGATATTCGACAGAAATTCGATCGAATTTCGTTGAAACTTGAGGCCATGACAGAAAGGTAGTGATAAATGAAAACAACATCATATGCCTGATATTGATGAATACCTTATGATTCATAGTTGTCCCTCATAAATATTGAGGGGATGTTATTTTAACTTCATGATATTTACTTAATTGCATGCCTTTGTCATTTTAACTTCATGATATTAATTGCATACCCTAACTTCATGATATTTTCTAGGGATCTTCTCGATCCCCTTTTACGCCTTTCTTCCCTCGCCACTGTAACTCTTTCTCTCTTGTTCACCGTCTTTTTAATAAAATTTTTGGGGTGAACACCATGGCGTGTCTCCCCCGAACCGTTGGATTTCAAAAAAAAATTGCATGCCTTTGTCAACTCTTGATGAACAGCACGAATATGTTCCTGACCTCTTTAGTTTATGTAGAAATGTCTCTATTATATTCTTTAAATCCTTTTTTTGTTGCCCTGTGAGAAAGAAAATCGGGAAATTAGCGAAGCCGAGGCCTGATTGATATCTTTCGCAAGGGCCCCAAAATCAAGCTTTTAACCAAATCCCGAATCAACCCGCCTGCACCACAACCACTAATTATCTCTTACCAACCTTGTTGAACTACCTTGTCTAAGCCGGAAGATCTGGAAATATCTCTGCTTTTTCGGGTGAAATTGTTCATATTTTAAGTCCAGACAAGATGAACTATCCCTAAGGGCTACAAATTGTATTTTTGTACTCAAGGACCTTGAAAGGAGTATTGTTGCTATGATCCTTCGCGTGATATATTATCTCTACGGATGTTAACCCTTTTGAATTGTATACCCCTATTCCTTTCCACAAGTTAAAGGTACATCTAATCATGGTGATGGGATATGTTGTCATTCTCCTCCAACTACTAAAAGCAGGGATAAAATATGTGAAGTAGTGTATATTTGTTGCACTAGTGAGGTTCTCATTCAAGATCATGCGATGTCATCCACCACACATGGGTGGAGGTATCGATATTCAGTTGTATATCGAATTCCATGATATCACCCAATATCTCATGAAATATTGGTAATTCGGCTCTTATTGATCAAAAATTGAGAATATCAGTACAAAATTTCCCTGTTATCGGTCGATATCGACAGATACCTTCAATATATGGCCAATATTGCTCACTATCACCTATTTTAAAAAATTTTGGACTATTTGGGATTTTACTTCTGTATCTACTCTCGGTATTAAAAAATACATTGTCATTTTTTTCAGGTTGGGGGTGTTGCCCCACACTCCCGCATGGGGGCCGCACCTGCTCCCCCTAGACCCTCCCCTAGGCTCACTGACCAGGCAACGAGACCCTTGTTTTGAATGGGGGGCTCCGCTTCCTTTTGTCGATGGAGATGAAACAACTCTTAAGCTAATCAAGGAATATCTACATACATATATGTTACAATGCTCAATAGTCCGTTCATTTGATCTCCGATATAGCTTGATATTTGTTTGTATATAATATGTGACGTGATGTAAAGTATATGTGTGTTAGAAACAACTCCTTGATATCCCTATATTATTGTTTAAATTTCATCATTTTATTTCTAAGACAGCAGTATTGTGTGCGATATAATGTGTATTGGTGTGTTAAATACATATCATTCTTATATATAAATATGTATTTGTATGTTACTGTTTTAAGAACTAGGATGATCTTAATTTGCGGAGAAAATGATTTTTTAAGCCATTTCCGATATTTCAACTAATACTCTTTTCCAGGTGGACCGATATGATATCACTATCGATATTTGAACCTTGATTGATCTGTGGACAGATATGATATCAATATCAATATTTGAACCTTGATTTATCCTAGTGTTCCGATTGCCTTGCGAAAAGGAAGCATGCATGCTTCCACTGAGTGACCTATTCCTCGCCCTACTAGTTTTTTTCTCTCACTGGTGTACATTCCATAGATGTATTGAGATCAAGGATGCACTTTTTAATGATAAGAGTAACACACAACCATGGAAGAAGAAATATTTGTTTTTCAAACGAATGGCACCTATACTCTATAGATCTTGAACAAATGCTATCATTGAAAATATGAAAATATAAATAGATCTGTGCAAATAAGCACCATTCACATAGACTCTATATCAGCTTAATGTAAAGAAATGTTATCAGGAAAAAGCGTACATGTAACCCTTTAGCTGCACCATCAAGGGGGGTGTCAGAGAGTTTGCAAGTTATGCAAAGGACATTTATGATTTATGGCCATAGGCAAAGCTCTAAAGCCTATTCTACTGAGATGATTATAGCATATTCTACAAATTAACTAAGATGATTAAAGATGAATAATTTATTCGAACCACTTCATGACATTCTCTTTTTAAGCGATAGATAACTAGAGGCATAGTTGTACTACTCATATATGTTCGTTAGATTATTATTATTATAGGTGACTATTCACAAGGTATTTTTGTGTATGGATACCAACCATCCTATTTATGATGATGATATAGAGGCTATGGATGCCCGACAATATAGAAAACTTGTTGGAAAGCTACTCTATGTCACCATTAATTATTTTGATGGTGTTGTTATTGTTAAGCCGATTAGTTAGTTTATGGATAAGCCTAAGAAGATACATTGGGATCGTGCTATAATGATACATGAGTACTCTATGGTTGCATCTAGAAATGAACTTTTTTCCTCGGCATGAGACTCAATGAATCCTTGACTTTTTTGAATGTGTGGACGCTAACTATGTTGTATCTTTGAACAACGGAAAACTCACCATGAGATTTTATGTTTTTATTAAAGTTAATTTGGTGTACCCACTTCAATGATTGGGTGGTAGTGCAGTGTGCCTACCACCCAAAAGATCATGGTTCAAATCCCTCCTTGTGAGGGTTGCATTAGGTAGCCGACAACAACGAAAAATAGTCGGATGTTTCAACATGGATTTGAGCAAGAATCCATGCAGCCGACACTAATTAAAGTAGGAGAAGGCTTCGTCATTTTTTATTGAAGCCAATTTGGTTATGCAGAGAAGCAAGAAGCGATCAATTGTAGCTTGACCTGTAAGAATCGAAGTATAAGGCTATGAATCCTATTACTATGAATGTCATGTTGGAAGTGCCTCTACTAATGCAACTAAAGTATCATAACCACAAAAACGCATTATTACCTACAGTCATGCTTTTCACAAAAGGAGAAGTTGACTTGTCCCTATATTATAGGTTGGATAAAAAAAAGTTTACACAGCAGGTTATGTGGACGTTTCTCACATTTCCTCTAGTGAGCAGAATGTTGTCATCTTTACGAAACCAATCGTATGCACTATGGCATCTTTACCAAGCCAATCGCATAGGCTATCTTCGAGAGAAGTGCTTCAAGCTATAACATATTGTATACTCTGGTTTGAACATGGGTATATTAACTTTTTGTTTTTAACAGTTGAGTGGTATATTTATCCTCCATGTTTTATGTATTTTCCTTTTGTTATGCATGTAGTATGTAATTTTCCCACCAGGGTCTCTCTTTTCTATATAAGAGAATCCTTGGACCTCATGAATAAACAAGTTATTCATTTTCTTTACACATGGTATCAGAACTATGGTAAGGTTGTGGGTAAGGCTAGTCTTAGACTTGTTGATGCAAATCGAAAAAAATTTGCAACGGTGAAAAATAATAATTTGACAGTGGAAATAATATTTGGTGGAGAAGAAATTGGAGGAATAGAGAAGAGAAAAGTTGCTGGATGCGAGAGATTTGGGGAAGAGAATCGCGGAAATCGTGTGGGGCGAGAAGAGAGAGGGAGAGAAAGATGAGATAAATCTCAATTTTAATTGCAACTTCAACTCTTTAAAAAAAAATAGACCACCACCCTTTATATAGGAGGGATGAGATTACAAAGATAGAAACCAAAATCAAAATTCAAATCTAATTAATCCTAATTGACTCTAACCGACAAACTACCTAATTTAACCGACTAATTAAGATCACATGCGGTCTTTTTTTATTCAAATAAATATTCCAATGACTCGATTAATCGTAAAAATAATTAGACTCCAATTAACTTCGAAAATTTAAGCCCTATTTATTAATTTCTCGCTGCATCAGTTCTCCTCCACTTGAAAAATTCGTCTCTCGACGAATTGCTTGATCTTTGAAGCTAAATGATTTGATTTCAATGTTCTCGGTCGCCTTTTCAAAGAATAGATGTGAAGCAAACAACGGGTTCTAGGCATACTTGGAACGGTGGTTGGAGTCGTCGGTTTCATATTGGAAAAAAAGATGTGGCATAGGTAGCGGCGCCCATGCACAGGTTTCTCCCTTGATGTGGTGTAAAAAAATTGATGTGGCATCTTCATTTCGAGTTTCACGACGTTCGGAGAACCTGTAGTAAATGAATGGCACAAGGTTAGGAGGGGAGGAGATGTGGGCAATGAACTAAGTAAGCCATGGAACCTTTATATAGGTGAATCCCATCGTACTAATCCTAATCGGATAAGGGGTCAGCCCTAACTTCTTTATTTCAGCACCTTGGTGTAAATATTTTAGCTCCGAGGGGTTGGACTGCAATTTTCGTAGCCATTCACTTAATTAAAACTCATAAGTTAAGTTTTCCAATTGACCTTTGGATAAAATAGCATCGGAAGAGGGGTCTCCCTAAAATATTCCCAAAATATCTCTTTACTCCTTTTGTCAAGAGATCCGATGGAATAGATCAATAGAGACTCTCAAATTTTGTTAGGGTTCAACTCTTTCCTTTAGGAATAAGGTGATAGCGGCAGTAGGATGGAAGCACGGGGTGGCGGTGGTGGCACGCGGGTGGGGAATCACGGTGGCGCGCAGGTGGGGAGTCATGGCAGTGGCGTGCTGGTGGGGGGTCACGGTGGCGGCGCGCGAGCAGCCAGCAGGGGGGAAGTGACGTTGGTGACGACGAGGTTGGGACGAGGGTGGTTATAGTATAGGATGATGGGTTGTCAGTGGCGGGAGGGCCTAGAGAATTTGGCGATGGAGTCGGGCGATCGAGAGGGGCTGCGAGGGGGGTGGTCGGAGAGTTACTTGGGTGGCGGAGGTGGTTGGTAGCGGGTATGGGTTTGACGTGGGTGTTGGTGGAGCAGGAGAAGGAGTTGAGGGTTGTGGCGAGGGGGTTTGTAGCGGGGTTTGGGGTTTTCTTGGTGATGTAAGAGCTGCAAAGGGGGGCTGCGAAGGGTCTAGAATGGCTGCTAGGGGTGCGTAGGTGGTGCATAGGGCCCATGCGAGGGCCACGGGTTGTGTTGGAGCCGATTTCTCCATTGTGGGCTTCTCCGAAGCTTGCTGGACAACAAACAAAATGTTGTCAATGACCTTTTTTTTCTTGTGAAACAGACTGGATAGCAAGGGATCATCAACGACGGCGTTTTTTCCTTGGCCTTCTTCATCAGGAACTTGGACGGAAGCTTCGAGGCCACGAGGTGGTGTCTCAACAGCCTTTTTGGCAACGATTTCGACGGCGCTTAGGGTCTCAAAATCAGCAACCAAATCTCATAGATTTGTTTGGATTCGAGCAATATGTACATCCTCTCCTTGTCATAGGCTTCAGTGGCTCACCGGTTACGTTCCGATGAACGATAGTCTTTCTGTAAACATATATTAGTTTATTTTGTATTTCTCTGTTATTTTTCTTTTCTGTCGTATGCTTTATGTAATTTACCCATAGGCTACTCTCCTATATAAGAGAGCCTAGGGCTGATGGAATAAACAACTCTTCTATTTTTCCCAACATGGCATCAGAGCGACGGTCCTAGACCGGAGTTCTCGAAACCCTAACCCTATCCCTACCCCACCCGCGTGCCTCTCTCTCCGCCGTCGGCGCATACCCGCGCCCCCCTGCGCCTCCGCGCGTGCGCCCGCGTGCCTGCGCACATGCGCCCTCGCCCTCGCGCTCCTGCGCGTCTGCGCGCACTCGTGCCCTCTCGCATGTGCGCCCTCGCGCTAGCGCGTCTGCGTGCTCCAGCGCGCTCCAGCGCCATCCTGTGCGCTCCAGCGCGCACTTGTGCCCTCCAGCGAACACCTTAGAGCCCTGTGCGTGTGCTCTTGAATCAGCTCTACATCTCTATAGCGCACACCGTCAACTAAATGGGTTTGGTTGCTTGAGGTCTACACATGCAACTAAACCCGTCTATGTCCGTGTAGACGAATCTTATCTTCAGTCCGTCGCTCCAGTCTTCGATTTTCAATATGTCAGAAAGCAAGGCGGATATTCCATTTATTGTCGCCTTTCGTGGTCCAGCGCCTATCGTAAAGATGGATGGTACGAACTATGAACTGTGGACGATGCAGTTCATGAGTATGATGAAGTCAACTGGTAAGAAGCACATTCTTACCGAAGAAGAACCTGCTGAGAAGACTGGAGCCAATGCCTCAAGGGAAGCCGATGACGCATACGCCAAAGTCTGGTTATC
This sequence comes from Ottelia alismoides, assembly GCA_037367405.1. Classification (NCBI taxonomy): domain Eukaryota; kingdom Viridiplantae; phylum Streptophyta; class Magnoliopsida; order Alismatales; family Hydrocharitaceae; genus Ottelia; species Ottelia alismoides. Next base: position 27,563 of record JAZKJV010003658.1, read on the forward strand.
TGGAACTTTGGCGATCGAGATTGCCAATGATATTCTACATCAGCCCATGGCCAAAGCCATGTGGGATATTCTGGCGGCCACATACTCTCAAGCGAAGAATGAGACAAAGATTCTGCAACTCCAGCATGATATATTCACTATAAAGCAGAATGGTCGCCCTCTACATTCTCTCTACACATCCCTACGAGGGATGTTCGAGAAGCTATACAGCTTCATGCCCCTGACAGCCACGCCAGAGCAACGGAAGACCTACCGGAATGCGACTATGGTGGGCGTTTTCCTTGCTGCACTTGATCCCGAGTATGAGGCGGCACGATCCCAGATCTTGGCCGATTCTACTATTCCTCCCATGGAGGAAGCCTTTCACAGACTGAGCCGCATCACCGTCCCTTCTACGGTCACAAATCAGAATGCTTCAGCCATGAACCGCCAACAGGGGCCGTAGATTTCATCATCAGACCCGTGGACGTGGACCTCGTGGCAGAGGAGGCCGTACTCGTCCAACATGTACCTACTGCCATCGCGTCGGACACAATGAAGACACATGCTACTCTAAGCATGGATTTCCTGCATTTGCACGAGTCGCCGAGCAGATAGAGCCTCCATCTGCTGCCTCTTTGGATCAGCGGTTCGATGATCTAGTTGCCCGTCTAAGGGGTATTATTCCATCATCTGGCCAACCACCCACTACTGAGAATCAATCTGATGCTGTTGCATCTGCCTCTGCGTCTACCAGTGCATCAGGTAGCATAATTGCATCTACCAGTAGTAGATCAGATACTTTACCTTGGATTATGGACTCGGGAGCCACACATCATCTATGTGAAGATCAGAGTTTACTTACAGGATACACTCAGATCCCTCCAAGCCGAACAGTGGTCATTGCCGATGGTACACATTCCCCAATTGCTGGTCAGTGGGAGATTAGACTGACATCTTCTATGCAGCTCAAGAATGTGTTACATGCGCCTGATTTTTCAATGAATTTATTATCAATCAGTCAGATTACAAAGGATTTACAATGTCGGGCAATTTTTGATCTATCTTCTCTTGTTTTTCAGGACATCCTTACGGGCAACGTGATTGATCGTGGCTATGAGCAAGGAGGCCTCTATCGCCTCAATCAGACTCCCTTTGCTGGAACTTCATCCCTACCTACTGGACCCATATCTCCTATGTTGTGGCATCTGCGCTTTGGACATCTACCGCTTCAGAAGTTGCGCCGTGTGTTACCCCAGGGTCTGCCTCACACATCCATCCAATATGAGGCTTGTCAATTGGGAAAGCATCACCGGTCTACCTTTCCCAGTCGTCCGGGTCGGAGTAGTACCTTCAAGTTTGAGTTATTTCATATTGATATATGGGGTCCGAGTCGTGTTCCTGATCATAAGGGACACAGATTTTATATAGTTATTATGGATGACTTCTCTCGTGTGTCATGGGTATTTTTGTTGAAAAATAAATCTGAAGCAGGGAATATTATTATCCATTTTCTTAATGAGATTCGTAATGTTTTCTCCACATCTGTTAAAATTGTGAGAAGTGATAATGCCCTTGAATTGTATACTCATGTCCTAGACAATTACTACTCATCCCAAGGGATTATCCATCAGACATCTTGTGCCTATACCTCTCAACAAAATGGGATCACTGAAAGGAAACATCGCCACTTACTAGATGTCACCAGGTCACTTTTTATACAGAGTCATGCTCCTTATTCTTACTGGGGTGACGCGGTTCTCACAGCATGCTACCTAATAAACCGTATACCGTCCTCTGGCTTAGGTGAACAGATTCTTTTCTCCCTTATCTTTCCTGGTAAGGATCTGTTTTCCCTTACTCCTCGTGTGTTTGGTTCGGTTGCCTTTGTCCACCAGTTGTCTCCAGGTACTGACAAGCTCTCTCCTAGGGATGTCAAGTGTGTATTTGTTGGGTACTCCATAACTCAAAAGGGGTACAAGTGTTTTGATCCATTGCGCAGGCGGTATATTGTTAGTGCAGATGTTACATTTTTTGAATCCGTAATGTATTTTTCATCCTCAGGTGATCAGCAGCTACCTCCACCTACTATCGATTTCATCTATGTGCCACCACCACCACCACCATCACCACCATCTCCTTTACCTCCTATTCATGTTTCACTACTACCTTTTCATTATACTTACAGGCCTACTCCCGCTCATAGTCAAGACTCATCACCTAGCTCGCCTAAGGTATGTTCTGAAGATATTACTCATGATGGATCTAATGATGTTTCTGAGCAGGATGTGTTGCAGAGGGAAGATGAGGACACGGTTGATTTAGATGTTCCTATTGCTTTACGTAAATCGTAGAGAAGCTGTGCTACATATCCTTTGGCAGCTTCTGTGTCATTTGAACGACTATCTGGGGACTTCAAGAACTTTGTGGTGGCATTGTCAGCTGTAGATATTCCACGGAATTACCAAGACGCTCTAAAGGACAGTAGATGGTGTCTAGCAATGGACGAAGAAATGGCAGCTCTTCAATCTAGAGGAACTTGGAGTCTAGTTCCTATACCTGCAGATGTGTCTCCAGTGAGCTGCAAGTGGGTATTTACAGTCAAGCAGAATGCGGATGGCAGTATTGACAGATACAAGGCTCGCCTTGTTGCTCGTGGCTTAACACAGACATACGGGGTGGACTATCTTGATACATTCTCGCCAGTAGCCCATCATTCTACCCTACGGATCTTGTTGTCAGTTGTTGTTACTCGTGAGTGGCCGCTATATCAGTTGGATGTGAAGAATGCGTTCCTATATGGTGACTTACAGGAGGAAGTCTACATGCAACAGCCACCTGGTTTTGCTGTTGAGGGGGAGTGTTCCAAGGTGTGCAGACTTCATAAGGCTATCTATGGCCTTAAACAGAGCCCCAGAGCATGGTTTCAGAAGCTCTCAGACCTCTTTGAAAAACAGGGATACAAACGTTCTAATGCTGATCATTCCTTGTTTGTACAGAAGACTTCCATAGGTATTATTGCAATCATGGTTTATGTAGATGACATCTTGATTACAGGAGATGATGCACAAGGGATAAAGAAGGCGAAAGAAAAGCTGGACAGCGAATTTATTACTAAGGATCTTGGAGTCCTTAGATATTTTCTGGGGCTGGAATTTGCCAGAAATCCGTATGGGTTAGTAATGTCGCAGAGAAAATATGTAACGGATCTGTTGAGTGAGACAGGAATGCTTGGGTGCCGGCCTGCTACAACACCAATGGACCCCAGCATGAAGCTATATGATGATGATACAGAGGAGGTGGACAGGAGAAGATACAGAGAACTGGTGGGCAAACTCCTATACGTCACTATTACCAGGACCGACATAGCCTTTGTTGTGAATCGAGTGAGCCAGTTCGTGGAACAACCACGTCAGGTTCACATGGATGCAATACAAATGATACTCAGGTACCTCAAGTCATCACCAGGCGCGGGTCTACTGTTCAAGAAAGGCAAGGTGATCTCCATCTCAGCCTGTGCAGATGCAGATTATGCAGGGTGTCCCAAGGACAGGAAGTCCACCTCTGGGTTTGCGGTTTACATTGGAGATTCTCTAATCTCATGGAGGAGCAAGAAACAAACGGTGGTAGCCAGGTGTAGTGCTGAATCTGAATATAGGGCTATGGCTCAGGTTAGCACAGAAATGATGTGGGTAAAGGCTGTGTTTACAGATCTATGTATAGAAGTCCCACTTCCTATGACCTTAGAATGTGACAATCAGGCAGCCTTGTTCATTGCAAACAATCCAGCATTCCATGAGCGAACCAAGCACATTGAGGTTGACTGTCACTTCATACGTGACATGATTCAGAAGGGATTCATTGCTACATCCCATGTTAGTTCAGAGAATCAAACTGCAGATATATTCACCAAGGCATTACTACGAGGCCCATTTCAGAAGTGTGCGTCCAAGCTGAGCATGATTGGCATCTATGCTCCATCTTGAGGGGGAGTGTAAACATATATTAGTTTACTTTATATTTCTCTGTTATTTTTCTTTTCTGTCGTATGCTTTATGTAATTTACCCATAGGCTACTCTCCTATATAAGAGAGCCTAGGGCTGATGGAATAAACAACTCTTCTATTTTTCCCAACACTTTCGTTGCATGTCGGTGGGAATATCTGTATGGATCGTTAAATTGTGAGGACGATCTAAATGACATTCTCTAATACCAATTGATGCAAATCGGAAAAAATTGCAACAATGAAAAATAAAAATTTGGCAGCGGAAATAATATTTGGTGGAAAAGAAATTGGAGGGATGAAGATAAAACTCCCCGGTTACGAGAGATTAGGGGAAAAGAATCGGGGAGATCACGTGGGGCGAGAAAAAAAGGGAGAGAGAGAGATGAGATAAATCTCAAATTTAATTGCAACTTGAACTCTTTTAAAAACAATAGACTACCACCACCCTTTGTATAGGAGAGATGAGATTCTAAAAATAGAAACCAAAATCAAAATTTGAATATAACCGATTAACTACATAATTTAACCGATTAATTGAGATCACATGCAATCTCTTTTTCAACAATAACAACAACAACAAAGCCTTTTCCCACAATTAAGTATGGTCGGCTACATGGATTCTTCGCCTCCATTCAGATATATCTTGGGTCAATCCTGGGCTAATCTCCTTTTTGAGATCACATGCAATCTCTTTTTATTCAAATAAAAATTGCAATGACTCGATTAATCGTAAAAATAATTAGACTCTGATTAACATGCAAAATTTAAGCCATGTTTATTAATTTCTCGATGCATCACTTATGAGATGGATTGTCAGGATACTTTCTCTCCTGTGGTGCGGCGTTCTACCCTTCAAATGGCAGTGTGCAAATGGCAGCATTGATCTCTATAAAGCTAGGTGTGGGGCTCATCGTTTCACCCAGACTTATGGGATGAACTATCGGTATACATTCTCTCCTGTAATGATTCATTATATCTTTTGAATCCTTCAATCTGTTGCAGTAGTACGAGACTAGTACTTGTCTTAACTAGATGTGAAGAATACTTTTTTATATGGTGATCTTCATGAGAAAGTCTACATGCAGTAGCCACCTGGGTTCGCTGCCGAGGGGGAGTGTCAGAAGGTTTGCAGACTTAATAAGGCTATATATGGACTTAAATAAAGTCTCAGAGCACGGTTACAGAAGCTCTCAGACCTGGTAGAGCAGTAGGGTTTCATAAGATCGATTACATATCATTCATTATTTGTTCAGAAGGACTCGAAGAAGTATCTCTGTTATATTGGTCTATGTTGATGATATCATTATTACAAGAGATGGTGTGCATGTATTAGTGTGGTTAAGGAGTTCCTTGGACAACAGTTTGTCACTAAGGACCTACAAGAACCTTGGCAATACCTCATAGAGCATGTGTTCACCAGGAACCAACAGGGTCTTGTGATGACCCAGAAGAAATACGTTATTGATCTCCTCTCATAGACAAACATGGCATATTGTAGGCCTACCACTACTCCCATGGATATCAATATAAAGCTATATGATGATGATGACACAGAGGTGGACAAGAAGATATACAGGGAGCTCATTAAGAAACTCCTCTACATCTCATTTGTTGTGGAGCAACCAAGACAACCACAAATAATTATCCATGCACTCACTTAACAAGGAGTATTAGAAAATCATGTGATTAGCCAGGTGAGTTAATAGACATTATTCAAGACCCATTTAGTACTAGGTGTTTGGTTTAGCCCTGCCTTACCTATCATAAGAGTTACAAATTTAATCCATCCATGCAAAGACCTCTTTTTTTTCAAAATAACACTTGTAGAACTTGATTACGAGATATAGCATAATATCACACCCTTTCAGGTTGACGAGGATGGCTCTCCCCTCATCACAAAATAGAGTTCACATGTTTTCTCAATATCCATATTAGATATTAAGTCATTTATACATTCTTCACAAGTTCATGTATCTTTTTCTTGAATAAATTGAGAGGTGTCATCTTCTTTTGATGTTCACATGAAAACTTCATTTATTATTAAATAATACATCACAGGTACTTCAAATAGGAATTAAAAAAAAGGTTTGCATCCTCTGAATAACACTAATTTATGAAAAGAAGGACAAATCACCCCTACGCACGCATGTCCAACATTGAGAAGATATCTCACAAGTGATTCACATGCACATTGAGGACCATTAAATGGCATGGTTTTGAATAAAAATATGGGACTCGATATTTCTTTCATTTATTTCTCTCTCATTCTACTCTCAATATCTTACATTTTGTAGTCTTTTTTTAAATCCCCTTTTCGAATGGGTTTAAACATACCGAAGATAGAAGTTTATCAAAAAATAAATATTGGTGTATCAAAACAATAATTAATTCTATTTAAAGATCTAACATCATATATCAATTTCAATATACTTAAAATAGGGGTCATATAAAATATTAAATAGGTTGAGGTTTTTTTTTTTGTTAAACACTTGTTTAATATCCAACCTTACATCAGGACCATCTTATGCAGTTCGTTCCAAATGTTGATCCAGCATGCTTGTGATGTCAGGAGGAAGTGGAGAATGCATACCATTTGTTCTTCAAGTGATGCATGTGGAGGTCTGGACTCTCTTTGGGAATCATGCAGTGTGTATTGATTGTGTGTCGAGGTTCTGGGAATCCATTGACGAATGATGGAATGCCAGAAATGGACTCTCTTCAAGAAGGAGAAGTTTGGTACTTGGCATTGATCTGTGCAATTTGGAATGCCGGAAATGTTGTGGTTTTTCAACGGGACTGTGTATATGGTGAAAATGCGGTAGTACATGCTAACGTGCTTGTTGAGAGTTGGAACTTGTAATTTCTTGCATTCCTGTTGCATATTTTAGGCTAGTATTTCTTATTGAAGTGATAAATGGTGAAGTTTTTGGGTGCACACCTATATGGTGGAGGTCCTTATTTCTTTTCAAAAAAAAATCCAACCTTATTTTTTAAAGCATCATGTTGAGATACCTAAAAATATATATTTAAAATCCAACCTTCCATATGTTTGAGATATCTTCCCGATGTTACACGTTTGTGTGGAGGTGATTTAAAGTAATGTTATCCAAAAGATCTATAGGTATACGCATCCAAAACATGAACATTCTCAACATAGTATCTCTCCTCCCAAAAAATCAATGCAATGCAAGCAAGTTAAATGCCCCATTTATGTAGATAGAAGAAAGGAAGGTGGAGAATGTGGTGAGGGAGATAAAGAGACAAAGAGAGGAAGGAGATTATAGTGAGACAAATAGGAGAGGAGAGAATGAGAGAGAAAAGGAAAATATAAGAGAGGAGGACATGAAAAACGGAGAAAGAATGAGAATGGGATGAGGGAGAATGAATGATGGAGGAGAATTAAGGAGAAGAAAAGAAGGAAGGGCATAAGAGTCAGGAGATTTGGGGGGAGGGAAAAGAGATGAGAGAGCAAGGGAGGGAAATGAAGATCTTTGATTATGAAGAAAAAGGATAGGAAGACCTTTGAAGATGACTGAAATATAGTAGGAAGGAGGAAGAGAAGAGAAAGATAGAATTGGGAAAGGGGAGGGTAATAAGAGAGACTTTCTCTCTCCAAATGTAGTTGTCATATTCTTTGTTTTCATTTCATCAGTCAAATATCCATTTTATAGATGGGCCACAAATAGGAGAGGAGAGAATAAGAGAAAGAAGGAAGGTATAAGACAAAAGGAGATGAAAAGCGTAGAGAGAGTGAGAATGGGATGAGGAAGAATGAATGATGGAGAAGAATTAAGAAGGAAGGATGGAAGGACAAAAAGTCAGGAGATGATGGGGGAGGGAAAAGAGATGAGAGAGCAAGGGAGGGAAATGAAGATCTTTGATTGAAGAAAGAAGGAGAGAACTTTGAAGATGACCGAAATATAGTAGGAAGGAGGAAGAGAAGAGAAAGACTGACTTAGGAAAGGGGAGTAATAAGAGAGACTTTCTCTCCAAATGTAATTGTTGTCTTATTTTTTGTTTTCATTTCATTAGCCAATACCCATTTTCTAAATGGGCTATACAACAACATCGTAGAAAGTACAATATTATTCTAGACTATACATATACAGAAGAAGAGAAATCTGTGGGCTTCTCGCGCAATATGCTTCTCGCGCAATGAACATGGCGCAGCTCCCTTGCCATAGTTCGAGGATTCAGTGGTAGGTTCTCCAGGTCGACGGCTCCGCCTCTCGCACAGGAGCCCCTTTCCTCATCCGCAAGGTAGCACCCTCCTCGTAGCTCCAGGCATGTTGCAGCCCATCGCCGATCTAGCATGCAAGTGGTGTGCATCCCATCAGATCCCGATCTGCACGCAAGGCGGCGACTCCTCCAGTTCCTCTACAGCGACATCCTCATCGCATCCCCGGCAAGCAACCCGCGAACCTCCAAGCAGAGGCGGAGACTCCTTTCCTGGAGCCCTAGGCGCGAGGCAAATCGCAGGCGGCAAACTTAGGGCTCGCCCCGCATCGTCATCCCCTCCGCCCCTCTGATGTTGCACTCCAGATGGCGGCGACACTTCCTCTCCAATTCTCTCCTACGACAGTGCGAGATAAGGTCCCCCATCAAGGGGGCGGCAATTTTTCTTGGTGAGGGTTCCTAGAGAACCCTAATATGAGATGGGCACGTTTTATTCAAGGGGCCCGAGCGGGCCTGAAGGCATTTAAAAACAAGGCAATGGCCCTTCGTTTATGAAAAAAGAGTGGGAAAGTAGAGGCTCAATATGGACGAGTGTCAAAAAATTTTAAAAAAAAAAGAGCGTTAGTGGAAGAGAGAGTTCAGTAAAGCCGAGATGGGCTATTGTATTTCGGTGCAATTGGACCCTAAGTTCTCTGTTCAAAAAAATGAAAGAACCCCATTGTTTGGGTTTGAAAAAAAGGCGCGTACAATAAAAAGTCGTACGCAAGATATTTGCAAAAAAGGGGCATTATTTGCAAAAAAACAAATTGAAAAAGACACATAAAAAGAAAAGTCGTACACAAGTTAAAAAAATCAAGACGGCTATTAAAAAAATGATGAAAGCCGCATATTCATCTTTTGTTCTCCTCAAATTCTTGTCTTCTCCCAACATAGTCGATGCCATGTGTTCCGACTAGTATGGGAGAAAGGGGGATTCCAAACTCTACAACAGATATTCAGACTCGACGTTGAGTCTCCAATTTCAGATACGCACTTCTTTGCGATCTTTTTAGATGAGCACGTGTTTGCCGTCATTTGTTCGTGGTCCCCATCATCTTTTGTTGTATCGGTCAGAGTTTTCATGGGAGCCATAGGGACTCCATAGTAGAGGATCATTCCCTATGCCATGTTGGCAAGGGTTTTCATGTGGTATCATAGGTATTCCGGAATAGAGTATCATTCTCTATGCCAGATGGGAAAGACTCAGTTCTCCAACGAAGAGACTTTCAGACTCCATTCTCTAGCGACTGTGGACTTCGACGGGGATTGCACTTCCACGGCCTTTTTCAGTTCGGCTATTTTCAAGAATGGAGCAGTTGTTCCATGTTGTGGAGGGCCAGAGTACTCCGACGAGGAGACTCGTTTTCAGTTGTAGTGACTCTGACAGGCGCAGTTCAGAGCACATGCACTATGACGAGGAGATTTAACAAACTCACGCTCCATCCTGTTCGTCCTCCTCACCTGTACGGCGTGAGAAGCAACATCCTCGACAACAGTCGACAATTGTGCGCGTTGAGTTGATATTGTCTATAGTGTCATGTAGCGTGAGTTGAGTTTCTTTGTGTTTGTCCAAACTGAGCATTGCATGCTCCAACTTGAGGGGGAGTGTTAGAGTAATTGGTTGTGCACCTCTTATGATGAAGATGGATAAATGGATATCTCCAGGATCCATTTATCCCATCCAGTTAAGTAGTCTCACTTCCACCAGGTTGGAGATGTGGAGACTCAGTGTGTGCTATATAAGAAGCCTCACACCCATGTATTCAGATGAGAGAAAAAAGAATGCAATATCTGCTCCTTTGAGGGCTTCTCCCGTGGTTTCATCCCGCTCCTTAGGGAGTGGGGTTCCACGTAAATATTGTTCTTCCATGTTTTGTCTTTCTATTCTATACTCTATTTATCATTATGCTTCCGCGTTCTCTATTTTCTAACACACATAATAAGGCAAATGGTATAGTCCTCCACACTCCCATATGTTCAAATGAATGGATGAATTATTTTAAAAAATGAACTGCAGCCTTTCAAGATATCATGAAATCTAATTGAATTGGAGCAAAAACAAAAGTTAATTTCAGTGTAGATCGAATTAGTTGCAGCCCTAATGCAGGAAGTAACTTTTCATGAGGCAGCATACCTTTTCACAAGAATTAACATACTTGACTGACAATCCATCAAGCAACCTTGTTGCAAGCAACTCTCCAACCTTAGAATGAACCTCCATCGATACGATCTTCTTAGACATTTTAAGCTCCAAGTTCTTATGGGCTGCCCGTATAGGTCCTCTGGTGTCATTTCCCATGTTTGTTATAGGATCTTCCACTGGTTCAAAATCATCGAACCCTTCAGTTTTGCTCGCTGATGGCATGCCTTCATTTTCTTTGTCCAAGATCTTTGAAAAAGACCGAGTAAACCTTCTATTTGGTTTGACAAGGCTGTCCATTGCTGCCATCTGATCCTTGACAATAAATGCATTCGCTGACACGGTGCAATCATGCACCTTCACCTCCTTCGGATCATTAAAAACAATTGCATTCTCTATCAGCGAATGACTGTTACTAGATGATGCAGAAGAAATCTCCACAAGTGATTCCGAACACTTCAAAAGGGATCGAGTAAACCTTCGAGCTGACTTCCTTGGCTCAGCAAGCTCACTCAAACCACCAATATCAATTATCTTCTCCTTCTTCCGGTCAGTCCAACAATCAACAGCCGTAACATCATCTGCCTTCGGTTGATTCCCTACATTGACAGTAACGTCGCTCTCTCCCTTCAGTTCAATCCAGCCATGCATGTCACTTGCAGTCTCAACCGTCGGTTTGTTCTTTTCATCCACAGCAATCAAACTTCCATTCTCCAACTTAACCTCATTCGGACAATCAACAGCAGTTGCAGACTCCATCTTCATCTCCACTCCATCCTCCAAGTCTACCCTATTACAGCATCCACCATCAACCGCATTATTCATATTAGAAACAGAAGCATAAGCATCTTGCTCATTTCGATTATCACTAAAACTCTCTACCATCGTATCAAACCGGCAATCAATAGGTACTACAGTCTCCACAAGCTCACTCTTACCAGAATTCGCAAGCCCATTTTGCATGTCAGTAACAATTGCACCATCTACCTCCACCACATCCTGATTCATTCCATCTCGACAATCTATAGGTGACGGAGCCTTCACCAACTCACTCTGACTATCAACAGCAATTACCTTCTCCAAAAACACTTCTTCTTCACGAGAAAAAGCACTCGTGCTCACTTCCAATGAACCAAACCCTCCCCTCTGCTCGGCCGAACTCCGCATCGCCAACTCCCCCTCTGCAACCGGATTGGAAGAACAGGGAGATCCTTTCTCGCCGGAATTCGCCAAATCCCCCAACTTTTCCACTTCTCCCGCATCAACAGCGTCCACTACGTCCTCTCCGGCCCCAGGAACCAGCCTTTCCGAATCCCCGCTGCTCCCGACGCCGCAGGATCCCTCCTTGTGACCATCCGGCAAGTAAAATCGCCGGATCTTACCGGAACGAGTCCTCCCCATGCGCTTGAGCTCCGCCTGCACACCGAGGACGAACCTCAGCTCTCTCTTGAGGCCGGATCGCGCGCCGGTGCGCGGGGCGTAGCTTTCGTCGTGCTCCGCCATGGATTTGATCGGAATGGGTGCTAGTGATCGAGCATGGATTAGGGTTTGGGGTGAGATTAGGGATGGGAGGGGGAAGGAAGAGGGTGTGCTTGTTGGAGGGGAAAGGGGCGAAATTGCAGAGGGAAAGGGGGGAGTTGGATTGGAGGGAGGGAACGGGCGGGGCCGAAGGGAGACGAAATTACCAGAATGCCCTGCGACTTTTTTATTATGGATCACGAGTTCCCGGTGCAAGTTGCCAATTTTACGATAACGGTCCGGTGGTTTTGCGTTGGCATAATTAGACCACAACTGCCCGGTGGTTTTGCGTTGGCATCCCTCGACATTCGAATCGTGTTAATGCGAATTTTGATTTTTGATCTGTGGGTATTTGTTTTTTTTAAGAGGATTGATGATGTCTCTTCTTAGTTTGGATAATGTGATATTTTTGTTGTTTGGAGGGCGGGACCTAAATATTTCCATCTCTAGGAACAGATGAGCACAGGTTTAATATCGCAAATATACAAGAAACCATGTGGTGCATCCTAGTGTTTTTGGATCAAATGGAAATTTAAAACTATGCAGGAGTTATCATGTAAATTATTTGTAGTCAGTTAACAGTCTTTTGACAAGACTAACTAATTTTCAAAATTATTGGTTGATGTATCACGTTAAGTGAGCTTTGAAGTGAACTTCAATCTTGATAGCCTTTGTAGATATGGATGAAAGCAGATGGGATATGGATCGGATATGACTTTTTTCATACCCATATTTACCTCCTCTATATTAGATACAGATATAAATTGTGGATTTAGAGAATCATATCGTTATATAATTGAACACGGATTCAGATCAAATATTCGTCAGAGACAAATATGGATTGAGTGATAATCGAATATGAACATTGATCGAATTAAGATCGAATACCGTTACAAAAAATAGTTAGCTAATCAGTATTACAACTGTAAAGGGGTTTCTCTATAGATGATAGAAATCGGGAGGTTGTAATCTACATGAGACCTATACTGTAATAACTTTGAGCTTGTTGAGTCAACGAGCGTAGTGGTCATCGTATGTGTTGTAACACCCCAACCTCCAAATATAATTCCACATTCAAAAATAATAAAATTTGAGAGTAGGTTACAAGTAGTGGAGATTACTACTTGATAACCCGAACTTAAGCATTTTTTATGGTTGTTAATGGGTTCATTCAGGCTCGTACCCAACAAGTTATCAGAACTAGTTTCCCTTGATAGCAGTCCAGAACCTAAGCCCTGGTATCAAAACATGTCCTCACTTATAATGGAAAGGGCTACTCAAAGGGACCTAAGTTAGGAGTGTGCGGCCACTACTATCATTGAGAATAAGTGACGGATCATGTCGCAACGAAGATGTGACAAATATAAGTGGGGGAGATTGTAATACCAAACCCCCAAATATAGACACATATAGAAAACTCACAAAAGCACGAGTCGTTAATAAAGTGACAGAGATTTCTACTTATCAATTTGAGATTAAGCATTTTAGGTGGTTTTCAATGGGTTCATTCAGAGGCACGTACCGAACAAGTTGTCAAGACCAATTTTCCTCAATCCAGGATGTTATTTCAAAGGTTGACGGATGCATGAATTTGAGTAGGGAGAATCTAAGTTTAGATTTATTGAACATAATAAATAATAATAATAATATATTATAATAATAGTATTTTGTATTCTTATATTTGGATCCCACTCGATTTTTTTGAGTTGTTATACCTATACTGGAAAATTTTTACAACTAATTGTGATATTCGATTGATACTCGATTAATATTTGAATACGAATATTCATAGAATAATTTTCAAATATGGTAAGTGGATATCTAAATATATCTGTATCCATTTTCATCATTACTTATAAAGCTACGTTCGACCCAAATTTCAAGTTTGGTAAACTCATCAAACTTAACTCGAGCTAAGGATGACATTGTTGAGAATTTGGTTTGATGGCTCAAGACGATAGTGGTTTATGTATATGCATGTATTTTAATATTTAAATGTATTTAAATGTACATTCATGCAAGTAGGTATATAATCAATAATATACATGTTTTCCCGAATCATTGAATAAAGAAAAAAACTGAATCAAAATATTCATTAAGAGATATTTGGTACAATCATCACAAATGTTATTATACCGAATCACCGGACCATCCATGTAACATCTTAAATCTTCAATAACATATTTTTATAAATATAAAAAATTTGAATTAAGGATCAGTGAAAATGGGAAAAAAATAAAAAAGAATAAGCCATGGGTTAAAAAACAAATATCACTACAAGGAAAACAAGTTGTAGCTACAGAACTATGGCCACGGATATGGAGTTTGTGGCCACAGAATTGAGTTCTGGCCACAACACGTCGTGGCCAATATCCGTAGCTACAAGTCTCATCGCGAGAGTTCTCTAGCCACGAATATGTCGTGACCACTACAAGTGGCCACAAAATTTATCGTGTCCACAACTCTTATATGAAGACTTTGGCCACGGATTGTGGCTACGAGAAACTAGTGGCCACAGAATTATCGTGGCCACAAGTTTCCGTCGCCACATTCCGTGGCCACAACTAATTTTTCTTCTAGTGTATTGTTGAGAAAGTACAAGCTCTAACCTTCTCAAAGTATTTCTCTAATCATACTCCCTAAACATTGTATAACATAAAACATGTCATTTTAAGAAGATTCTGAACATGTATGTGGATTTCCTTTATTACACATATTTAATAGGTTTTACAACTTTACATTCATTTATTACAACTATGTATTACACTTTATAAATCCATATTAAATTTTTACATCTCTATTTTTAATTGTTTACAACTTAGTGTATGTTATTTACAAATGTGTATTATTTTTTACAACTTGTTGACCTTTTTACAAGTCTATGTTTATGTCTTAGAACTCCTTGTTAACTTTTTAAAAATCTTCTACGAGATGTTGATCATCTCGATTTTGTTTACAGTTCCTTATTGGTATTTTTACACCTCTATTATTTTCTACAAATCTGTGTTAACTTTTTAAGGTTCCTGCATAAGACGATAATGTGCTTGATTTTGTTACAAATCCCTGTTAACATTTTTTACAAATTTGTGTATGTTTTTTCTTCATCTTCATATTTACTTCTTACAATTCCTTGTTGGACTTTCTATGAATCCTTGTTGATATTTTTACAACTTTTGCAGAAGATGATGGTAGCAACATGGAGCACTAAGATAAGGAGAATAACGAACCTGCGAGAGGGTCGAGTTGCTGAAACGGACGAGCAGATGATGTGCTGGAAGATGGACTCATTCGATGATGGAGTCAAGTGCATAATGGAGGGGGAGATGTGGACATGGTAGATCTTGTTGCAATGGAAGAGCATAACCATAGAGATGGTGGTGATGGAAGGAGTGTTGAGGAAGAAGGGTCTGGTGAGTGGTGAAGATGGTTGTGGCAACTATTCTTTGTGGGTGGATAGACATTTTGGTGGAGATGGGAAAATAAGAGAGGTTTTGAAGAAAAGAGAATCCATCATAATCTCTTACAATAATGCCAAGAGAAATTAAAAATAAAATATCCGCCATAATCACCTTCGCATTCTACTTGATTTCAAAACCATCAATTTGATCAAACTAGTTCCCACCACTATCATCAAATGGAAATTACTTGCTCGTCAATTTCCTAACAGACTGAGGGAATATTGGAAAATTACTCTATGTGTATATATGTATGGAAGATGAGAAGCTTGAGATTTGAAGACATGTTTTAAAGTCTAAAGGATTTCGTATATGGATATCTAAGACTAACTATATGGAGTGCACATTTGATGGAAGTGTTACCGTGAAGGCACTGGGTGATGGGTGTGGATGGATCGGACAGTATGACCTGAAACGATGCAAATAATAAACTTGAACAAGCACAACATTGCGTAAAACTTTCAATCATAAGATAATAAATCAAATCGTAAGTATGTATTTATTTAACATGGAAATCCTCCTGGATAAAAGCCACGACCTGAGTCTCCTGACTCGAATTTTCAAGCTGACACACACAGGTCTTCCACTAACTTGAGTTGCTTACACGATCAACCAACCATATTACAACCTGAGTTGATTACACGGTCAACTCAATCTTATACATGAAATAATCCTAACAACCTCAACACCTAAGTAAATATGCAATGAATAATACGAGGCAAAACTAAAATCATCTTACAGAGCGAGGAGCATGCTCATAAGAATCAAACACGGAACTTTAGAGTTGTTGAAATAAAGAACACATCAGAAAAAAACTCTTGAATCTTTCTCTCAGAGTATAGAGTGGAAAGCAGAGAGTAGAGAGCTTGTTGCTTTCGATGTGTGTTGTAGAATGAGGTGTGGGGTCCTATTTATAGGTCTTAGGGTCCAATAGATGTTGGCTTTGAAAAGTAGCAACTGCAAACAAATCAGGAATGAAATCGGTTTCAAAATTCTTCCTCAAATGGAATATGATTGATCAGAATTAAATGCAATCATGATGATTTATGTGATCGATCAGAACCAAAAGTTGACCGATAAGAGATTTAAATTTATCGATCGGAAATGTAAATGTTGCGATTCAAATAACGATCAATCATAAATGGAGAGCGATTGATCAGAGGTGATCAATCAGGTGTAAATAGTTGATCGATCAACTTGACTATTTGACCTAAAAAACAAAGTCGAAGTCAAAGGGATGAAATACAATATGCAAGAACTGAGGTCTTTTACATTATAAGATAAATACAAAAAGCATGACTCGATAACAAAAAAACATTCTTCTTGTTCTTCTTCTTCTTAAGCTTGAGATCCTTCGTTGAGCTTGAGCTGGAGTTCCATAACGATGAATTCCTTTGAGCTTTTATTCCTTACTTTTTTTGTAAAACTAATGTGTGTATGTAAGCAAACAATTTTTGTAAATAATTTTTTATTTTTTTGATACAATCAAAAAGATCTAACTGCTACCAAAAGTTGGTAAAAACTAATTGTAAATAGATACTAATTGGAAAAGAGATAAGATCCCCCCTCCTTTTGAAAACATTCCTTTTTATCTAGGCTCCACTTGGATTCCCCCTTATTTTTCTTAGATTCTCCCCCATAAAAATAAGAGTTGAGGACTCATCGTTAATGCATGATATGCATGATCGATTAAATAAAGAGTATAAGAAAACACCAGGGTTCTTGACGATGAACTTCTCCAATCTTGGTATCTTCTCCATGGTGGTAGCTTCCATTCATGATTTTGAAAGTTGTTCGACCTTGGCAGGGTCTGCTTTTGTTAACGTGGCTTCCTCCATTTTCTTTGGTCTTCGATACTTGAAAGTTTTTCTTTGGTACCCTTTCTTTTTTGTACCCTTCAGGGTTAGATTGAAATGTTTCTTTTTTTCAAACCTATTTCTTTTATGGAAAGAATTATAGCTAGTTGCATGGTTTTCTTCTTTTCTTTTCTTTTTATAACAGAATGTACAAAAAGTAAATTTTTTTAGCTCAACAAATTTCTTTTCTAAACTAGTAATTTTAACTTTAAAACTACTTAAATCTTATTTCAGTGGTTCATTCTTATTTTTTAAAACATCTAAGTCATTAAGCAAACTAGATTTATCTTCTACTAATATCTTATTAATGTTTTTAAGCTTCATATTTTTTCAAAGATCTTGAAAGGCATTATAAAGTTCAGAGTCGGAGTTGGATGAATCAGATTCAACTATCCCAACAAATTCCAAGCATGTGCTTTCTCTTTCTTCGTCACTGCTACTTGAGTCGTCATCCCGTGATGCTTGCATAGATTTCTTGTTGGATTTCTTCTTGAGCTTCTTTTCCCGTCTGAAGTTCTTATGTAGCTATGGACAATCCTTCTTCACGAGCCCCACTTGTCGCATTGGAAACACTTAGTTTATCTCTTTCTCTCCTTTTCTTTTTGAGAAAAGACTTGAACTATCAATTCATGAATGCGATTATCATCATTCATATCAGATCCCTCAGTTGATTCCTTGTTGGCTGCTAGGGTTGTATTTTTCTATGTCCATTCTCCTTCTTTCTTCCTGTTCTCCAGCTTTGTTTTATAAGCAAGGAGGTTACCTATGAGATCCTCTAGAGATGTTGTGTTGAATTCTATTAACTCCTCTATCGCAGTCACCTTGTGCTCCCATTATGGCGATAGTGAGGTGATGATCTTGCTTGGAAGTTCTTCGTATGGAAATGTTCTCCCCAAATTTCTCAACAGGTTCACGGTATTTATGAACTAGACAATCATATCCTTTGTACTTTCTCCTTTTTGAATTTTGAACGTCACGTCATCAAGAATTAGAATTTTGAAGTGAGTCTCCTTCACCTTTGTTGTCCCTTCGTGTGTTGTCTATAGGCAATCCCTTATCTTATAAGCCATCTTTACATGAGAGACTTTTCAAACTTAGTTCCCAATAGAGTGCAATGTATGGAGTTCATCGCCTTTGAATTAAGCATCATTTGAGTTAATTCAATAGTAGTGTAACATGTCTCCTTCTCCTCTATAAATATGAATTCCTTCCTAGTCATATTCCAGATTGTAAAATACGATGACTGCAGGACGATCATCATCTTTATCTTCCAGCTTGAGTAATTCGTCCCATTGAATATGGGTGAATGAAATATGGAGCTTCCCTCCATACGTGATCCCGAGCAGTTGTTCATGTGTGTATCGGAGAGCTACTTCTTTTAAACAAACGAGTATCTTATACCAAATGTTGATTTTTCTAACCTGTGAAGACACTGATTGATGGGTGTGGGTGGATCGAACAATATGACCTGGATTGCTGCAAATAATGAAGTTAACAAGCACAACGTTATGCAACACTTTCAGTCACAAGATAGTCCTACAAGTGCATATGTATTTAACGTGGAAATCCTCCTAGGTAAAAACCACGACCTGATTCTCTCAACTCGGGCTTTCAACCTGACACATACGAGTCTTCCACTTACTTGAGTTGCTTACACGAGAAACCCGTCCGTATTATAACATGAGTTTACATGGTCAACCCAATCGTATAAAGAAAATAATCCTAACTACCTCAATATCAAAGTAAATATGTAATGAATGATATAAGATAAAACTAAAACAATCTTACAGAACGATGAGAGTGCTCGTAAGAATCAAATACAAAGCCTTAGAGCAGCTGGAATGAAGAACGTGGAAGAAAATAACTCTTGAATCTTTCTCTTATAGTGGAAAGAAAAGAGTAGAGAGCTTGTTGCTCTTGATGTGTGTGTGTGTCAAACGATGTATGTGGTCATATTTATCGGTCTTAGGATCCCATAGATGTTGGCTTTGAAAAGTAGCCGTTGTGAACAAATCATGAATGAAATTGGCTTAAAAAATTGTCATCAAATGGAATATGATCGATCATAATAGAAAGGAATGATCGATCAGAGTCAAATGATGATCATGATGATTTAGATAACAGATCAGTATCAAAAGATTAGCGATCATAAATATAGCCATTGTAATTCAAATAATAATCAATCATAAAGGGAGAGTGATCGATCATGTGTAAATGGTTGATCATTCAGCTTGACTCTTTGACCTGAAAGTAAAAAATCAAAATCAAAGGGATGAAATGCAATGTGTAAGAATTGAGATATTTTACATTTTAAGATAATTACAGAAAGCAGGATTTAATAAAAGAAAAAACTTCTTCTTTTGAGCTTGAGATCCTTCCTTGTGCTTCAGCTGGAGTTCCATAGCTATGAACTCCTCTGAGCTTCTTCTTCACTTGAGCTCCTTAGGCTTGAGCTTGTTCTTCGTCCAATAATTTTCCTGCTCTTGACTTTGCTACAAGCTTTGTACACAAGTTTTGTTGTCAAAATATGTATGCTCATGTATTAACAATTTCCCCACTCATGCATGCACTCACAAAAAGTGAGGTTGAAAGAATTATGGATGAAGGGAGGTGGGGTCTGGAGGGGGCTTGGCCTCCCCATTTTCCACGAGTGTCCGCCATTTGAGGAGATACTTAACTCCTCAATTTCATCTTTCTCGAATTTGAGGAGAGATTGGCCTCTCCCGTAATTATTTATTTTGCTTCTATTTTTAATAGTAAAAAATGAATTGATTAATCAAATACTATAAATAGGTAAATACTTATCCCCCCCCCCCCCCAAGATGCTTTCCTCATGCCCACGTTCTTAGTTTTTTTGAAGTTTGTACATGAGTATATAGATTTTGAGACATTAGATGCAGAAAAAAAGATCATGAACTCAATTTATTTAAACTTTTTTCTCATGGTGTTCGTATATGAGTATCTTTTAACTTATTTATATCACTATTTTTGTAGCTTTGTGGTAAAACAAAATTTAGGTAATGAGCAATAAATTTTCATGTAAAGTATGATATAATATGTAAATTCAATCATCATGTTGAAAATTTATTTAAATGCAGGTATGCATTTAAGTATACAATTTCATAATAGTTTACACATTACAACGAATTTGGTCAATGACAATGAAATTTTAATTACACAATTAAATTTACAACGATGATTGTTAACTATTCCAGAATTTTGCTTGATTCTTTTAATTTCTAAGACTATCATTGTCACTATATCATATAATCGAATTATATAATATAATGAGTACCGCATGATTGTTTCTTCTCATTATTGCTAAAATAGCAATGAGAAGTACAAATTGTAACGGAAATGTTAATGAATAAATTGTCATTTTATAAACATTTAGCAACGAGTACAACATTTGTTCTGAAAGAAGATAACCTGATTTTATAATGAATAGTATTTTTATTATAAATTTAACATTGGAGGAAAACTAAATGAATATTAAGGTTATTCATTATCAAAAGTTAATTTTCTTGTAGTACCATAAGCATCAAGTTAGAAAATATTTTATAAAATATGAAATATAATCATATGTAAGGAAACCCTTTCGTTTGTTAACAAAAGAGAAATGTTTGTGCGCATTGTATTTTAGTATCAAAAACATCGGTACACAAGTTTCGATTTTTAAACATAAGTTTATTTATAATTTTATTACTCAAGTCTTTCTCACCATTTAAAAATGATGCAATTTATTCAAAAATTTTCTTAATGTTTTTAGAGATGATATGACATGAAGTTAGAATAATTTTATGCATCATCTTAATTAAAAAATCTCTATCTGTATCAAGAAAAAATATCTTTTATTTTATTAAGCGCCCCCAATGACAAAGATTCTGGCTTCATCTCTCAAAGGAATGAAGTGTGAAGACTGGAGAAGATAACATTCAAAAGAAAGATTGTTTTAAATACTTGGGATTTATTTTGTAACATGATCAAGGATTCATTGGATATGTTATTCATATAAAAAATTTAGGTTTTCTAAAGTGAAGACGAGCCTTTATTGTTCTATGTGATAAGAAAATTCCTGTGAAAATCAAAAAATTGAACTCGAATGGTATGATTAGAAGAAAAGCTGAACTAACTCCGATTGAGTATAAGTTCAGAGAAAATCACTTAAGTTGATTTGACCACTTGCAAAGGTGGTATGCTAATGCATCAGTTAAACATGTGAGATTTGAGATGTTGAGACAACTGAGAGAGGAGAGGAAGGTGCAATAATCGAAGAAAGTTTGACTTGAAATAAATTGAAAGAATATGAATTTGATTAACAGATTCAATTCCCAAATGAATCAAAACTTGATATTTATATACACATGTTCACACACACACACACATATTACATACGTATATCCATGCATGCATACACACATGTACGAGTATGTGTGTGCAATCATATTAGTTAAACATTAACTATCTAACATTAAACTTTATAGCATAAATATTATCCATGATATAGTAGAAAGGAATGTGTATTTAAGATTTTTATCTCGATTCCCCATATAGATGTGTTACATCGAGCTCCTCCTTGACGACTACTGTGGTTCATGGCCTATTCGAGAATCCCTCCTCCACCTTATTATTTTTCATAACAATCTACCGTGATGGCGATCATTACTAAATTTATATTGATTGCCACTTGAATAGTACACGAATTCTTCTCAATATTATGGAGGTTGTTCTCTTTTATATTTAAATTCCGTGTGATTAAGGCTTTAATGGTTAGAATCCATGATCATCATAAGGAGTGAAGTGCTTCTATCTTATTAAGTTATTTGTTATTATTGCCATTATTTTAAATAAAAATATTAGTTTGTATTAAATTTCATTGGAGCTTGGTCTTGTTATGCTTCAACACGCCACAATAATCATAATGTATTCATTTTTTGTCAATAATATTCTATCACTTTAATGTGTCTCATATAATTATATTTTATTTATATTTCTTTCATAATAGAAATAAAAGTAATTTAGATGGCAAAAGACATATAATAAATGTAAAAGCTACGCATTTTTATGTACTTTCTATTATCCCTTGATACTTTCCATGATCATGTAGTGTTTACCATTTATCTTAATAATCTATATTCAAACATAAAAATAAAACTAAACTCTTCAAAATCAAATATTCTTCTATATAATATAACATGTGTAAGTTTTAAATCATTAAATAATATTTTAATTTAGAAATAAAAATATTCGAATTTGAATATTTAAAACTTAAAATGTTACGAATATGAATCTAACTTAACAATTTAGAGTTCCATTTGAGTTCAGATTCAAAATTGATAATGTGAATCGAATAGAAATCTTAATGGGTTCTAAGATAACTGATTCGATTAGCACATCCTAGTTCAAAGTAATAGACATTGTAGCTACTGATCACATTTTTCTAAATGTCTCTCTAACTTGTGTTTTGTTGAGGTTTAAATGAAATAGGAAAGCATGGCCCTAGCAGCCTTTTGAGTTATTTGATCTAATAGCTAAGTGATGTATCCTATCACATTACATTACCATTACAATATTCACACATCCTTGATATCTTTCATGCTTCCCTGTTGTGGTAGTATATCCATGATCAGTCTCATCAGATCCAAGATGAGTTTATTTAAGTATTTTGTAAAAACTTATCCTACGAGAAATGTCATCGTACATGATTAATCATTAACAACATAAGCTCGCAAGGAAGGTTACCAAGATGGTAAAGGTTGCTCGTAATCACTCTGATAGGGAAGCAACATGCGAACTTGATGATGAAGTCATTAGGATTTTGAAAGCACACTTTCATGTTAAGAGGGGTAGAGTTATAGCCTTTATACCTTCTATGAAAAATATTTTCATAAATATAAATAAATGCTTTAATTATGAATCAATCAGAAGAAATACAAAAACAAAGAAAAGAAAATAGAAGAAAGCAAATAAGGGTACATGCAAAAAATAAATATTATTGAGGAAGTCCAAATAATAATCACTATATAATATTTCTTATATTTACTCTCTAAATACATGTTCTTAAGAATATGTATTCTAGGCCTATTTCTATATTTTTAAGACCCATCCTACAAAGAGTCATTTAAACCCTCACTCTATTAATAGAGATTTTGTTATGAGTTTTTCTCACAAGAAAAAAAGGAGTTTGGGAGGTAGATAAAGACTTAACAATAACTGACATGAAATCTAGCGTTTGTTTATATTTGTGGGCTCACGAGGAGGAAAGAATCTCAACATATTGAGATAGATGTTGATTCCATAGTAAAAAAAGATTTAAGGGGTTGATTTAACCATAGACATTAATAAATTGATTTATTAAATTTGGCATGCTTAAATCAAGGTGATATATCAATTCTGTAAGAGGATGGTATAGATCATAAGACTTGTAGTTATGCTTATCAATTGAGTAATTACAAGTGTTGGACTTTGGTGAAAATATCATATATGATTTGTGATTTGCAAATAATTGTGATTCGAGACATGCACATTTCATTAAATCTTCATGCCATATCATTAAGTCCTCGTATATTTTTATCAACTATTAAAATGCTACACATATTTTCTGTATCATTGAGTATCTCATTACATATTTATTATGCACGTGTAATATATGCTCATTTCTATTGATTTTATTATTGTGTTAAATCATTTTGCAAGGTAGTTGCAAACTTTATGTTAACCATAATCCATATCTCCTTAATATAATATTTGAAAAATCAAGTATTCACATTTTTGCTATATAATATGGGCATCCATCTACCTTGCATTTCGTGTTTTACTTTTTAGTGAAAATATAATTTGGCACCATCATTTTAAAGGAGTAAACATTGTTGATATTATTCCAAGAAGAGATCGGTACATGGTCGAGCAATATGCGGACACTCAATTGTAGTATGACTTCACTCTTTAAATTATGTGATCTATGAGGATGAAGTGACTTCTATTTAAACCCAAGATGCTAATCTCCATATATCATATGGAATAATTGTTGATATCAATCATAATCCATGATATTGATTTCACATCAAATGCTTATTATATTTTTAATATCATATTATTATATATACATATAATTTTTCTGGACTAGGATAATTGAGTCTATGAAATTTATGTGATATATGTAACAGTACTATACAAGGGGAATTTAATTTTCTCTTTTTGGATTTTTTTATCAATAAAAGAACTAATTAAAAATGAAAAAATAGTACACCAATATGAGATTCTTATTTTTAAAAAAATATCAAATGACCTCCAAAAATTCACTAAAAAATAGCAATAAGGGTATTTTTAGAATTTTGAGCATTACAAAATGTACCGTAGAAATGTAATTTGAGTAATTCCATTAAATTCTCTAGGCCACGATTTTTCATTATTTTCAAAATCCTTTTGCACGAAGTTATGTATACAATCAACTTACAACGTACAAAAAATTACCATGAAATATGATGGCTTTGAATTTATATCAATTTAACAAGCTAAGAATGTCAAATTCGCTCAAATATTCTTAGTAAATTCAAATAAGCTCCAAAAATACTTTACAACATCTCAAAAAAAGATCAATAGGTCAACTTCCTAACAAAATTAAAGCATCAAACTCATGTAGTAAAGCTTAGAACCTATGAGTGTAAATGCAATATTTAAAATAAAATTTAAATCATTAAAAATACTACGACATGGGTGCAATAAAGGAAACATGCAGGTGTCAAACTACAAAATACGCATGTGGGCACTGATGAATCTCGTTTTCATCATGCTAAAAACCGCAAATTAAAACCCCTGCTTAATCAATCCAATAAAAATACCCTCTAATTCGTTGTTTTTATCCTGTAGTATATTGTGTATAAATTACCATTAATTTATTGTATTTAATTCCCTTTATTTTCTTGTAATTATTTTATCCTAAAAAATCCCTAAAAATTAGGTAGAATAATTATCTATAATTCACTGACTATTAAAAAACACAAAAAAAATACAAAAATAACTCAAAACCACAAAATCGGTGTTTTTATCCCCCTAAAAATGCCCCCAAAAAAATATTTTGTACAAATGATCTCTTTTGACTTTTTGTCTAACATGAAAGTTGTAGATCTCGTCGAGACAAGCAACTTTCATGTTTTGACTTTTTCCTAATTCGGCCTCTAACTATTTCTTTTCTATTTTTCTTTGTATTTATATTTGAATTATTCTGATTGGGCCACGTGGCGCCCTCTGGGCTGCCCACGTGGCCCGCCTCCTCTCTTGCCACCCGTCCTTCACTCTGACCATCCGATCCACTCTTAACCGCCTAAATCTTCGCCGTCCATCGCCGCTTCAATTCCATCCGTTGGATCCAGTGATCTGATTAGATCACGACCGCCCACTAGCGCCTCAATCTCAATCGCACGATCTCCTTCTCATCCAACATCCCTCAACGAGCCACGTCTCCCCTCTACCGCCACTGTTTGATCGTATCCTATCCTACGCCTACTTAAGTGCCACGTCGCCTATTCAAGCCTCGTCGTTCGATCTTCCCCTCCTAGCCATCTAAACCGCTCATTGACGCCTAATCCCCACCATCGGATCAGATCTTTTTGATCTGATCCTAACCCTCCTTCCGCGCCATCATCCCAACTGTTGGATCGTTAGATCCAACGGTCCTCCACCATTGTCAACCTCCGTAACCCCCCTCCCCCAGCCGTTTCATCTCGAGACCTCCGCCCCCCCTTCCTTTTTTGGCCGACGCTCCAGCCACTCCTCCACCACCTAACGGCCACTCCACGTACCCCATTGCTCCGCCATCCTCGCGCCACCCTTCTGCCGTTACTCCATCGCCATTAAAACTCTGCTCAAAAATGCCTCGCCAGCACCGTAACCTCTGACTGCCTCCGCCTATTTAAGCCACCCTCCGTCCACTTGAACCCTTGTCCACCGTTATTGGGCTTCATCCTAGCTTCATCTGCCCCTCCGGTGACAGCGGAGGGGCGGAAGGTCGAGGCGACGACGGATTTTTGCCTGGTGTTGACCCGCGGTTCCTCCGCCGCGTAGCGGCTCCTCTGGCAGCCACCGAGCTCCGTGCCCTAGGCTGAGCACGCCGGGCGAAGACCCCGAGGCTTGATTGAGCCTCAACCCAAGCCTATTCCTCCGCCAATCGCCTGGCTCCGGCCAGGCATCTGCCACTCCGTTTCTCCCCTATTTTACTCAATTTTTCTATCACCTCCGATCAACTTCACCTACGCCAAACCACCTCCATATCTCCGCCAACCGCCAGAGATCTTCGCCCACTCTTCTCCTTCCTCCAAAACCCTCTCGCCTCCCGATCCAATTCCTCCACCGTCACAGCGGAGGAATCGCCTGAGCCACCACCTTCTCCACCTCCGCCGGCTCCCATCTCACTTCACGCACTTCACAATCACTCGCACACACAAGCTCCTGCTATTATAACATCTGCAGGTACCTAATGCTTCAATGATCGGAGCGTGCAGTTCACCTCCGACCATCAGCTCCGCCACTGGTGGCTCTGCATCGATTGACTGATCTAATCGCCTCCGGAGGTCCGCGACATCTCCAGCTCCTTCGCGAGGGCCTCAGCATTCTTCTCCGATCTTCGGAGGGCCTCGCGAAGCCTGGCGGAGCTCTAGGGAGCACACCGGAGCCCCGCCTCCTCCGGTGGCTCGCAGAGGAAGGTGAACATACAGGTGTCGTCCGATCACCAGGATCGGGCGGCTATGATGGAACCACGTGGCGACTCCAGACGTCACCCGAGCCTCTACTCTGATCTTATAGGCTCGGGTGGATCGAACCTCGCGCCGAATCTCCAGAAGCGTCCACGTGGCCCGAACCTGCAGGTCTCAACCCGAGCCTAACATTGCACATGCATAGCACGTGTGGTGCTGGGTTATTTGCATATAAGACCCAGGAACTTTCAGATATTACAGAATGGTTCTCCAGGCACGTGCCTCACGTACGCGCCTAGGGTATTTACAGGGGAGCCCTTAATATTTTTGGAAATTACAGAAAGGCCCCTGCACGCAATGGAGAAATTGCACTTGGGCCCAGGCGGTTTTTGTTAATTGCATTTAGGTCATTCCAGGGACCTAATGCAATATTTATCCCTTTATTTTCTTACATTTTATTAAAATTATGCCCTTGCACTGTTTTTATCATAACTTGAGCATCGTAGGTCCGAATTGCATGATTTTAGTGTCGTTTTGATCCTTATTTTGTCCTCTTCACCTTAGCATGCTTAATTGTCTCATTTGCTCCTGTTTTAATTAAAGTGAATTTTTATTTGCAAAATGGGACCCTGCTCTCCTTGTCTTGCTTTGATCTGATGACCGATTTTTACTGATGGATTAAATTGACTCTGACTTCAATTTATATGTTGTTGCTCGTATCTTTAGGGTATAATTGTAGGCTTTTATTTAGCATACATATTCTCTTGCATATTTACTCGTGCATCACTTACAATTGCATAAAAACCGATAAAAATGCATGCATCGTGGTTTTGCTTTGTAATTACCATATTCCATCCTGTGAACCTGAAATTGAAATTAATTCACTTTGTGCTTCACGAATCAAAATCAATACTCACATTAGGCAGCCATGTCCCTGTGTTCGACCTTAGTAAACTTACCAAGTAAAAATATTCCACAACATTCAAAGACTGTGGTTTTTGCTGAACCGAATTCACCTCCTATACTACATCATTATTTCTCAATCTTAATGAGGCGAATTTGACGCTCATCAAATGGCGCCGTTGCTGGGGATACGGCTTTTCTTAATTTTTGAATTTTGATCTTTTGTTGAATAATTTCAATATTTTTAGGACCTCATTTCATGCATAAATTTTTACATCATATCTGTTGATTTAATTCCTCGGTATGCCTAACTTATCTCTTTTGTGGCAGGGCCCATGATGTTCGAGGACGCTTGATCCTCATGGAGGCGTGAAGTCGGGACCTTCTGCTGAAAAGGCCGCAAAAGAATTCGGGAAGAAATTAT
The DNA here is from genome assembly GCA_037367405.1 of Ottelia alismoides. Classification (NCBI taxonomy): domain Eukaryota; kingdom Viridiplantae; phylum Streptophyta; class Magnoliopsida; order Alismatales; family Hydrocharitaceae; genus Ottelia; species Ottelia alismoides. The sequence goes on from JAZKJV010003658.1 coordinate 55,752, forward strand.
CGGAATTTTAGATCAAGACAGCTTGCATTGCATATTGTCAAAAAATATTGCATCTGCATATTTATTTCCAGTTTTGCATGTTGTACACACAAAAAAAACCACACACACACACACCTACACTTGCACATACTCACCCCCACTATCCCCCCTGTATATTTCTCTCCCTCTCTCTCCCCCTCTTTCTCTATCTCTATATCTCTCTCTGTGTATCTATTTCACGAACCCCCTACCCCTCACCCTTGTATCATAGAACCCCCCTCCCCTTAATTCAGACTTTTCTTAGGCTATTTGTAGCCTAAGTATAGGGGGAATTTGCCTGCTCATCCATCCCTCGTCCCATCTTCTTGTACTTAGGACAATTTTGGCCTAAGTATAGGGGGACCCTCCTCCTCAGTTCCGCTATATCACCCTATATTTGAACGAGCCTCGGCTTCATGGCACTTGTGCTATGAGGACATAGCAAATTTTAAATATAAGGGGGTATACCGTATATTACTGTATATTTACTTTAGCCATAGCTCGTATTTTTAAAAAAAAATTGAAAATTTGTTTTCGGGCTTGGTTTTTGTAAAACATGTGAACTGAGTTTTGTAAAAACCTTGTAAAAATGTTTTCTTAAAATTGAGGGTTTAAACTGTGTAAATAGCCCATGTAAAAAAACCAAAAGTCTTTCTTTAGACTCCGACTACTAGGCTTAGTAGACACTTTCAGTGAGGGAACTTTGGTCTCCCTTAGCAGAGTGGGTGGTTTAGAGGACACTACGAAAGGCACCGTCCTTAAGGATCACGGGTCCGTTTATCGGCTCGTACTTACACCCATACTAGCTGAGAGCAGATACTTTTATTCATTTGAGCATGGACTAGTCATTGTCTCTCCAAAGAATTTAAAAAAAATCAAAATTAAAACCCTTAAAAATCTGCAAAAAACACAAATTACACAAAAAAACACTAAACTAAGGAGTTGGTGTATTCCTGACACATTCACACTCACTCAAGGCTTGAGGATTTTGAGGACACTTGATTTCTGTGATCTTGAGAGTCTAAGTAACATGCCTTAGTCATTAGGGATTTTAAGACTTAAATATCCACACTTCCCTGGTTTGAAAGATTTGAGCACTATATTGCACTCTTAATCTCTACCTTCAATAAAAATATGATCAGCGCAGTCACTTCCACAACTGCATGATTGATGAGCTGAGTGGAGGTATCACTTGAGGAACTAGGATCGGAGATTTGAGTTTAGACCCGATCTAATGATATTCGAGGATGGGATAAAGTTAATGAAGGCTTCAGAAAACCTGAGTGTCAGCAAAACCCTAGCCAGTATGTGAACAAGTTTCATATGCTATCTCTTTGATATTTACCTAAAAGTGCCATGGTGTGATGAAACTTAATGAATATTGTTGATCAGTGTGCGCCAACTTTTGGTAAAAGCAGTGGAGCTAGCCAACAAAAGAAATGAAATGTCAAAGAAAAAGCTCTGAATACCAAAGTCAAATTACAAATGAGCTTCCACCAATGGCGAGCGCTCCCAAACATTTTCAAAGTGTCCACTTGGACCAAGCGCTAATTAGGACCAAGAGTCGGGGTGACACCCAAAAAGGGCTCTGCATCGTAAATGCTACAAGTCTGGGTGTCGAAGGTATCTTAGATACTCAAAAGAGACACACCCCGGTGTATTCCCAGAAAAACAAGTGCAGACGACTCCAACTCTCTTGACGGACACATCTCTCTTGACGGACACATTGGTCAACAATCTAAAAATTTTATATGTGTTGAGTATAAAGGCACTCGAGAGGCCCCTTGTTCCAATGTGAGGGTGAGAAGAATAGACACAATCCCATTACCTCCATCATCTGGTTGTCCATCAACATTTCAAGTCTGACAAACTAATGAGGCGGTTGATTGAAGTAAGAATAGACTTATTTCATAGTATTGAGGATTAGGTCTAGAGGAGAGTCTTTGGGATTGGAACTTTGAGTGATGCATCGACTCGGCTCTCATGAAATGCAGTACACTAAATATCATATCCTTATATTCTATATACAAAAAGAGAGTCTGATAATCAGAGAAGTTGGATTCCTTCTGACTAAGGCTTGGATAAACCCGGAATTTCAGGATCACTTAGGTCAAGGGTCTTTGAATGATCAAGCCTCGAAATTTTCACGGGCACTGTCAGGAATTAATCCGACTCCTTCATTCTTTAGATGCTCAAGGACGAACACGGTTTAAGTATAGGGGTATGATAAATCTAGTATTCATCATGCTAAAAACCACAAATTAAAACCCCTGCTTAATCAATCCAATAAAAATACCCTCTAATTACTTGTTTTTATCCTATAGTATATTGTGTATAAATTACAATTAATTTATTGTATTTAATTCCCTTTATTTTCTTGCAATTATTTTATCCCAAAAAATACCTAAAAATTAGGTAGAATAATTGTCTATAATTCACTGACCATTAAAAACAATAAAAAAAATACAAAAATAACTCAAAACCACAAAATCGGTGTTTTTATCCCCCTAAAAATGCTCCCAAAAATACGTTTTGTACAAATGACCTTTTTTGACTTTTTGTCTAACATGAAAGTTGTAGATCTAGTCGAGACGAGCAACTTTCATGTTTTGACTTTTTCCTAATTCGGCCTCTAACAATTTCTTTTCTATTTTTCTTTATATTTATATTTGAATTATTCTGATTGGGCCACGTGGCGCCCTCTGGGCCGCCCACGTGGCCCGCCTCCTCTCTCGCCACCCGTCCTTCACTCTGACCGTCCGATCCACTCTTAACCGCCTAAATCTTCGACGTCCATCGCCGCTTCAATTCCATCCATTGGATCCAGTGATCTGATCAGATCACGGCCGCCCACTAGCGCCTCAATCTCAGCCGCACGATCTCCTTCTCATCCAACATCCCTCAACGAGCCACGTCTCCCCCTCTACCGCCACAGTTCGATCGTATCCTATCCTACGCCTACTTAAGTGCCACGTCGCCCATTCAAGCCTCGTCATTCGATCTTCCCCTCCTAGCCATCTAAACCGCTCATTGGCACCTAATCCCCACCGTCGGATCAGATCTTTTTGATCTGATCCTAACCCTCCTTCCGTGCCATCATCCCAGCCGCAACGATCCTCCACCATCGTCAACCTCCGTGACCCCCTTCCCTCAGCCGTTTCATCTCGAGACCTCTGCTCCCCCTTCCTTTTTTGGCCGGCGCTCCAGCCACTCCTCCACCACCTAACGGCCACTCCACGTACCCCATTGCTCCGCCATCCTCGCGCCACCCTTCTGCCGTTACTCCATCGCTGTAACATCCGGATTCTAATAAACCCAAACTCGACCTGAATAAGGTCCGAGTAACCCAATAAAGTTGTTGGACAATGGCAAACAACCTAAAACAATAAAGTGATCGTGGATCAAAAGTCGTTCGGGCGAAATCGACCAAAAATCGGTCGCATCGTTATGCGCGCCGTGAAAAAGTTACGACGCAAGTTCGGAAACCGCAAAACAAACCGAGACTGTCATGAGATCCGATTCGTCGAAAGAAGACCAACGTAATTGACCGTTCGTCAATCGGAGGTCGTTCGATATTTTTAAATCACAAAATTTAATCTTAAACAAAAACGTATCCGAAAATTTCGGGTATTCAAAACCCGATCGGAAGTATAGCAATATTATACTCATATTGACCGTAGATTTGAGACGATCAATTCAAGATATTGCGCGTCGAAATCCGACGCTCGAGATGCGTTTTCGGTCAACTTTAAATATGGTAAATAAGAAGGAATTTTTGGTACTGTTTACTGTACAGCTGTAATCTCTCGGCTATTCCACTTGCTCCCAATTTTGCTTCCACGTGACAAACCCTCAAGGCTCCACTCCTCCTTATAAATACCCTCAAAGACCCTTATTATTCTCTTCATATCTCCCTGGAATCCCCTTCACTTTTCTTCCAAGAGATCCAACGAGAAGGGCATCAGCTCCTTCTCTCCTTGGTCGGTTGCTGCAAATTCCAGCCAAGAAGCTCTGCTGGAACTTCTGACTGGAGCTCTTTTCTGAGTCGTTGGTCTGCTCCAAGGGAAGCCAGCAGCTACAGTTTCGAGAAATCCTCTTGCAAGTCAAGGCCATCCTCTAAATTGATGTTATAGGTACAATCCCTAGCCCTCTCTTTGCTGCCATATACATGTGCTTTACACATTTTGATTCCATGAATGATGTCATTGGTTGGTTATAATCTTAATTGTTGGGTATTTTGAGTGGAGAAGATGAGACCCATCCATTGAAAATTTGCTACCTTCGAAGAGAAAGAAATTTTTATTATCAAGGTGCATTTTAGATATAGGTTATTTGCTACAGGTGATTTCACAATAGAGACTATAGAGATTGTGGTCTAATTTTACTCTTATATCCCACGTCAGAAGGCTGCAAGCTGAAATGGCACACCATAAGGTTAGGCCAAATTAGTAATATTTGCTTCGTAAAACTATCATTTCCTATTGTAGGAAAAGGGATTATTGCTATATAAGAATAATATGCATTATAAAATATATACAAGAATAGACCAAATACCAGGATGCATAGGTAAAATATATATATATATATCATATAAAAGAGCTGGTATATATATAACACATTACCTCCAAGCATCATCAGGTTGAATAGTTGATCTGCAACAATTCAAATGCAACCCAGGAACCACCACAATTTATATCCTCTTGGGTTGTGTTGTTGAATATTAATACTAAATCAATGGGTTACTAGTAAGGGATCTGTGTTGATCTTTTTGCTAATGATATCTGATTGTATGACTTATTTTTATGTGCACTGGATATAACATCATGAGTATCTAAGTTTCCAACAGTTTGATACATTTCTCATTCACAGGTGTTCCTGTAAACTGCTTTTCAATTAATCTCGTCAGCTCATACTTCTCATGTATGGAATAAAAACATGCAAACCCTTTTTTAGTAAAAACATAGTTCACAAACAAGAGCTACTATTAAGTTCCGAGTTGATCTTGTAGGGTTGGAGTGATATGTTGCACACCAATGTACATCCTGTAATTGAGTCTTATAAGATTACATAAACTTGAATTATCTCCATACATCTCTTGAGATTTTCTTAGGACTTAGACAAAGTCCATTTCTTTCTATACTGGAATCTCTTTGTAAAAAAAAACTAATTTGATTTCAAGAAGTCAAACAAGTATCTCTCAACCATAAAGGAAGTAGATATTGATTTCAATGAAGATTGGTTAATACTTGAGAGGAGAATGTTGTCATAGATGTCATGTAATCTATATCATGGCTTTGAGCTTAGAATTGTTATTAGAGCTCTCACAAACCCTGGAATCAATGATATAATTAGATCACCGATCAAAAGATCTAGATCTCTAAAGTTGATCACAGAAAGGATTGAGGAAAGTATAAATAGTCAAGTAGGTGGAAAATTCGAAATCACTTATCTCTAATGATGAATAGTGCCGATCATGATGACTTCTACACATGATCGTGCGAGAGCGCGGTGACTCTCACCTGGGCGGGAGATAGGAAGCCCAGTTAGGGCAGCGGCCGCCAAGTGCGCGGGTCTAGGATCCCAGTCCTTTCACGGTTTTTACGCGAGCTCGCAGTGTTTTATGCCTCGTTGGGATCCCGACTTTAGACCAGTTACGCTGACCCTGTTTTAGGATACCCAGGCGGGGGATCCTTGGTTTTCAGTTTTACGTACGAGCTCGTTCGCCCGTACTAGTCGGGCAGGTTTCTAGAGCGACTTTTCTAGAAAATCTCTCTCACCCGTCTCAGTGGCGTAGTTTGGGAGTAGATCTATCCCTCTATTGGACCGCGCTTCCAATTAGAGGGCGAGACGGAAGAGCCATTTGTAGGCTTCTTCACCGCTTGAGTTTACTTCGACAACAGACTTGGCGATTCTACATCCAGATCATCTATATCTATATCTACATCATCTAGAGTTACATTTGAGACTGTTGTACTGAGGTTTGAAGGGATTGATTTTACATCCAGATCATCCATTTCTATATCTACATCATCTAGAGTTACATCTGAGACAGTTGCACTTGAGGTTTTAAGGGATTACAATTAAAGTTGAGTAAATGGAAAAGACTTTAAATCTAATTCGAAATCTCATTAAGCTAGTGGACGTGTTGGGAACTTAGTTAGGATACATTATACAACACTGCATGCCTACGGAGGCACCCCAACCCTAAGACATTCCCCTAGTCTTAGAGTCATAGTGTGAGGTTTCACAAGAACCAAGACCACAGACTATCCACTAGACTTAAGAATTTAATAAATCATTATATCTTCTCATCTCATCTTTTCCATCATCAAAATCCACAAATATGACCCCTAAGCAATATGAGAATGAAATATACTTACTATGATCAATTAGTTACAATATAAATATGCTTATGTGGGAAATGTTGGGTTAATGGCTAATCATGAGAGATGCTTACTAGAAATTTGGAAACCTTTTATATTTGCAAGTAGAAATAACTTTGAAATTTGAAATATTCCTGCCTCTCTACTTGCTTGCTTTTGGTCACAATAAATGCCTGTTTTTTTATATAAGTTTTTGGGAGGTACCAGCAACCGCTGACGCCTCTTCTTTCCTAACGTGCTTGGCAGGCAAACAACCTGCAGTTTAGTAGCAGTTCCGTAGCTATACATGCTTCCTGAAGATAAAGTATACACTAGACGGTATGATTTACTTTGTCTCAGTTTTTGTTCAATTTATAATGTATTATGTTTCTTTCTCTTCAGTCAGATTTTGGAATATTGTATGTACTATCAGAAATTGGTACATGTTGTAAAATATATGGAAGTTAATGAAATAAGTTTTTGGTGACAATTGTTCTATGAGCTTGTGGTAATAAATGTTGATGTGAATGTCAGATGAAATTATTTCATTCGCGAAAAATTTTTCCCGTACTTTCAGTTACTTAATGCGATAGTAATGAATGTTGGAACGTGAAATGTGTGATTAACGGATATCCGGATCCTGAGGGGTTCACAGTTTGGTATCAGAGCAGTGGTACCCCGATGCGCACATTCGCAGTATTTCAATTCCGATCGCATTAAGTTCTCGGATAACGGCAGTCTTCTTACTTGTCGTGAGTCCGAGAAGGGAAATATGACATTCAGATTCAATTACCACAGATGTCACCGATTTCATTAATTTTCATATTATATACCAAGAAGAGAAAAAGCATATATCATATTATCTGTGAACCATAAAAAAATTTATGACTAAAAATGGTTGTCATGCAGAGCTATGTCATCCTGGCCAGACCAGGAGATGACTAACCAACTACCACACATACTGACTACTCTTACCGACCTTTCCATGTTTTAATTGATTCTGGTGTGACACACTCTTTTCTTACTTCGAGACTATTAGCTTCTTTAGATATAGTCGCAGAGACTCTCTCTTCTCCATATCACATCTGAGGGTCAGGTGGCCAGTTGTTTATCATTTCCCCGATAGTTAGGCACTTGCCTATACTGATTGGCGGTTACGAGATGCTCGCAGATTGTTTACTCCTACATCTTGATGAGTTTGACTTGATTCTAGGCATGGATTGGTTATCAACTCATTATGCGCTTGTTGATTGCTTTAGGAAGACAATTGTCTTCAGAATTCTAGATCTACCCGAGTTCACTTTTGAGAGTACTATACATGACTCCACCATGAAGTACATTTCAGTGTTGCAAGCTCAGCGACTTGTTGATCAGGGTTGTGATTCATACCTCGCATTTGTTCGGGAGGTATCTGATCAGAAGCCGATGATACAGGACATCAGAGTAGTATCTGAATATCCAGATGTTTTTCCTGATGAGCTACCAGGACTACCTCTTGAGAGAGATCGAGTTTGAGATCTCATTACTACCAGATACACAACCGATCTCGATGGCTCCTTACCGTATGGCACCAGCCGAGTTGAGGGAGCTAAAGGTGCAGTTACAGGAGTTACTGGATTTGGGATTTGTGAGGCCGAGCACTTCACCTTTGGGTGCTCCGGTTCTATTTGTCAAGAAGAAGGATGGATCCATGAGACTGTACGTTGATTACAGGCAGCTGAACAAGAGAACGGTGAAGAACCGTTATCCTTTGCCTCGCATCGATGATTTGTTTGACCAGCTCCAGGGATCTTCGATGTTCTCGAAGATTGATCTTCGCTCAGGCTACCATCAGTTGAGGATTCGGGAGTCTGATATTCCGAAGACTGCTTTCAGGACACGTTATGGAGACTACGAGTTTGTGGTGATGTCGTTTGGGCTCACCAATGCACCTGTAGCTTTCATGGATATGATGAACAGGATATTCCGTCCATCCTTGGACAAGTTTATAGTGGTGTTCATTGATGATGTGCTTATCTATTCACGAAATGAATGGGATCATGCTAATGATCTATGGATCGTCTTAGATACATTACGGGAGCATAAATTATATGCCAAATTGAGCAAATGTAAGTTCTGGTTATCCCAGGTCTCATTTCTAGGGCATGTCATTTCTGGAGCAGGCATCGCAGTTGATCCTGCGAAAATTGAGGCAGTCATGTCTTGGGAACAACCCAAGACAGTTACTTAGATTCGGAGCTTCCTCGGGCTAGCAGGCTATTACAGACGCTTCGTCAACGAATTTTCACGCATTGTTTGTCCTTTGACACGATTGACGCAGAAGGGAGTTCCATTCATTTGGGACGATTCATGTGAGCAGGACTTCAGTACACTGAAGGAGAGATTGACTACAGCACCTATTCTTGCTCTTCCTTCAGGCACTCAGGATTATGCAGTCTATACATATGCATCTGGAGAAGGTCTAGGAGCAGTGTTGATGCAGAGAGGACAAATAATTGCTTATGCATTACGACAGTTGAGGCCGCATGAGCGGAACTACCCCACGCATGACTTAGAGTTGGCGGCAGTTGTCTTCGCTCTGAAGATCTGGTGACACTATTTATACGGGGTGAACTTCAAGATTTTCACGGATCACAAGAGCCTAAAGTATATCTTTGATCAGAAAGAGCTGAACATGAGACAACGTCGATGGCTTGAGCTGTTGAAGGATTATGATTGCACGATCTCTTACCATCCCGGTAAGGGAAACGTGGTAGCCGATGCACTTAGCAGGAAAGCACATGCAGAGGGAACGATAAACTGGCTATACACGTGGGATATGCTCGCATCTTTGACTGAGTGGCATCCACAGGAGAGCGCATCCATTTCTACTGCTGTGTCTCCACGATTCAGCTGTTTGTGGGATCGCATTGTCGAAGGCCAGAAGACAGATCCTTGGATTAGAGATAGATACATGCGCGCCGTCAAGGATGAGGTTGATGATTTTGTTGTTGTGGAGTCTATTTCATGGAAGGCAAGATGGATCGTTGTACCTAATGACGGACAGTTACGCAGAGATATTCTTGATGAGGCACACAATTCACGGTTATATATCTATCCAAGTAGCACGAAGATGTACCGTGATCTGCGCTAATATTTTTGGTGGGATGGAATGAAGCGCGATGTGGCGCTACATGTCAGCAGATACATGACCTGTCAGATGGTCAAGGCCGAGCACAGGAGACCACCAGGATTATTGCAGTCTCTCCCCATTCCCGAGTGGAAGTGGGAGAGCATCTCTATGGATTTTGTCACAGGATTACCAAAGATACCGGGCGGTCATGATTCCATTTGGATCGTTGTTGATAGGTTGACCAAGTCATCTCATTTTATACCTGTCAACACGACTTACACTCCATCCAGATTGGCCAAGCTCTATGTGCAGAATATCATTAGACTTCATGGTATACCACGGGAGGTGGTATCTGACAGAGATTCAAGGTTTACTTCACATTATTGGCATCAGTTCATGTCAGCACTACAAACAGAACTAAAGATGAGTTCTGCATATCATCCGCAGACAGATGGGCAGAGTGAGCGCACCATACAGACACTAGAGGATTTGCTCCACGCTTGCACTTTAGAGTGGAAAGGGTCCTGAAAGGACCATCTGCCGTTAGTAGAGTTCACGTACAACAACAATTATCATTCCAGCTCGACATGGCACCATTCGAAGCCCTATACGGACGGAGATGTCTTACACCTCTCAGTTGGCGTGAGGTAGGTGATCATGCTCTCTATTCCGTGGATCTCCTGGGGGAGACCGTGAGAGCTGTTGATCTTGTGAGACAGAGGCTTCTGATGGCACAAAGCCGCCAGAAGAGCTACGACTTGGAGTTCCAGGTCGGAGATTGGGTATTTTTGCGAGTATCTCCTATGAAGGGAGTGCAGAGATTCGGTGTTCATGGCAAGCTGGTGCCACGATACGTTGGATCCTTCGAGATTCTTGCTCGAGTGGGGAAGGTTGCCTACCGAGTAGCCCTTCCTCCACATCTATCAGCGATTCACGATGTCTTCCACATATCCAACCTGAGAAAGTATGTGCACGACCCTCGACACGTCATCAGCTACGAGAATCTTGACATGGAGCCTGATTTGACATACGAGAGGCCAGTCCAAATACTTAACCGTGCTGTGAAGAAGCTTCGCAGCAAGGAGAATCCATTAGTCAAGGTTTTGTGGCACCGTCACGGAGTCGAAGAGGCGACATGGGAAACCGAAGCTGACATGCGGGCATGACACCTGCAACTTTTCTGAGGTAAAAATCAAAACAAGCTTTTAGATATATGTTAAAATATATGGCTTGTTTTCTCTTTGAGGTTTTTATGGGTTCAAAACCCTTTGAGGTTTTTATGGCCATATAAAATTCAAGACAACTAATGACCTTGACTCGAGTCTCGAAGACGAGACTCCCTTTGAGGTTTTTATAATTGTAACATCCGGATTCTAATAAACCTAAACTCGACCCGAATAAGGTCCGAGTAACCCAATAAAGTTGTTGGGCAATGGCAAACAACCTAAAACAATAAAGTGATCGTGGATCAAAAGTCGTTCGGGCGAAATCGACTAAAAATCGGTCGCATCGTTATGCGCGCCGTGAAAAAGTCACGACGCAAGTTCGGAAACCGCAAAATAAACCGAGACTGTCATGAGATCCGATTCGACGAAAGAAGACCAACGTAATTCACCGTTCGTCAATCGGAGGTCGTTCGATATTTTTAAATCACAAAATTTAATCTTAAACAAAAACGTATCCGAAAATTTCGGGTATTCAAAACCCGATCGGAAGTATAGCAATATTATACTCATATTGACCGTAAATTTGAGACGATCAATTCAAGATATTGCGCGTCGAAATCCGACGCTCGAGATGCGTTTTCGGTCAACTTTAAGTATGGTAAATAAGAAGAAATTTTTGGTACTGTTTACTGTACAGCTGCAATCTCTCGGCTATTCCACTTGCTCCCAATTTTGCTTCCACGTGACAATCCCTCAAGGCTCCACTCCTCCTTATAAATACCCCCAAAGACCCTTATTATTCTCTTCATATCTCCATGGAATCTCCTTCACTTTTCTTCCAAGAGATCCAACGAGAAGGGCATCAGCTCCTTCTCTCCTTGGTCGGTTGCTGCAAATTCCAGCCAAGAAGCTCTGCTGGAACCTCTGACTGGAGCTCTTTTCTGAGTCGTTGGTCTGCTCCAAGGGAAGCCAACAGCTACAGTTTCGAGAAATCCTCTTGCATGTCAAGGCCATCCTCTAAATTGATGTTATAGGTACAATCCCTAGCCCTCTTTTTGCTGCCATATACATATGCTTTACACATTTTGATTCCATGAGTGATGTCATTGGTTGGTTATAATCTTAATTGTTGGGTATTTTGAGTGGAGAAGATGAAACCCATCCATTGAAAATTTGCTACATTCGAAGAGAAAGAAATTTTTATTATCAAGGTGCATTTTAGATATAGGTTATTTGCTACAGGTGATTTCACAATAGAGACTATAGAGATTGTGGTCTAATTTTACTCTTATATCCCACGTCAGAAGGCTGCAAGCTGAAATGGCACACCATAAGGTTAGGCCAAATTAGTAATATTTGCTTCGTAAAACTATCATTTCCTATTGTAGGAAAAGGGATTATTGCTATATAAGAATAATGTGCATTATAAAATATATACAGGAATAGACCGAATACCAGGATGCATAGGTAAAATATATATATATATATATCATATAAAAGAGCTGGTGTATATATATATATATATATATATATATATATATATATATATATATATATATATATATATATATATAACACATTACCTCCAAGCCATCATCAGGTTGAATAGTTGATCTGCAACAAATCAAATGCATCCCAGGAACCACCACAATTTATATCCTCTTGGGTTGTGTTGTTGAATATTAATACTAAATCAATGGGTTACTAGTAAGGGATCTGTGTTGATCTTTTTACTAATGACATCTGATTGTATGACTTATTTTTATGTGCACTGGATATAAAATCACGAGTATCTAAGTTTCCAACAGTTTGATACATTTCTCATTCACAGGTGTTCCTGTAAACTGCTTTTCAATTAATCTCGTCAGCTCATACTTCTCATGTATGGAGTAAAAACATGCAAACCCTTTTTAATAAATACATAGTTCACAAACAAGAGCTACTATTAAGTTCCGAGTTGATCTTGTAGGGTTGGAGTGATATGTTGCACACCAATGTACATCCTGTAATTGAGTCTTATAAGATTACATAAACTTGAGTTATCTCCATACATCTCTTGAGATTTTCTTAGGACTTCGACAAAGTCCATTTCTTTCTATACTGGAATCTCTTTGTAAAAAAAAAAGAAAAAAAAACTAATTTGATTTCAAGAAGTCAAACAAGTATCTCTTAACCATAAAGGAAGTAGATATTGATTTCAATGAAGATTGGTTAATACTTGAGAGGAGAATGTTGTCATAGATGTCATGTAATCTATATCATGGCTTTGAGCTTAGAATTGTTATTAGAGCTCTCACAAACCCTGGAATCAATGATATGATTAGATCACCAATCAAAAGATCTAGATCTCTAAAGTTGATCACAGAAAGGATTGAGGAAAGCATAAATAGTCAAGTAGGTGGAAAATTCGAAATCACTTATCTCTAATGATGAATAGTGCCGATCATGATGACTTCTACACATGATCGTGCGAGAGCGCGGTGACTCTCACCTGGGCGGGAGATAAGAAGCCCAGTTAGGGCAGCGGCCGCCAAGTGCGCGGGTCTAGGATCCCAGTCCTTTCACGGTTTTTACGTGAGCTCGCAGTGTTTTTACGCCTCGTTGGGATCCCGACTTTAGACCAGTTATGCTGACCCTGTTTTAGGATACCCAGGCGGGGGATCCTTGATTTTCAGTTTTACGTACGAGCTCGTTCGCCTGTACTAGTCGGGCAGGTTTCTAGAGCGACTTTTCTAGAAAGTCTCTCTCACCCGTCTCAGTGGCGTAGTTTGGGAGTAGACCTATCCCTCTATTGGACCGCGCTTCCAATTAGAGGGCGAGACGGAAGAGCCATTTGTAGGCTTCTTCACCGCTTGAGTTTACTTCGACAACAGACTTGGCGATTCTACATCCAGATCATCTATATCTATATCTACATCATCTAGAGTTACATCTGAGACTGTTGTACTGAGGTTTGAAGGGATTGATTTTACATCCAGATCATCCATTTCTATATCTACATCATCTAGAGTTACATCTGAGACAGTTGCACTTGAGGTTTTAAGGGATTACAATTAAAGTTGAGTAAATGGAAAAGACTTTAAATCTAATTCGAAATCTCATTAAGCTAGTGGACGTGTTGGGAACTTAGTTATGATGCATTATACAACACCGCATGCCTACGGAGGCACCCCAACCCTAAGACATTCCCCTAATCTTAGAGTCATAGTGTGAGGTTTCACAAGAACCAAGACCACAGACTATCCACTAGACTTAAGAATTTAATAAATCATTATATCTTCTCATCTCATCTTTTCCATCATCAAAATCCACAAATATGATCCCTAAGCAATATGAGAATGAAATATACTTACTATGATCAATTAGTTACAATATAAATATGCTTATGTGGGAAATGTTGGGTTAATGGCTAATCATGAGAGATGCTTACTAGAAATTTGGAAACCTTTTATATTTGCAAGTAGAAATAACTTTGAAATTTGAAACATTCCTACCTCTCTACTTGCTTGCTTTTGGTCACAATAAATGCCTGTTTTTTTTATATAAGTTTTTGGGAGGTACCAGCAACCGCTGACGCCTCTTCTTTCCTAACGTGCTTGGCAGGCAAACAGCCTGCAGTTTAGTAGTAGTTCCGTAACTATACATGCTTCCTGGAGATAAAGTATACACTAGACGGTATGATTTACTTTGTCTCAGTTTTTGTTCAATTTATAATGTATGTTTCTTTCTCTTCAGTCAGATTTTAGGATATTGTATGTACTGTCAGAAATTGGTACATGTTGTAAAATATATGGAAGTTAATGAAATGAGTTTTTGGTGACAATTGTTCTATGAGCTTGTGGTAATAAATGTTGATGTGAATGTCAGATGAAATTATTTCATTCGCAAAAAATTTTCCCCGTACTTTCAGTTACTTATTGCGATAGTAATGAATGTTGGAACGAGAAATGTGTGATTAACGGGTACCCGGATCCTGAGGGGTTCACAATCGCCATTAAAACTCCGCTCAAAAACGCCTCGCCAGCACCGTAACCTCCAACTGCCTCCGCCTATTTAAGCCACCCTCCGTCCACTTGAACCCTTGTCCACCGTTATTGGGCTTCATCCTAGCTTCCTCCGCCCCTCCAGTGACAGCGGAGGGGCGGAAGGTCGAGGCGACGACAGATTTTTGCCTGTTGTTGACCCGCGGTTCCTCCACCGCGTAGCGGCTCCTCTGGCAGCCACCGAGCTCCGTGCCCTAGGCTGAGCACGCCGGGCGAAGACCCCAAGGCTCGATTGAGCCTCAGCCCAAGCCTATTCCTCCGCCAATCGCCTGGCTCCGGCCAGGCATCTGCCACTCCGTTTCTCCCCTATTTTACTCATTTTTTCTATCACCTCCGATCAACTTCACCTACGCTAAATCACCTCCATATCTCCGCCAACCACCAAAAGATCTTCGCCCACTCTTCTCCTTCCTCCAAAACCCCCTCGCCTCCCGATCCAATTCCTTCGCCGTCACGACGGAGGACTCGCCTGAGCCACCACCTTCTCCACCTTCGCCGGCTCCCATCTCACTTCACGCACTTCACAATCACTCGCACACACAAGCTCCTGCTATTCTCTAACATCTGCAGGTATCTAATGCTTCAATGATCGGAGCTTGCAGATCACCTCCGCCCATCAGCTCCGCCACCAGTGGCTCTGCATCGATTGACCGATCTAATCACCTCTAGAGGTCCGCGACATCTCCAGCTCCTTCGCGAGGGCCTCAGCATTCTTCTCCGATCTTCGGAGGGCCTCGCGAAGCCTGGCGGAGCTCTAGGGAGCACACCGGAGCCCCGCCTCCTCCGGTGGCTCGCGGAGGAAGGTGAATGTACATGTGTCGTCCGATCACCAGGATCGGGCGGCTATGATGGAACCACGTGGCGACTCCAGATGTCAACCGAGCCTCCACTCTGATCCTATAGGCTCGGGTGGACCGAACCTCGCGCCGAATCTCCAGAAGCGTCCACGTGGCCCGAACCTGCAGGTCTCAACCCGAGCCTAACATTGCACGTGCATAGCACGTGTAGTGCTGGGTTATTTGCATATAAGACCCAGGAACTTTCAGATATTACAGAATGGTTCTCCAGGGGCGTGCCTCACTTGCGCGCCTGGGGTATTTACAAGGGAGCCCTCAATATTTTTGGAAATTACAGAAAGGCCCTGCGCGCAATGGAGAAATTGCACTTGGGCCCAGGTGGTTTTTGCTAATTGCATTTAGGTCCTTCTAGGGACCTAAATGCAATATTTATCCCTTTATTTTCTTACATTTTTATTAAAATTATGTCCTTGCACTGTTTTTATCGTAACTTGAGCATCGTAGGTCCGAATTGCATGATTTTAGTGTCGTTTTGATCCTTGTTTTGTCCTCTTCACCTTAGCATGCTTAATTGTCTCATTTGCTCCTGTTTTAATTAAAGTGAATTTTTATGTGCAAAATGGGACCCTGCTCTCCTTGTCTTGCTTTGATCTGATGATCGATTTTTACTGATGGATTAAATTGACTCTGACTTCAATTTATATGTTATTGCTCGTATCTTTAGGGTATAATTGTAGGCTTTTATTTAGCATACATATTCTCTTGCATATTTACTCGTGCATCACTTATAATTGCATAAAAATCGATAAAAAATGCATGCATCATGGTTTTGTTGTGTAATTACCATATTGCATCCTGTGAACCTGAAATTGAAATTAATTCACTTTGTGCTTCACGAATCAAAATTCAATACTCACATTAGGCAGTCGTGTCCCTGTGTTCGACCTTGGTAAACTTACCAAGTAAAAATATTCCACAGCATTCAAAGACTGTGCTTTTTGCTGAACCGAATTCGCCTCCTATACTACATCATTATTTCTCAATCTTAATGAGACGAATTTAACGCTCATCAAATTATGATGAATCTCGTATTCATCAGGCACGCACACTCGTGTGTGGTCAGGTGCAATGAGTATACATCATCAAATGCCAAAACTCTATGCCCATTTTGCAACTTCGCCATCATATCGACAATGCACACGATCCTTTTAAGGGTGTCAATGATCTAAATGTATTCACGACTTTAATTAGATGATGCTAACAATGCCACGTGGAGTGGTATAGGAGGCAATGGAGCTTGGAGCAAACGGTTGGGATTTTTCACTGAATCAATGACTGGATTCCCTCTGTGCTTAAAGATCTTCTGGATTAAAATGAGCCACAAGTCACTGCAAGGATGGGGGTCATGGCCAAATTTGATGATGGTGATGCTTTGTGCTTTAACGATCAAAATGAGGAGACTCTCTGATCGAACGATGACGATGACCTCTAATCCTTCTTCTCTGCTTTAGTTCAAACATGTGGCAGGGAACTTAGGCGAGTGGGGAAGTTGCTCTACTGGTCTCTTATAGTCTCCGACGACTGTAGGTGTTGACAAGGGTGCTTTAAGTCCCTCAAGGTAGGAGTGTGTGGGGTTGGGTTATTTGGTGAAGCTCGATGTTGGATTAGAGGAGGAGGAGTGCATAGTGCTCTAGATCATAGTGAAGGAACAAATCTATCTTCAGTCGTCATGAATGCCCGACAGTGGAGGGAGGATTAGTGGAGTTGGATGAAACAATGTGAGATAAGGATATGCGGATGTGGTGTCAACTGGGACATGGTTAAACAAAAAGGAAAATAGAATGGGGAGAGGAGCAAGGATAAGTGGAAGGTAGCATAAGAGTAATGAATAGAGAAGATGAAGAAAATAATCAAGAAATCTATAAAATAAGAGGAAGAATGCGGAGAATACATATAATGAAACAATACGATGGATGCAATACTTTGATTAATGTCTCAATTGTCACCTTGAGCCATCAATGATGGGTTGTGAAGCCCAATAGCTCCAACGAGTTGCTTCAACAGTGGCTTTAAGCCATCAGATCGCACCAAAGAACCATGCCCCTCATCATTTTTGAAGTGGAGAAGATGGTTATCGCCCGATATTGACGGGAGGTACAAGAGTAAGGCGTATAATCACAAATTGTAATGACAGTCGGCCAAAAAATGTAAAGCTCTTAAAGGAGTCATGGCAGTTAGGGTTTTCTTAGGTGGAAAGAGGAGGATACAAGGTCTAATATTGTAGTTGCTCACTCAAGCAAGCCCAAGAAAATGGAATAACAATGGGTCACCAGACTAGCTATAGTTATGTCGGTCATCTTGTAACTCATTAGACTAGAATGTAAAAAGTTTTGGACTTGGCCATCTCTCGGATCATGTGTCGTAAGACCCAGCTCGTCAAGAGAAAATCAACAGAATTTGTTTCATGTGAATCAGACTTCATTTCGAGTTATTATGATTTTCCGAAGAGAGAGAAGTAAGGAGGCTTAAGGCATCATTAACCCTATTGATCGTCATTAAGACTACCTAATCACTACTAAGGAGATTAATAACAAATTATGGACAACTAATCACCATTAAAGAATACAAACAAGATATTACTGAAAAATAATCGTGATTAGGGAAAGTTAATCATGATTAACGCTAATTAAGCGTCAATAGCAAATCTAGAAGCTTATGGAAGGTAGTAACTTAAGCCTCAAGTTTCAAGATAAGGCTTGGCCAAAACCATGGATTGTTGACCATGATTAAGGGTAAAATGATTATTTACTAACCATACTTAGATGTTTTCTGAAGCCTATAAATACCCCACTCCCCCACCCATCCATTCTCTATTATTTCCACTACCACTACTACACCAAGGTTTAGGGTCGAAAGGTCAAGAGGAGAATAAGACGGGGAAGGAGCACTGGCGAAGTGTTGTCAGGAGGAGGAGGATGACAGTGTGATCTACTCCTGGTTGTCTTCATGTAAGAGATGACTATCTCTAACTTGAGCTATGGTTTCAATTCATCTTCCTTTCCAATTCATTTTGTGTTGTGGTTCGAGGAGAAATATGAGCATGACACTGCTCGGGTGCGGGCAGCTCGACCGTTAGTGAGCTTACGGGTTCTTTGTACGACACTCACCCTTGACAATAGACTTATCGATTCAACATTTTTTCATTTTATAGTTGTTTTTTTGTAACACCCACTTAAGTGTAGGCAGTTAGGCTGTCAGTAAACCATGTGATACATTACACGCTTCACTCACCTAAGATGTGTGATGTCGACCGATTCTCTATAACTTGCAGTTCTGTTATATTCTTTCTATTTTGTTGTTTTTTCCTCTTGATGATTTATAGAGGAAATTCTTTCCGTTTTTCTTTAAAAATATATTCTAACATAAGGGAAAATTTAGCCAAAATATTCATAAAAATATGTCCTGGTATAAGGAAAAACTCTGTTGAAATTTTCCTCGAAAAATTACCCAGTATAAGGGAAGCTCTGCTGAAATTACAAGGGAAAATATGAACCTTGTGTTCTTCGTGTTTTCCATTCATTCTTCACGTTCTTGGTACGTTCTTTGTGTTCTTGATAAAATGTGAAATTCGATCATTCCAGGAGTCGTAGATTCCAGGAGTCGTAGATCATCCTTTCTAAAAATGAATCATGATAAAGCACTGCATATGCAAGAGAGAGCTCAACTAGGTAACAAAATCATACCTTATGTTGGGGATTTTCATGAGATTGTTGAAATTCCTGATTTCATATTCTTCGCTATGAAGAACCCTAATTTGGTTATTTTAGAGAAAAATATGAAAAGTTCCTTTGTGATTCCCACAAAAATAATGGCTAACTATTGAATTGATGCAATGACATGGAAAGTTAGGTTTGAGATTTAAAATAAGTATAAATATGAATATATACACAAGGAATTAATATATGGGAAAAATGAGTATGCTTCTGAGGAGTATGTAACTTACATGCTCCTACCTTTTTTCCACCTATTTTTTTATTTTTCTAAAATGGAACCTAGTGGAATTTAGATCACGATATGTTACCATGGTGTCATTCAAAATTCAAATTAATTAGAAACTTTTATCCACTTCCATCACGACTGTCAAATTTTAACGATCTCAAAATTGCTGAAATTGTCCACGTTCAAAAGGAAGTGTTAGCAACATCTGTTTCACGTGAAATTTAAAACACATAGTCTACTTATTACTCTAAGGTCATGTTCGGTTAGGGGGGTAAACCCCCCTTGGGGTGGTTTACCCTCCCTAACCCACTCCTTTCTCTTTCTAAGTGGGGCCCACTTTTTATCTTTTTAAAAAGATAAATAAATCAATTCCTCATCATCAATTCCATTAAAAAATAATATATTATACCATCATATCATATAAAAATTATAAACTACCCTACTTCTACTCACCTTTTCAAACTCCAATACAATCACATCACAATAACTACTCACTTTTTCAAACTTTAATACAATCATAACACAATAAACCCACTTCTAACCCACCCTCAATTTAACCCTCTATCCAAACACCAAAACCCAAAAATGGGTTACCTGCAACCAGTTTAACCCACCTAAACCCACTATCCAAACGTCCTAAGTAAATCCTTAGATTTCATTTCAAAAAAATTACGAAAAGAATGGTGGGAGCATGCTCTTATATGCTCCTAAGGAGTATACACATTTAACCCTTAATATATGTGTGTGTAAGCCTAAACTCAATGATGATGATTAAGCAAATCAAAAGCTTAACGAACGAATTACATCACAAGAATTGATGTATATTAAAATGGATAATGAAAGGATCGTGTTTCGTTAAGGATGACTGAAAGTAGAATTACAGGTCGTGCATACAACCTGTAAATTTGTCAGAAGGAACTCATATTGGCATAACCCTAGCTAGGTGGTACGTAATTGTACTGCCATGATAATTGTGCACGAAATGAATAAATGATTTGCAATACGTGGTCTATGTTGCCAATGTCTTCGGATTGAATGACAAAAGATGTGGTCATGTCATGTGGAGACATGTAACACTTCAAATAAGCCATTAGTAAAAAGAAGTTAAAAATGACATGTGATGTTAAGAAACCGGATCCTCAAGGAAGGTATGCATCTGCGTTGATCATGGGGTAGATTCTAAGGACCATGAAATAATAATAAAAGAGATATTATCAAGGAAGGGTTGAGGTATTAGTTGAGGAGACGAGTAGCGACCTAAGCTCATCAAGTATCAATACAATCTCCAATCCCGAAGTATCCACAGCTTTGAGTTCTATTAAGGGGAGAGGACCAATCCTTAACATGGATTAGAATGGATCAAAACTAAAATAAAAAGAGAATAAAGGAAGAACTGTATAATCTAACTTATTGAACCTTTCAAATATCATGCTTGGTCTACATTTCTTTTCTTTGTTATTGAGCACTATTAATTTCTTTTCTATGTTTTATGAAATCCAACATGTATCAAAGAGTCATCACATGGACAATAGCCATCCAGCCAACTACAATAGCTTTAATCTATAGTATAGTCGATAATCTTTTTATGCATTTTCTTTCCATAAGATAGTTGGTAATCTATTTTATGAATGAACCAGTGTTGAATGATTTGTTAGTATTTTTAATTGTAGTATGTATGTGAATGTTAGTTGTGATTGATGAATAAACTATTATTGAGTAATCAAATCCGGATATGGGAAGATTCAACGACCTGAAATTCGAGATCGTAACATACGAGGGGGAACCATCTAATTGACTATATATGCCTACATTAGAGGAATGGAGCTAGCACGAACTTGTTAACAAGAACAATAAAACCTTTTCTCACATTAAGGTCAACCAATGGATTCTTTACCTCCATTCAGATCTCTCATTGGGTATTCTTGAGCTTAGAACCAAAAAACTAAGATCTCTTTGTATAGTCTCAATCAAACACTACTTGAGTCCTCTTAGATGGCTCAACATTCCAAAACTCAGATCTCCTCACCGGTGCATCAGAAGATCTCTTTTGCAAATGGCCAATCTACCTTAAGTGATTTTCTCGCATCTCAGCCTCCATCGGAGCTACACCAACATTCCTGATGATTACATCATTCTAAATCCAATCTTTACTTGTGTGTCGACACATCTACCTTAGTATTTTCATTTTTGCTATTGTCATTCTTTGCACATGTCCATAGTTTACAGGACAACACTCAGATCCAAAAAGCATAGCAGGTCTCACGACTGCTTTGTAAAACTTTCCTTTGATCCCGAACCAGTTGTTAAGCACAACAAAAAGAGAGAAGGCTCAAACAAGCAACAAGGAAGAAACCATCGAAAGAAGAGTTAGTATCACAACCTCCTTTAAATTATTTAAAAAGTATAAAATCAGGAATATATTCTTCATACCTAGGAAATTTAGTAAGAGAGGAATTATACACAGGGTCTTATATTTATATATGCTAGATGGAAAGAGACCCGATTGATCATAAGTCAATTGCCAAGTCAAGTAGACTATGAAGTGGCTCAATGAAAAGGAACCCCACAATGGAGTGGACACGGGTAGTAAGGTGGAAACAAGTGGATAGTTAGATTAATAAATGTGTGCTACATGAGTAGTTGACCCAAGGGTTGATTTGACATTCAACAACATTAAATAATTCAAAAAAATAGACAAATAAAGGAAAGTGAATATAAAATACTAAATACTATTATAAAAGGGTTTTTATCACTTGTGCTCCTCTGATTGTGATAACATTTATGCTCTTCCCTATTTTGAATATCGATTGTGCCCTGAACTTCTTGTCATTCTATCACGTGTGCCCTTCCATTACTTTGGTCGTCAATAAGTTGAACTTAACCATTATTTTTCAAACCATGGTACAGCTAAGAGGGGCATAACTGTCCAACTAACCCCCAACCATCCATCCTCCTACTCCAGCCCCTCCCCCCACTGTCCACCTTCATCTATTCTTCTCTCTTTCCTCTTGATCATCTCTATTTTCACCCGATTTGATGCAAAACCATCGATGTTCGAATCATCATCCATCTATTATCTCCTCTACCTCTCCATACCCATCACATATGTACATCCTCCCTTCTTCGGACTCCTTAAGGGCAAAGGAGGGAGCCGCAACCGTGGAAGGTGTACGCCTAATCCATCTTAGTGCTCACCTTGAGGTACAGATCCATCAACCTCATGGAGTAGAAGGGCCTCGTTTCCCCCAAGATACATCGACCTCTCTATGCTGCAACCTCTTCTCTGTTGCCACCACTACCAAGAAACCCATGGCGAACATAGTTGGTCAGAAAAGACCAAAAGCATCTCCTTGAGAAGGAAGAGCCTAAGAAGAAGCCATTTCTGAAGGAAGAAGCTTCTCCCAAACCGTCGATCCAAGAATGCTCTTCTTCTCGTGAGGTACTAATCTGCGCCTTAAAGGGGCTCCATCAAGGATTCTTATTTGTGGGTACGACAAGAAGAGCACAAGGAGGAGGCCAATCCACCAAAGGCAAGTAATAACGGAGGAGATCTCAAGGAAAGTTGAAGGGGAAGATAGGGCAGAGAAGTAGGTAAGGAGGAGTGGAGAAGTGGGATGACTTTCAACCCCTTTTTTTAATCTAAGTTAACGTCTGTTTGAGTCAGAGATGGACGACAACTTACCGAGAGGTACACATGATCATTATGAAAGAAATCAAGCGCTTAATTGATATTCCAAAAAAAGAAGAGGGATAACATATATCACAATATCTCACACGGACCTAACTAACAAACACATTAAAAAAAGTGATTCAAAGGATGTGTGTGTATCGATGAAAACTCCATATTTCATGAAGACTTAAAAAAACAAGGTAATTTACATAAAAAAGGTATTTTGCAAGTGATTATATGATTAATATAGTTATTTTTAGTAGTTTTGTATTTTCTTTGTTTACATTAATAATACACATATTATATTCTAATAAGATATAGTATAATATTACCCTGAGTCATAGATCCATCAACCTCATTGAGTAGAAGGATCTTGCTTCCCCAAGATCCGTCAACCTCCCTGTTCTGCAGCCCCTTCTCTGTTGTCACCGCTGCAAGTGACCAATGGCGAACATGGTTGGTCAGGAAAGACTAAAGGCATCTCCTCAAGAAGAAAGAACATAAGAAGAAGCCATTTCTAAAGGAGAAAGATTCTCTCAATCCGTCGGTGGCTCCAACCGAGAAGGCTCTTCTCCACGTGAGGTATTGATTTGCACCTCAAAAAGGCTCCATCATGGATTCTTAATTGTAGGTACCACAAGAAGAGCACAAAGAGGAGATTGACCCACTAAAGGCAAGGAACAACGTAGGAGAGCTAGAGGAAAGTTGAAGGGGAAGGGGTAGGAGGATAGGGCGGTGAAGGAGGTAGAGGCATGGGATGACTTTCAACCCCGTTTTTAATCTAATGTCTGTTTGCGTCACGGATGTACGACAACTAATCTAAAGGAGACAAGTAATCATTATGAAAGAAAGCAAGGGCTTCATTAACCTTCCAAAAAAAGAAGAGGCATAAATGATAGTACAATATCTCACACAATCTAACCGACAAAAACACATTATAAAAAGTGATCAAAAGGAAATATATATCTTGAAGAAAACTCCATATTTCATGGAGACTTTAAAAAACATGGTAATTTACATAGAGATAGATAGTTTTGCAAGTGATTTATATGGTGAATATACCGATTTTTGTATTGTTTTCTTTGTTTGCATTAATAATATACACATAGCATATTCTAATAAATTATATTATATTATGGGGTTGATGGGGCTGCCCCACTCCTTTTTTTGGCAAAGTTTTTTAATTTTTTTGAAAAATATCAACATGTATATTCATTCTATATCACTCCTATATGTCATTCGAATTTCGTCAGAAACAGAGACTCCTACAACCTCCATCTAGATAAAGTCGATTTAAAAAATCTTGCGATCGTTAAAAAAATGACATGGATGGAGGTCGTTAGAGTCTCTGTTTCTGACGAAATTCGAATGTCATATAAGAGGGATATAGGGATGAATATACATGGCTTTATTTTTCAAAAAAAATTTGTCAAAAAATGAGTTGGAGGCAGTCATGTTGGATATACCTATTTTTAGTAGTTCTGTATTGTTTTCTATGTTTACAATATTAATATACACATATCATATTCTAATAAATTATACTATATTATTTACTTATGTAATATTTTTTTTTGAACATTTAGCCATTCCCAAAAACAAAGATAAAATAGAATAAGGTGATATGCATACATACACATCATATTTTAATAAATTTTAGTATAATATTTATAATATATAATTTTTAAGAACATTTAACAATTAATTAAAATAAAGAAACAATAGAAAAAGTTATATGTATATGTAAACAAAGTTGTATACATGTAATTCTTTTTAGGGATATTTACACCTATAACCTAAGTAATTTCATAATTCCTCAAGAAACCCTATATAAACACAAATTACACCCAGGACCCTGATAGCAATTAACTCTTACACTCATAAGAGTTTTGTTTTCTGTTAACTACGGACGATATCCATCAAGCATTTTATATTTATAAGCTTTAAGTTTCTATTATTTTACATATTATACTCTTTAAGTTTCTATTATTTTATATTTATACCCTTCTCCAACCTCCTCGAGTCAGGCACCACCCATCGACATCCTCCGCTGACCTCTCGTAATTCATATTATAGAGGGTGAGGTACTTACACAATAACTGAGGGTTACGGGTGTAATTATCCCATCATTTTATTTGTTTTCAATGGTTATATAATATAATTGAATTTCCACTTCTTTGCCATCACTTATATTACAAAATAAAGAAATAAAAACAAAAAAATAAATCAAAAGAAGTTATGTGAATGAAACATCAAGGAAGATCATACAATTGTGGCAAATACAATAACAGGAAACAAAACCAACAAATTTCAGGAGAATCGGATACTAAAAGAATCCTCCAACATATAAACTAAGAGCAGTTAAGAATGTCTGATGTATTATGACACGAATGCTCAGAAGCCAAGCGTAACAAATATATTTCACGGAAGAACCAGTTGATCAATTGGTTCCTCTTACGTGTTAGAGGCTCATCACCGCAAACATAACTTAAATTCAAATATAAAAAGCAAATCAAGAGTAACCTAAAAACGAAATTCAGGACTTTAAAAATGGACACAAAAAAATAGACAAGTCAAAAAAGAAACAAATATTTCAACGAAAAAATGGGTGATTAAATGGTTCATCTTAACATAAAGATGTTCAACACCGCATATGACTCCTAAAGTCATATATGTACCACATAAGCAGCAAAAGCTGTGTAATCACAATTAGTATTACTTCAAAAAAAAACATTCATAAGGCATTAATAAAGAACCAGACGGGAAAAATGCAACACACTAAATGGCAACTATGATCTCTTTTAAGAATGCTCAGAATCCAAGCATAACAAATACATTTTAAACGAGTTGATCAAAATGTTCCTCCTACATGTTAGAGGCTCATCATCACAAACATGCTTTATAATGTCAAATAGAAAATCATGAGAAACCTAGAACAAGAAAGTCTGATTGACTACCTAAATATGAAAGTAAGATAAAATCAAGAATAAAAGGAGTATGATTTCAAGTAACGTACTGGTTATATAAAGGATATCCATGCATAGCAAAAATCATATTACTATGTTAAAGAAATGCATGAAAAATAACCCCCACAGGTATCTTGTGATATAGGCAAGATCCATATTCATTTACATCGTAAAATGTAAGTTCGAATTTAAATATCTAAACGCAAAATATATACTAATCTAATTTGAAAATCAAAATTTAAACACAAATATGGCGAGGACCAGGACAAGGCAAATAACAAGAACTACAATTACAAAACAGAATATACTGGCACTGGAACTCTAATGAAATAGATAAACTGAAAAGGATGGTGCAGATCATCACTCCAATTTTGGTAATCGAGCCCTCACCTTAATGACTTGGAAGAGACACAAAGGACTTGAAGAACAATCTATGTTGCCAGAACGTTTCTACCTGCAAACTCCACTGACAAAAACCAAAAAAAATATTTGATTGAAAATATACACAAAAATCACAAGACAACGTAAATCATGAAACAAGTTAAAGACCAAAAACAGTTCAAAAACTCTTAATAAAAAATAGCAACAAAACATCCAAGCAATGCAGTGAGGATCGATGATTTTCTAGAGAGAAGCTGCAGCTCTAACGAATCTGACAAAATTAATTCAGGTCCACTTCAATTTTAGCAGATAAAATATAAAAACAAAGATGAATAGGCGGTAAGGAACAAATCAATGTTGCTGAAAGAGGACAAGATTGAACAAGACTGGAATCAAATGCTGTTGACCAGGTGAAGAAGCTTTAGAAGCGCCAAAAACATGGTGAAGAAGTAAAGAACCAACTGTGAAACAAAAACCACACCCAAATACACAAAAAACAGCTTAGACACAGCCGACTTAATGCCTGAGATGTTCGTTTGGAATTGTGTCAATCTCCACAACATCATTACGGTTATGAATAGCAATCATCACTGTTGCCGAAATGAACACAGATTGAGAGCTGACAAGAAAGATCAATGCTGCTTATAGGACCAAACTGACCCATAAGTAAGATGAAGAAACACAAAAACATCAACATAGATTTTTGAAAAGCAAAAAGAAATCGATAACCCCTATGACTTCCAAACAAAGATATACTAAAGCTACTAGAAGTAGATTTTATTAAACAAAGACAAAAAAGTAGATACTGAAGAAAATTATACATTTTTTAAAGGAGCTAGAAGAAGATTAGATACTCTTGTGAAAACGTTCAGAAGTGAAGCAAAACAAAATATTTTAAGGAAGAACCAATTAATTAATAGTTTCTCTTATGTGGGCACGGCTCGTTACAAACATGCATAATCTAAAATGCAAATCCTGAGAAACCTAGAACAAGAAATTCTTAATGACTTGGAAATAAAAGTATGTGATAGAAAGTCACAAATAAAAACATATAATTTCAAATAAACAATCAGTCACATGGAGTGGTAAAATACAAGAAATTGATCATTTTTCAAATACAAACAGATTAAGAGGTGACAAGAAAACGTTGTTGATGCTTGCAGGGACAGAACTGAACGGTAAGTAGAAGAACACCAAAACATTGATTAAAAAACAGACAAACTAATTCCTGGGAGCAGGAAACATATTTCCTGAATCACAATCAATGAAAAACGATGAGAAAGCAAAGCACTTATGCACAGGCCATGCAGTTGCACCCAGGGAGATTTGACAAAAGAAGGTTTCAAAAGCATGTAATGGACTCAATACTGTGTCCATGTCAAAATCCGATAATCTGAAAGGGAGACCTGGTCCAAAAAATCACATTTTAAATAGTATCTCAGATGGCTTCATTTTCCATCTTTAAAATTGCAATCATCAATGAAAATACAAGATCATTATTGTTACATAAATATAAAAATAAAAGCACAAAAAATAAAATATAACCAAACAACCATTTTTATGCATGTTCAAAAAGAATGTTCCCCAGCCCCTTAATTTTTTTGTATGGATCTGGTAAACAATAATCAAAGGGTGGACAGGAACACCTCAATGATACAAGGGAACGGGTGCAGTCATCAAGTGAATCATATCCTGTCAATTAGATGAGGATGCTGTATTAGAGACAACATTAAGATAATAGAAATAAAGAACCAACTGAGAATCAAGCCCATGTCCAAAAAAATACAAATGCCCAAAAGACAACCAGACAACTCAGCCCCTTAGATGTTCATTAAAATAGCGATCATCTTCGCAACATCATTACAGGTCTGTATCATAATCATCACTGTTGTCCAAATATGGCTATCAAAGTGAATACAAGAAAAATTAAAAACATCATTCTCTGACTTTCAGACATCAATCTGACTTTAAGTCTACAAATCAAGTATAAGATATTAAGAATAAAGAATTGGTAGCAAGAAAGATTTGGGGAACAAGTCATAAATAACAAAAAGAGTAAATTCCAAATACTGAAATGAAAAAAAATAGATAATCAAGGGTTAATGAATTAAGAGGATAACCAAGAATTTGTTGAGTTAATCGGTCTTTCTATAAATATCTGACAACTAGATGAGCTTGCATCAAATATATCCTATAGACGCTATTATCTAAACAAATTTTTCCATAAAGTACTCCAGCTAACTAGCATTAGAAATTGATAAAATATTCTGCAAACATGGAAAATGGAACTAAAAGCAACATATTATATTTAGATATGGCATATGTCTGTCGTAGCATAACCTGTATACATGTCGTTTCAGAAAAAGCTCAGAAGCCAAGCGTAACAAGTAGATTTCACAGAAGAACCAGTTGATCAAATGGTTCCTCTTGCATGTTATAGGCTCATCACAGCAAGCTTGGAAAAAAACATTGGATCTATGATCTATATAATCACAAAAAAAATTGATACTGCCCTGATTGGAAAATTATTGACTTAGAATTGAAAAATAAGTTCGTGTGCATTCAACGATTATCATAAGCCAACAAATAAAAGCGTATTTTTTAAAACTGACAACACAAAAATCAAATGTTGAGCAAAATAACAACCAGTGTAATCGTAGTCAATTCACACATGGGTTTTTCATATCCATGTTCGCTACAGATCCAGATACTAATCCAATATGGATTTTAGAAATCAAATCATAGAACGATCGGATGCAAATTCAGATCCATTATTAACAGAATGTGAGTACAGTTCAAACAAAGATCGAATTGAAACATGGTGCATATCTCGATCAAATATGTAGTACATTGCTTGAAAATATTATGCAAAAAGTCGAAGATATAAAGCTTTCACTTTTCAGAACTTCCTGAGATCATTGGAAAGGAAGAGGATGGGACGAAGAAGACGTGGAGATCCGGAGGCGGGCGACGACGAGATGCTAACAATGGAGAGGTGGGAATTTGGGTTAGGGTTTAGTGTTGAGCGTGGTGTGAATATATAGATATATAATGTGATATATACACCTTAGCTCCTTACCTACCGTTGATGTTGGTTCCATTGGATGGTTAGATGCTCTTTCCATCCCTTCTCTCCTTTTCTCTGATCACCCTCTATTCCCAAAATATTATCTTGATCTTTAGTCTGTTGACTCCAAAATAAAAGAGATGGAGATGAGAAGTAGAATGCTTATGATCACGTTTTTTTCCATTTTATTATTTAATGGAAAATTTAAGACTTGAAATTTATGGAATGACTGAGCTTTATAAAGACGTCCTTCGAATTCTCGTACTTGTGGGTAGGGATGGGTATTGTATGAGTCCATCCATATAACCCAACCAAATCGTTGAAAATGGATCAGAATGATTTGAGTCTTTTGGGTTTTGGATTAGGTTAGACTCAAAATATATTCTTTCAATGGGTATTGGGTCGGTTGATGGGTCTAATGTCTTCCATCCAACCCACCCAAATAAACCAAACTATATTTAGATGACAAAAGGATTAATCTCATCCAACCCAATCGATATGTACTTAATATATAATATCAAGAATTCTAAACTCACATATATTTCTAATGTACAATTCAGATTCTTCATTCCAAGTTTTCAACTTGTTAACAACCTTCTCTCACTGAACATTATTTTAGTTGTTATTATGTGTAATACTCGATATATTTTTTCTCTATCATCCTTAATATTATCATTACATATTATAAACAACTGAGAGCTTGCCTTATTACCACACAGCTATGCTCCAATCTCTGTCCACTTTAGATGACACGATCTTTTTTTTGAAAATCCCATAATCTTAAATGAACAACTCCATATCAACTTGAATATATTCCAACCTTTTTATCCATGTTGAACATATTCCTCCAACTTTCTTCTTATGTATTGAGTTTAATACATGCTTACTTTGACATCTTTTTTCATACATCAATGGTGCCATCATTACTTGACCTCCAATTAACAAGATTTTTCATATGAATAGTTTGGTTTTAACCCAATCCAATCAGCCGAAATCGATCATCCAAACATCTCAACCCAATCTAATTTAGTTGGGTGGTGTGTGTCATTTTTGCAACTCAAATCGAATAATCCAAACCCACCCAAACAGTCAAATACCCACTCCTACTTGTGGAGGCATATGTGTATATGCTCGTCTACTAGCAAAGTTACGAGACACGCCATAAATTTCTCATTGACTTGGAAAAAGAATGAACGCGTGTGCTTTCTCAAGAACCAATTGATTACATGGATCTCCTTGCACACTAACATTGATAAGTAATATGTTTCAGTACTAAATGCAAAATGCCATTTTCATTATTATCTCATTAATCTAGATACAATATATACTTCACTTATATCAACTAATTCTTACTTCAATATTTTTTCATAAATTGTAAGAATGTATTTTATTTTTTAAGAAACTCAAAAAATGACAATAAAGAGCAGGACAATCATAAGCAATAAGCAATGTTGTTACATTCAATTCAAAATGAAAGATTAAACATATTTTCATTCATAATTTATGAGATAGACCGCTGTGACATTAAAATCCATTACTTGACACAACAAATAAAAATTAAAATTTGGATAAAAAATCTACGTTATTTAACCAAGATGTTTGACCCATTTTTTAGAGTTGTCCTTTGCTTATACATATGAATGATCATCAATCAAAGGAGGAGTTTCCTAACTCTTGGATAATGACATTGAGTCGTGAGTGAGGTTTATAGAATATTGAAGAGAGTAAGGGGTAACTCATAACTAGTGTTGTCATATGCTCATTATCATGAGTTAGATCATCATATCTCTCGTAAATGACAACCTCCTCGACCACCACTTTTGATATCAATCTCCAATGGGTGACAAAACATTGGATTGGAGTGGACTTCCCTTTATCTTGCTCTTCATTTCCTCATGTTTCCTCTTGAAATAAATCTAACACAATCTACTGTTGCATTGAGATGAAGTCGACAATCATTTTTCATCTGCACAGTCTGCTTTCCTAATAAAATATGTATACTTTGATTTTGATTCATCAAAGCAATGTGATTTTGTTTTGATTTGTCGTGAGCAGTGGCGGAGGGAGAGGGGGGCAGGTAGGGGCCATGGCCCCCCTCCCAATTGATGAATTATTAAAGAGCAATGTTATTTTCCATTTCTATGATCATTTTTCATATATTTTTTTTACATTTCTACAAATGATAACAATTCTTTAATCTCATTTTTTTAAAATTTCCATAAAGTACCACCACCATTCCTTTATACATTTTCCAAAAATCTGTAAAAGCCTACCATTTTTATTAAAGATGCAAAGAAACATATATGGATATATATGTTACTATATCGTGTTTATTTTTAAATACAAATGCATATGTAGATACAAATATTGAAGAATATGAAAACTATATTACTATAACCTTAAAAGATGGATACTGATGTAAAATGGATATTTATCGCATGTGAATAATGTTAGAAATACTGTACATATTAGCTTAAATTTACATGTATCGGATAGATGCACATCAATTGAATGTATTAAATCTATTTATATCATAGTAATTATATCAAATAAGTGAAAGAATGTATAAAATTGTGTTATATATACTTAAAAATAAGTCTACAAATATATTTATATTTAAAATAGATAAACAAACACGAATAATAAGGTTTACGGATATCAAAGAGATATCCATTTACATATATGTTTTAAATCGGATGTGGATGTCAAAATATGTATAAAACAAATACAGTAGTTGTCGGATACAAATATATTTATATCTATTTGCATTCCTAATTCATATCCCTCATTTTTCTAAATTCCAAGAAATGATTCAACTTCCAGCCTTCCACTCTCTCTTGCCCTATTATTTCATATTGAAACCAATCCAACCTCATCCTTACCGTTCATGAAAACTTGTTCTCCATCACCTCGCATGGAAAATCATTGGTGTAGCAATGTTGCCCTATTTTTATGTTATTTAAATGTTCTAGTATCTGGATTCGTATTTACCTTATATAATCCATGATCAAACATTATGTGTCGTTAAAATTAGTACTAATGTACAAATATTTTAGTTGATATCAGTATTCTAGTATTCACAATTCCAGATTCACTTAAAATTGGAGATTGGGAATAGGTGTGTATATATATATATTTAAACTTGACCATTTTTCGAAGATTGATGGAGTATGATCTTGCGGGATATCCAATCATATGCCATCTCATTTTATTTTAAGGTTGGTTACATAAATATACATACATACATATATATATATATATATATATATATATATATATATATATATATTGGCCATATATTATTTGGACATGACTTTTGGACATATATGGTTACATCATTTTATTTTGGACATGAATCATACGTATATATTTTGGCCCCACCTATAAAAATTTTCTGGCTCCGCCTTTGGTCGTGAGCACTGTTTGGACCACCGACATATTCATCAAATTTTATCCTTCTTTTTCCAATTCCTAGAGCTTTTTGTAACATAAGTTTCTCCTTTGATCTGTACATATATTCTGATAAGAATAAATAGCAATAAAGATAATATGCAATACTTTTGATATACTATATTCTAGCCATGTTTTCTACTCAGTAAATCATGCATGGTTGAAACGTCTTAATTTATCTCCAATTATTCTTTGTGGAAAATTATGAATTTGAGGTTGACAAGGACCTTTTTGAATATGGGCTCTCCTAATACGATCTTGATCATTAATAACATAAGAAGATATATTTGGTCTCAATCTAGGACCTGACACAATATCTGTAGTAACTTCTAAACATATACACTTGCTATTTGATTTAACTTCCTTATCTTTACTACTTTGAAGTATATATGAATCTAAACTTCCTACTCATTTGAATAATTTCCATTCTGTATGAAAAAGGTAATTTTTTATAAGCTAACTTATATATAAAATATCCTACAATAAAACAAAATGGTTATATTTGCATGTGAATAATCGTAATTGTATGTATCAATTGTGCAAGATAATTGGCCACAAAAGATGTGGAGTAAATTTTGTATGTCATATCAATATAGACTCTAGATATTTCAATATTTTTAAAATGTAAATGTATCCAAATTACAAAACAATGATTCAATATTTGTTAATACCATATTTTCTTCCTTTTTAGTAACACACATGAAAATTGATCTTTTAAAAAAGAAACTAGATGCATTTTGATTTTGATAATTCCCATATGTAATTAATCTAAAATTATATTTTATACTTAAGATATTTCTAAACAATAAGCTTATACAATAAATTCCTTTCAATCAAGTTTATTTCATCAAAAATTACTTTCAACATTAGACATTTTCTAATATATAAAATAATTAAAATCAGACGTTCAAAGTTAATAGAAAAATTATGTAGTAGAAATGCACACGTCTTATGACTTTGAATCTTAATAGCAACGAAAGTTTTTCCGATTTGATATAATAAAACAATCGATCGGAAGATCTCTATCAATGATGTCATGGGAGGGAGCGGCGTGACACACTTTCTGCATAAATTTAGTATTTCAATGGTAAATCACTACTTTTTGGGCTTGAACACACTGAAAGTATTTTCACACTTATTCTTTGAAAGTTGTATCACTATACAAGTTTTAAGGGAGTTCAATATGACAAATGATATTAATGATTTCTTAAAAAATTCAACAATCCGAGGCTCTTATCTGATTCTCTCACTGTTTGGAATTTTCTCGCATTGACATCTTAAAAAAAAAGATGTCTACTCCTCTACAATGGCGATCTCAAATTACACATTCCCTTATTGGTGCTTATTGCGGATATAGTGGGAGATGTTATAATATCTCATACATAATTATATATCTAATATTGATAAAGCGTGAGCGTGATGAATTGCTACTTACTAATTTGAGATTAAGTATCATGAGCAGTCGTCGATGGATCTATTTGTCTAATTCCAATAAATTGTTAGGGTCAGTTTTCTCCTACAACTGCTCAAGTCAATGCATGATGATTTGTGGAGGGGTCCACTCAATAATCATGTTTATTCTCACCTTTTTAATGTTGATTCGATTAATCATTTTAAGAAATGAGATAACTCAAAACCACCTCCTAGTATTTTGGTGGTTTTAGTCCTATCCATATCCTTTCAATCCAATGCACATCATTGATGGCTCATCACAGTTATAGTGAGACCTCTAATCATTTGAAGGGGTCCCTATATATATATGAGAAAAACAGGACTGTCCCTGTCTCATTTTTTGGCTTTTTTTGAAAAATATCATCATTTATTTTCATCAATATCTCTCTCTAATATGTCATTCCAATTTCATCAAAAATAGAGACTCTCATGTCCTCCATCCAGAACAAGTAATTTTAACAGTTTTAGAATTGATGTAATCGATTTGTTCTGGATAGAGTGCACGAGTCTCCTTTTCTGACGAAATTGGAATGACATATTAGAGAGATATAGTGATGAAAATACATGACAATATTTTTCAAAAAAATATCTGAAAAATGGGACTGGGCCCCCATTTCTCTCTTTCCTTCTCTCTCTCTCTATATATATATTATATTGAGGGGGGGGGGTCGTCGAGTTGTCCCCGTACCATATTTCGATGAATTTTTATTTTTTCAAAAAATACCGTCATGTATTTTTCATCACTATGTCTCTCTAATATACCATTCTAATTTCGTTAGAAAAAGAGACTCATATTCTCTCAATCTTGAACATATAATATTAATGGTCTTAGAATTGATGTAATCGACATGTTCTAGATGGAGAGTATATGAGTCTCATTTTCTAACGAAATTAGAATGGCATATTATAAGGATATAATGATGAAAATACATGACATTATTTCTGAAAAATAAAAAAATAGTTGAAATATAATGCAAAGGAGGTGAGGATGTTGTCGAAAGTGAGAACAGAATGGCAGAAGGCGTTACCGTCGACGAGACTAGTGGAGAGGAAGGGGAAGGAGAGGTGGCGACACCTATTTTTAGAATGAGATAAATTTTTAGCAAGGGATTCATAACAAAGAGATCAAAATTAGAACGTGGGTTGTTACATACTACTTTCAGAATGAGACAAAAAGACTAAAATAGCTTTTCAACATTAAAAAAAGCAAGACTAAAAAAGAACCAATTGGATCCTTGGATTAATTACATACAAACGAGATGATGGGTTTTCCTTGCACCTAAGAAAGGTACATCTTATTGGAAATAAATCACACACACATGGATTTAATGGATAGCATGTTGGCTGCCTCTATCCCTTATTTTGGTAATTTTTTTGTTTTTTTGGAAAATACAGTAATGTATTTTCATCAATATATCAATCTAATATGTCATTCCTATTTCGTTAGAAATAGAGACTCCACTCCCCTCCATCTAGAACGTGCCGATTACAACAATTTTAAGATCGTTAAAACTATCAGTTATAGATGGAGGGAATGGGAGCCTCTTTTTCTGACGAAATTATAATGCCGTATTAGAGGGATATAATGGTGGAAATACATGATAATATTTTCAAAAAATAAAAAAATTCATCGAAATAAGGAGCGAGGGAAACCCGATTAAACCTTGTATATATGGGAAAAATGGTGCTGCCCTCGCCTCATTTTCTTGTAATTTTTTTTATTTTTTTTTCAAAAATACCTCATGTATTTTCATCACTATATCCCTCTAACATGTCATTCCAATTTCTTCAGA
This sequence comes from Ottelia alismoides, assembly GCA_037367405.1. NCBI lineage: Eukaryota > Viridiplantae > Streptophyta > Magnoliopsida > Alismatales > Hydrocharitaceae > Ottelia > Ottelia alismoides. Next base: position 92,025 of record JAZKJV010003658.1, read on the forward strand.
AATAGAGACTCATATGCCTTTCATCTAGTTTATGTAATTTTAACGATCTTAGAATTACTGTAATCGACCTGTTCTATATGAAAGATATAAGAATCTCTGTTTCTGACAAAAATAGAATGACATATTAGAGGGATATAGTGATAAAAATACTTGAGGGTATTTTAAAAAAAATCACTGGAAAATGGGGTGAGGGCATCCCCATTGAACAATATCTATTATGGCTTACCCAATGAGCCCCATGCTCATTAGAGATGAGATGAGCTCCTTATCTCAACCGTTAAATTTTAATCCGACGATCAGTAACTTCGGTAGTTTTCATATTGCCATTAATAACGGAGTGCATCTATAACTTTCGTATTGCCATCGGTAACACTTTATATCAATAATACTCAACACATCAACAACTTTCGTATTGCCATTGATAACACTTTATATAGTAATACTAAACGCACCAGTAACTTTCGTATTGCCATCAACAACTTTGAATCAATTGTAAGTAAATGACGTAGTTTAATCAATAACTTTGATTCACACTTATTTATCACTTTATATAAATTACTAGAGTTATGATATTACTCACTGAAGCTTCGATATATATTACTGAAGCTTGGATATATATCACTTACAAAAGCTAGTATTTTTATTACTAAAACTGTTGGAGATGAAGTGAGTTTATCTCATCTCTAATAGACACATGGTTTATTGCATAAAAATCTTATTATATAGATAGATATATAAAATCACTGGTGAGAAAGTTTCATTCCTATCTAAGAGCCCTTATCTATCATCCACGCCCTTATAGGAGATGGCCACACTGCTTAGTTGGGCGGGCCTCCCTCTCTGGGTCTCCTCAATTATTTGTGCACATCCATCTGTAAATCCATTTCCATTTGGAAATAATCACACCCTTCCCAATCCGTTCACAAAATCCACAATGACATATGTTACCATCTCTTCATTTTTTTGTAATTAATCCACAACATAGGTTGCTTTTTTCCCTAACAGTCTGTTTCTTCCCATCCGTTCGTTTGCAAGATTTGGATTTGTATACATGATCACGGTTGTTTGAATATGCGTGTCCTTATTTCGTCATATGATGATGTTGGTACCCACAAATTTCTGTTATGTTCGAGCTGTTGGGAGCAGAAGTTCTGGTGGGTTTTCCTTTAGTTGCTCTTTTTGTTATTATGTTATGATTATTCGATTTGAATAAGAAGTGCTTGTATGTTTGGTGTTGCAGTTGTTTGCTTGGTGTGGAGATCTGATCTTTGTTCTTGAGGAGGGCAATTTTTTGGCTGTTGCGGAAGGTAGTTGACATGTTTGACGAAATGCTTGAAAGAGAATTTTATAGAATTTAATTGAAAGAAAGGTGTTTACTATGGAGAAATCTTTGGGATTGATGTTCATCCTCCCTTTCTTTGCCATTTTGAATTGTTAGTTGTGCGAGAAAAAACGACGGGGGAGAGGAGATGTGAGTAGGCCGGGGGTGAGGGCTTCCGTAAACGCGCCTTTCTTTATTTATAGGCCCATGCACGCGCCCGTACGCCCTTAAACCCTAACCGCCCATCCCATATTTTCTCACTAACTGCTCCCGATTAGTGCGGGATTAACCGAGTCTAATGACCACTCGGTCATCTATCTAAAAATAGCTAACATCTCCCACTTGACCGAAGTGGTCATACTACACTCCCACTATTCGTGAAGTGTCTATATTGTAGAGATGTTTATTCCCAAGGCTTCAATTTACTTGAATGCCTTTTACTTGACTCATATGTTCCTGAGTCCCATTAAACCAACATGTTTAATGTAAGTTCCTGCTGGAATTCCTTTTGTAAAAGAATCAGCTAACATATCACTCGTAGGAATGTATGTTACCTTAATCTCTTGTTTGGCTGCTATATCCTGAATATAATGATATTGGATTTCAATGTGTTTTCCTCTTGAACTATTTGCCCCACTATTAATCAAGCTTATAGTGGCTTGATTATCACAATATATTTCAACTGGTCCTTTGACCAATTCGAGGCCCAAGTTTTCAAGAAAACGTGTAATCCAAACAGCATGAGTGCTAGCCATGCTGCATGCAATATATTCAGCTTCTTGTGTATGTCTTGATACACAACTTTGTTTCTTGCTTCCCCAAGAAACAGCTGCACCGCCAAACATGAAAAGGTAACCTGATGTGGATTTCCTATCATCAATATCTCCTCCGAAATCAGCATCGGAATATCCCACTATTTCAAGTGATTCGGCTTGATAAACCAATTTTAATTGTACAGTACCTTTTAGATATCGAAGAATCCTCTTAATGGCTTCCCAATGAGCCTGTCCGGGATTACTTTGATATCTACTCACTAGGCTTACAGGATAAGCCAAATCAGGTCTCGTACATAACATTGCATACATTAAACTACCCACCGCTTGTGCATATGGAACATCAAGTGGTTTTTGTCCCTTTCCTGGACATTGACTTTTACTAAGTCTTTTTCCTATCACAAGTGGTGTAGGGGCTGGAGTACTATTCTGCATTCCAAACCTCTTTAATACCGTATGCAAATACTTCTCTTGATCTAAACTCAATGTTCTTGAGCTTCTGTCTCTACTGATCTGGATTCCAAGAACATAGGATGCCTCTCCCATGTCCTTCATCTCAAATTCAGAACTTAATTTTTTCTTTATATCATTCAACATCTCTATGTCATTTCCTGCAAGCAAGATGTCATCTACATATAATGACAAAATCATAAACTTACTCGCACTATGCATGACATATACACAATTATCCAATTTATTAGCCACAAAACCCAATTGAATAACTGTATCATGGAATTTGAGATACCACTGTCGCGAGGACTGTTTCAATCCATATAGAGACTTTTTCAATTTATAAACCATATCCTCCTTACCAATTACCTGAAAACCATCAGGTTGTCGCATGTATATATCTTCTCTCAATTCTCCATTGAGAAAAGCAGTCTTGACATCCATTTGGAATAGTTCCAAATCCATATACGCGACCAGTGCCAAAATCATCCTTATCGATGCAAATTTGGCAACGGGAGAATATGTTTCCTGGAAATCAATTCCAGCTTTCTGAGTATAACCTTTAGCAACTAGCCTTGCTTTGTATTTATCAATTGTACCGTCAGCCCGATACTTTTTCTTAAAGACCCATTTACATCCTATGGACTTCTTGGCTATCGGTAAGTCACATAGTTCCCAGACACCATTTTTGTCTATCGAGTCCAGTTCATCCTTCATGGCGGCCGTCCATGATTCTGACTCAGATGAAGCCATCGCTTCATCAAAGGACACTGGATCCGTACAATCCACAATGTCCTTATCAATAGCAAAACACGAAACCTCGCAAGAATACAGATGGTAGTCGCCCATCCATGCAGGTTGCGTTCTGGGTCTTTTGTTTCCAGCTAAACCAGTGGGTTGATTAGGCTCACCCACAGCCTCCAAAGGAGTATCGATATTCATAGGTTCATCCTCTACATCCGGAATAGCAAAACACGAAACCTCGCAAGAATACAGATGGTAGTCGCCCATCCATGCAGGTTGCGTTCTGGGTCTTTTGTTTCCAGCTAAACCAGTGGGTTGATTAGGCTCACCCACAACCTCCAAAGGAGTATCGATATTCATAGGTTCATCCTCTACATCCGGAAGAAATTCCCTTCCTATTTGGTCTGTTTCTGAGTCAGAGTCATTATTATACAAATCAACTAGAGGTTCCAAATCCTCTAATTCCGCTTCCTTATCCTCTTTATTCTCGAGAAAGGTAGCATCACGACTCTCAATTAGACCTCTTTCTTGATGTAGAAACCTATATCCTTTGGATTTTTCTGAATAACCAATAAAAATGCACTTCATTGTCTTAAAATCAAGCTTATCTCTAAGCTGATATGGGACTAAGACATGTGCTTCACATCCCCATTTACGGAGATGATCTAACTGTGGCTTTCTTCCATTCCATATCTCATATGGTGTGGATTCAACGGATTTTGTGGGAATTCTATTTTGTATATAATTTGCAGTCAATACTGCTTCACCCCATAAATTCTTGGGAGTCTCGAATGTGAGAGCATGCACCTGACTGCATTCATCAATGTTCGGTTTTTCCTCTCCGCCACTCCATTTTGTTGTGGCACATATGGCATTGTTGTATGTCGAACAATGCCTGCATGAATGCAAAAGTCATTAAACTCTCTCGAGTTAAATTCCCCACCTCTATCCGTCCTTAACACTTTGATCGATCTACCCAATTTAGTTTCTACTTCAGCCTTGTATCTCTTAAAGCATTCAAAAGCTTCGGCTTTTCTTTCCAAGAGATATACAAAAGTAAACCTTGAATAATCATCAATAAAGGTAATAAAATATTCCTTATTTCCATATGTTTTGGCACTTAGAGGACCACAAATATCTGAATGAATCAATTCTAGCAATTCCTTTGACCTTTGGCCACTAGAATAGGGTTTTCTAGTCATTTTTCCGGTCAGACAATGCTCACAGGGCAATGTTCTTGCTCCTGTTATGTTAGGCAATAGATCTAACTTTATTATTTGATTCATTTTATTATTTCCTGGGTGTCCTAGTCTCATATGCCATAAATCAAAATCAGACAATAAACACAAGGAATAATTCAAATCACCCTATATTGATTCAGCAAAAACAGGGATACAAAATAAGTCATGCTCAGGCACAAATTTGCCGACTACAAAGACTTTTCTATCTCGACCTATAGAGACACGGTTATTATAGAATCTAACTTCCAGATTCTTCTTCAGGAGAGCTGCCACTGAAATCAGATTTCTTCGGATCCCTGGAGCATAGAAAACATCTTGGAGGGTCATCACACTCTCCCCAAGATCCAGCCTATATGTTCCAACACCTTCCACATCCAGGTAGGTGTTATTGCCCATGTAGATTCTCTGCTCGCCCTTTTTCAGCTCTTTGAATTCAACGAGTCCCTCTTTGGTCTTCGCGATATGTCGGGTGGCACCAGAGTCCACCCACCAGCCTTCACAGTCGGTCGTGGCAGAGTTACACTCAACCACGCCAACAAATTCGTGCTTCTTGCCTTTATTTTCTGGGACCTTAGCCGGGCCCGATTTCACCCCTTTATTGGGACAGTTGGCCTTGAAATGGCCAAATTTTCCGCAAGAATAGCATGATCCTCGTGGTCCTTTTCCACGTTGTTGTTGGTTTCCCTTGAATTTTGCTTTTGTGGGACCCATATATTTCTTGTGATGAACAGCATGCGCCTCTTCCTGTTCAACCTCGAAGACATCCGTCTTCTTCCTTCTGGCAGTTAAATCCTGCTCAATCGCAAGTTGAGCGGGTAAGTCAGTCACACTCTTTATGGCTCCATTTAGCCTCAAGGTGGTGGCAGCCATATCGAATGAAGATGGAGACTATTTAATATAGTTGCCACTTGCAAATTCTCAGGAATTGCAGTTCCTGCTGTCTGCAGATCTTTTGCCATCACTATCATCCGATTGACGTGTTCAATAACACTATCGGATTCTTTCATTTTGCACGTGTTATATTTGTGCAACAGGAGCTGCACATTCACGTCTGTCTTGGAGTCATACTTCCCCTTGATCGCTCTCCATAACTCGTATGTGGATTTATGGGTTTCAAAAACCCTAATCAAATCATCCTCCATGTGTATGAGGATGAAACTACGAGCTTTCTTATCTGTTTTCTCCCACTGTTCAAATAATTTCTTGTGGGTAGTTTTCTCAGCATCAGTGGCTTCTTTGGAGAGTTCAGGAGCAGGGGTGTCAATAATACTATCTAGATTGTCATGCATCAGACCATACAATATTTTCCGACTCCACATATCATAGTTGACACCATTCAACTTTTCAAGCTTAGCCAATTCAGATGCAATTAGTTTGGTTGCCATCTAGGTTTTTCAAAAAGAAGAAGTAAGCAGTAGAAGTTTGTTTGTTTTTTTAAAAAAAAAACTAATCAGCAAAGGGTGATGCCTTAATGCTATGATAATAGCCAAAGTAATCAAAACAAGTTACGTAAATAACATTCTTTCTCACATAAAACAGTCGCTATTTTTGAGAATATGTCCAAAAAAATAAAGCTAGCAGCAGTATCTAATAATAGAAATAAAAAAAAAACGTGTGCACAAAAAAAAACTACCAACCAATAGTTATAAAAAAAAGGAATGTTAAAAAAAATTACTGCAATAGGTTAGGTCTGGCCAAAAAAAAAACTCTTATTATGAAGAAGTAGAAATAGCTGTAGATATAAAAAAAACTATGGATAGAGGGGGAAAAAACTTCTTCGGATTTGACCAAAACTAGATACAAGAAAAACAAACGAATAAAATATAGATACTCCCCCCTTTTAAAAACAAAAAAAACTTTTTAAAAAAGATGTATAATGGATAAAGGACAACACTAGGGGATAGGGTAATGAATACAAGCAAAGTGAGGTGCAAGTCAAAAAAAATGAGATTCCTGACAAGCCCCCTTCCAACTCTTTTAAAAGTAAGATACAAAAAAACGTTGATTTTTTTTTGAGTTGCGATCAAGATATAAAAAAACTGAATCCTTTAAAAAAAACGCAGCCGATAATAAAAAAATACGTTTTTGATTAAAAAAAAATGTGCACGTTAAACAGAGTGGGAATAAAAAACAAAATTACAGCTGTACATCTTTATACAACTAAGAGGATAAGGAGTTAAAAAAATATGTTCTCCGTCTCCAAAAAGAGGTATGAGCATAAATGTATTAAAAAACTTTAAAAAAACGTTTGCAGAGAAGGACAAAATCACCAATCAAGAACAGTGACAACGGCTAATATTTTAATGACTGCAACCATCCGCAACTTTTAAAAAAGTGTACTTGCGAGCCAATGCAATAAAGTAAAGGTTATATAAAAACAACGGTTGGACTACAGCTGTAAAGGCTAAAAAAAATTTAAAGCATACCAAAAATCGGAGGAGGACGAAACCCTATTCGCAAGGACCGCCGCACAGGAAATGTTTTGGTTCTTAGGAGCCGATGTAGCGGCAGATCTAAATGGCGCAGCGCCGGATCGAGAATCCCCAGCGGCGGATCGACGGGCCTCTTAGCGCTCGGATCGTCAGCGGGCTCTGATACCAGTGCGAGAAAAAACGACGGGGGAGAGGAGAGGTGAGTAGGCCGGGGATGAGGGCTTCCGTAAACGCGCCTTTCTTTATTTATAGGCCCATGCACGCGCCCGTACGCCCTTAAACCCTAACCGCCCATCCCATATTTTCTCACTAACCGCTCCCGATTAGTGCGGGATTAACCGAGTCTAATGACCACTCGGTCATCTATCTAAAAATAGCTAACAAGTTGAAGCAAAAAGATGGCTTTGGCTCCCACTGTTAAAGTGATCATGGGCTCGATTGCCTTCGGGATCTTTTGGGTACTCGCAGTCTTCCCTGCAGTCCCTTTCCTGCCAATTGGAAGGACTGCTGGTTCACTTCTCGGTGCCATGCTCATGGTCGTTTTCCGAGTCATCACGCCTGACGAGGCCTATGATGCTATTGATCTTCCCATCCTCGGGCTTCTTTTTGGGACCATGGTAGTTAGTACCTACCTCGAAAGAGCTGACTTGTTCAAGTATCTTGGTAAACTTCTATCATGGAAGAGTAGAGGTGGTAAGGACTTGTTATGTCGAATTTGTGTCATATCAGCAATCTCAAGTGCTTTGTTTACCAATGATACTTGCTGTGTTGTTCTCACGGAATTCGTATTGAAGGTTGCTAGACAAAACAATCTTCCACCAAAGCCCTTCCTTTTGGCTCTGGCCTCCAGTGCCAATATTGGGTCTGCTACTACCCCGATCGGGAATCCTCAGAACCTTGTTATAGCTGTCCAGAGTGGGATCTCTTTCGGTCGATTCTTGCGGGGGATCCTCCTGGCAATGCTTGTGGGGATAGCCATGAACATTGTCATCTTGCTGTGCTATTACTGGAAGCTATTGTCTAATGACAAGGATGAAGAGGCGCCTGTCATGGTAGCAGATGCAGTGGTAGAAGGAGGTGTCATATCGCATCGGTTTTCACCCGCGACAATGTCGCACCTTTCTAGTGTGAGCTCTGCAGAATTGGGCTCCTCAATTTAAGACATTGTTCAGATATTATCGATCAAAGGCGATTCAAGTCACAGCGAGACTCTCAGGAATAGGAATGTTGTCCATGAAAGTGATCATATTAATGGTGATTGCGAGGCGGCTCGTGCTTCTGTAGGCATTGAAAGTCCGGAAAACAAAACAGAATCTCTTTCAGCCAGAAGGAGCTCAAGGGTAATCATAGGTGATATGGATGCTCTAAAAGAGGCAGTCGGTTGCCTCACACCATCAGAAAAAGAAGGTTCTATTGAGAGATGGAAGAAGTTATTGTGGAAAACATCTGTTTATCTTGTGACTCTTGGAATGCTCATTTCTCTCTTGTTGGGGCTCAACATGTCATGGACTGCCATCACTGCTGCTCTCGCTCTTGTAGTTCTTGATTTCAAAGATGCCCGTCCTTGTCTAGAGAAGGTACTTTCTTCATTTCCTTTCCAAGGGAAGAGTTTTTTGCTTAGAGTGTTTTACCTGTTCAATTTAAACCTTCTATTCTTCCACAGATCATCATAGTTTCTGGAAAAATAATGATTGTTGAAAACAATTAAAGGATTTCTTGAACAATCTATCATGCGGAGAATTTTTAGTTGCTATGCTAGCTTTGTAGAAAACACTGTACCCACTTAAATGGCTTGGTGGTAGTGCAGTGTGCCTACCGTCCAGAAGATCAGGGTTCAAATCCCCCATTGTGGGATTTGCGTTAGGTAATCGACATACATAGTAAAAAATAGTCGAATCTTTCAACATGGGTTTGAGTAAGAATCCATGTAGCTGACCCTATTTATAGTGGGAGAAAGCTTCACCATTTTTTTATGTTAGCTTGGAGAAAACATATCTCGTATTATAGATGGATGTTTTTCCTCTAAAAACATAGCAAGTTCTAAGTCTATTATTTGAAAACAATCTGTGCTTGCTGGGAAGTTGAGTTCTTATGCCATTCAATCTTTGATTGGAACAGGTCTCCTATTCTCTATTGATATTTTTCTGCGGCATGTTTATTACCGTTGACGGTTTTAACAAAACTGGCCTACCAAGTGCATTATGGGAGTTCATGGAACCATATGCCCGAATTGATAGTTCCAGTGGCATTGCAGTGCTTGCTTTTGTTATTCTTCTACTGTCAAATGTTGCTTCTAATGTTCCGACTGGTATGTATTCTCTAATTCCCTCGTTATCAAGCCACGTGAACAGCACAAGTGAACTTGCAATCCCGTTTTTGCAACTATCAGTCACATTTTAATCAGAAGCAGATATCTGTGGACGCAATTACAAATGTCAAGTATTATAGTTCTAGCGCAGTTCCCTAATTTTGCATTGACCTATTACCCCTGAGAAGTGAAAAAAACAGTAAATGTTTACAAGAAGAGGATGGATTCTGCCAATTCTGAATGGAAAATTTGACTTCTATTCCAAATTTCTATAATTTGAATCTCAGCATTCTTTTCTTATCCGCATAAAGAACCCAAAATTTTTATGAGTTTGTAGGAGAAACACATGCTCATCACCAAAATTGTTGCTCCCTGAAAGACCAAAACGAAGGTGTATCCTTCATGATTTCCAACTTGGAGTCCTTATCTACCAAGCAAAAATTCAAGTATTTTCTCATGTTAACTGGGGTCATACTCTTTGTTGTGTTTTGGCTTCTGAAACCATTGGCACTATCTTCATGAATTCTTATGCATTCTCCAGTTGTTATTAATAGATCTAACATTGTCATGTGAGATATAACTACTACTGCAATAGAGTTTGTGCATTTGAAGCATGTAAAGTTCATTAAATGGATCTTTGTTCCAGTTTTGCTGCTAGGTGTTCGGGTGGCTGCATCAGCTGCGACTATCTCTCATGCTGAAGAAACCAAGTCTTGGCTCATGCTGGCTTGGGTGAGCACCGTTGCAGGGAACCTCTCGCTTCTGGGATCTGCCGCGAACTTGATAGTCTGCGAGCAGGCCAGGCGGGCGCAGTTGTTAGGATATAATCTCTCTTTCTGGAGCCATCTCCGCTTCGGAGTACCTTCAACGCTCGCAATTACAGCAGTCGGACTGCTCCTCCTAAGAAGCTGATAGGGTAAGAAGTCTCAGAAGGAAATGATATCATGGAAAAAGAGGTTGGATTAGCATTTATTCAGAACATGTTGTATTCACTTTAGGAAAAATACATTTTTACCATTTCTCCTTGATGATTATACGCTGGAATATTTAGTGGTCTAAAGATATTTATAATGTGTATTGTATCCATTTTGTGTGAAGCCTGCTTCTTTTCTTTTTTTTTATAGTGATCGGGCATGGATTCAAAACCTTTCGCCATGGCAGTGGGTATGTTTTGAATGAGAAAAAATGAACAATGCATAGGAAGAAAGATAAACATGTTAAATCATTTATACTATTTTCACTTTTCTATGATCGGTTTGACATTTGATGCAGTGAGAGAGATAGAACGGAAGAAGAATTAGTGGAGAGGACTATTCGGGGGAAGCTAAGCATAAAGAGCTCAACTGTCACTATTACTGGGAAGAAGCGATGAAACATATTACAATAAGGACGTTGTGAAAATAAGCGGGGGAGGTTATAATACCCCCAAAATCCCACATCTAAAACTCATAAAGCGTGAGAGTAGGTTATAAGAGAAGGGGGTCACTACTTGATAAATCAGATTGAAGCATTTTGGGTGGTGGTCAAGGAATCAGACGAACTCAAATCCAACAAGTTGTCAGAGCTAAGTTTACTCAATAACAAATTGGGGACCAAAGCCCTGGACATTACAGTAACCTTTACTATATGTCAAGACCTAAACATATAAATTTAAATATCCTTTATACTAGCTTTAAAACAATTCCTTCCTAATATATTTGCTAAAAGAGCAGTTGTTGTCAACATGATGATCTCTACGATTTTCTTGTATACTCCACTGGAGAATATGCTAATTATGACATGGGGATACAGTTAGATAGTGTGATATTGGAACCAAACATATTTTGGAGCAGCTTTGTGAAAATGGAACCAACCGGTAAAAAGTATTAACGCTGCAAAAATCAATGCACCAATTGCGGTACCAAATTCACGGGATATTTCGGATGCTCACCAAATCAGAAAAAACCCGGAGGTGATTTGTGTTCCTTGGAAACCCCCGCTAACATCATCATTCAAGATTTCTTGACGCACTATTGGCCACGAGCACTAGGTCGAATGTGAGTAGAATCGCTTAGCCATGCTTCATAATTAGAAAAATGAGCACCATGGAAGTACATGAGCCTCGAGATCATTGAGGGGGGGGGGGGGGGGGTTGAGGTCTCTATCCACCTTCAGAAGAAAGCGGGGCAGAGATAGAAAAGAAGAAGCAAGCTTGCGGTTCAAAGGATAGACAAAGTGGACTCACATTTCTGCTTTTTCGAAAAACAACCGCCTCATCCCCTCTATTAGCCGTGTATTGTAAGTGATTCGAACCTGCCCGGAGCGAGCCCCCCTTAGAGGCAAGTGAAGTTGGTGAGGCGTACGATGGACAACTATCTCCTGCGGTTCTGAGAGGACTCAACTCTCCGTTTTCCTTGGTTTCGAGCCATTCACTCTATTTTATTATATACGCTTAGCGAAAAAAATATTTTTTGATAGACCTAGGACATGGATTCTATATGAACCAATGGAATGTCACAAGTCTTCCCTACTAGCATTGACTTTCTCTTTCATTATTTCATCCTTTTCATATCACTCTCCTTTGTTCGATCTGACTCATCAAAATGCACTCAGTTCATATATGTAATGATCATTGACCAGGTTCAAATAATTATTTTTAATGGTAATTTTTAAGTTTGTTTGCTATCATGCTTGTAAGTTTCTTGAAGAATTACAAATTAACTTAAAGAATGTTATTGTAAGCACTAAAAATACCAAATACTAGAAATCATTTAGAAAAATCTAGTATATATTCCATTCTGGTTTGAGATCCCTATAACCTGATTAATCATTAGTTGTTACAACATGGTTGAGCTTTATCCCATCATCTATAACCTGATTGATCAATCATTATCTTCAAACCTCAATTTGGTAGCATAAAAGATTCCAAGATTCCTTATATGGTTGATTTATGTCCCCTTTTTCTTCGAGGATGTGTACATAGAAATATCTAAATTTTGTTTAGTTGTTCTGATTGGGAAGTCAACGTTGTAGTCTTTAGGACTTCTAAAAAAATATCATTTTGTATTGTGGTGTTTCTGGTGACACACAGATTAGGTTTTGAATCCTCTTAATTTGGGTTGATTGACAAGCTTAGCAGGCTAATTTTGTTTGGTTTGTTTTAAAATGTGTTTTTGTCGGTAATGTAGCTTGGGGTTTTTTACTTTCATTATTTCTCCTACTATCTTAGTCGTACAAAAGGTTGACTAGGAAAGTAGTAGATCTTAGTATCTTATTTGCAAACTAATTGTATCATTGTTTGATGATAACAAATATTTGTACATACATTTAACTCTGCAGATTTCATGACAAGTTTACTTCAAGTTTGAAGAACAAAAGCTTTGGACAAGTTGAAAGCTATGGATAAAGTAAAGAAGAAGAAAGAAGACTTTACTAATATGCACATGTAAAATCTCAAATATATATTCATGCGTATTATGTAGGTATATTAAATTCAGGCCATATTTAACATTTGCGATCTGATTAATCAACCAACTTGACCCGATCGACCATCACTGATTGATCAACCCACTTGACCTAATTGATCACCCTTGATTAATTGACCACTTTTCATGATTGATTATAATTCGAATTCGATCTACTAATGGCTATTAGATGATCGGTCACATTTATCTACATGATTGATCAACATAAGATGATCAATCACCTTCTTTGTATTATTGATCATATATATCAAATCTAGATGATTTCTTTCGGGATATGTTTTCAATGGCTATATTTTTAAATGCCCATCCCCCACCACTATAAATAGAACCCTAAACCATTGCTGAGAACACATATTCCACGATAAAATCCGCCCCTCTCTCAAAGCTCTATTTGAGGTTGTCTATCCCGTTCTCTACTTCAAGATCATATCTTGAGAGCTAGTTGTCTATACGCTCAGTTTGCAATTCAATTATCTATTATAATGTGCATTTTCTTAGCTTCATTATTCGCATTGCATATTCATATTTGAGGCTTTATAGATTATTATAATCTTTAATTTACTAATGTATTGTGGTACTTGGTGTTTGATCAAAGGTGTACAAAGAACTTGTTGGTTTATCCAAGTTGTGGGAAAAACTTTGACGTGTCATCCAAAGCACCGGTAAACGGTTGAATTATCCGTGGAGAAAATAACTCGAGATAGTGGGATATCTGATGGACTCGATCAATCAGAAATCCTAAGTAAAGGCACTTGGGTCGTGCTTTTTAGCTAGTGTGATTTCCACGTTAAAATACTTGTCTCTTATAGTTGTTCTTGTTTTGTGGTTTGTTTGTTTATATCTACGATGATTATTATCTGTATTATTTTTTTGTTGGGCATGACATTTTGTTTAACGATCCAAAGAAACTCACATTTCGTATTAGAGTCAGGGTCGCGTAGAGGACGTAACTAAAATCCATGCTATGACCGTTATCGCCAACATCGTTGAGGAACAATCCAGTATATACCTTTATTGTTTGATGGTACTAATTTTTCTTATTGAAAGATCAGCATGCATATTCATTTAGAAAGCACGGATAAAATGTATATAATGTTATTAAATGTAAATATCAAAGGCTCAAAGGAACCATCACCGTCAAAAGAAGATGGCAAGGAAGAACTCCAAGATGATGAACAATTTATCCTATGGATTGAGCATGGAAGAATTCAATAGGGTATCAGCGTGCAAATCTGCATACGGAATTTGGAACTGACTCATCGTAACATATGAAGGTACATCAAATTAGAAAGAAAGTAGAATTAGTCCATTACAACAAATATATCGGCTTTTGAAGATCATGATGAAAGAAGAAGAAAGTGTCGTAGAGAATGTATACTCGTTTCACGGAAATTATGAACTTACTTCTAAATTTGGATGTGGAGATAAATGAAAAGTACTCATCAAGAAGATCCTTAGATCACTTACCTTCGAGTGGAAGACCACAACTGTGGAGATTAAGGAAGCAAATGACACAGATACACTTCCTTTAGATGAGGTGATCGGGAAGCTTCTTATCTACATAGTTAAGCAAGAACAGATGCTAGTGCTTATTCAAAGACCTTAGCTACTGCAACCCGTAGGAAAAAAAGGAAGAAATACCTTTCTGTACTCACCATTTCAAGAAAAAAATTGAAGACGCAACGAGAATTGAAGAGACAAAGAAAAATGCTGAAGTAATTATTTATTGCAACTGCAATGAAAAAGGACACATCAGATGGGTATGTCCTCTTATCAAAGCAACAAAAAGGCATGCAAATAAAGAAGTGTCCATTAAGTCGTCATGTAGAAGTCGCTCACACCATTTCAAGAAGATTTTGATAGAAGCGACAATGAAAAAAATCCCATGTCAGATTCGTCTCCAGTCATGACTTCGATTCAAATGAAGATAAAGAAGACACAAATGATATAAATCTATCTTATAATAAACTATTTGAATCTTTTCAAGAATTGCACTGTATTGTAAAAAAATTAATTAGTAAAAATAAAGTTTTAAAGGAATATAGTAAAGAAGAAAAAGAATCTCACCCGAAAGATTTTAGTTCTTTAAAAGATCAAATTACCATACTTGAAATGACAACAAAAAAAATAATGGACGATCTTGTTACACTATTGCAAAAAAACTTGTATAAATTACTATCACTCCTACAAAAACTCCATTAAATTTGGAATATGATATAATCTCACCAACCATCATCACAAATCAAAATCTTTTATTCCAAAAGAATGAAAGGTCAAAATCTTTTATTCCAAAAGAATGAAAGGTGTGGATTCATAAGAGTGAAGTTGGAAACTATAAAATTAACCTGGTTGGATACAAAGAAAAGGGATATCGGAAAAAAATTTAACAGGTGGATGGAAATCATCGCAAGAAGAGTCGTTGCGAAAAAAGCTATAGGAGAAGTCCAAATCATGTGTTGCAGTATATAAGAAGACCATGAGCAACAATAAGTAAAGCACCGACTTGGAGAAACTATAACTAGGAAGATAAAAAGCATGGGAGGACGACAAAGCAATGCAAGACGACACTAAGATGGAAGTCTCATCTTTGTGTCTAAATGATGAATGCTCAAATAGAAGACTTACAATGCTTCCGAGTGCTTTCCATGTTGGATGCAAGACAAAAATTTATAAACTTAATCTATATGCACAGTATGCAACGATGGAAATCGCCCTAAGCAGGAATTGCTATTATCGTAAAGAACCAAATGCTAAATACTAAGAGAAGAAACCTAAGGGTCTGATCTTGGAGGCTCCTCGGTGTTCGTCACAGCAGGTCCTGCAAGCATTGTATGGAGACCTCTCACGACGCATGGTTTCAAATCTAAGTATTCAACAATTAATTTAAGTTGAATCCAAACATACACCATGTAGGTACATGGAATGTATTAGGTGTTTGACCTTAATTTACTCGATCAAGCAATCCTAAAATGCTAAGGGCTCATCCACGAAATAAATAAAAATAAAGCGGAAAGCAAAAACGTGAAAATAAAGAAAATAAAGGGCGATGAAAACACGAAAAATACGGTGAGCCCCCAAAGTGAATAAAAACTTGGAAATTGGACCCAAATGTTTAGAATCTAGTCCACCTTTATTATTACAAATTAATAATACAAATAAAAATCATATTCTCTCACCAAAAATAAAAAATGAAATGAACTATACTAAGAACCTCACTCTCTCTTCCTTTCTCTCTCCTTGTGGCTAGCTAGTGGAATAGCCACTCCCCTTGTAGCTAGGGTGCTCCAAATACCTAAGTAGTCGTTGTCACCTTGAGCTCCCTCGCAAGAAAATAGAAGAAAGGTGATTAACACAGATAATCAATTATCTCAAATAAAGAAGAGGAAAATAATAATAGAAAAATAGTGAAGGAAAAATACACCAAAAAACTATCCAACGCGTTGGTCCCTGGCAATGATGCCATTTGTTAAGACACTTTTGGCGAGGGTCTAATATATTCTCACATGGCGGAGATATTATCACCGAGGAGACCGCTCACTAACAGTGATTTGTGCAACAATTAACATACAAAATATATCAAATAATGCAAAATAAATGTGGAGTTAAAATTTATTATAACACCACAAAATGAGTGTATAGTAAAAGTATGTAGAGTGTTGAACGCATGGAGCACGAGGAATAGACAAAAATCGGTAAAAAGATAACAATTGTTTTTAATGTTTTTTATAAAATTTTTATTTTAGTGGGTTTTTATTTTTTTGGAATTTTTAATTTATAGATTTTGTATTTTTGATTTTATAATTTTATACATTTTTTATATTTTTTTAATTTTTTTGTAAACATTTTCTTTTTAATTAGATATAAGATAAGTATAGCATATATAGATATAAATAATATAGATAATAAAAATGCAAAATAAAGACATAAATATGATAATTTTTTTGGAATTTAAAATAGAGAAAAACCTCAAAAAATTCCAAAACTAATCTTAATATATAATAGATAATAGAAGAAAATATCAAAAATAAAAATGAAGTTTTTTGGATTTTTGAATTTTTTAAATAATTTTTATAAGGATTTTAGAAATTTTTTAAATTTTAGGGGTTTTAGATGATATTTTGTAAAAATAGTTGGATAGAAAAAATATGCTAAAATAAACACTCAAGATTTTTTTAGATTTTTTTAAAATGTTTTATAATTTTTATATATTTTTTGTTTAAACTATAGAAAGATGGTATGTTTTTTTATTTTTTTAAATATTGAAAATTAATTTAGATGGTCCTAGGAAAAATATATGTGATTCAACAGGGTATTGGGCGTTTAACTTTCCTATGAATTTTAGATGCAAAATGATATTTAATAAAAGAAATTCATAAAATAAAAATAAGTTTTTGGCAAGGACTAGATTGCAATTAAAATAAACATAACATGCATTTCATAACACAATCCAGAAAGACAGGGGCATGCACACAAAATTCTCAAAAATATCCAATTTTATACGCTTAGCACGGGTATTTTTGCAATAAAACTAAGTTTCAGTGGTGTACATGCATTTTTGCCCAAAAATTTTATGCTATAAAACAAAAACCTTGGACAAAATGGTAAACAAAACTCGAAGGGGTCTCTTGGCAAAATAGCCATTGTTTGACGTGTACCGGCACATGAGGTGATGTGGCGATGGACCTAAAAGAAAATACATGAAATCTTGGGGTCTAGGATGCAAATATTACAAATAAATTTGAACTTCAAATGAAAGGTTAAGTGCTAATAAATAAATACAAAAACACGGGGGGTGAATGCTACAAAATACCCTTTGCTTTGGCGTGGGGCGACGGTCCGGATGACTTCACTAATCCACGTGGCGCATGATGGACTGTGGATATGCCTTTGACCACAGATGGCTGAGATTGGATCTCAACGGCTGGATCAAGGGTTGAGGGCTCTCAGATCTGATGACAACTGCAATGTCTGGAGCGCATTTTTGATCTGACAATAAGGAGGACACTTGGAAGAATACATGAAGAACTTGCTTCCTACGAGCTTCGATCCATAGAATCTCTCTACGTAGTCCTTCTCCTTCGCTTATGATGTGCTATACTCATTCCTGGAAGGATTCCACAATGTCTGGACAACTCAGAGAGTTCCAGGGCTCATTGATGTAGCCATGGGGGCCATTCGAGGCTTTTAAGCCTCAAGACCTGCACAATTAGCTTGGGAATGAAAAAGATATTTCTCATGAGGTCCTATCTACTGGAAAAGAGCGATGAGGGGTCGGGGTGAAGTTCATTGGCTAAATGTAGAGGTAGGAAAACTGATTTCCTGATGTTGGAGGGATTAGGGTGGCTAGAGGTGCCTGGAGCATAAGGGAATGGTAGGGAATAAGATAGAGGTTTTGGGGGATCGTAACGAAGTAGATAACAACGAGAATAAGGGCTGGAGCTAAAGCTTCAACGAACGAAAAGGTAGGATTTTATGCAAAGTAAATCGAAATAAAAGAAACCAAAGGCTAAACTACTCTACTGGCTACACCAAGAATAGAAAAAATGCAAGAACAAGAAACTCACCTGACCTGGAAGGCAGGGAGCAGAAGCTCGCGACGGAGATGGCGGCGGAGGTGGATCTACTCGATCCAAGCCCTTCCTCGCTCATTAAACCACTTGAGAGCTTCCTGCTATCACCGTAAGCTTTTATCACAACTAGAGCTAGGGTTTGGATGGGTTAAAGAGGGATCAACTTGAGGAGGAAGGCAGGGGCGATGCTAAATACTCGGGATGGCTTGGGAAATGGGTTCGATATAGATGCTCATTGATCGAGAAGGGGAGTGGGCATGTAAGTCCATCGATTGAGAGACAAAAATTAAGAATACCTTGAGCCAAATTGATGAAAAATCGAGTGGTAAAAATCGGAGGAAATCTAGTCAAACGCGTCTGACACCTGTAAAACATGGGGGCGTGGGCGAGGAGTTGACTTGGGTCAACTTAGCTATACCCTGATTGGTCCACATGGACCACAACACGACAAAATAACAAAAATAAGAAGAAATAATTCAAAATAAAATAGAATTAAATTGTATAAAATAAAACTTAAAATATAAAGTTGTTTATTATTTGATACAATATTACATTATGATTTTTATTTATTTTTACAAGTTACTTTATTATGTGTTTATTTTTAAAAGTATAAATATATGTTTATTTACATATATAATATTAATTTTAATTTATTAATTTATTATTTTATATACATAATTTATATAATTATGACTTATTAAAATACACTTAAATATATTTTTATTGTATTTTGAATTGATTTATACTCTTAAATAAATATATGTATTTATTATGTATGTATATGTATTTAATTCATCTATATGTTTGAATTCAATTATTTGTTTTATTGTATTTTTAACTTTTTATATCATTTTAATTATGTATATGGAATATTATTTACAAAATTATAAAAAGGGGTAGATGGGGCTGCCCCCTGGGGGCAACCAACATGGCTGTCCCGCATCGTTTTTTGAAAATTATTTTATTTGTTTTGAAAAATATCGACATGTATTTTCATTCCTATATCCCTCCTATATGTCATTCGAATTTCGTCAGAAACAGAGACTCCTACGGCCTCCATCCAGATAGGGTCGATTTAAAAAAATCCTGCGACCGTTAAAAAAATGACATATGGATGGAGGTCGCAGGAGTCTATGTTTCTGATGAAATTCGAATGACATATAGAAGGGATATAGGGATGAATATACATGGTGATATTTTTCTAAAAAATAAAAAAATTTTGCGAAAAATGGGGGTGGGGGTAGCCATGTTGGCTACCCCTAGGGGTCGCCCCGTTTTTCCCTTGTAAAAATATGGAATAGAAAAAATATTAAGCATAAATAAACTGATTATTTTATTCAAGTATAATGTACAATAAGGATCCATAACCTAAATTTTACATCTTAACTTCAAATTGAATGAAATCACCTTCATTAAATATATTTATTTTGAGTGTAGAAGGCACATTATGCATTATTTTTATGTGGAATAATTTTTTTATTTTTCTATATATTTTATCTACAACTTCCATATACAAAGTTATGAATTTTATATATAAATAATAAAGAATAAAATAGGTCCCCGAAATGAATTATTGAATAATTAAAAATTAAGGTTTTTATTGTATTTTTGTCCTTATCTCCCCCTACTTTATTCCTTCTGGATTGATCATCATGATGCCTAGTTCTCGAGGTTTAGGGTCATTCAATAGCTATGGTATTTTATTTATTGTTCTTTCTTTTATTTATTCTTTTATTTTGGCTAAGTGTAGTATTTTATATAATATTTACAAAATAAATAATAGAGGTTATTTTATGGAAAATAATGCTATTTACATGCACTTAGATATGATTTAATAG
This sequence comes from Ottelia alismoides, assembly GCA_037367405.1. Taxonomy (NCBI): domain Eukaryota; kingdom Viridiplantae; phylum Streptophyta; class Magnoliopsida; order Alismatales; family Hydrocharitaceae; genus Ottelia; species Ottelia alismoides. The sequence goes on from JAZKJV010003658.1 coordinate 112,166, forward strand.
CCAAAATGAAAGAAAAAAGGTGATGAAATGGAGATTCATTAACTATTCAAGGATGCCACAACATACGTCAATATTTGCACAAATTGTTAGAAAACAGGAGGAACCCTCAGTATGAAAGATTCCATGCACCTCAAATTCACTCAGATTTCTGATGTGTTCGATGCTTGGAGCATTGATTCATGGGTTCATTTCCTAATATCAGAGGTAGGAATACATCCTTCTCGCCATGGATTATGCGAGCTAATGGGTAGAAGCTATTCTTGCTCGAGCCGCTGATAGTCGAATGACTTGTTGGTTTCTGAGTAACATCATTTTGGGGTTTGAGATCTTGAAAATTCACATTTCAGATGGGGGTAGCCACTTAATAATAAAGAGGTAAAAAAATTATGAAGGAGTACATCGTCGATCATCGTGTCACATCTCCTTGTCACTCTCAGTCTAATGGCTTCGTAGAACTATCAAATAGAGAAATTAAGATAATTATGTAAAAACTTGTTAGGCCAGATAGGAAGAACTGGTCACAACTTCTGAACTCAGTTTTATGGGCTTATTAAACCGTCTACAAGTCTCCATTGGACATGTCGCCCTACCGTCTTGTATATGGATAGCCATGCCATCTACCAGTGGAATTAATTCATATATCTCTTTGGACCTCGACTCACAAACATGTGGACAGAACATCAAGAAAGATCTGAATAAGCTCGTGGAATTTTGGGGCTATGTATAGGATAACAGATTCATGTACAAAGAGAAGGTCAAACGATTGCATGGCCGACACATCAAACGGAAGACCTTCGAATTTGGATAGAAAGTGTGGTTATTTAATGCAAAGTTAAAGATATTTTTGGGTAAATTAAAGAAGGGATATTTACCCAGCAGACCCTGAAATCTTTCGAAATTACCTCTACGACCTTTGAAACATCATAATTCCTCCCACGACCCCGTAATCTTGCTAACCCTTACCCTACAGACCCTGTGGTTAACTCCCGTTCATTTACCCGTTAAAATTAACCCGATTCTGTTATGTTCATTTTTATTATACCCAATTTGTTTATCAAATTTACATTTAATGCCACTCATCATCCCATCCCAAAGGAGTTGATCCCCTCCCCCGCTAGCACCACCCCCCGCGAACAGCTCCTCCATTGTTCTCCCCTCCGGCCGACGAACAGTTCCCCGCCGACGAGCCCCGTGCCCAGCACCCTCCCCCCTCCCCCACGCGCCGCTGCACCCCATCCCCTCCGCCCCCACCGCCCAGATCGACCCCCCTCCTGCTCGAGCTCCTCCGACCGCTCCGTCGCGTGCCTCAGGCACACGACCGCGTGATTGCGGATCTCCTCCCGGCGGACGAGGCTCGTTTTACGCAGCGACTCGCAGAGCTTCAGGAAGAGGTTGGATGCGAGGAAGGCCGTGTTCCCCCCTGTTCACAACACATGTTTGGATTACCTAATGCGAAAACGATATCAATCCCATCAGCGTCTCCACCGATTGGTCGTACGTCTCCGGATGTCTGCCGGAGATGGAGAGGAGATGCAGCAGAGTTTTCCAACCCATCATGCTCTGCACGCTTCTCGGGCTTTCTTTCAAGATCTTGACGATGGAATCCGTGATGGGTTCGCAGCAGGTGTCCAGGATCTCCTTGTCTAGCTTCCACATGAAGGTTATGGACTTGAGCATGAACTCCTCGGAGGCTTTGTCGAGCCTAGGAGGGGCAGAAGAAGAGAGGAGCTTCACGAAGATGGAGAAGAGACCCACAATGGCCTTCTCTGCGAAAGGGCAGGGGGAGAAGAGTGGGAACTGCGACACCACGGAGAAGTAGTCGTGGAAGTGCGGCCAGAAGGACGCGAATCTACGGATATTGGTGGTGGCGATGGCAACGAGAAGCTCCCAGCAGAAACCGACAGTCTCCTCCTCCTCCACAGACGGTTCGGGCTGGGTGTCGGGAAGATGAAGAAGATGATAGAAGAAGGAACATGGATGAGAGAAAAAAATCCAACCGTTAGATTTTATATAGTTTGATTAACTCAGTTTTAACCTACCCGAGTTAACTCAAGATGTGTCAATTTAACGGCAGGGTTCGTGGGGTAAGACGGAGCAAGATTACGGGGTCGTGGGAGGAATTATGATGTTTCAAAGGTCGTAGAGGTAATTTCGAAAGATTTCAGGGTCTGCTGGGTAAATATCCCATTAAAGAATAAATGGACATGGTCATTCATCGTCAGAACTATGCGTGAAACTGGAAGTATTCTCATATAAGAACTGTCATCTAATGCACAACCATTTGTTGTCAATGATCATTTGCTAATGCCATACTTAGAAAATGATACATTCTCAGCCACGGTTGATTATATCCAAGTTACATTCGATGAAGAACTCTCGGCAACTGCATTGGAATCGGAAAATGCAACAAAAAATAATTTTGAGTGATTTTCTTCTTTTCTTATTTTCATTTTAATTTTCTATTCTTTCATTCTTCCATATTTCACTCATCCCATTCATCTATGCTATACTTAGCAGATACTTCATCCTACGTATAGGGGGGATGGGTGTATTCGGATTATTCTTTATTGGTTCTCTTGATTGTCTCTCAATTTTTTGATATTCTATCTATACTTAGGGATATTTCACTCTAAATACAAGGGGGACAAACCGAGCCAATTGATTTCTAAATTCTAATCCTCGATCATTCTTATTTTGTACACAGTCAACTATACATAGGATTAGTTGACCCTAAGTATAAGGAGGACGATTGGCTTCTCATTTTTATTGAGTCATTGTAGGAATTTTCTATACTAAACACAAGTTATGTCTTTCTTTATCTCTTCAATCACTATGAGGACATAGTTCACGTTAAGTATAGAGGGGTCGTATGAAATGTCCCGCTTTGGCGGTAGCGCATCTCAAAACCCATTCACAAGATTACCCAATAACAGTTATAAACAATATGCATGTTATACCATTCATCCAAATAAAAAGGCACATGGAAATTTTAAACTCCCATTGATAACAAATGTTCACATAAAGATAATAATAAAAATTCAAAATCTCTTTTATTACATCATAATAGTTAGAAAGGAGGGGAATAAGATATAGAAAATTAGGCCTCTACCTCAACAATGCCATGTAGATGCACTACCGAAAATGTGAACCTCTGTCTCCTGCTCTACACTTCTTGTTGGATTTCCAAAGAATGTAACTTGTGAGTCAACTGACCCATTACAAATAAAATAAAATTATAATTAAGAGATTATAAGTAAGCAATGCAAATGCAATAACTAAACATGCTTAATAGAGAACATTTTAATAGCAACTACCAATATAGACAAATCTATAATCTAAGCCTTGAACAATTATGGAATTAAAACCAATTCATTAATGCCTCTAAATCCATATTTCCATTTACTTATTCTGGACTCGCCCATCAAAGGAGAAGGTCTACACTATGAATGAAGCTTGCAACACTTCATTCAAAATGCATACTAAAACCTGTGCGCAAGCGCGATCCTTCAGCTAGTCTAGTTGGTAGTACTCTAACACTCGTGACACTGGGCACATAGCCTGGAGCGTCGTAACTCCGTCAACCGAGTCTGCCGGAGGAGTCTCGCTCTCTCCAAAACAAGTGCCCCAAAACGGATCCGTATGGTGCGATGCACGCGTGCATCCACCTCAATTCCACCAGAGTACCTACCACCACCCCACTCTGTGATGTCCCTCGTGTGGGGATGACTCACTGTCAGTTCAACCCGACAAAAAGATGTGCACCCACCTTGTAGTACAATTTTTTCGTCCACTTGTGCATTATTTTACTTTATCCAAAAAAATCAAGGTTAGAATTACAAGTGGATTTTTGTTAATCACCTAGTGGATATTGTAGTACAATTTTTTCGTCCACTTGTGCATTATTTTACTTTATCCAAAAAAATCAAGGTTAGAATTACAAGTGGATTTTTGTTAATCACCTAGCCATCCACTTAATACCTAGATACCACGTATCTCCAACATCCTTATTCTACTCATATTATGCATTTAGTATTATCCTGTCAAAACTAAAACACAAATGATAAAATATATAAACCAAAAACTAATGCCATATCATTCACCTAATATTAGTTACATTGTTAACAACTGACTTTTAACAACACACGCTTTACTTAATCAAAAGTAATATTCGGATGTTGAGGTGGTTATTCCACACTAAGAGTTTTATACACTTGCCATGAATATAGTTTAGCTTTTCCTAATCTTTAGAGGGTTGTTCTACTTAATACGAAACACGTTTCGCATATAATATTAAGGGCATAAGTTTTACTCAAGATCATGGAAACATTGTAGAAAACTAACTCTACCCTTATTACCCAGAAAGAAAGACTTGGTACATATACGTACCATAATTAATGGCGTATCGTATATTCCTTGCATGCACAATATATTCCCACATGAGATATTCTAATCAAAACTAATTCATATGACATTCCTTCACATTTCCAATGAAATTATATATTCTTATCTTAAAATCTTGAAACCAAGCATGTTGCGTCACCGTCGTTCACGACTCTTAACATAAATTTTCCTTGATGATATTGACGTGAAATTTTAACATGTAAACAAAACTGGCATATAATTCATTGTAATATATTAGTAGGGTGTATATCTTATAAAGTAGAGAAGGATGTATGTGTGCATGTGTACATACATACGTACATACATACATACATACATACATACATACGTACATACATACATACATACATACATACATACATACATACATACATACATACATACATACATGCATACATACATACATACATATATACAGGAAAAAATGGGGCTGCCCCCGCCCTATTTTTCGTCAATTTTTTTTTGAAAAATATCACCATTTATATTCATCCCTATATCCTTTCTATATGCCATTCGAATTTTGTTAGAAATAGAGACTCCTACGGCCTACATCGAGATAGTGTCGATTTAAAAAATCATGTTACCGTTAAAAAATGACTGTTTGGATGGATGCCATAGGAGTCTCTATTTCTGACGAAATTCGAATGACATATAGGAGGGATATATGGATGAATATACATGATGATATTTTTCAAAAAAAAATAAAAAATTGTGAAAATAAGGTGGGGACAGCCACATATAACCCCCCCTCCCACACACACACACACATATGGGTTAAATGGGGCTGCCCCCCGAGGGAGCTAACTTGGCTCCTCCCGCCCCATTTCGCCTGTTTTTTTTATTTTTTTTGAAAATTTCTTCCTTGGAATTTCATCGCTATATCCCTATATTATGTCATTAAAATTTCGTGCGAAACAGAAACTCCTACGACCTCCATCCAGACAGTCGTTTTTTAACGGTAACAGAATTGCTAAAAACAACCCCGTCTGGATGGAGGTCGTAGGAGTCTCTGTTTCGCGTGAAATTTTAATGATATAATATCGGGATATATTGATGAAAATCAACGAAAGAAATTTTCAAAAAAAAATTAAAAAAATCGGGTGAACTGACGCGGGAGGAGCCAAGTTAGCTCTCCCATGGGGGCAGCCCCATTTTACCCTATATATATATATATATATATATATATATATATATATAGGAAAAATGGGGCTGCCCCCGTCCCATTTTTCGGCATTTTTTTAATTTTTTTTGAAAAATAAAACCATGTATATTCACCCCTATATCCCTCCTATATGCCATTCGAATTTCGTCAGAAACAGAGACTCCTACGGCCTCCATCGAGATGATGTCGATTTAAAAAATTCTGTTACCGTTAAAAAATGACTGTCTGGATGGAGGCCGTAGGAGTCTTTGTTTCTGACGAAATTCGAATGGTATATAGGAGGGATATAGAGATGAATATATATGGTGTTATTTTTCAAAATAAAAAATAAAAAAATTTGACAAAATAAGGTGGGGGCAGCCATGTTGGCCGCCCCTGGGGGGCAGCCACATATGACCCTAATATATATATATATATATATATATATATATATATATATATATATATATATATATATTAGGGTCATATGTGGCTGCCCCCCAGGGGCAGCCAACATGGCTGCCCCCGCCTTATTTGGGCAAATTTTTTATTTTCTTTTGAAAAATAACACCATGTACATTCATCCCTATATCCCTCCTATATACCATTCGAATTTCGTCAGAAACAGAGACTCCTACGACCTCGATCCGGACAGTAATTTTTTAACGGTAACATGATTTTTTTAAATCGATACCATCGAGATGGAGGCCGTAGGAGTCTCTGTTTCTAACGAAATTCGAATGGCATATAGGAGGGATATATGGATGAATATACATGGTTTTATTTTTCAAAAAAAAATTAAAAAATGCCGAAACTGCCCCCTGGGGGCAGCCAACATGGCTGCCCCCGCCTCATTTTCCGACGTTTTTTTATTTTTTTTTTGAAAAATAAAACCATGTATATTCATCCATATATCCCTCCTATATGCCATTCGAATTTCGTCATAAACAGAGACTCCTACGGCCTCCATCTCGATGGTATCGATTTAAAAAAATCCTGTTACCGTTAAAAAATTACTGTCCGGATGGAGGCCGTAGGAGTCTCTGTTTCTGACGAAATTCAAATAGTATATAGGAGGGATATAGGGATGAATGTACATGGTGTTATTTTTCAAAAAAAAAAATTTGCCCAAATAAGGCGGGGGCAGCCATGTTGGCTGCCCCGAGGGGGCAGCCATATATGACCCTATATATATAGGGCTTATCCAATGCGCACAGGGCTCATTAGCATTTCAATGAGCACTCATTCTGGGCCATACACGTGTATTAACAATAACTATATTTCTAATTATAGGCTACGACGTATTTAAAAAAATCCTATATTTCCTATTATACAACGTCCTTAAAAATTGGAAGACGGTTTTGGAAAGAAATAATTCAAATAAATGATTCCATGCAGATGATTAAGGATCCAAACGCTATGATAGTAATAAATATAATTCGGTCAAGTAAATGCATATTGTGAGATCGGTAGTATCAAGAAAACGATCAGTAATTTATATCCAAATAGTTACATTGTACAGAATTTAGTAATATGTATAAAATGGTCAAGTAAATATGTGTTGTGCGATCAGTAATAACATAACAAATTGTTAGTAATATCATTGTCTATGTAATGCACATTGCATTAACAAATAGTTACTTTCTTACTTGAGCAATGCCCATGACTTACTGACCATTACTTTGTTATTACTGATCTCATAGTAGTTACTACTTGAGAATCGTACACATATTACTTACCATTTATTATGGTTTTACTGACTTCACAACAAGCACTTACTTGTCCATTGTATATATATTACTGAAATCTGCACCATGTAATAAAATGAATGTAAATTACTGACCGTTGTTTAGATATTACTGACTTCACAACAAGCACTTACTTGTCCATTGTGTATATATTACTGAATTCTGCACCATGTAATAAAATGAATGTAAATTACTGATCGTTGTTTGAATATTAAAGATCTCGCAACAACCATTTACGTGAGTATTGTCTCTAAATTACCGAATTCTATTCAAAGTAATAATACATATGGAATTACTGACCATTTGTTATGGTTTTACTTACTTCACAACAAGCACTTACTTGATCATTGTGTATATATTACTGAATTCTACACCATATAATAAAATGAATGTAATTACTGACCGTTGTTTTGGATATTACTGATCTTGCAATAACCATTTACTTGATTATTGTATATATATTACTGACCTGAGCATTTGGATCTCGATTTTTTGCAAGAAATCATCGGTTCGAATATTTTCTTTCCAAAACGATCTTCCTATTTTTTAGGACGCGATATAATTGGAATACCACTTATTGTTAAATCGATTTGCATATTAATCTCCTTCCAAAAACAACATCCTTCGAAATAGGTAACCACTCAATTGGTAATACACATGTGTGACCTACAAATGGTGCTCACCGAAACGCTAATGAGCCCTGTGCGCATTGGATAAAAATCCTATATATATCTATATATATATATAAAGTTAATACAATGTTAGGGTCCGAACAACTGCCACAGATGTTCAACCATTCTGAACTAACATAAATCCTCAACTATCTTAATCAACTTATGTTAGACCCCAAATTCCTCATTCCACTAAGCACGACCAGATTTACGTTAGGGAGAGTCCACTGCCAAAGTTGATAACTTAGAATATCTACTCTTCCTCTCGATCCACTGCATCATGGTCTAAAAATCCATTAATGCCAATCATATAACACCTTACTACTACATTCCTCAAATTCAAATAATGTAATTTTCTTTTTAATAAATAGATTTCCTAACTATTATGCATGAAACTACACGAAACATAAAAGATTCGATGACAAACACAACGTTGTACCAACAACAAAAGGTAATTCCCCGGTCGGATCAAAATTGGTATTCATCCCTAAAAGGCAATCTTCAAGTTGTCGTGAAGTTACGGAGCTTGCACTCCTTTTCTTGTTGTCGTGAAGTTACGGAGCTTGCACTGTTCTCCCTTTGGTTCCCTGGAGGAGGGGGAAAATGAGATAAGAGAATGACTTGAGGGGGAAGAAAAGAATGGATCAGGGTTCGGAAAGGAGTGCCAATGAGGGGAGATGAAGAGCGGGGATCTTAATATGGTGTAGATGCAAAATCCTAATTTTAGAATCCCTAAAATAACCTTAACCTGAAATTAATTTTTCAATTTTCATAACCATCAAATCCCTTCGAAATCCATGATCCCTCTTCACTAAAACACACATATCTCCCACATTCGAATTCAGAATTAGGCGTTTTTGGACTCGTTGGAAAACTTACAACGAGAAGCTTCTTTTGAATATCGAATAGGTTTTAAGATTTCGGGAAAAGTCAACATTTGAGGAGCGTTAAATCATATATACGTTGTATATACTTTAGCCATAATTGTACTTTTATACGTTTAATAATATGGCTAATATACTATATAGGGATAAGGATATACAATAAATCAACTGTAAGAATACTGTATAAAAAATTTCAATTTTTGATAATAAAATAATTTTTACAAAATGATTTGAAAAATATTTGGAAAACGTCTTGCAAATTTTGTTGAAAAATATTTGTAAAATATTTTCAAAACTTTATAAAAATCTTTGTAAATATTTGCAAAATTTTGTTCCATTTATTTGAATAAATTACTTTGAAAGGTACTTTGTAAATGATTTGGAAAATGATTGCAAAAATATTTTGAAAAATCTATTTATACCTTTGAAAAATCATTGCAAAATGATTTTCAAACTTTGTAAATATTTGTAAATTGTTTGTAAAAAATATTTACGAAAACAAAGTTTTCAAAATATTTTTTAAAATATCTTTGAATGAGAACCTTGTATATAATTATGATAAATAACACTTCTAATAAAATTCTCTCTCAATATATACAACCCTTGTATATAAAACTGTGAATAAAAAATGACATTAAATTCATAGTGTAAATTCTACACTAATTCTTATAAATGTGCACACACTCCCAGGTAAATATGTGTAAATTTACCATACACTAACCTTTATCAAAAATCCATAAAAATTTCAAATTTTTTAAAACCCCATAAAAATTTGCAAAATATTTCAAAATGCATAAATATTTGCAGAACCTTTTTAAAAATCCAGAAAAAGGTACAAAATAGAAAATAGTTTCACAAAAATATTTTGTTGCATTGCGTTTGCATTTTTCGAATGATAATGGCAGTTGAACCGGTCTGGAATAAAATTTGAAGATTGGAGCATGGTTGGACCTTAATCCACTTAATCACATGAATTTTATAGACACTGGAATTGATACGCTTTAGGTCTGCTAGACTTAATTCTTTGAGACCACAAGAATGGGTTCATAAGTCATCTTGACTGATTAAGTAGAGTATTTCAACATACACACATGACTCTTGTCGACAGTGACCAAATTTGGACACTTGCATCTTACATTTAGCTCAACTAAGTTGAAGTGGTATGGGGATGGATTTATAAGAATAAGACACTAGCAAATGGAAACAAACGAAGTCACAATCTGTGGTCATTGTACCCCAACTCGATCCAGTAGTGACAGCATCCAAGGACAAGATCTTGTGGATTGCGATAAAGCTTCAAAAGATGGATAGTCTACTGCCTCAAGAGGAAAAATCCCTTCTGTAAATACTATTATACATATACCTTCAAAAAACGAGAATGTAATAAAGACTCTAAAAAGTTAGAATGGAAAAATCAAAGTAAAATCAATCCCCGTCGAAGCTACGTATTCAAAAACCAAGGCTTATGCCTCAAAGTCCAAGATTTCATGGTGCCTGCAGCTGGATGGCTTGGCTACATTGATCAAGCATCCTAAAATAGGCAGCTACACTGGCTACCATACATTCTCTTCTCCACCTCCTCTTCTTCATCCTGTTGCACTTGAATTTAGAAGGAAATACCCCACTCCTCGAGGAAAAAGTTGCTGGATTAGGGAATTTGAATCACCATGTCTGAGAAGACTGTCTCTTTACCACTTCAGCTGAGAGGATAGACTCATAGTCGTAAGGGTATGCCTATGATATAGACTTATTTTGACCCAACTTTTGAGGAGACTTGGACAGAGTTTTGTGATTCTTGAAGGTTGTTAAGTTTCATGTCCGATCTCCAATATGATTCTGACCAAATTTAAATTTCGAATGGTCTGATTGAGCTTCAAACTTTGATTTAATAAAGATAAGTTTAAAAGTTAAAATCAATCCAAGTTCTTCCCCTTTCTTTTCTTTATTTTCTTTTTATGCATTCATTACTATAAGTGTTTGTCAGGGACTAGCAAAGGCAAGTATATGTGGGTGATGCATCTCCATTTCGTCGGCTTTATTCTGTCAGTTTTTACTTTAATCCCCAGTCAAATGCATGTAAATAACATTAATTTGTATAAAATAACACTCATAAATTGATCTATAATATTGTATAAATATAGGTATTTAATCTCAAAATAAAATATAAAGAAAAGAAAAAGAAATGAAGTGTCAAAGACACTAAATGACCTTAAACCCCGAGATCAGGTTAATATTGACTTGGTCGATCAGAAATAAAGTAGGGGGAGATAGGGCAATCAATTGTCCTAAAAATACCATTCAAAACCCTAATTCAATACCCAATAAATAGCCATTTTGACCTATTTTAGTTTCTACTTTACACACCTCAAATAATAAAACCTTCAATATGAAATTTGTACATAAAAATAAAATAAAAATACAAAAATAATTGCGCATCGAAATAATGCATAGTGTGATTTAGACACATAAAAGAAAAACCACCAACAAAACTTCACAGACCTGCATAAATCAATAAAAGTCATATGTAGGTTCTTCCTTTTATCTATATAAATCTCTATTGTGAACCTAAAAAAGCAGTTGACTTCAATAGTCGATCTACTTGGCATAAATTGGAATTGGTTTTCTTTTACTTTGGAAACTTACCTCAACCTTTTTTGATCACACGTTCCCAAATTTTCATAGTGTGACTCATTAGCTTGATGCCTCTATAATTTGAATAATTTTAAATATCTCCTTTATTCTTATAAAGAGGCTTGGAGCTTCTCCCTTTGGCTCCCTAGCATCTCTTTGGCTACCCTTCAGATACAAGATACTACCGCATCCCACATCTCGTGTGCACTTCCATTACAATCTCAAGACAAGTCTTCTAAAACCTTCTCCTGAAGCTTGATTGCTTTTATTGAAGATTCCACCATCCGAGTCTACTGATATTGGAAACTTCCTTTTCTTTACCAGCCTTTTAATTTGCAAATCCATGAATAACAAGCAATGTTGGGTGGTCAAACTCTCTCCTGGTATTATTTTGCAGTCTTTGCAAACAATTAGTATCTTCTTCTCAACATAGAGTAATCTATTTGTGTTCTAGTCGGGTCACTCTTACAAGTAATTAAATGCCCATCCCTCTTCTTGAAGAGAGTGTTTGCTATGAAGATATCGTAAGTCGTTACAAAATCCAAAATGACTTTTTCCTCTTCATTTCTATCCCAAAGTCAAGTCCTTCATGAACACTAGCATACCATGAATCATCTTTTCCCATATGTCCATTACGATCTCCATTTAGGTAAACCATCTTACTTTGTGGGTTTCCTTGCATAATATTATCCAAATCATCCCAAAAAACTTGTTTAATCATTTAATTTAAACCAATTTGCGGTGCATAATCTGAGATGATATTCACATTTTCTTCTTCGAATACCACTTTAAGCAAAATAATCAGATTTCTGAATCTTCGCAAATCAACCACACACGATCAAATCCTTATAAACAACCACTCCAACACCGTTTATGGCCTTATCTTTACATGAGTGTCAAACTTTAAAGTATGCCTTCGCGATCTTCCTTGCTTTCTTTCTAGCCATTTTATCTTTTGAAGACACAATATCTGAATTTTCCTTCTTTCTACAGTTTAATATACTACATACAATACTAAACTATTTTTTTATTGGGGTTTGAATAATATTAAAATAGAGAAAATAAATAGAACCATAGACATATAAGTACAATAATTAAATACTTTATTTATTTACAACAATTAGTCTTGACAGAATTTAATTCTAATCAATTAATTGTTAATTCAATTGTTATCTACTACATTCAAAAGGGTCTGAGGTTGAATCATATCATGATTTTTGTTGTGAGTAGCTTAAGATAGAGTGTTAAATAATGAAGATAATGATGATAAATATGAGATTCATCAGTCGAGCTCGACTCGAACTCGGGCTTGAACATGTGAGCCTTGGATAGGGTTCGGGTCCTTGATTTACAAAAACAAGTGGACCTTGTTTCGACCCACGACCCGCGTACAATTGTCGAGTCCGGGTCAAGCTTTCCTCGATTGGGTCAGGTAGAGCCTAGTGCTCCACCCTAAGCAAACACTAAGGATCTGTTTGGTTGCTGGGTTGGGATATGTTGGGGTAATCTGATTGGAATAGTAGCTGTTTGGGATGGTTATGAGGGTTGGAGAATGTTGGAATAAAGAATGTGATGTGATGTCACTATGATTGATGATATAATTCCATTCCATGAAAAGGAGGTAAACCGGGTTACCAAACGAGCCCTAATTAGTCATGGGGACAGGAATATCATGATCTTTCTTTTAATTGTGGAAATACTGTGATTAGTGAATATAGAAGGCTGATTAATTTCTAATTAAAGTTAATAGAACATCGAGTTGGAGGTGGAGCCTTTTTCTCTGTTTTGCATCTGTCTTAATCAGCATTACTTGTACCATTCTGCATAAAATCAATCGTATTTACGACGACGGTATTTAATTACTGCATTGAAGTTCTTTGTACACCATTTAAGTCGATCACAGGTAAAAAAAACTGGAATACTATCTTAAATATTATTAATTAATACTATTTCCAGTTGATCATTAAATATGGGTAGATAGATGGTGTACATCCCGAGGACATAGTACTGATGCCATTGTAACAACTAGCTTGTCTCCATTTTATGTGGCATTTAAGATTGACTTTATCCTCGATCTTTATCCATAAGCTGCTGAAGGAAACTGTGGTCCGTTGTCCCTATCAACAAAAGCTGCTTGTGCTTATTTCTAATTTCTCCTTCTCGTTGAATCTATCCATGTACTTTATAAGCTTGCAGGTCAAAATATAAAAGAAAATGGGTTAGATGTTTTGGATCATTTGGATCAATAGTGTTAGTTTCTTGTGAGTCCAAGCTATCACTGTTGCAGTCCATGGTTTGAGCCTACCCAACCCATATATACATATACATACAAACATATATATGGGAAAAATGGACTGCCTGTTGTTTTCCGACGAATTTATTTGTTTTTTCAAAAATATCACCATGTATTTTATCACTATATCTATCTAATATGTCATTTCAATTTTGTCAGAAATAAAGACTCATATGCCCTCCATCTATACCGGTTAATTTTATCGGTCTAAGAATTGTTATAATCGACACGTTCTAAATGGAGGGCATATAAGTCTATGTTTTCGACAGAATTGGAATATAATATTAGAGGAATATAGTGATGAAAATGCATGACGATATTTTTGAAAAAAAAATAAAAAAATCACTGGAAAATGGAGCAGGAGCAACCCCATTGAACGCTAATATGAATATCTATCTCTTGTCCTACGTACACAACATGCATAGGAGAGCATGGGCAAGAGGTATGGTTACTCTAGTTGATATGTAACGACATCGGTTACTCTCCCAACTGATCTTGTGCGATCAAAGGAGTAGAGGTATATGACAAAGGGTAAAACCCCCTGATTATATGACACCCGCATAACAAACCAAATGTGGTCCATGCATAGTCTCTCTGATTGAACCTTCGATTTGAAAACTTCCTTTTCTTCTTCCACCTTCTCCATCCTCCACCGATGGAATGCATGTAACGCAATAAGAACGAGTACAATGAAGCAATTACATGCATCAAACCTCCAAAATTAATCGAGGACTAGCCCAATACATCATTTGGATACTTCTTTATGGCTTCCTTTAACCTGTCATTTCCTTTCCTTAAATCGCTACAAGGCTCGAATGTTTTGCTTGCCCTAAGGGATGGACTGCTATCCCCTTTGAGTTAAATCATCCAATTGGTTCTCTTTAGGCAAGATTAATGTAGTTTCAATTCAACTTTTTTTCTCGGGAACACTCTTTAAAGCAGCTACTATCTTTAATTTTATGGACATTTAGATCCTTACCTATGCTTGTGCAGGTTCCTCTACTTTTTGGCATGTGACTATTACTTGCTATGGCTGGTTGCTACTATCTCTTCTATCTCAATGAAGAATGAATTTAATATTTTTCCCCAAAAAATGTCTATACATAATACATTAGTAATACATTAGGGAAGGATTTGTGAAGGCCCAGGAGAGGCTCGTATCATGGACTTCTTTCTAGTGATGGGCAAATCAATGACCAATTTAAATAGTGTCGTAAGTAGCCAAAGCAAACAAGCTCAAACCGAACAAGAAAAGACAAGTACGCATAGACTTACGAAGTTCACCCTTAACCATGTTACATCATTGGGCGGCGGTAAGGGAAAAAATAGAGGATTCAAAAAACCCTAATCCTAGGGTGTTTATGTATATAGTACTCTCGAAAGAAAATTGATCCCTGAGACAAAGAGATCCAATTACCCAAATAGAAATTTGTCATTTTGTGAATCCATGTTTCTCTCGAAGATGATACACTCCTTTAGCTGCTCTTGTTGTTGGTTGAGGTGGGTAGGTGCAGCAGTGGAGTTCTCCAGTGAGTTGGCTTGATTTTGTTGTTAATTGGTGGTAACAGTATCAATTAATAATTCTAAATCTAAAGCTTGACCGAGTTAAGATGAAGAAAAATAGTGCAATATTTATTGGCTCTAATCTTTTGGTTGAAGGCGAGGGATTTCGTCTCATGCATCATGGAAGCGTGAAGATCGTATAGTATACGATTTAGGTTGGCTAGTAATACTAGTCACAAAAAGGTAGTAGAAATTAAAATTTTTCGATAAAACCACATGTCATGTGAATGATTCCCAAGTCTTTTCATCAAGATCACACATGAGTAATAGAATCTCCTCTTGAAGTGTGATTGCAATACACGAGTCTCTAAGAGAAGAGGCCTCATGTCTCAAGCTTGATCCAACATAGAGAACACTTGTGGGTCGTGGATGAGATGTGTACTTCCCACAATCTGAAGCGACAATTCAAGTAAGGAACCATCTGATTCATCCCATGAAATCCATCATCTCCTTCACGAGCATAAAGCACTGAAGAAGATGGAGTTCCATGAGTGATTAATCCAACAACACAACGGAAGTGCGACGGTGATCACGTTCTCAACAAAGCCCTAGGTAGATGGCCACCAAGAGTAAAGAAACAGAGAGAGAGAGCTTGGATGTGTCTCAAGAGAGATTTGTTGCTTCAACTTAATTATTGTAAAGAAAAGATCTAGGATTAGTCTTTCTTCTATACAAAATTAGATGGATAGGATGCACTCCTAATGCAGTCCTAATTGAATCAATAACCAAGATTTTGTTGAAATAATTTGAAACATTATAACTAACTTTAAAAGAAAAAATAAGTTGAAGACATTCTTCAACAAATTTAATTCAATTAAAATCAATCTCATATGGAAAATTATGAAGGTGGAGAGCAACGGTGTCATTTGATGAACGTGAAATTTACCTCTTTAAGAATCGATAATTGTAGTATAGGAGGCGAAAAATGTTTCGTCAAAAACCACAATATTGTGGAGTATTTATACTTAGCAAGTCTACCAAGGTCGAATATAGGAACATGGGCTACTCTATCTATTTATCGAATTTTGACCAATTAAGAGCATGTGTGAATAAATTCTCAATTCTAAGGTCTTCGTGCAGATGCAGAATACAATGTGATTAGATGATGTTTGTATTTTTCGTTGATTTTCAATGCAATGGAATGATATGCAATGCATAATATATAAATAAAGGCAAAGAATATGCATGCTCAGTATTAATTACAAAAATATCCTACAAATTATGAGCACAGATTAAGGTTTGAAATCATAATCATTTTGAGCATAAAAACATGAACAATCATCTATCAATGACAAAGTCATAAAGAGCAAATACACCATTAAGCATTAAAATTTCATCATATTTAAAATAGTATCAGATGAGAAAATTAAACATACCAAAAGATAGATGAGGAAACAAGGCACAAAATGACACTAAAATCATGCAATTTGGATTTACAATGCTCAAGTTATGAATAAAACAATGCAAGGGCATAAATGCAATAAAAATACAGGAAATAAAATGATAAATAATTACAAACAGATCCCTAGAGGGACTTATTTGCAATTTTGCAAAACTGATTGGGCCTCTCTGCAATTATTCCTGAAGCGCAGGCCCATATTTGTAATTTTGTCAAAACCTCGAGAACTTCCATGATATTGACCCAAGCACGCATGTGAGGCATGCGCCTGGGGACCAAAATGTAATAACCATATCTTTTAGGGTCTTTCATGCAAATTGCCCAGCCCCTCTCATGCGGAGCACATGAGGGACTAGGCTCGGAGCGCGTCACAGGTTCAGGGACACGTGGCTGGCATTGGTGATTCAGCGAGAGGCTCAAGGAGTCCAATCCTGCTGGTTCGTTGCGAGGCTCGAAAATGCCATGCATCATCATCACGACCATCTCATCCAAACGATCAAACATTGACTACTCTTTGTGCTCCGCCTTGGTCCACCGAAGGAGGTTGCGCTTCCGCGGTCACCTAGGGGCTCCTCCGTTCCCCAAATGTTCACCTAATGGTCGTAGAAGGTGTCTGATGTCTTTGCGAGGAGACTGGAGGTGCAGCGAGGCTCTGGTGATGATTAGAGCGGGAGATTGACGAAGCCTCGTCGGAGGAGATTTGCTCGACGGGGCTCCGGTGCAAACTCCTGCCAATCAAGATCTTGCACGATGAGAATGATAGCTGAAGTGTGCGATGTGTTTGCATGAATGAAGTGAGTGAGATGGGGTCCCATGGAGGTGGTCGGAGCAGGGGGACCAATGTCTTCTTCTCTGGCGAGACAGAGAAGAAGGCGGGTGCGATGAATGAGTCATGTAGAAGGAGAAGGGCTGATCGAGGATGTTGCGAGGATGAAGGTGATGGGGATGGTCGATGGGCGGTGTAGTTTGTAGTAGATGGTGAATTAATTTGGAGAAGAGTGATGGAGAAGTACATGAAAATCAGTTATGCAATTGGGAGAAGGTAGTGTCTTGGGCTGAGGTCCCTAACGGTCTCGGTTCGTCACTCAGACTCGGGTAGTCGCTCCGAGGATCTCATCGGTGGCAGAGCCACCGCAGCACAGTCGGGGTTGACCATGGGTCGACACATGGTCGAGAGACCATGATGGCCCCTCGTCCACCTCCGTCTGTCATGGGGAGGAGGAGAGGGGCTAGGTTTTAGGCCGTTGAGTGGTGGACAAGGAATGGAGGTGGCGGAGGGAGTCAATTTATAGGTGGTGGAGCTCGAAGGTTACGTGGTGGTGGTGGTGGTGGGGGGGGGGCGTTAACGGCGGTTTAATGGTGAGGGAGTAATGGAGGCGGTGAATCGATGGAGGCGTAAAGATGGTGGGGGTAACTGTTACAAGGGGGAGGTGTTTTGACACAGAGGGAGTAGAGGTGACACCTTCCAAAATAGGAATGGGACAGAGGGCCGGCGAGAAGTAATGCATGGGTAGGGGTTTGAGTGGGAGGAGGACGATGATGTGGAGCCCTTGGATCATTCGATCCAACAGCTCGGATGGAGGAATGGTTGGAGGGTAGAGATCAAATCATAGGATCTGATCCTACGGTGGATGGATGGGCACTAAAGACGGCCCAGATGGAGAGGTAGCGTGATCGAATGGCTGGGAATAAAAGGTTGACGTGGAGCGCTACTCACCGTAGGATGAGAGGTGGGATCAAGTGGTTGTGGATAAGGCACGAATGAGCAGTGGTGATGACATCTAGAGGTTGATCAAGCGGCTGAGGATGAAGAAGGAATCAACAGTGGAGATGGTGGCGAGTGAAAGAGATCTAGTGGCCTGGGAGGACGCCAGGTGGTGGAAGGAGGAACATGCCATGTGGGCGGCCCAGAGGGTGCCATGTGGCCCAATAAAAAATTAGAAATGTAAAAAATAAGGGAAAATAAAAAAGATTAGTTAGAGACAAAATTAGGAAGAAGTCAAAACATGAAAGTTGTAGATCTTGATGAGATCTACAAGTTTCATGTGGACAAAAAGTCAAAAGAGGTCATTTGTATAAAAAATATTTTTTGGGTATTTTTAAAAGATTATAAACACCAATTTTTTGGCTTTTGATGTTTTTTGTAGTTTTTAGTCTTTTTAAGGATTAGGAGCTTATAGACAATTAATCAATCTAATTTTTTATGGGTTTAATAATAAAATAATTACAAATTAATTACATACAATAGTTATTGGTTAATTATACATAATATAATACAATACAATAATGAGGAAAGTATTGGTGATTTTTATTGGGTTCTTTAAAGTAGGAGATTAAAAAGTGGATTTAAGATGATGAATACGAGATTCATCAATGGCCATCCACTCCAATTAGGATTGGAGAGACTTTCTCTTCTTTCCTAAATGATGAGATCTCAATCTCCATTAAATCCTCTGCATGTTGTAACAATTTTATTGCTTGAATTTTCACCAAAATAATTCCAAGTTATTTTTTAATAATTTTAATCATAACATTGATAATTATGAATCATATTCAACTATCCAATATTAAACGTAAATCACATTTACGTGTAATATTTAATGTGAATACAATTCACATTAACTTATAAAAAAATGAATTGTAAATCTTATTTACAATTAAGTATCTCTATGATATCATGAATTACATTCACAATATTTATTATTATTGTGGATAATGTTATCCACATTAATCTAATCTTTGATTATTAAATCCAATTTAATTACCTCATATGCCTCTCTACACAAGTTCAAATAATGTGAATCATATCTACATTATAAATAACAATTAAGTCATATTTAATCATCAATTTTTCAATGCTCAGATATAGTCAATAACACAATTATTCTTGAACTCTTTCAAGAACAATATGCATTTTCCATGGATACTTGGAGATAAAGACATGACGACTATATATTCCATGTATAGTGACTTGAATATTTAGATTAATCTCATACCCAAATCTAGAAGACCTCTCGGAGATGTTTGATCAAGTCAGACAATATATCTAATCTTCTCGTCGCAGCTACATCATATTCAAATCAATGTCTAACATTTAGATTAAGATTACATAACTAATCTACTGAGTGGAGGCATTGAAATCCAAACATGTTTTATCACTCCCTCAGAATAGAAGCGTCACAGTTGTACAATCAATTAAGATCACATCACTATCTGGATTTCTAATATACGTACATCCTACATACCAAAGGATCTAGAATAAACATGAAATTCTAATCATGTTTGAATTGTCTTCATCATGGTTTTTTCATTAAGTTTATCATTCGATCATTGGGAGATTTTATCGACCATATGCTTTATATCATATCTACAAATTCTGCCATGCTTCCAAAGTAAGATCATCACCGATGGAATTTGGTTGGTCCCAATATCTCATGAGTGAGTTCATGTCTTCTGGTTCAGTAGTCAACATGTATGATCCCTTTGAGAGATCGTATTACTCATATGCCCTCGTATGCATACCAACTCATCGGTGTATAGACCTTGATTAGTACATCAACCTAATGGTCTGCCTAATGTAAATACTTAGATATATAGTAACACATCTATCTTCAGTCAGAGGGCGTGTGCATGTATCTTGACAGCATACGATATAGGTCTTGCTTATCTCGACCTTGTTAAGGCTCTTTTACCTACCATATCCCTGAATATCTATTTCTATGTGGATTTGCTACATCAAGAGGTTGGTCGGATTTTAGCTTTGGAGTAAGTATTGCAATCTCCTTTTTAAGCTAGAGATCATTTCTCAACAATCATTTGACAGTGCTAGTGAGTACTCATTCCAACTCTTTAGATACCATCTCAGCACTGATCCCTACATGATCATCAATATGATCATGGTACATAACCCTAATTGTACTAGTGGACCTTATAAGTGTTTGCATTCACTAACCTCAGATAGGGAGTGAAAATCAATAGCTTTTATTGATGTATAAAAAGATTACAATAACAATTATTGTAGAAATGGTTTGTCATGGGTTCACGTATCCAATATTAGATTTCTCGTATAAAATGAAGGGGGTGACGGGGGGCCATACGTACACACGTGTGCATGCTCCATCACCGACTCTTGCTCCACCTACTTGGGCTTGGGAGTTATTTTGGTTCTAGATAACTTTGCTATGGGGTTTGATTTAGTCATTTTGAATAAGGTAATCTATTCAATTAATTTGAAATCTAGATATTTAGGATTCCAATGACTTTTTGTTCTTGATTTCTAGATGTTTCTTTTGAATCCAAGCTGCTTCTCATTAATGGTGCGATTACAAAACACACTCGCCTCTCTTATAGGACCTATATATGACATGCGTACTCATAATTTTCACTTGTTTTCCCACCGAATAACTTTCACTTATTCTTTTGGCGATGCTTCGTTGAGGTTTTTTCAACGATGATCAATGTCAAAATTCATTGAGAATGATCATATTTCATTTTATCCTTCAAAAGTACTTAGATGATCTCTACTAACCATATGTGTTTTGTATCATTTTTAAGGGTTTTTATCAGTTGTGCCCTTCTGAGATATTGCAATTTCAGTTATACCTCTCTTTTTTTGAAATAACAATTGTGCCCCTACTTTCTTGCAAAATTCACAGTTCTGCTCTTTTATAATATCAGTTATACCCCCTACTTCACCTTAATATAAGGGCAAAACTGTGAATTTTGCAAGAAAGTAAGGGCATAACTGATATTCTAAAAAAGGAAAGGGCATAATTGAAATTACAATATCTCATAGGGGCACAACTGATAAAAATCTTTTTTAAATCATAACTTTGTGTTATAAAATGATTGACCATAATAAGATTTGGATTATGTATACTTGATTATTTTAGCAATAATCTCCAGTATCATTAATTTAGTTTCATGTTACTTTTATTATATTTAATATTGAAAACAACAATCTCAATGATGATTTTGCGAATTATTTTTAAAAATCTTATCGAATAAGATGTATAAATAGAGGATAGATGTGACTGATATGCTTGAAAAAACTTGACAATCAGAATTTTAAACATGGGCAGCAATACATGAAAAATGTTAAACTTAATTTCAAACTATTTGGAAAAATTGATCCATGGCGGATAAACAAAAACTAGACATGAAAGCCAAAGGGATCAATATGTGTAAGAAAGAGCGTAGCCATATATTTCATGATTGCATGTATTTGTGTTGGCTTTGTCTAACACTTTGTTTGATGTGTATTGCTCGTCCATGCTAAATACAAAAGAATTATGGAGAGGAACTCGACAAGGAAAATGATACCACAGTGTTTGATATTAAAAAATACTGTAGTCCAGAATGCTTAAATTTTACTATGATAG
This sequence comes from Ottelia alismoides, assembly GCA_037367405.1. Taxonomy (NCBI): domain Eukaryota; kingdom Viridiplantae; phylum Streptophyta; class Magnoliopsida; order Alismatales; family Hydrocharitaceae; genus Ottelia; species Ottelia alismoides. The sequence goes on from JAZKJV010003658.1 coordinate 134,278, forward strand.
AAAGAAAACCCATTTCTAGACAAGAACGTGAATTTTTTCTCCTCATCCATGCTTAGTTGAGGCTGAGATAAAACTTATATAGAAGTTTCAAGTCATATTGCTCATAGAAAAATTTTGAAAGCATGAGAAAACTTAAATATGACTCTAAAATATGTGAAATGAAATATTCTATGGGGGACTTAATGGTTGCAAGTGTCATTGAAGAGGGAAATGAGAAATGAAAAATATACTATTCTTATTGATGTCCAGGCAATGGTCAATTTTAACAATAAAGATAAATTGGATCTCAATAAGATTTTAGAATAAACATTGAATAAACCTTGCCGATAGACCAATCAGGCTGTGCATTAGAAAAATGATTGTCCTTTTAAAGTTGAACATAATAATGCTGATGAAAGCTCACTAGTTAATATTATCACTGAGGGGTTTTGACTAATAATGGGGTATGTTTCAAAATAACATGAACTATATCAAATCCATAATCCTAAGGAGTGGCTCATGGACATAAGAGCCAATTTGCCTATCTATTCTAGTAGATATATCTTTTCTTCCTATCAGACCTGCAGTGCTACGACTTTTTGGATATGTGTTAAGAATGCAATCTTATCTTTGTTTCGAACCTAGAAAATCTTGTCATTGTTTTGAATCCAAAAAAAGCCACTTAGATTTTTATTTACACTCTTAAAAATATTCAGTGGATAAGCATGAGTATCCAACTTATGAAGGCAATATGCTAGGTAAAAAATGAAAGGGGTGCATGTGTAAATATACTTGGGTTGAGTGTGTTTATGTGCTTTTTAGTTCAATTTTATCCTTTTGATGGGGTTATGTATACCAAGATGGAGTATATGTTGGTATTCAATTATTCGTTACCTTAGGTCAATTTTATTGTAGTAACAGTGATATACTATATTGTCAACCTTAGAGATTTAACCATGGTAATTATTCTTTCATTGTAGGTGTTTAGGCCACAATATTTTTAGCATGGTAAATGATTTCAAGCAACATAATTAACTCGTTAATTGATAGGATCCTACGATGGCTTGTTCTGTGACTTCTACTATTGATAATCTTCTATAAGATCTCGAATCGAACGATTATCGAATGAATGAAAAAGGTAGAGAATAATCATTCAGAGCTCAAGTCTCACAAAACACCATGGCTCAACACTCTTTCTCAAACCCTCTCTCCCTTGCTCCTAAAACCCTAACACATATACCCTAGCATGGGCAACATGTAACCATCATAAATGTCACACATGTGCCACTCTGTCAACACAACACAGGGGTATATGGTTTGGCTATGGATGTGTACAAAGATGAGTGCAGCAATCTCTTTCACGCAGGTTAATGCAATGTGAAAACTGATGCCTGTAATGGGGACATGAAGGGCTCCAGGAGTCCAAGGTGGGGGCCATGGCACATTGGAAGCTTGGTTTGCATTATGTATGTATGCATGCATGTCAAGTCCTCTCAATCATGTGGATGGCAGCTGTGGGGTTTCCCTCTTCTCCTGCATGAGATTCTTGTTGGGTTCTGTGAGGGAACATGCTGATAGATGCAGATGGTGTCAGTTCATTGAATTTGTGTTCTTGACTCTCTTGGTGGTTTTTACACTAGAGCCTTGGCACACCATCCTTGCTAGAGATGAGGATGAGGTTGAATACATATATGGATGTATGTATTACCCATGTGTATTGTTATCCATCTACTGCAATAAAACGATTAGCTAAAATTTTGAAAAATAGCGACATATAAGTATTGTTATACAAACCATTGCTAATGATATAGCAATGGATATGTCATTCATTGTCAATTTCAAGTATAAAAATATTTTCGTAATGAATAATATCATTGTTATATATAATAACGGATAATATGGCAACGGATTTTGGAAAAAAAAATCAGTATAGATCCATTTTGTTGTCGATGAACTTTTAAACAAATCGCTATGACATAACTGACCTAAGAAAATGAATAATTTGATACTTGTTACCATATTTTACATAGTAAATATATATGGTAAAATGGGGATGTCCCTGAGGAGCTAACTTGAGTTCCTTCTGTCCTATTTTTTCTATTTTTTATTTTTTTGAAAAATACTTCCATGATTTTCATAATTATGTCCATATATTATATCATTCAAGTTTCGTGCGAAAAAGGGACTAATATGGCCTCCATCCATACGGAGACAATTTCAACAATCTACAACCGTTAAAAATGATAATATGGGTGGAGGTTGTAGGAGTCTTTGTTTTGCACGAAATTCGAATGGCATAACATACAGATATAATTATGAAAAACCATTGATTTATTTTTTAAAAAATAAAAAATTGGAAAAATGAGATGGGGAGAGCCAAGATAACTTTCTACGAGGCAACCCTTGCCTCCCCATTGTACCCAAAAATATAACATTGAATATTATTCATTACTTGATTCATTATTCGCAATAAATATTATATTTGTTACCATATCCGCAGCAACAAATCATGTAACAATGCTTATCCGTTGATTTTTTCTTCTAATCATTCATTGTTAAATTTAGCAACAACTAATACAAATAAAAACTAATAAGTTAACAGATAATTGTCACTATATGAATCCTTTAACAGTGGAATGACTTTCCTTGCTGCTTACAAGAACCAAAAGCTAATTTGTAATAAATAATATTCATTATTATATATTTAATATGATAAGATACGGTAAGAAATATTCAAATTATTTTTCTATACTCATTTAACGTGAACGTATAGATTGAGATACTATCCTTGATATAGATGCAAAATGATCTTCACCATTCTAGAATATACTTATATCCATTTTCAAATTAAAACATAGGGATAATTACACCCATAACCCTGAGTAATTTGACAATAACAATCATAACCCTGTATAATCGCGAATTACATGAGAAACCCTGAGTAATGCTTAACTCTTACATGATATACCCCTGTGTTATGTTTCGTTTAGAGTACCCGTTATGTTTGACAGTTTCCGTTGAAAAAGGACAAAAGTACCCTTAAAGTTCTTTCTTATTTACGATAAGATGCCATCCAAGCATCTCCTCCTGCAACCTCAGCTCGCAGCCCCCGTCATCCCCGGAGCTCCGTTCCCAACTTCCTCCCACGCTCGCCCCCTCGAAGCATGCCGCTGGCGAGCTCCTTCTGCAACCCCGTGTCGCCTCCCCTGCTAGCAACCCCCATTCTCCCCCGAGCCCCGTGCCCAGGTTCCTCCCACTTGATCGTAGATAGCAGAATGAATCGTGTGCGCAGTTCCACCTTTGGCCTCATTCCATAGGCCGAGCAAATCAAAGCTCGAGCAATCTCATTTGATCTGTAGATCAGCCGTTCGAAGACCTCAGCCTTGAACCACTACCTGGAGCATTAGCTCCGTTTTTAACAAGAACTGGTCCCAGAGAAGAAGAGCCATTTGGGCCTCGTGCTACAGTTATCGTCCATCGTATAATTACACGGAGCAAACGGCCCGCAGCCCCCTCGATCCCCCGAGCACGAAACCCCTCCCCACCCCTCGCCCCGCAGAGCACGAAGCCCCCGCCCCCGTGCAGAACCCCCCTCCCGCCCGCCCGAGCACGGAGCCTCTCCTCCGCCTCCCTCCCCTGGGCGTGAAGCCCCTGCCCGAGCACAAAACCCAACCCCCCCGTGTCGGGCACGAAGTCTCTCCCCCAGCCCCCTCGTCCCGAGCACGAAGCCCCCACCCCCTCGGTGCTCCGCGCCTGCCGACCTGCTCCCCCCGAGCTCCGCAACCTCCCTGCTCCACCGGAGTCCCCCCCCATCACCGTAGCACCCTCTGCCGATGGAGTTCCAGCTGGAACCACTTTGCCACGGCCGGTCCCTTCAACCTCCCTCTCCCATCGAGTAGGATTTGTTTTCTTTTTTTTATTTTGATTAATTCTAACCGTTAATGGGTAGATTGGTTAGATTAACTTACTTATATGGTTGAGTTAACGTATTAAATTAACGGAGGGTTATGGGTGTGAGACGGAGTGACTATTCGAGGTTTCTCATGTAATTCGCTATTATACAGGGTTATGATTGTTATTGCCAAATTACTCAGGGTTATGGGTGTAATTATCCCTAAAACATACTTTACATAAAAAAAAGAGTACATAAACATTGTGATCGATATCTATACGTTGTAGTTTAAAAAGATGTATTAACCAAAGTTTTTGAAGCCGAACTGGAAATCTTATCGAAATGGTCGGATTGGGTTGAAACATGTAATCAAAACGGTTCAACCGGATGATGACATCATCACTATTTAAAACAGAATTAAATCGAACTGGTGAAAAAAAGTGGTTGAATCAGATAATCAAATCGAAATGAAATAATATATATAATATACACTTAAATATACTTGAAATATAAATAAAATACATAGATAATGTATATATTTCACAATATACATAAATTATTTTTCTTATACACCCTCAAATATTATACACATCATATATATATTATTTGGACTAGATGCTTTATAACATGATAATAGTTTAATTATATTTAAAATTCATTATATACAAAAAAGTTGTCTTAGTAAGTTAGTATAGTTGGTTAGAAGTTTGAAATGGATAATCGAAGGTCATGATTTCAACTTCCTCTACCGACAAAATTTTAAATAATTTAAAAATTAAATGCGGTTCAACTTCGGTTGAACCTGGTTAAATCGGGTAAAAAAACAGGTTGAACTGGACAGTTTAATTAGAATTTGAATTATCGAACCAAACCGACATAAACCGGTTAACCGGACCGATCCAGACCCCGGTTCATCGATCAGACCTGTCGAAATGGTCGATCTGGTCCGGTTTTCAAAACACTGGTATTAAATACTCTATAGTGAAGAAGTTTGGGAGATGGAACTTCTTGACAGACTACACGATTTTTTTATCTATTTAAATATTATATGAAGAATTGCAAGAAGCGTCCTCGAAGTAAAGATATAATATACGTACAATATAAAAAGGAAAATGAACTAATTACATCCATTTTCATTTCAATCCAAATAGGATGGCTAATGTTTATTTTTCGAATTTATATAACACCAAGCATTGATATCTTTTTAAACTACATTTTTATAATCTATTAGTTTTTTTAATTTGTATCCACGTTCGTTAGACGTTAGTAAGGATACTCATTTTCTTGAATTCTTGTCTTAATTCTGAATCTAAGATACTCGTTAAATGCAAGCATATACATCTGTGCAAAAGGGTAAAATGGGGCCGCTCTCTGCGGGAGCTAACTTGGCTCATCTCATTTTTTTTTCTTTTTTTAAAATGAATATGTGGATTTTCATTACTATATCTCTATATTATGACATTCAAGTTTCATGCGAAACAGAGGCTCATATGGCCTCCATCCAGACGGAGTCGATTTCAACAATTTTATGACTATTAAAAAATGTATGTCTAAATGGAGGCCGTTCAAGTCTCAAGTTACGCACGAAACTTGAATGATATAATAGAAGGATATAATGATGTATTTTCACAAATTTATTTTCCAAAAAAAAATAAGAAAAATGAGACCAGGAAATCTAAATTAGCTCTCGAGGAGGCAGCCCCATTCTACCATTGCAATAAACATACAATAGCATTTTCCAAACTTTTTCATATCAATATGGTTCTTAAACTTATACATGTAAAGAATTGAATCCCAAACTATTTTAAATAATGTGGTCTTCGGTGATATTCTAGAGTTATATTTATGCAATGTTGTCTGGATTAATGGAGAACCGCAACAGTTTGGGATTCGAATCATTATATTTATAGATTTGGAGGCCGCAATGATATCCGATAAAAAAGTTCAAGGAACTTCTTGTAAATTACTCAACAATGTGAGAATAGTAGTTACTCTATGTGAGTAGCCGGGTTTATGGATGAGGACTCGTTTACTGCTCGTTCTATATAAGGACCCATAAACATGTTTAATTATGAAGAGTAATTTAATCTCAACAACCAGGATTGGTTTACATACAATAGAATTCAATGCAAGAAAAATGAGTTGTGGTCACGGAATGTGGCTATGAAAATTTGTGATCACGGTAATTCCGTAGTCACTAGTTTCTCGTAGCTACAATCCGTGGTCAAAGTCTTCATACAAGAGTTGTGGTTACGACAAGTTCTGTGGTCACTTGCAGTGGCCACAACATATTCATGGTTAGAGAGCTCTCGGTCGAGACTTGTAGCTACGGTTACTGGTCACGATGTGTTGTGGTCAGAGTCCAATTCTGTGGCTACAAACCCCATATCTTTGGGCATATATGCCCAAAGATATGGGGCTTGTAGCCAAAGAATTGGACTCTGACCACAACATATAGTTCTAGAGCAACAACTTGTTTTCCTTGTAGTGATTATAAATGAACCCGAACATATAGGAAAAGCTAAATTTTGTTATGCTTACGTTTGGTGGGTAAATATTTTATCATTGAAATCACAAACTCCTCAGTTATATCGAAATGCAGATCCGAAGTCCTCTTACGAGACATATTTCTATGACTTTGTTCATAACTATTTTTCTAATTGGTTCTGTTGTACATCTATTTCTAAAAACAAATATGATTTTGTTCCGCAACTATCATATGAAATAATCCATTTCACGAACTTGAGCATATGCATAATATCTTGTAATATAAACAATTGGGCAAATAACTTGAACAAAGACATAGTTTGCATTTATATTTTATATCATCCAAATAAATAAATAAATTTGATGGCAGGATTATGCATCCGTACTTATCAAAATTGTTTTCTTCTTTGGAAAGCAACTTAGCGCATAACTTCGTATCTATCAATACTATCAACATAAATTCGTACGGTTGAAAACATCATGAAACACAACTTGAGTTAATATAAGTTTGGAACCGCTCACCAGAAAAGTGATCAATGATCTCTTCTTCTTGACAAAGTCTCCTCAGCTTTCGATCCAACATCTTTAGCAATATTAATGGATACTACACTCATATTCTTGAGTAATTTTGTAATTACTTCAGGAACTCTCGATAATCATGAATTACACTCAAGATCCTGAATAACCGTTCTGTTTCACCCATAACCTTCTGTTAGTTTAGTTTATTAACTCAATCAAATGGCTCAGTTAATCTAACCCAATCCGTCACCTAACGATTGAGATTAATCAAAAAAAAAGGAAAAAGAAAAGGAGAGCAGGATGTGGGTTCGATCCTGGAGGAGGAAGGTGGCGTCTTTCACAGAGGCAGGAGGAAGATCGACTTGGGGTTGTGGGTTCGATCAAGCTCTGTTTTTATTCTGGAAATATTATAAGGAAAAATGTTCTTTTCTTGTTATACAGTAATCAAGTTTAAATTTATAATGTCCATTATTTTTCAAGTTATGCTAGATAGATAAATTTTTATAAGCATGTAGCTGGATGTTTGTGACCCATTTAGTGGGTCTAGGCTCATGTCAATGAGTTTAGGCTCACCACTCCAAATCAATATTGTTCAGGTACTCTAAAGAAAGAAGATATTGACGTAAGTAGACTAAGTTTGGAGAAGACTTACAATGAAAGAGGTTGTGTCATCATAGCTATTACTTATTTTATGATGTTTCCCGATCGTGATGTTTTTCAAGTTAGACCGATTTGGATTTTTGATTTTTGATTTCTTCATTTGATTTTAAAATCATGTATGCAATAATATGTATTTTATTTTTACTTGTTAGAAATGTACATGATTAATGTGATAAATTTATTACTACTTGCAGCATTTTAAAAGCTGTTTTTCTTTAATTGCTATTGTTTTTATGCTTTACATGAATAGCAAATTTTATTAAGATAAGAATAAGCTTTTATGTCATGCTCGTCTCAAGGACTAAGCGAGACGGGACGGGACAGTTCGACCACTATCCTCAAGATCGCTCGTCTCGTAGATGTGTTCCTTAGGTTCCATGGGTATCTTGGTTGACTTGGATCCTAGCATCCCAGTTTCCTGAAGTAGGTCACTTGCATACTTCCGTTGAGACATAACTATTCCTCGCTTGGATCTTGTTATTTCAATCCCTAGAAAGTATTGTAGTGGCCCAAAGTCCTTGATTACAAAGTGCTTTGTTAGTTGTTTCTTTACTTCTTCAATCCTATCCCAGTCATCTCCTGTAAGGATGATGCCATCTACATAAACCAACATAGCCACAATCCCTTTGCCATTCTTCAATATAAATAGGGAATGATATGCTGAAGATTTTCTAAAGTTTAGATTCGTAAGTACATCTGATAGTTTTTGAAACCAAGCATGAGGGCTCTGTTTGAGACCGTATATTGCTTTTGGTAATAGACACACGTTTTGATACTCCCTTTAGCCTCGAAACCGGGTGGTTGCTGCATGTACATGATTTCGTGAGATCGCCATAAAGAAAGGAATTCTTTACATCCAGCTGATGCAAAGGCCAACTACTGCCATAAGAATCTGTATAGTGGATAAGCGAGCAACTAGCGAAAATGTTTCAAAGAAGTCAATACCGTAGATTTGTATGAAACCTTTTTCCAGAAGTTGTGCTTTATAGCGAGAGATGGATCTATCTGCATTATATTTGACAGTGAAAACCCATTTGGATCCTACACTTCCGTGATTTCCTGGAGGATCAACCAACATCCATGTGTCCCAAGAGATTAGTGCTGGCATCTCTTCTTCCATTGCTAAACACCATCTGGAGTCACTCGTTGCTGTAATATGATTAAGAGGGATGAGTATATATGAAACTGCTTGAACAAATTGCTTATATGTAGGACCAAGATTGGAGAAGGAGAAACGATGAAGATTGGATGCTTGGTACCATATTGAGATGAGAATTGTCGGCTCCCCTTCCGCAGAGCTTTTTTCAGAAGTACCTATATCTATTTCTGATGATGGGAGAATGTCATCAGATTGTAAAAACTCAGTCGAAGGACATATATGAGGAGATGGTGCCTGCAAAGAAGGGAGTTGTTCTACTTGTGGAAGGGGAATAGGTAGCGGACAGCAGCATTTGGTGGCAGAGAGATGTTTGAACCAGACCTTGCGTAGTAGGGCAGAGACTTGAAGAAAGTAACATCGACACTTGTATAGTGTCTCTTGGATCATGGGTCATAGCATCGATAACCTTTTTTGATTTCGAGAGTAACCCAAGAAGATGCATTTGACAGCGTTTGCAGAGAGCTTATCCTTGCCAGGTCCAAGAAGGTGGATGAACACTACACAACCAAAAACTTTGAGAGGTGCGTGAAATAAGGCTTTTCTCAGAAAAAAGACATCTATAGGTATTTGTTCATCAATGGTGAGTGAAGGCATGCGATTTATTAAGAATGTGCATCTCCCCAATAGGTAGATGGTACGCGATAATCTATTAGTATGGTTCGTGCAATATCAAGAATGTATCGATGCTTCCGTTCTGCCACACCATTTTGTTGGGACGTATGAGAGAAAGAGGCTTGATGCAAAAATCCCTTGTGATGTAGGGAAGGACTATATGTCATGTGAGACTAATTCTTTATCATTATCAGTTCTGAGTTTCTGATGGTGGTATTAATTTGGTTCTTGACTTATTGTATAAATTTAACAAGAATGTGATAAGCATCAAATTTATTTTTCATCAAGAAGGACCAATATACTCGAGAAAAATCATTAATAAGAACTAAATAATATCTTTTCTCAAGCCGATAAGGATAGAGACTGGTCCCCATACATTAAGATGAATGAGTACAAATAGGCTAGTAAAATGAATTGTACAGGAATGAAAAGAACTCATGTGATGCTTCCCCAGTTGGCAGGCCTCACATCACAAGTCAGGCTAGTAGTGAGAGGGAGCTGGGAAATAATCCGTCGAAGTTTGGGAAGCGAATGATGACCCAACCGTTGGTGCAAGAGAGCACCAGAAGACGTAGAGAAAGAGATCCCTAAGTGAACACCAGTTTTAGATGATCGGACAAGATGGTAGACACCCCCTTCTTAATGACCGGCATCAATCATCCTCCCCGTCAATATGTCCTGACAAACACATGAAATTGCATAAAAAATAGCTCTGCAGTTGAGTTCCTTGCAAATCTGGCTAACTGTAAGAAGACTGATTGGAAAGTATGGGACGGACAAAACATTTTTGAGTTTGATGTTAGAAGTTAAATGAACATCGCCTTTTCCTTTAATCAGAGAAAAACAAACATCTACAACTTGTACATACTAGCCAAGAGGTATACTGCTTAATTGATGTAGTGAGTATCAATCACCACAAAGGTGAGTGGATGCACCTGTATCAATCAACCAATCAAACTTTATAATTCTATTTGCGGATGCAGTAAAGGTACCTGAGCGAGCTACCACTGCATCGTCTGTAGGAACATGTGGGTATGAGCTCCCTGATTCGCCGTGTTGTAGCCTGTTGATATCTTGTAACATGTTGTCGAAATATCTTCTGGAAACTGCTACAATGAGGTCATCACCCTCCTTGGCGGCTCTCGCACTGGGAACTGGGTGGCCATGTTTGCTGTAATATACTGCCTCGGGTGACATGATTTATGACAATAGATGCATTGTATTGTATCATGACCTCGTCCCGGAGTAAAGTGTCCCTAGCCACGGTTGCTGAAGTATCCTTGACCCCCTCATTCCAACAGGGCGACCAATGCAGAAAGTTGACCCTGGTAGTTGCTTTTAGTGTTCGCTCATTAATGGTAAGGCGACTTAATGTGCTATAGGTTTCTTCATTTGTAGGCAGAGTGGCGGTTGTAATCATCTAATCAGCTGGTGAGTAAATCGGATCGAGTCCATCCAAGAAAACTAGGACAACCATTTGTTGGCGATGCAACTTTTGACCAGGGCATGTACATCCTCAAATGCTAGCATTATATCGCTCAAAAAGTGATTTCAAGAGAGAGAAATACTATGATAGGATGCATTCGGATTGTTTCATATTGAGCATATCAAAGTATGTTTGATACTTGCGGCTGTAATTTTTGTTTTGATCATATGTTGCTTGAATGGAAGTCCACATGTAATAAACAGTATTGTAATAAATAAGCTCATCTACAATCATGTCGATAACACTTATCATGATCCAAGAACTGACCATGCCCTCATCTTTTGCCCACATCGTGTATTTTCCTATCTTTTCAGCTAGTTCTGACTCTAGGAGAATGTGTTCCTTGTCGTAGCCTCATATGATCATGAGGAACATGTGGGACCACTTGGGATATTGGTTTCCTCCAATTTAGGGATCTAGCCAGACTAGGGAAGGTGGTTGCTTCCTACATCATATTTCACAGATGTCACTTCTGATTACGACTTCATCAAAATAAGGGAGCGGTACCTGCTGAAATAAAGAAGTCACCAGGAATAATGATAATCTTGCTATATCATTTCAAACAAATAAGAAGCTTGATGGGTGACTTATATTTTTGGTGGTGAATAATAAATACGAGGTTGAATATGCGAGATGCAAGGGAGGAAGTTAATTGGGCGATTGGGTAGAGGGCTGGGGCTGAGGGATTGTGCGCTTGAGTCGGGGGGGGGGGGGGGGGGGGCTGGGACAGAAGGCTGGTGTGCTTGGGGTGAGGACGCCTGGGGCTGGGACGGGGCGGTTGGTTGTGCTCATGGGGCTGGGGTTGGGGCAAAGGGATTGTGCACCTGAGGTGGAGGGGGGGTCACCTGGGGTGGAGGGCTGGCACGTGGGGCGATGGTGGGAGGGTGCCTAGGGAGTACGTGGAGCGATGGCGGGAGAGCACATGTGGGGGGGTGGGGGGGGGGGCGATGGCGGGGGGCGCATGGGGTGGAGGGCTGGCGCGAAGGGCGGTGGGCTAGAGCAGGAGCGTGATCGGAATGGAGTGGGCACAGATCCCTAGGTTAGAACCTAGGGCTCTGATACCATATGAAAATTTACTTTTTGTTTCTTGAATAAAGAAGGGGGGCCCTAGGACTCCTTATATAATTGGGTGCCTAGGGTTTGAGGGTTACAATAGAATCATGAAAAGACAAGGTTGTCCCTATAGATTAGGGACTAGGACTCTCAACAACATACAATGTTATATTTAATTGCTATACAATTAGGTTTTAATTTGATAAACCTATGTAATTGCATTGGGTAACTAAATCGATTTTAAGTGGGTAGCAATTTAGGTTGGAGGGAAAGTTGGGAATTAACCCTTCATGATCTTTTCAACAATCTCTTGTCTAATTTCTTTATTGTCTTGTCTGCTGCAATTGTTTTATTCTTACGCTCTTGATGAATTTTACCCGATGTTGTATCAAATATTGAATATGTTCATGGCATTTTGTAATTGAGATATGAATAAAAAATACATGATTATTTCATCAAAAAAATACATGATTATAACTCTATTCATCTATGATGCATTATTAATGATTCATATTAACATGGATACTATAAAATGCCACGGTGTGGACACGATCTCTAATTTTTTGTTTCAACATGATATGGAGTATCAAAATTGGGTTGACCATGTTATCCACCAAACATTAACTAAATTAACCTCAGATCACATTGAAACAAATCTTAAAGATCGACAAGACATTATTAACTTCTCCCATTCGAGCATAACCATGAAATTGGATATATATTATATATATATATATATATATATTACATTCTTTCCTTACGTAATAAAACATGAAGATCCTCCCCTATTATTTGGTTGTTCTGGCATAATCCAAAAGTAGCTTCATAATCCCTGCAAGGAAGTCAAAGATGCTACTGCAACATGGAAGGGTTGTTCTGAGAACAACGTACACGTGGCATGTAACTATTGGGAGATGGGAATTAGGGCAAATTGAATGGAGGCAAATATGTGGTAATATAAGCAAAGATGTGTCCCATCAGTAGATTTGGCGTCAATGATTGGGAATGGGAACCAAACAAAACGCACTTCTCTTTACCTGTTGTTCTTGGGATCGAAAAATAAAAGGTGGGGGAGAAGCGAGGGCCAACTTTCAATATGCCCTCTCTCTCTCTCTGGTCCACGCCATTACGCCAATTCTCTGACCTCTCATGGTTAATTTGCATTATATGCCCTCTATGTAATTCAAATTGCCTGTAGACCCCACGAGTGGTTGTAATTGCATTTATGATTGCAATTAAGGGTTCTATTTGAACGCAAGTTGCTACTACGTTTTGATGTTATGAAAGAATTCTAGTTTACTAGGGTTTGAGGAAATCTTTTTGGCTTGTCATTAGTCTCCATAACTAGTTGGCTAAGCTTGTGCAACTTCTGACTTTAGCTTATATAATGTCCTGACCATCGAGTATGACCTCGATATGGTGTATTGTTCGCTCGCAGTAACTCGATCTAGGTTAGCCAACAATTAGCTCTAAACATGCATACTGCGTCTCGCACCAATATTGCTAACAAAATAATAGATATAAATGAAGTGAATGTCTAAGTCAATAAATTGATATGATAATTCCAACATGGAAGCAATTTTGTTGACTTTTTTTATTTAATAGTGTACTAAAATTATTGCTAATTTATCAAAGTAAAGGTCAACAGATAATTATCGCTACATGATCCGTTCGAGACATATAGTCAATGATACGATATTCATTACGATTTTATATAATCAAAATATACTTTTGCAACGAATAATAATAGTTGTTATATATTTAAATGCAGATGATATAGCAATGAATATTAATTTTTTATTTTCATAGACTAGTAAATGAATTAACTAGAAATAGAACTAAAGTCCTACCCTTGATTATGTTCTTCATAACTGGCTAGAAGAGCCCATGCCTCATTCTCCTAGCTTACATAATCAAGAGAGGAGTCTCAACTCGTGCATAGGAGAAGTTACCCATGCCATGGTCATCTAACATCGTGCAAAAGATGTCATATTTGTTCCTTGGTGTCAACATGTACCCGCAAGTTTAAGAAGGTACCATTATCGGTCGAAAATGTACAACCTCATCCAAGTAGTAGGGGGCTCGATTATCATTATCGTTGACCATTTAGAAATCTAACTTACATGTATTATAGTAGAGTGCAGTCGACCCTCGCCTTGTAGAGGTATATAATTGATGCAATACACCTTGTACTCAACAAATGCCAATCACATGCAAATAAGATTAAATTTTAAAATATGGGAATAATGGTAGAACAATCATATAGATGAAAAAAAAGTAAGTGTAATTCTATTCATATTTTCCAAAAAGAAAGAACTACAATAACATGTATAAAAATCCAAAAGTACACATGAATCATATAAATGAAAGCTCGAGAATGCAACTAAAATTACAATTCCAAAAGAAAGTGTGAAAGCGAAAGAAAGTCCAAAAGTCGGCATCATGGTCGGCGTTGGAAGCTTTGTGGATTTGCATATCTCTACTAATGCACTTGGTTATGCTTGTAAACAACTAGCGATGGTTCATATAACAACGATCAGAGAAAAACTCGATAACAGATAGATTGTTCATAAAAGTAGCCAATTAGATCATTGTTTAACCATCCGTTTTTAAGCATTTAGCTGACCACTCATCTAAATCACCCGATTGAGCTATTCACATTGTGTATTTTTGACTCTATGTTGAGTGCATCTCTTCAATTGTGAGTTATATCTTGTTGGGTTAAGGATTAATAGTGTATTTAATTGCATCCAATCATCCCTTGCATACTTTGTTTTGAATACCTTTGCCTACCCGACGTTAAATCACGGGAAAAGCATGAGGAGATCTATACACTAATCCTTTTTATATTATTTGAGGGGATACATGGGATGTAAACTACTATCGAAAGAAAACTTCTCTTTACATGAAACATCATCTAGCTAAAGAATGTGACTGTAAAGGTCTCCAAGATCTTATGAGCGTGGTCGGCCCTGAGCATAGTTTGAAGTACAATTCCTCGAGGTCCATTAACTTTAGGGGTCCAGCTTTACATGTGATCCGATTTTTAGTTTACGAATAAAATAATGTATATCTTAGTGGTAGTGGGTCTTTATAGAATCAGATTTTTAGTTTATACTTTATATCATTTTATTATAAAAAATGGATAAAATTGAGGGGTTTTACATTCTTTAGTTTTGGAAACAACTATAACATATTTGGAATTTATCTGAAAAAATTAGTTAGGAATCAAGATGGAATATAACCCTTAGTTTACCTCATATTTCATGTTAAAATTTATGTACAGATTGATTGATCAATCAATTCATTTTATGAGCCCAATGAGAGCTTTCACTTGATCGCATTTAGAAGGTTGATTAATAAGGGACATGTTCGCTAAGATCCGTGCGCTTCAAAATCAAATAAATTTTCTCGATAATAATGCTCAATGAAAAGAGGAGTATTATTACTTAGTCTGGAATCTCACATTATATTGGTTTATTGATTGCTAATTAATGATTATTTTGGAGGATACCATAGTGATCAATATAGGTTAGATCACTCACTATATATTGATCAATCAAAAAAATATCATGTGACTTTCAGCGACTGATCACCTCACACCAATTAATTGGTTATTAATGCATAAACAAATAATCCAAAAACTATAATAATTAGCATTCGATCAAGCTACTTGCTCTGATCGATCATGTTAAGCCTAGTATACATCTCTGATCAAACATATACATGGACTTTAGACTTTAAATCTTGCATGTTATAGATGTGACCATGGCATCCCTTATATTGAAAAGTATTCTATTAGTGCTCTCAAGAACTACAACATCTAAACAATGGGACATAACATTTGGAGTATGGGTATCTATCGAGTTGAATGAGTCGAGTCATCCCAATCTCTGACTCAAAATCAAACTCGAACTCAAGCTCGGACTCAATTAGCTTCAAGCCATGGAATATTGACTCAAACTCAACCATGTTGAGTTCGGGTTGGCTCTCGAGCCTCTTAACAAATCTTTTGTGATGGGTTAATTTTTATTATATCTATGAACTTTATTTAAAGAAGCAATTAAACTAATTAGTAGTCTCATTAATAATTATAGTGTTTGAGATGGAATTGGAGAGAAGTTAGGAATTAAGAAAGACAATGCGTAAATATAACACACCTCCAAATAATTCATTGGCATACATCATGTATGCATATGGAATGGGAAATGTATAAAAAATTAATAATAAAATGAATAAGGAGTTACCGAGTCAAGTTAACGAATTGATCATGCTTCGACTCAGACTCAACTCATAACCCTAACGAATCATTTATCTGGCTTGAACTCTAACTCAATAGATTTTTGAGCCTGATTTACAAGCTCTTATCAAGTCTGAGCTTTCCTAACATCCCTAATTGGGAGGCATGAAAGTGCAAGATCTATAAAATCATATTTATTTTACAAAGTAGGTACTAATACCAAGAATGATGGGAAGGAATTCGATGAGATGAAATTGAAAACCAAAATCTTGCGAGGGTCTAAAAATATATCCTCACGGAGTGCAGGAATAATTTGTCGCTAAGGCAACCGCTCACTTTTCAACAATCAACCCACAAATAAATAGAGCAACGTAAATCTAAATCAAGTGGACAAAAATTATTATAACCCTATAAATAAGTGTATATAGTGGTCAAGTACGAGTAGGGTGTCGAACACAGGGTGGACGGGGGATAGACAACAAAATTGGCTAAAAAAGGTAATAAATGTTTTTAGGCTTTTTAGGGTATTTTTAATTTTTGTGGGTTTTTGATTAATTATTTTTT
This sequence comes from Ottelia alismoides, assembly GCA_037367405.1. Classification (NCBI taxonomy): domain Eukaryota; kingdom Viridiplantae; phylum Streptophyta; class Magnoliopsida; order Alismatales; family Hydrocharitaceae; genus Ottelia; species Ottelia alismoides. Next base: position 150,929 of record JAZKJV010003658.1, read on the forward strand.
AGATTTTTTTGTTTTTATCGATTTTATAGATTTTTTATTTTATAATTTATATTTTCTTTTAAAATTTTCTAATTTTCTAATTTTCATAGTAATCAATAATTACAAGATAGGCATAAATAGTCGTATATATGTATAACTTTTATATTTATAAATATCGTTATAAATACTCAAAATTCACAATTTTTGTATTTTTTAATTTTCCTCTATTTTTTTCTTATAATTTTATATTTTTGTATTTTAAATTAAATTAATTAAGTAATAAGTGAATAGAATAAATAGGTCAAATTGTTTTGGAAATTAAAAATAGTTAAAAGCCTCAAAATTTTCCGAAACTATTTTATTATATAATAAATGTAGTAGATAAAATAAATAGAAATAAATATTTTTGGGATTTTAAAAAATATAATTGAGGATTTTTGAGCTTTTTAATTTTTAGTATTTTCTTTTCTACTTTTAGAGATTTTTGGATATTTTTGGATTTTTTTGGAAAATTTTTGAAAAAGTTTTTTTTTCAAAATAGGAGGATAAATAAAAGATACTTTTTTGGAATTTTCCAAAATGTTTTTTATTTTTTATTTTTATAAATAGAAAATAAACTTTATATACCTAACCAAACTATATATGATAGATATAGGTATCAGGTTGTTATGGTAATTTTCTAAGAATTTTTAGAGGCTTGGATTTTTTTAACAAAATAAAATGCAATGCGAATGGGGCATTTATGAAAATATTTACAGTTTTTGGGCTAATCCCAAACACCTCAGAGAAATATGGGGCCCAAATATTATATTCTCGAATATATTCAATAAATAATACATGGAAGCGTATTTCTGTAATTAACACAAAGTTCAGGGGATTAGTTGTTGTTTCACCAGAAAATACTATACTTATATTACAATAAATGCAGACTAAAGGGAAATAAAGAAAACGCAAGGGTCTAAGTGCAAAATACCCAGTCCCCTCACGCGCATGGCACGTGAGGTGATGTGGATTGGACCTAAATATAAATATTTGAAGCACATGGACTAAATTTCAAATATTACAAAAAATACTACACTATAGATAAAAGTTTGGGTACTAAAAATAAAATACAAAACTTGTAGGGGCATCAGCCAAAATTACCCCTAATCGCACGAACGATGGTGGATCTGAAGCCACTTATCCACGTGGCGCCTCACGGATGGCCGATGTCGCTTTGTATGGGCAACCCAGATTAGATCTTTGCCAGAGATCAACAATGTTGGTGCATCACGATCTGACGACTGATGCTTGAACTTGAGCTCCTCCTCAATCTAACGGTCATTGCTACTCGGGGAGAACATGGTGAACTTTGACCCTGAGCTCGCTCGATCGGCTCTACTACTTGCTTCCACCCCCCCTGGGAGGCTCGCAACTGGTGCAAAATGGAGCTAAGGCTCCTTTGTAGTTGCTGGATGTATCAGAAGTGTGCAGGACTGGCCGAGAGGGTCCTAGAGGCTCGAGGTTCCTAGAAGGACTTACTGGGTTCAAAATCCTTGAAAATGGTCTTTTCTTCGTGTTTCCTGCAGGGTTAGCTAAAAGAGACGAAAAATGAAGCCTCCGACGGCTCCAAGCAGTGGAAATGAAGCGAAGATAAGTAGGGTGGAGGTGCTCCGGCATACGACGGAGGAGGAGCACCTATATCTAGATCCAAATAGGATCTGGTTGATTGGACATGCGTGGGGCAAAGGGAATGCGTCAGGGAGCGAAATGGAGGTGATTTGATGTCGAGAGAACGGTCAGAACGAGCGAAAATAGATGGCGGAGTTGGAGCTCCGCCAATTGAATTTTTGGATTTTACAATACACCAGATAGAATCTAAGGAAATAAAAGGGCACACTACACTATTTCTAAGATAAGGAATCAAAAAGACAAGAAAAGAAGAGGTTTACCTAACCTGGACCTGAACGGACTAAGATCGTGACGGAGCAGGTGGTTGTGCTTGGATCGACCTCGAAGCAACGCTACACATCACGCTGAATCTTCCTCGAGGTCCCTGCTATCACCAGGGTTCTCCATATGCTCGAATATTAGGGTTTTAGTGGAGAAAGAGGGATCCAGTTCAAATGGAGGTCGAAGGCAATACTTTATACATGGACTTCTTCCTCATGAGAACGAGCATGATTCAGAAGCGCCTCATCCAAGGAATGTTGCGGGTGTGAAAGATGGTTGAACGAGGAACAAAAGTAAAGAAGAACTCGACTAAAAATAGTGAAAGAATGTCTTGCGAAAAATCGAGGAAGATGGGTCAAAGGCATTCTTACAAGCCTGAGAGTGGGGCCAGAAGAGTTGACCCCAAGTCAACGATAGACAGGCCGTAATTGGGTCATGTCACTCGTAAAAAACAAGCCAGAAATAAAAAAACATAAATAATTCGAAATAAAATAGTATTTAATTTATTTAATTTTTGGTTATAACATAAAATGTTTATTAATCTATGTAGTATTATTATTATTATGATTTTTTTATTATTATGAGTTGATTTATTATAAGTTACTTTTTAGAGGTTCATTTATATGTATATTTCCCATATAGTATGTATTTTATTTTTATTTTGTTGTTTATATTTTATTATTTTATACACATAATTTATATATTTATAACTTATTTAAATACACATAAATATATTTTTGTTCTATTTTTCTAAGTTTATTTGTATACTTAAATATAGGTATAAATTATATATGTATATGTATATTATATTCATCTATGTATTTTCATATATTATTTTATTTTATTGTATGCTTATTACTTTATTTTATTTTAATTATGTACAAAAACTATAAATAATATTTACAAAATTATAAAAATAAAAAATTGTGAAAAGATAAAGAATAAATAAAATGAATAGTTTATTCAGTTATATTATACAATATGGTTCCAAAACTCAACTTTTACATCTTAACTCAAAAATTACATGAAACCACCTTCATTAAATAGTTTATTAAAAGTTATATACAATTAAAGGTGATTTTGGTGCATTTTGAGTTCGTATGGAGGAGTCTTGGAAGTTTGGATTTTGGATTTTTATTTTGAGTGTGGAACGTACATTGTACATTATTTTTATGTAAAATAAATTTTGTATTTTTCTATGTATTTTTATCTATAACTTTCATGTACCAGTTTATTGATTTGATATGTAAATAATAAAGAATAAAATGGGTCCTAATATGAGTTATTGAAGAATAAATAAATATGGTTTTTATTGTATTTTTGGCCCGTATCTCCCTCTACTTTATTATGTCGACCAAATCAATTCTTGACTTAGTCTCGGAGTTTAGGTTCATAAAATAACTTTCGTATTTTATTTCTTTTTCTTTTCTTTCCTTTATTCTTTTATTTTGACTTTAAATACATTATCTTTTACAATATTTATACAATAAATAGCAGGTGTTAGTTTATGCAAAATAAGATATATACATGCATTTAGCTAGGGTTTAAAGGTTAAAATGAAAGAATAAAGGTGATGAAATGAAGATTCATAAGAAATTCTCAATACACATGCTGAAATTTTAAAATAATGATCATACAAAGTTATTGGAAAGAGTTGTTGTCTTGTGTGTAGAAGAATCTCTGTGTTACCTTTTAACATGTATTGCATCTCACTTTCTTACATGCATATCTCATTCTACCACAATAAAAATATAAAGAATGATAGTATATACAAAGGAGAAGCATATAACACGCTGACTTCTAAACTTTAAGACAATGCATGCAAGATTTCCTTGTCTTCTAATAAGAGAACCTCCTTCGATTGAACTTCTCTCCATCTCATCGAAGCATTGGTGGCATCCTTGAGGTCTCCTACATCTTTTTATCCATATAGCCAAGAAGTAAATGAGATATGGGAGATTAATATCATTCAATGATAGTTTAGTGGGAGTTAAATACAAGATTCTCATTTACAAATTTTGTGGCTTAATCCCAAGATTCTCCATAACTCCCACAAGTTTGGAATTAAACTCATGTCATTGGCTTAAACATGTGGCTTGTATGCTACCTAGATCAAAATCATACATTCTTGAACTAGTTGTAGTCGACTGTTGTAGTCGTCTAAACAAGCCACTTCTGATGAGTGCAATATTAGTGGATATTATCATTTCAAATGCAACGTAGTATTAATTCTATAACTATGTTTAAAGTTGAATGATGAAGTTGATCTCAAGCTTGAGCATGTCATTTCAAACTAAAATTCAACTCATGAACAAACTTGCCTAAGCTAGATGGGGTTGGAATGGGCTTATCACACACTATGCAAGACAATTACATCGGCTTGTTTGTTGCCTTTTTTGTACATACTTAATTATTGGGATAAATTGAACTCATAAATGATTAAGTAATAAAAAAACTCATTACGATTTTACATCCAACTCCATAACAAATTAGTTCATCTAGCAAAACTCTACATATATTCCAAATGCGTGCTTTGAAACATGCATGTGTTTGTGCTTTATTTTCATTTGAGTGAGTCAAACTAAAGCTTGTCTCAATAAGCTTATCAAACTCGCAGATTGGCTCAAACTTCGTTCAACAACTTGACAATTACGCCCACCAATTTCTCCTCGAGCTTTTCTCATCAAGCTATTGCTAGACAACCCAATTATCGCTTATCATTCCACATATAGCAATATCTTAGTATATACATGCGAAGAATCGTTGTCAATAAGATGATAAGAAGGAGATGCAAACAAAACCGCATACTTGAAAGTTAACTTTGAATCCGGATTTTTGAGTGTAACTTCACCATTGTAACTAAAGCTTTTGCCTTTTCCTTTTTATACTCTTAGGGCCTGTTCGGTAGAGGGATAAGGCCGGGGGAATAAGGGAGAATAAGAGAAAAAGGGCTTGGCGAGGTGTACGGCAATTCCTCGCATTTTCGCCCCCGATCGCTCTTGCCCGTGACCTTATTCCCCTCCCTCCCCGCGCCCCTCCCTTGGCCGCCCCTCCTGCGCCCCTCCCCCGCCCGTGCATCCCGCGACCCCCTTGTGTGCTTCGTCGTCGACGCTTGTGGTCTCGGGTCCTCTGGGACCCGCCCTCCTGTGACCTGCCGATGGTAGGCCTCCTTTTGGTCGGCCCTTGTGGGAACCTCCTCCGTGTTCTTCGCTCGAGGTATGCTTGTCACTGTTTGTGCGGTGTGATGGGTCATCCCGCTGCTTGTTTTGACCATTGTATGGGCCACTGTGGCCTTGATCCCTCTGCCGTGGCCATGGAGTCGATGGAGTCTAGGGTTTCCCATGGCTATAAATTGGGTCGGAGGAGGAAATCCACTGGGTTATCTGCCGCTATTGGAGTGCAATTTGCACTGGGATTGTGTTTTCACATATCATCTAGCATTTGGTCGCTCACCAGGTACATTCGATGGCCCTCCCTCACATTTTTTGTGCTATGATGTTCATGACCTGTTAAATATCGCCTTGGCTTGATGATCGCTGGTGCATTTTGGTCTGGGGTTCAACATTTGCCGATGCTTTTTTGTGTCGATCTTATATGCTTGCTGGTTGTGAGTGTTGACTGTCTCTCGAAATTTGTTGCTGTGAATTTTTTTTATTTGGGTCCGAAAGCAACCTATGAGGTGCTCCTGGATCTGAAGTTGTTGGCATGACAACCAATTTTTCGGCCGTGAGGGGTTGGTCGCCTCACTTGTGCTGAATGATGGTATGTTATGCTTGGTTGTTCATAGGAGGGCTTTGGAATACCAATGCCTGGATTTGGTGGTCGAGGATGTTAATATGTTGTTTGAGAACTCTTTCATGCTGCTCGAAGGTTTCCTACCTTCTTTTCTTTAAGTCAGGGCTGTGGGTGTTGGATTAACATAGTTGACAAAATGTTTTCTATCAAGTGATGGGAGCAGCCTATTCGGTGGTCGATGATGTTATTATGATGCTATAGAGCACCTTCGATGGTCTTGGGTGGATTGGTACAATGTCCTCTTCACCGTAAGGCCGCTGGATGTTGCTTAATGATGGGGGCTGAAATTTTTTCAGTATTCCTTTTCGACGAGGGGTTGATGGGAGAGTACCTACTAGTTTAGAGGACCTACTAGTAGGGAGCACTAAGCTGGGATCTAATGATCTGTGTGGTCATTATCTTGACTGAGAGCAACATATCTGCAGCTCGATGATGTTCTTTTTTTTGTTGAGAACAGCACTCCGGTGTTCAATAATGTGATTAGCTGTGTGCTTTAACCCACGACTGTTGCTTGATGCGGTTAGAGGCTGTGGTTAAAGTGGCTGCATTGCATTGGAGTTTTGGGTGGTGTTAACAATTGATTCTCCATTCCAAAAGTTGACCACCAACCAAAATTTTTGGTGGGTGACAGCAACATATATATATTTCAATGTTGTTATTGTTGGGTTGAGAACACCTCAAGGGTGCTCTACAGGGTGTCATTACTTGTGGGGTTCATCTCATGGGTGATGATTGGTGGGGCTTTGAGGCTAGCCTGGTACTACCTGCAGTGCATGGAGTCTTGTATGACTTTCAATACTGATTGTCGATTCCCAAAAGTGACTGAGAGCTAAGCATTAGATGCTCCATGAGGTTAAATTCTATTTTTGAACTCCTTCATGGTGTTCTACGATGTCATTACTTGTCTGCTTAATGAAATGTATGATGCTTTATGGACTTTGAGGCCGGCTGCTACTGGATGCATTGCATAGGACTGTTGGGTGATGGTTACTAATGAGGGCCAATTTTTAACGAGGCCAAATTTTTTAACTGAACTGAGAGCAATGTAGTGCCTGCTCTATGATGTTCATAATTTAGTTGGGAATCCCAAGATGATCTTTAATGGGATAAAATGTGTGCTTCTCCTCACATATGTGCGTTGCTGGGCTTTGAGGCCGCACAAGACTACATGGCTGCATTACCATGTAGTCTTGAGTTATGTTTACTACTAATTGTAGATGGCAATACTTGACTGAGAGCTAAAAAGTTGCAGCTCGATGAAGTAACGTTTATTTGTACACCTCAACTGTGGTATTATGCATGATTAAATGTGTACAATACTGACTGAGAGCTGAAGTCTTTGCAGCTCGATGACGTAACATTTTCTTGATCACCTCAACTGATTGTAGATTGCAATACTTGACTGTGAGCTAAATGCGTGCTTTACCTCAGAATTGCTGATTGTTGCGCTGGCATAAATGTTTGTCGATTCCAATATATGACTGAGAGATAAAGAATTTGCAGCTCGATGATGTAAAATTTTTTTGAACACATCGATGGTGATTACATGTGTGCTTCACGTCACTGATGCTGATGGCTGCGCTTTGTGGCCTCGCTGATAGTGCCTGCAATGCATTGGGGACGTGGGTGATGATTACTACTGATTGTCGATGGCAATACCTGACTGAGAGCTAAGCATTTGCAGCTCGATGATGTTACATTTTTTTGAACATCTAGATGGTGATTACATGTGTGCTTTACGTCACTGATGTTGATGGCTGCGCTTTGTGGCCTCGCTGGAAGTGGCTGCATTGCATTTGGGACTTAGGTGACGATTACAATATTTTGTAATTGCCAATACCGGACTGAGAGCTACGCAGTTGCAGCTCGATGATGTTAAATTCTCTTGAAAACCTCATTACTTGCATTGGACTGTTGGCTGATGGTTACTATTGAATATCGATTATAGTAGTTAAAGGAGGCCAAATTTAACAATTACACTGAGAGCAAGGTGGTTCCTACTCGATGATGCCATAGTTTTTGTTGACAAAACGTCAATGAAGCTCTTTGGTCATATTAAATATTTGTGAACGCTTCGATGGAATGTTGGGTGATGGAATCTACTAACTGTCGAATCCAAATCTTGGCTGAGAGCTAAATAGTAGCTGCTCGATGATGTTAAATAGTAGTTGCTCGATGTTGGGTTAATCTGAGAGCATCCCATGCGCTCGATGATGTATTTTGCAGTTAACACCTACCTTGGTGCTGTTAGTGGCTGCCCTCTTATGTAGCCAGTGTTGAAAATTTTTATTGATTCTTCATTTCCATTCATCATAGACTTGCCTCCAGTTGGTCCTCTACGATTACTTTACATCCATGCTTTCCCTGAACGTGGTTGAGAGCACCCATACTTTACATCCATGACGAAGAATTTGACAACACAGCTGCAAGTAGCGACGTCAGGGTTTCCGAACAGGAGATCCGAGCCGGAGAGTTGTTACGTGATTCTTTGGCAACAACCATGTGGGAGAATGCGCAACGTTGATTTTATGTTAATTGCGTCTAGCTTTGGTTATCGTTCTGCCACCTCCACCGACTATTTCCTACTACGTTCTTCTATTCTCTATGATGCATCGCGCATGACTGTACAACGAACGCCTTCCATGGATTACTATCATGAATTCTTACTACACCATATCTTAAACTTTCTGCAATGTCCCTATGATGATTCCACCCTTTTAAATTATATGTAATGATGCGGTGTCGATCTTGGCTGAGCAGCCACAGTAGTGGCGTGGCTTAACCGACGTCACTGCCATCGTTTTTGTCGATGTGGAAATTCAAATCTGAGGGAAATCTATATATTGTCTCTACTATTTTATGCATTGGTAGTTTTCATTATTGCAGCTCCATTTCGCTTTCCCTTTCTCCAGCATCCGATCTGCTATACTTCCATATCATCACCCGGTTAGTGTCAAGTATATGCCAGATATAATGACATATTATATTACACCAATTAAAATGACAACCAACAACTTTACCTAACTTTCAAACCTTATTCCTTATCCCCAAAACCCAGCCGAACAGAGAATAGCCCTTATTCCACCTTATTCTCCTTATTCTTATTCTCCTACCGAACGGAGAATAGACCCTTATTCCCATTATTCCCCATCCTTATTCCTGCTTATTCTCCTACCGAACGGGCCCTTAGATTGCAATAGATAGAAAACTTACCAAAAAAGATGTCCTCAATACATCTCTAACAAAGGGTTTTTGTGATGGATCAAATTCAAAGCAACAAGGGCTAATCCCAATGGTGCTTCAACTGTTGCCTCTTTTGGGTGTAGTTTGGGACTTGAAAAACCATAGCAGGAATTTCACGCAGGCGACCAGCAAAGTACATAATGTGCAACTGTGCTGGATTAGGGGTGCTGTGGTGTTGTCTGGCATTATCCCACAACTTACATAGAAAAAGGAAAAAAAGTTTGTGGAACGTGAAAGGTGGAGAAATAAATACCACAAAGTAAACTTTACTGCGCCTCCTCGAGAGCAATCCTTTGCCTTAGTGGGAAGAGAGAGAAAGGAGAGGGAGAGAGGTTGGACCTGGGGTTGATCTGGAGGAACCCAAGTGAGAAAGATCGGAGCTTTGGCAAGAGAAGGGGAGAAAGGCGGCACCTTCGCTCTTGTACCATGGTGTTTGAGGAGGAAGAGTAACGGGGGAGTAATGTGAGTTCATCATCATCATCTTGCCTTGTCTTGTCAAAGATCTCATCTTTTTGGGAAATGGGGAGTTGGGTTCTTTAGATCTCCCTCAAAACTGGTTGGTGTTTATTATTTTTATTGTTATTTTAAATTTTGGTGTGCTCTTCCTTCTTGGAAACTGAGGAAATTAGGGTTTTTTTTCTTTTCTAGTTTGGTCGAGGGTTTTTGTGCATCTCCTTTGTTTTTGGTATGGAATAAATATGAGATTCTTGCCTTGTGATCTCTGGTTTTTGGGGATCTTGGTGGAGAGGTGTGTGCTGGAGTTGTCAGATCTGGAGCTTCATGAAGATCCTGCCCGTGAGTTCGAATTTGTCTGATGTTTACTCGAGGGGCAATGCTGTTTCCTTCTCTGGATGCTCTTGATCCGCAGCAATGGAAGTGTCTCTTCTTCAAAAAGACTTGGTCTTTTTTCCTAAAATATTTTCAGTACCTGTTAGGTTGGTCAATCTTGATGTGGTTGTGTTCCACTTGATCCAATGAGTCCAGAAAAATTTCACCCCTCAGAAAATATTTTCAAGAATTTTATGTAGAGTTTTGTTTAATATTATAGGCATTTATGTTCACAAAACCTTGGGGTGCTTCTAGGAATCTTGTATATGCTTGTCCCATCTTCCCCCAACTTGATCAATTGTATTCATGCGAATTTCTGTATTATTTTCTTATCATTTGGTGTCCCAACGGGGAAACTAGTTTTTTTTATAGTCTTTATGAGTATCAAAACTTGGTATTGTAATCACTGTGGAAATTCTGTTATGCACTATGGAAGAAATATGTCTACAGTCGAAATCAAATTCAACAGAAAGCCACAGAAAAAAGGCATGGTTAAAAATTACTGGTAAAAATAAATGACATCCCAGCTTTCATCTATTTGTTTTCTCCTTTCTTTTTTTGGCATTTATTTTTTTATATGAATTTGTCTGCTTCAGCCACGGTGGAATAGTTTCTTAAATCCATTTATGTACCATCTGAGAAGATACATCCTGATAACAATGTCTATTTATATCTTTTTTTGCGAAAATCTACTAAAAATCCCATGCCTTCCCGTGGACTTTTTTTTATTATTCTTTCTGTGAGCTATGTTGATCTGAGAAACATGTTATGCTGTCCTCTAATTATGATAGGTCTTCTCAATTTCTTTATTTCATTAGATGGCAAATTTGCGGATGCTTTACTGCTTCCTGAGAATTTAAATATGCTTGATGTTTTCTTCATCATGTATCCAATGCCCTCAATATTATCTGAAGTTTACATATACTAATCCTCATCATCCATCAAGCCTTGGAGTTTAAATAAACCCATATTTCATCATTGCAGCACTGCGACTGTGGACGGTATCTATCTGTTTCCTGCAAAAGTTAGTATTTGTGAAAATTTTCTAATAATTTCATAAACAAAGTTTTAAATGAGCGGTCTTCTAATAAAACTACAAAGAAAAGCGATGATTCTTGGAAAGAAATATTATGGTGCCTAGAGAGCTTGTTGTGTATTCTTGAATATTCAAAATAATTTCCTTTAAATCCCAACAGTCAATACAAATAAATATTGTGATTTTTATTTTAGTTCGTTTGTACTTGAACCTTAACATGATCTTCATTGCTTCAGTCAAAATAATTTCCTTTAAATTCCAAGAGTCGATATGGATAAATATTAAGTGTTTTGGTCATCAACATGATCTTCGTTGCTTCAGGAAAGCGCAGAGCGGATGGGAATAATTCCCATTGGCTAGAGGGCTACTTCATGAAGATGGATATATGGATCTTCAACAAGAAAGCTCTAAAATCGGGGCGTTGCCTGCCACAACATCACGGAACCTCTCATCATCTTCGTCAGCATTCGTTTCGGCAAGCCAATCTCCTTTCTTCTCTCCGAGATCTCCAAAGTTCGAGGAATTAGAACAGGTACAAGCCAGCAAGCTAAGCCCCGTTGCTCTTCTTTTAGGAGGAGGTCGTCTTCTCTCCAAAGATCAAGCCAAAACATCCGAGTCACTTTACAGTGTTCAGGTTGAGGAACCAGATGTTTCACCTGTTCCAAGTAGTTATACTTCTAACTTTGGTCATGCGAAGTGGGGGATCCGCACTGGTGCTCAGTTATCGCGATCGAATAGTGCCTCTGATGGCAGTCCATCGTCGGTTCACAGTGAAAATTCAGGCAGATACAATCCTGCACAGAGAGCGAAGCACACGAGAAGGACGAAAAGCCATGGGAAGCTTTTGTTTGCAAAGGGTTCTTCTTTACTTTCCTCCACGAAAAGGCCTAGGACTTGTGATATCTACATAGGATACCATGGGCAAAAACCCACATTGCTACGATTTGTGAATTGGCTCCGTGCTGAGCTGGAATGCCAGGGGATAAGCTGCGTAGCGGCGGACAGAGCTCGAACAAGAAGCGCTCGTGCCAATGCGACACTTGAAAGGGCGATGAACAAGTGTACATTTGGTGTGGTCATACTTACCAAGAAATCATTTGGGAATTCCCACAGCATAGAGGAGCTCAGAAATTTCTTGGGTAAGAAGAACTTGGTTCCCATCTTTTTCGACCTTCGTTCCACCGACTGCATTGCCAGGGACATCGTCGAGAAGAGGGAGGAACTTTGGGAGATGCATGGAGGTGAATTGTGGATGTTGTACGGTGGGGAAGAGACAGAGTGGAGAGAAGTTGTGGATGGGCTCATGAGGATGGATGATTGGAAATTGGAGGCCCATGATGGCAACTGGAGAGATTGCATTCTGAACACCGTTGTTCTATTGGCTACGAGGCTGCGGAGGAGAAATGCTGTCGATAGCGTGAATAGATGGAGGGAAAAAGTGGAGAAAGAGGAGTTTCCTTTCCCCAGAAATGAAGAGTTCATCGGTAGAAAGAAAGAACTCGCTGAATTGGAACTCGTCCTGTTTGGGGACATTAGTGGAGACGGTGAAAGTGAATACTTCGAGCTCAAGCCAAGGCACAGGAGGAGAAGTTTCGCGCGTCGCCACGACGAGATCAGCAGAGAAGACGGTGTCAATGGCCATCAAACAGAAAGCAGCAGCAAAGGAAAAGAACCCGTCGTATGGAAGGAATCGGAAAATGCAATAGAAATGCGAAGATCAAAGGGCTCTCATAGGGGTTCCCGATCACCGAAAGGAAGCGGAAGGCATTTCAGGAAGAAGCGGTCCATGAAGCCTGTGTACGGGAAAGGCATCGCCTGCATATCTGGTGAATCGGGCATCGGGAAAACAGAACTTGCACTGGAATATGCTTACAGATTTGCTCAGAGGTACAAGATGGTTCTGTGGGTTGGAGGCGAAAGCCGATACATCCGTCAGAATTACTTGAATCTTTGTTCCTTCCTGGACGTTGACTGCAATGTCGAGAACCATACCCTCGGAAAGGGAACGCCAAAGAGCTTCGAGAAGCAAGAGGAGGAGGCTGTCACAAGAGTTCGAAAGGAGCTTATGAGAGACATCCCTTATCTTGTTGTGATAGACAATCTCGAGAATGAGAAAGACTGGTGGGACCGTAAACTCCTCGCCGATATCCTACCGAGTTTTGGAGGGGAGACACACTTCATAATCACCACCCGGCTACCTCAAGTCATGAACTTGGAGCCCATGAACCTTTCGTTTCTATCCGGTGTGGAGGCAATTACTCTGATGAAGGGAGCCTCCAAGGAATACCCTGTTTCCGAGATTGATGCCCTCAGGGCTATTGAGGAGAAGCTCGGGCGCCTAACTCTTGGTCTCGGAATCACGGGATCCATATTATCCGAGCTTCCAATCAGTCCGAGCCGACTGTTGGAGACGGTAAACAGAATGACACTGAGAGATATGATCTGGGATGACAGGGAGGGTGTTGCTTTGCGAAGAAATACCTTCTTGCTGCAGCTTTTGGAGGTCTGCTTTTCGATCTTCGATCATGCGGATGGACCTCGGAGCTTAGCCACAAGAATGGTCCATGTATGTGGATGGTTCGCACCCGAAGCCGTCTCGATCACGCTTTTGAGTATAGCAGCTCAGAATATTCCAGACAGGCATCACCAATCAATGTTCTGGATGAAATGCCTGCACGCACTCGCTTGCAGATGCTCGAAATTGCAAATGAGGAGATCTGAAGCAGAAGCTGCATCCATGCTTGTTCGTTTCGGTATTGCTAGGACCAGCAGTAAACCAGGATGCCTACACTTCCACGAGCTCATTAAGCTATATTCTCGCAAGCGAGGTGCCACCAAAGTCGCGCAAGCCATGATCCAATCGATTAGCCTTCATGGGTCAGTCTCACAACAACCCGAGCATCTGTGGGCAGCTTGTTTCTTGTTGTTTGGATTCAAGACAGATCCCATGATCATTGAACCGAAGCCGAACGAATTGATATTCCTCGTGAAGCGTGTCGTCCTTCCACTCGCGATACAGACATTCATCACATTCTCTCGCTGCAATGCTGCATTGGAGCTGCTACGCCTCTGCACCGAAGCATTGGAAGCTTCTGCGGAGACCATGCTGACGCAGTCGGATAAATGGCTCGACCACTCGTGTTGTTTAATAAAGCCATCAAAGGTGAAATCCCGTCGTACGTACATATGGCAGGAACTTGCGCTTCTAAAGGCAGCCGTCCTCGAAACGAGGACGAAGCTGCTGATCAGAGGTGGGCAGTACGACGCAGGGGACGACCTCATCCGCAAGGCGATTTTTATCAGGACGTCGATATGTGGCGAGAATCATCCTGACACGGCATCCGCACGCGAGACGCTCGGTAAACTCACGAGACTTCTTACTAGTGTCCATTCATAGGTGCGATCTCGATACTCCGATAGCTCCTCTCACCATGTAATTCTTTCATGCTGTTTTGAATTAGAATCACACAAACTTTGTTTCAAGTTACACCAAAAAGGGAAATAAATCCACAGGTTTTCCCCTCTGTGTTCTAATCACTAGTGTTGATTGTGATTTGAATCCATGTAGAGAAGAACTTCAGGCTTTTTAATGAGCTTTCAGTGTGTTATCTTCAAGCTTACTATTGATCTATATTTTCCCATGAAATTGACGATGTTCTATATATTTTGGATCAGGAAAAAGTTAGTGTTATCTATACTATGTCATCACATATAAAGAAAAGAATGGAATGGCATAATTAAAATAAAAAAAACTGCAAAAGATTGAAACCAATGGGGAAGCAACTGCAGGAAGAAAGGCTGACTTGCCAGTGGGCAGAAGCGGTGCTCTTCAGGGATATGATGCATCACCTTCGCTTCCTGCGGTAATTAATGGAAATGCAGTGCCGGTAGCATGAGCCAAAAGTGTCCAGTGACATTAAAGAAGCTAAGGTCTAGAACATCGACGGAAGCTAAGTCAAACTGTTGATACTAAGTCTAACTGTTGATAAGCAGTGAATTCGAACTATCTGATATAGGTTGAAGGACAGCCGTATACACCTCTTCCTGCTGTGTCTGAGGTTTGTAAAAACGAAAGGTGCAACGAGGCGTTTTTCTTGGATGTGAGGCGAGGTATGGCCTCGAGGCGATTGAGGCGTAAACCTCGGTTTGTATGGGAAAATACTTACAAAAAGTATTATAAATATATTTATTGATGAAATTATCTAAATCTGACAGGCATAATATATATTGTAGTATATGATGAAATTATGAAGTCAAGAACATGAAAAAAAGATGTCACTTCTATCCAATCAAATAGGAAATCATCGGCTATAATTATAACTAAAATATTTATCAAAGAGGAAGTCATTGGATATAATTGTCATTAAAGATATCTGAGATGTTGATGTAATTTGAATCCTAATCGTATATTTTGCCGAACCTAGTGGAAAAACGGTCCGATGTCCCATTGTGTCACCATGCCCTACCGGTACACGGGTCTCACTAGGATTGCAAGGGGTAGCGCCTCCATCCCTAATTTTTTTCATATATAGGTATTCGAATCCACATGCGTATGAAATTTACAGATTTATATGTTTAACGGTGTAATATTAAGAGTTCACTGAAATAATTGGATATGCTAATGGTAAATTTGAATATGAAAGAGGTCAAATTTAGGCATTATCTCATACAAATATATCTTTAAGAATTAGACATTTATAAACATTTGAAACTACCAATATGATCAATTATTTTCTTACAAAAAAATCGACTGTTTGGTGTCCTTGTAGATCGAATGCTTGTATTAACCTAGCGCAGAGTCCCGGTGGGTTTATACAAAGGTCCCACCAAAGTATGCAAAAAAGATTTTACAAGAAGAGAAACTTGAAAAGGAACGATCCAAGCACACATAAAGCAGGGTTTAAAAAACCAGGACTGGGCGGTTGGACCTATTGGATCGGGAACCAACCCCGACCTAGTATGTTCGACCAGTTTTATGTAATTATTTTAAAAAAAGAACATAAAAAATCAGGTCCGACTGGTGGTCGGATCGGGTTGACCCAGATTGATCCAATTTTGATAGTTTAGTATATTTTCAAAAAATAAAGATTTAAATAATAAAATAATAAGATTTTTATCACTTTTGACCTTAACTTCTACAATTTCAGTTATGTCCCTCTCTTTTTTGAATATAACTTGTGCCACTACTTTTTTAGAGTAATTTTCTAGAAGCAACTATAAATAAATTATTACAATATTATATTCATATATAATACTGTAAAATGTGACTACTTTTTGCATAATTTTACTCGAAATAGACAATAATGTTATTCTATTGAAAGATATGACATTAAAAGATTATTTCATTAAATACATATTTACATATATGTATCAAGTTTTATCGGTTCAAAAAATCGGGTTGACGGATTGGACCAGTAAATTAAGCCAGCCCGTTTTTTTTCGAGTCAATAGGAATGATGATGCCATGATGACATCATCACCCGTCCGATCAGTTTGGACTGACAGTCCAATCCGGTTAGACCAAATCGAAGACTGGTCAGTTCAATGTCCGGTTTGATTTTTCAAACCTTGATATAAAGCAAACATCACGTAGAGAAGACAACGTTTTACGTGGAAATACCCTGCTTATGTAGTGGGAAAAAACCACGATCATAGAGAGAAACCGCTGTGAAGAATTGGAATATAGGATACTGAAATCACTACGAAGGTTTTACAAGGAGCTAAACTTGTAAAGGAACGATCCAAGCATAAATAAAACAAGCAATCACACACAAAAAGCAACGATTTACGTGGGAGAATCCTATTTGTGTAGTGTGGAAAAACCATAGACAAAAGATAAATCACCACGAAGAACCTGAATATAGTAATAATCAAAATCATTTTGATTTACGATGGAGCTAACTTGTCTCTCCTCATCACCTTAATTTTTCATTTTTTTAGTTTTTTTTAAATGAATCCGTAAAAATTCATCACTATATCCTTATATTGTGTCATTCAAGTTTCATGAAAAACATAGACTCATACGGCTTCTATCTAGACAGTTGTTTTTTAACGATCGCAGAATTGTTGAAATCGATCACGTCTGGATGGAAGTTGTACGAGTCCCTATTGTCTACGAAATTTGAATGACAAAATATATGGATATAATGATGAAAATGCACAAAAGCATTTTTCAAAAAAAATGAAGAAAATAAGACAGGGAGCCAACTTAATCCTCAAGAGCAGCCCCATTTTACCCTAAACACGTACCTTGCCTTAATATAAATATATATAGGGTACACGATGAACAAATCTTTTAACGAATCTGTTGAGATTGAGAGTAAAATTTATGGGTGTCTCAGTAGGCTCCCTAATCGTCTTTATATAACAAGAGGATTAGGGTTAGGGTTTACAGAAGGGGAGGCGCCAAATAGGAAATACCCAAAATACCTTTTTTACATAACTTTATTCTCGACACTCCCCTTCAAGCTGGAGCATATAAATCATACATGCTCAGCTTGTTACAACATTTCTCAAACTAGACCCTTGCTAGCGGCTTTGTAAATATATCTGCAGCTTGCTCTGTAGATAGAATGCCTTGTGTGCGTAATAGCCTTTTTTGTATGAGATCTCTTATGTAATGACGATCGATTTCAACATATTTTGTTCGTTCATGAAATATGGGATTGTTTCCAATGTACATTGCTGCTTGATTGTCACATCTTAGTTCCATAATGTCCTTAGACCTGACATGGAGGTCAGTTAGTATGGACTTGACCTACATGAGTTCAGCAGCTGCTTGTGCCATGACTCTATATTCACTTTCAGCACTTGGCCGTGACACCACTACTTACTTCTTACTTTTCCATGTGATCAGGTTTCCTCCCAGATATGTGCAGAAACCCGTGGTGGATTTTCTATCTTGCAAGCATCCTCCGTAGTCTGCTTCAGAATAGGCCACAAGATTGAGGTTGCCATACTTGCGAAATAATGGTCCTTTTCCAGGAGACTGTTTGATGTATCGAAGGATCATCATGCATGCCTCAAAGTGATTTACAGTAGGAGAGTCCATAAACTGACTTAATCTTCCTACTGCCAGAGAAATATCTGGATGAGTAATAGTGAGATAAAGCAATTTGCATATTAGACTTCTGTATTTGCCAGCATCCTCTGTTGCTCCTTCCTTGAAGATTTGTCCTTTAGGATCCATGTGGATATGTGGCATCATACACCCAAGTATCCATGATCTGTCAGCAGATCAATGGCATATTTCCGTTGAGACATAATTAACCCATGCCTTGATCTAGCTATCTCAATCCCCAAGAAATATCACATCCCAATAAAGTGAGAAACTGTAACTCGGATAAAAAGAAGCGGGAACACATTCCGCCTTGCAAGTCCAACTTACATTTCCAATTCGATCTTTAACACCCGAGCCCCCCACCCCTAAGGTGATGTTGAACCGTCATTAATTAAACCAACCATCAACATGAATACAACTCGTTATGCGCAATCCAATATCGTCCCAATAATATGAGGATCCAATATTAGGTCACTATGCATATGTCCTTACTCTTTGAGAAGAAAAGAACCCGATCCAAATGTCTTGTATGCAGCATCTCCGGAACCCTTTGCCTTGACGGGAGACCATGGATGTCACTTATGTGTTCCTCCATATCATGTTCAAATTTAATTAATCATTATGAATCATATTCATCATGATTAATTCTTCCAAGGGAATTGCACATCTATTCATAATAGAGTGTTTTAATTGGATATAATTAATTTAATCCCATCAAATCAATTATCAATCCAATTCAATCAACAAACTCGATTGTTTCTTGAAAGAATGGTATTATCTCAAAGTACATATTATTCGAATTTTAATAACTAGAAAATACATCATAATTTCTCCAGCATTATCGAGTCCCTACCCGTTGTCATGGCCAGCACCGATGGGAGTGGGACAGACCGCACATGGTGCGTCCTGCTACCCCAACGCTCCCCGACTAGACACCATATCCACCTCAGGAAAGGATAATGCCAAATTGATCATTGCGTACTTGATATGTTCATTGGTTATTCAATCGAAATTATACCATATAGTACTAATCAAAACCATTTTGATTATAAGGAAATTTGCTAAACAAATTCCCAAAACCTATTCAAATAACATATTTGTTGAAATTGTATCAAGTAACCAATTGGTGATCTAAATCACATCTAATCATTTATTGTTTGAGACAATGTCATTTAAAGGAACAATTATCATCAAATATTTCCTAAATATTATCCATAGTTATTCCAGGAAATTAACCATCAATATCACAAGTTACTTAAATGACAATCACAAGGCTCATGATCTAGTATGTAATTTTCAGCAATGACCCTTACTTACTAAAACTAACACATCTCAATCAATTTAAATCTAAATTAATCAAAATAAATTTCTATAGTTTGCCAATTTGATTCAGAACATAACTAAAGTGATAAACATGCATTTTCAGGTGTTTAAAATTGAAATTAACTCCTTAATTACGTCATTATTCGTTATCCCCGAAACAATGGACATATAATCATTAAAAAGATCATATATAGAGTTATCAGATTCCGAATCACGCAAACTCAAATCCTAAAATTTCCTTAATTAACGAGGAACATTATCCAATTAATACTTTAGTGTTTAAACATTTTAAATAGGGCCGAAAATTATCATAAAACAGGGCTGCGAAAATTGAAATGCGATAAAATTTTCACAATCTCTTATGAACCCAAGTCTTCTTAGGTTTATGGATCGTATCCAAAACCTCCAACCTATCTCTGATCCCGCTTTAAAGATACCGGAAGATCCTTAAGCACATCATAGAAGTGTGAGGATCGCATCGAATGTCATCAGAAATGACTAGTCACACTAGTTGCTCTGGGAAGTGGAATTTTAAAAAATTTAAAATGATGAAACCATATTATCTAAAATACTTCTTGAACGTTTCATCTAAATCACAATTAGGTATTAAGGTTACCTCTTGAAGCATAATTGCAATCGAGTCTCTAAACCAAGAGACCTCCCGTCTCAAGTCCGATCCAATGGAGGAGATGCTTGCGAGCGCGTTGATGAGACGCGTACTCCTCGCAATCCATGTTGATGATCCAAGCGACGGATCTCCTGATCTCGTCACACGAGATCCACCATCTTCTTCACGAGCGAGATGCACCGAAGGAGATGGAGATCCACGAGTAGAAGATTCAGCAGCATAACGACGATGCTGCGACGATGACGACTCTCACAAGGGATCCATGGTGGACAACCACTATGAGAGAGAGAGAGGCTTGGCATGTGGAACAAGAGAGGGAGAGAGAGCATTCATTGTTGTGTAACTCGAAGTGCAAGGGGTGCCTCTTCTTATGTAGGGTTTTGGGAGTCCATGGATCCCAATCCATGAACATCACACAATCAATGGATGAGATTGATTTGTGTTTCATTCAAGGGACATGATTTTGTTATGAAAACACATCAATAATGAGTTTAATTTAAATATATATCTACAAATCAATATATTTAAATTCAAATCAAATCAATTAATTATCCTTGGAGATAATGAGGAGATAAATCATATCCCCTAAAAAGGGGGGACGACAACCAATCTTCTCATGAGATCTCATTATATCATGATATGACAAAGTTTTACAACAACAATTGTTGTAAATTATTTCGCAAAAATAATTCATAATTATCTTATGAAATTTACGATCATGCCATTGGAAAAAATGTGAATCACATTCACATCCCAAAATAATATGTAAATTATATTTTCATTTAATTATCCAATGTGAATCCAATTCACATCAATAATTAGTTAACAAATATAAATCACAATATGCTCTCTCTAATATATTATAAATCACATTTATAATATACATGATTATTATGGATAATGTGATGAATCTCGAATTCACCACTAAGCTCAAATCCCTTAAAATCAACAGCATTCTGGCATCTATTCTGCATAATTAGCATTCATGCATGTTTTCATAAGAATTGCATTTTTAGCACAAATTTCTGCACAAAATAAGAAGCCAAAAATCCAAGCCAAAAATGACCTGTAAATAGCCTAACTTTCCCGATTTTTAACTCATTCATGCTAACTCTGAATGACACAAAATCACCTCCATTGTGTAGATATCACTAACAAGAATAAAGGAAAAATACAAAAAATAACTAACCCAAATAAGTGGACCAAAAACCCAAACCCTAGTTTCAGGATTTCCGGACTAAAAACCTCATATCTTCCTCATCCAGTGGCCTATTTATTCCTACTCACTTTTGAACTAATATACATTGAATTATCTTCAAAACAAGACCAAGTTCAAGTGAATCAGAGCTCATATGTGAAAGTTGGGTTTCGGGCCCCTTTTGTATATTGTATATTTTAGCGGTTTTTGACCTAATATTTTATGTACATGTTTTATTGATTAATAAAAATCCAAAAAAATATATTAATGTGTAATCATTTATCTCTGATTTATCATGTTTTTTCCGGATTTTTATCCGATCTAAAATTGACATAAAAATTACAAAACCCCAAAATCAAGGTGTTCTATGTACATGGGATACCCCAAAAATACCACTTTGTGCAAATCATCGATTTTGGTTTTGATGTCTTCATGAAAGTTGTAGATATCATCGAGACGAGCCATTTTCGTGAAGAAATTTTTTGATCCGAGGTCATTTACTATTTTTTATCGATTTTACAAAATGTTTTATTTTCGAATTTTGTGATGCTGACACGTGGCCGCACCTGGTGCCACCACGTGTCAACGATTTTTCGCATATTTTAAATTCATTTTATAAAAAATAAAATAAAATAAATAATAATAAAAATAATAAAAATTAAAATTTAAATCCTCGCACATGCGTCGCACGTGCCTCCCAGGCACGTGCTCCGCACGTGCTCGGCCCCCCGCCCCTTTGAGCTGCCACGTGGCCCCGACTGGGTCGTCCGATCTTGGCCGATCGGACGACCCGCGATCGTCTTCTTCCTACCCCTATTTGGAAACACCGCCGCCTTCCCAAATTTGCCTTGCCGTCGCCCCTCCCACAGTGATGTCCGCCGCGAATCTCGGCCGATCCCCATCGCCGCCATCTCCGATTTGCATATCCCCCATCACCGCCATCTCCGATGCGCATCTCCCCTCAACCTTATTTAACCCCCATCTAACTCAACTCAAAAACCCATCCGTCGAATCGCACCTTCACGTACACCGGGGTGACAGCCCGGTGGGTCTTCTTCCTCGGCAAGATCCGAGGCGCCCTCGCCCTCGTCGCAGCGCCGTTCTGGCCGTGCTGCTCCAGCTCCGATTCCGTCGAGCCACCACGACGTTGAGCACCAATTATCAACCAAAACCCCCTTCGACAACGCTGCTACGCCTACGCGACTCCGCCTTCGTCCCCAACTCCATCTTCATCGCTGACGCTATCCACCTCCATCGACAACTACATCTCCGACACGCACTTCAACAGCCACGCCGCCACCGACCTTATCTTCGCCGCTGCGAGGAGCGGCCCCTCCTCCACCGTGAAGATCTTCCACGCCACAACGCCCTTCTACTTCGGGCCCGTCGACGACAACGCAACCCTCCTCCGCGCTTCCACCACCGCCTCGGCCGGGGGGGGGGGGGGGGGGGTTGCCCTCCACTGCCATCGAAGACCGCCAGCCCCCTCGTCAACGATGCCAGAGCCGTGCGCAGCAGCCTCGAGGCCCCCCGCACGCACTCTGCGCGTGTGTGGGGTAACTTACGTCACCCAGGTCACGTGCTTTGCACGTGACCGTGGGAAAATTGCCAAACACCCCCAGCACTTCGCGTATTTACACTGCAATCCAGACATCCAAGGGTCACGTGCCTAGCACGTGATCCCTTGGAGAAATTGCAGGCGCACCCCCAGAGCTATTGGTAATTTCATACAAGTCCCCCTCCTGCAGTTTTATATTTATTTTTATTTATTTATTGCAGAAACACCCTTGTATTCCCTCTCAGTTTTGAACCACTTCTTTACATTATTTTATTAATCCAAAAATAGCATGACGTTTATTAATTAATTCTCTACATTTTGACATATTGTGGGTATTTTTGTGATCATTTGTTAATTAATAAATAACTATTTTGTAGAAATTTGCGTATTTTACCCATTTCTTGCTGTGAAATTTATAATTGATTAACGTTGCTCTAAAAATCCCCGAAAAATCATACATCATAGAGTTAATTGTGATTGACATTGTTCCCAAAAAGAATTGCATTTTCATACTTAGTTTGTCTTGTAAAAATTATTTTGCATATTTTAGTGTTTAATTTTTAATAGGTATTAAATCTCACATTTTTGAGATTTAGGATTTTTCTAAGATCAATCATCTAGTGATAGATCTTAGATAATTTTATCCCTTGAAAATAAGTAGGTTTGATATTTATTATAATTAAATATTGAAATTCATTTTGTTTGCATTTAAAAAATCATAAAAAAATCATATTGCATCCAAAAATTCTTAAACAATTACAATGCACTCATTTCATCATATTTCACATTGTGGCCAAATTTCATATTTTTCGGACATCGTTTGAATGTATTTTACATTTTAGTCCCTAAAATAGGCCGAATTTGCATATTGCACCCCTTATTACATTGAAAATTCCAAAAAAAAAGACCGCCTCGAAACCGTGCACGAATCTTGATAGACTTAATTTTAGGTTGTTCTTTTGCCTCCTTGTGATCGAGCTTGGGACTTGTCCAAGTAAAATAAACATAAAACCACTTAATTAAAAATTGATCAAATTTTGTGTGGTTATTTTCTCGACCATTTTCGATTGCCGCCTACAATGCACGACTAATCATTCTTTACGTCGAACGATAAAAACACATCCTTAACTCGGCATTTTCGGATTCGTCATAGTGCTATCCATATTATTCATATCCAAGATAATTAAAACACATCTTGGATATCTATTCTCATGTACCCAAATAATATGAATCACATTCACATTATCCACATCTTCGATAATTAATTCACATTTAATTATATTAGATAACTCTCCTTATAATATGAATCAAATTGATATTATTCATGATAATTAAATCACATTTAATTATAAATTTTTTTAATGCTCGAATATATAATATCAACAATGAAATTATCCTTGAAATATTTCAAGGATAGTGCACTTTCATTACGGATACTTGGAGATAAGGACAAGGCGATTGTATTGTTCCACTTATTGTGACTTGGATATTGAGGTCACATCTCAAATCTAGATCTTGCGAACCTCCCATAGATGTTTGATTAAATCAAAGCCGTAGATCTAATCTTCTCATTGCATCTGAATCACATTCAGATCAATGTCCAATATTTGGACTAAGATTAGATCACTTCTCTATGAGAGGAGTCACTAAAATCCATACTGTTTCATCACTCCCTCGGAATGTAAGCATCATGGTTATACAATCGTTTATGATCACATCATTGTCAGGTATTCTCAATACCTGTAAATCCTGCAACCTGGAAGACCAAGAACAAATCTGAAGTATTAGATCTCTTTTTCACAGTCTACTTCAGGGTTTTGTCATTAAGTTTTCTCATTTGATCATTGGGAGTTGGTATCGATCATATACTTCCCAAGAGCATATATCATACCCAGGTGTTGATCATGTACTTTCTAAAAGTATATGTCAAACGTATAAATTCAGTCAAGCTTCCAAAGCGATACAAGCGTGCACAGAATTTGATTCTTCCCAATATCGCATGAGTGAGCACATGTCTTCCGGTTCAGTAATGAACCTGTATGATCCCTTTGAGAGATCGTATTACTCATATGCCCTTGCATGCACACCAGCGCGTTGGTGTATAGACCTTGGTTAGGTCATCAACCTATTGGTCTGCAAATGTACATACTCAGACATACAGTAACACATCTGTCGCCGATCAGAGGATGCGTACCTATATCGTGACAGCATACGACATAAGACTTTGGATATCTCAATCTCGTTAAGTCAACTCTTTGACCTAACTTATTCTATTCCTATGCAGAGGACCTGCATCAAGAGGTCGGTTAGACGTCAGCCTTTAGAGAGAAGATTGCCATCTCCTTCTTAGGATGGAGACCCTCTCTTAATAATCATTTGACGGTGCTTGATGAGTCCTCAATCTAACTCATTAAATATTCATCCAAGCACCGGCCTCTATGATTCAATAATTGAATCAACAACTATATGATCATTAAGATGGCCATGATACATAACCCTAATTATATTAAAGGATCTGTTATGTAAATTAGTTATTCTTCATTTCAAAATAGGGAATGATATTCGCAATAACATTTATTGCATAATAGCTTAGCCCATACCATCGAGGCCCCTTAGCCCATACCCGTGAGGCCCAAGGGATCACGAGGGAAGCCCGAGGGTGGACCAGGTCGAAGGCAACAGAGAAGGAGAACCCTCGAGGGGAAGGAAGCCAAACATATGGATGGGTAGCACCTCCCACAACACCGCAAAGGATGGACTGATACGAGAGGATTAGATTCCACAAGGGGGAGGCCGAAGTGGAAGGAGAGATTGTCCATAGAGAATCAGAGTGTAAGTACTTGGAGCATATGAAGCAAGCTCAGATGGAAGAGGAGGAAGAGAGAATCCTCCAAGCCCAAGAAATCACCACATCTTTGTGAATGGAGGCCACAGAGCCAAACCACTTTCAGCCTATTGCTCTTCTTCATATCATGTTGCTCTTAATCTGTTGCTACGATGTAGCGTCAAGGGTTTCGTGTACGGGGAAGCGCTACCATCGCCAACATTCCTTTAACGAGGGCTCCAATGTAGGAACTAGTCTTTGTTGCATCTCTCGATTCCTGTAAACATATCTTCTCTCGGAACAGATCTCAAACATGGTGGAATACGGAATATTCAAATCAAAGAACCTAACATTGATAACAAGCTACAGAACATTCTGTATGAATCTTAAAAATAGAAGAACAAATCCGAGAACCATCCCATGTTGTGAAATGGGGACGAGAATCAAAGTAAGACGAAAATATAGAGGACTTTGTTTTTTTTATGGAACCTTACTTTTTAAGGAGCAGAACAAAATCACGATAGTGTAGAATGGCCTCCATGTCCAGCGTGATCAAGCAACCGCCTCCAGCAGTTGTGGCGAGACCAGGTCTCACGGAGATCCTAACCGCTGGGCGTGAAGTATGGGGGCGGACGTGCGAGGGTTTACGCTATATAAATAACCCTTCCACAGGGAGGGGAATGCCAGTGCACACAAGCTCATCGATCGGGAGCCCCACTCCGATCTAATCTCTCATCTCTCTCATTCCTTCTCTCGGATCTCTCTCAAGAAGAAAAAGACCAAGACATACCTTGATTACGTAGATAGAACCGTCTCAAAGGGTTGATAATCTATTCAACTTTCTCAATTGTTACAATAGATGTGCAGCTTTTTACATAACCCTACCAATATGACCAAATACCACCACTCCATGAGGTGGGACAAAACGTAACCCACATAATAATGCATGTCTTTAACAAAAATATTTTCATGACATTTATCCTTAACAATGCTAAATCTTGTGTACACTTCAAATAGATCATTTATGCCTCTAATGGTTCCAAATATATGAAGGGGATCATCAAGAGTGTCATCTTGTTTATGATATTTGGGTGACGATTATTTCTGCTTATTCGCTCCTATTGATGTCATTGTAAATAACTTTGTATGTTTTAAAGAATTAATACAAGAGTAGTAGCCATAATATCCAATTGATTTATATTGTTTCTTTTTTACTTTGAGTGTTAGAACGATTCTCGCAGAATGATTTTTACACCACACATTTTTGTTTAAGTACATATTCGGATTTTTTTGTAACTTTGTTTATTACTTTTAAAGGATGTGGAAATCGTTTATGGGCTTGGAATTTTTTTAATCTAAAAAAGGAGAGGGTGTGCTTTAATTTGATTTGAATATAATGTTGTAATTGCTCAAAAACAAGAGTTTTTTTTTATAATCATCAAGTTTTTTTGCCATTTTTGTTAGATTTTTTATATTTTAACAATTGTTTATTGTTTTTTAAATAAGGTTTGCTTTATTTTTTTAAGACCCATCCATTTCTATTAAAAATAGAAATTTCTCTTTGTTGTTTAAAGTAGCACATTTTTTTGGTTAAGTTCCTCTTTGTTTTTAAAAAAACACTTAATTTGGTTTTTAAATCCCATTTTATAAAAATATTATCTCGGTTTTGTTATTTATTATTAATTGTGTTCCTTTATTAACTATCATTAACCCTTAACGTAGTTATTAAAAATATAGTTTCATTTTACTCTTCCGTCTATAGCCATCGCACCCAAAACTTTTATATTTGCTTACTCTTATAAATTCACCATCTCATTCCAACCTTATATTCATTTCATTAGATCCAAAAATGACAAGCAAGACAATTGCCACTGAGGTGTGAAAAATAGAGTACTTTAACGGTACTAATTATGAGTTGTGGAATAGACTATTATGGTCTATTGCACGATAGTATACACTCCATCATAGACAAATCCGGCCTAATTTTATCTGAAAATCCAACTACGGAGGAAATTAGGTCCCATGAACAGTGGGAGAAAATAGATAATAGGGCTAGAAGCTTCATGCTGACCCACATGAATTTGA
This sequence comes from Ottelia alismoides, assembly GCA_037367405.1. Lineage (NCBI taxonomy): Eukaryota > Viridiplantae > Streptophyta > Magnoliopsida > Alismatales > Hydrocharitaceae > Ottelia > Ottelia alismoides. Next base: position 178,418 of record JAZKJV010003658.1, read on the forward strand.
ACCGGATTCGGGTATTTGAGACCTGTGAATCAGCTTACGAGCTTTGAACTGCGGTTAAGGACAAATATCACTCCAAATTGAAAGTAAGCGTTAAAATTCTTCTACACAAATATAATTCGTGTAGAATGAAGGAATCTGAAAGCATTCTCAAGCACGTGAACAAGATGATCGTGATGGCCAAGGATCTTACAACTGCTGATTGCGCGATTTCGGAAAGGATGTAGATCGCAGCCATACTAGGAAGTATCCCACCATCATTCGACATGCTTGCCCCTTCTCTGAGGATAAATGGCAACATTAAGTTGGTGACAGGCCTACCTGTACAGTTGCCAATTGAGCAGGACCTTTATAAGCAAAGATCGAAAGCTGAGATCTTTGAGATTGAGGAAGAAAAAGAAGCAAATGTCGTGCACGCGAAGAAAAGGCTGGGCCCCTTGAAGGCGAATTTCAAGGGAAAGAGTGGGAAATACACACATGGCTCTTGCCATGGTTGCGAAAAATATGACCATTTCAAGATTAATTGCCCCAACAAGAAGAAGCCAGAAAATTCTAAGATGCCTGAAATCAAAGGTAAGAAGAAAATGGAATTTGCGTCTGTCGTGGAATGCAGGTGGATCGACTCTGGAGTAACCATACACATCTCCAAGACGAAGTAAGGCTTGGTGGAGTTTAAGGAGCTAAACAAAGGAGAATAAAGGATCTTCATGGGGAACACCACCTACCTGGATGTAGAAGGTGTTGGGACGTACAGACTTGACCTGGGGATAGCATTATGATACTGAATGATGTACTATATATCCCAAGGATACGTCGGAAGCCGATCTCTGTCCTAGTGCTGCTTAAGAAGGATTTTGAAGTCCACCTTTATAATAAATGTATATTTATTGGTAAGAATAAGAAGGTCTACGCGATGAGAAAGTTTGTGCCCGAGCATGACCTGTTCTGTCTTCCTGTAATAAACTCTAGTGAATCAATGAATGTCTCTTCTGAATATTCCTTGTGTTGTTTGTCTGATTATGACTTGTGGCACATGAGACTGGGTCTTCCAGGAAATTCTAAGATGGATCAAATGATTAAGACAAATCTGTTGCCTAAGATCACGGGTGCAAGGACATTGCCTTGTGAACACTGTCTGACCGGTAAAATGACATGAAGACTCTTCTCAGCCGTAATTCGGTCAACAAAGTTACTAGATTTGATCCATTCAGACATATGTGAACCATTGAGTATCAACATACATAGAAATAAGGAATACTTTAGAGCATTCATTGATGATTATTCAAAGTGCTCCTATGCCTATCTCTTAGGAAGAAAGTCGGAAACATTTGAAACATTTAAGAGATATAAGACGGAAGTAGAGACAAGATTGGGAAACCAATTAAGACCCTTAGGACAAATAGAGGTGGGGAATATACCTTAAAAGAGTTTGAGGATTACTATATTCAGACAGGCATTCGTAGGCAGATTATAATGCCCTATACACCACAACAGAATGGTGTGGCAGAAAGAAAGAATCGAACCATGATGAATGCAGTAAGATGTATGCTATCACACTCAGGACTCTCCAACAAATTCTGGGGAGAGGCAGTGTTGACTGCGAACTACATACAGAACAGGATTCCCACCAAGTCCGTAGAACCAACGCCATATGAAATATGGAATGGCAGAAAGTCCAAGTTGGACCATCTCCGGAAATTGAGATGTATTGCACATGTTCTGGTACCGAGTCGGCTTAGGGACAATCTAGATTTCAGGATATTAAAGTGCAAGTTTATTGGATATAGTAAAAATTCTAAAGGATATAGGTTCTTCCATGAAACTAAAAGTCTGATCGAAAGTCATGATGTTACTTTCCTTGAAATTCACCAAGAAAAGAAGAATGAAGCAGAGGAATGGGATCCTTTGATTGTCCTACAAGACAATGAAGACGAGTTGATCATTAGACAAGAACTTAGGGATGATATCGATCATCCAAATATAAAGCATGACCCTATGGAACATAATGACCTTTAGAGGAAGTGGTTGGACCCACACAACCCACGAGTATAATCGGCAACAAGAGACTCAGAACACGACCCGCATGGATGGAAGATTACCATTTCTATGGATGCGAGACGTCGTGATATACCGTGGATGAGGATGCCGTAAATTGTACAGATCCCATATCCTTTGATAAAACTATGGCTTCATCTGAGTCAGAATCGTGGACGACCGCCATGAGGGATGAGTTGGACTCAATCGAGCGAAACGATATATGGGAAATATGTGATTTTCCAGAAGGTTGGCAATCCATACGATGTAATTGGGTATTCAAGAAAAAATATCGAGTTAACAGTACAACTGATAAATACAAAGCAAGATTAGTTGTCAAGGGTTGTACTCAGCAAGCTGGAATAGATTTTCAGGAAACCTAATTTCTACTGGCTAAGTTTGCATATATTCGGATGATCTTAGCTATAGTCATATATATGGATTGGGAATTATTCCAAATAGATGTGAAGACAACCTTCCTTAATGGAGAATTAAGAGAGGATATTTTTATTCGATAACCTGATGGCTTTCAGATTGAAGGTCATGAGAAAAGGGTTTACAAATTAATAAAGTCATTATATGGCTTGAAGCAGTCTTCACGACAATGGTATCTCAAATGCAGGTAATGACATACAAATGCTCAATTAAATCAAACAGAAATTGAGCAATGAATTTGAGATGAAGGACACGGGTGAAGCACCCTATGTTCTTGGAATTCAAATAAAAAGAGACGGGGACTCAAGGACATTTAGCCTTAGTCGAGAAAGATATTTGCATACTATATTAAGGAGATTTGGAATGAAGAATAGCACTCCAGCTCCAACACCACTTTGATGAGAAAGAGACTCAGTAAGAGCCAGTGTCTCGGAAAGGGGCAGAAACCCTTAAATGTACCATGTGCACAAGCGGTGGGAAGTCTAATGTATGCAATGATGTGTACTCGGCATGAATTAGCCTATCTAGTAAGCTTAGTTAGTAGATATCAAAGCAATCTCGGTCCATCACATTGGGAAGCTGTAAAGAGGATTATTCGATATCTGAAAGGGACAATACATCTGAAACTTGTGTATCAAGCAGAATCGCTTGAAGTAGTAGGATACTCCGATATCGATTTTGAAGGGGATGTGGATGATAGAAAATCCACATCAGGTTACTTGTTCATGTTTGGTGGTGCAGACATTTCTTGGGGTAGCAAGAAACAAGGATGTGTATCTCGACATACACAGAAGCAGGGCCGGCCCTGGACATAGTATTGAAGTGCAAATGCCCAGGGCCCAAAATATATGTGATATGTTTTTTAGCTTATGAATAAAATAACATCTTTCTTAGTGGGTCTTTATATAATTGAATTTTCGGTGAAACAACTCATTAAAAAACGGGTCCTTACATATTTAAAATTTCGCTGAACAACTCAATGTTAAAACTAAAAATTTAATGAGATTTATATAAAGGGCGATTGTTTTTCAAAAGGGAAAAATGTGTATGCCCCCTAGGGGGAGCTAACTTAGTCCCCCTACCCCTTTTTTCACATATTTTTTTATTTTTTTAACATCTAAAATCGTGTAAATTCATTATTAAATCCCTAGATTATGTCATTCAAATTTCATGCGAAACAAAGACTCCTACGACCTCCATCCGGACGTTGTGGATTTAAAAAATCCTGTTACCGTTAAAAAATGATTGTCTGGATGGAGGCCGTAGGAGTCTCTGTTTCGTACAAAATTTTAATGACATAATATAGGGATATAGTGATGATATTCCACGGAAGAAAATTTCAAAAAAAATTAAAAAAACCGGGCGAAATCGGGCGGGGGGAGCCAAGTTAGCTCCCCCAGGGGGCAACCCCATTTAACCCTTTTCAAAAATATAATCTTTCATTTTATACTTGATGGTAAACACACTAGGGACAATTTGCTCTTAGTAAAAAAATTATAAGGGCCTTTTTTTTCTTTTGCCTAGGGCCCATGAAAAGTCAAGGACGGCACTGCACAGAAGGCTGAGTACATTGCATGTAGCATGGTCACCACTCATCTTGTGTGGATCAGGCTTTTTCTAGAGAACCTAAGCCTCGAATTAATCAAATGGCTAATTGAAATATATTATGGCAATCAAACTGTGATAAGCTTAATCACTAGTGGGGCTAATAGTTCTAAAGGAAACCACATTGAGATCCAATATCACTATATACAAGATATAGTGGGGAAGCAAGAAATCACGGTAACCTACATACCTATCAGTGACATGTTGGTTGATTCCCTAACTAAGAGAATAGCATCAGGAACATACATCAAACATGTTAGTTTAATGGGACTAAGGAACGTTTGAATCAAGGAAGAGGTTTCAAAGATAATGATCCTCATTGGATAAATCTCCATGTATATACTGTGCGAATAGTGAAAGTTACCACTTCGGTCAAGTGGGAGATGTTAGAAATGATTCTTGCGGAATGAAAGAGTGGTCAAAACCACCGCCGATGGTTGCGCGAGGATCGGGTCTCACGGAGACTAACTGCAAGGGCGTGAGAAGGGGAGCGGACGTGGCGAAGGCATATACCCTATAATAACCTCTCGTAGGGAGGGAAAATGTATCAATCTTACGATCGGAACCTCACCCACGGGAGCCCCCTTCCTCCTCTATCTTCCTCTCGTTCTCACAACAAGAAGGTCGAAGATGATGTACCTTTGGCATTCCTTCGTTGAGTAGTTATTGATTATTCATCCTATATTAACCAAAACATTTAGGAGTATAGCAACAAAGTTAAAGTAACGATATTCTATTATATATGATCATGGAATGACAAAAAATTATTAGTTATTCTAAACGCACTGCATGAATATTAAAATTTTAAAAATATTTAAGAATTTATCTGTAACATTAATTAGGAAAATCAAATGTATATTTTAAACCATAGACACAAAAAAGTTGTAAAGATAATGCATTACTTTTTGGGATTTTTACCCACAAACCTTAAAATCTTTGCAAATTATCTTCTCCGCCTTATAAATATCGTTATTATTTCCTCAACCTTGTAAAGTTATGCATTGATGTTGTGAATTAATTTTCAATGATGTTCTTTCTAGTACTTGACGGATTGACTTAGATACTTCAATCCATATTTTCAACTCCATGCATGTCATCTTGATCACAAAGAAACTAATAAGAAATAAGCAAAGCATCTATATGAAAAATCATATGTTTTCACATGCTAAAACGATTGGAACACCAAAAATACTTTAAAAATTGTCTGTGTATTTGATTTTAAAAAAATGTTTTTTCATGTACCCAGGTTGAAGAAATTTAGTTTATACATTTAAACTTCACAAACTTGGATACAAAATTTTCTTTAAAAATATTTTCAAATATTTTCCCAAATGATCATGGATAATCAATTTATTGGCATGAATATCTTAGTGATTATTTGTATAAAATGTATCTGGAATCTTATTCTGAAATTGATCTCCTTGTTTGCAATGTTGTTTGCAAGAAGCAAAATTATGATAATGATTACTTTGCAATGCTTTCACATAAAAGATCGGGACACATCTTCATAAAAAGAATAAAAAAGTTAGTAAATGATAAATAAATTGAGGTCTATATTTAATTAATTCAAGTATCTTTGGGGGATGTATTAAAGGAAAACATACCAATTGACATATTAAAGGATCAAGGAGAAGTATCAATCTTTCAGATTTTATACATACTGACGTAGATATGTTTTCTACACAATGGCATACTAGTGAAAAGTACTTTATTACATTTATGAACGATTTCTCACGTTACATGTATCTTTATATATTGTTTGAAAACCCAGAGAATTTGAATGTTTTAAATATGATCAAATAAATGTACAACAATTAGAAAAGGAAATTGAAGTTATGAGATTAACTAAAGGTGGTGAGTATTATGGTAGGTATGTAGGAGGAGAGCAAAATCCTGGACCATTTAAGAGAGTTTTTAAGGATAAAGGCAGTAAACATTAATTTTCAATTCCCAGTAAACTAGATAAGAATGACATCTTTGAAAGACAAATCACAAGCATATGGATATGGTTCAAAGTATAATGAGTAACTCCTTCTTACCATTACCCTAGGAGAGATTCTTTAATGATAACAGTGTATATATTAAATAGAATTACAATAAAAGTAGTCTTATCTTATTAATTTGAGCTTGGGAAGTGGATGGAATCCAAGGATGGAGCATACATATGTTTTGAGTTGTCAATATTAAATTAGAATCTATAGTCGACATGAGAAAGACTTGCTTGAATATGGAGGCTACAAATGGATTCTTCATTAGTTATCTAGATTCAATTATCTAAATAGGGAACCAAGTATTGTAGAACTAAGGAAAGTCATATTTTTAAAAAATGGTGATAGTAGAAGAAGAAGGATGGAATACAATTGTATAGTACTTGACAAGATGTTGAATCTTGTTGTACCACAAGAATGGGAGAAGCAAATCTCAAACTCAACATATTCCTTTAGAATGATATACTAAAGAATGATATACAGAAAATCCCTCGATACATGATAATAAAGTTGAAATTGCACAAAATATTTAGAAAGGAGTTATCACAACTAGATCAAGTTGGGTAGTGATATCTAATACTTACAAAAAAAGTGACTATGATATGGGAAGGTTAGAGGACTCGATATGGTTTTTACAAGTTATGAATCGAAATAATTTTACTAAATGGTATAATGCTATGATGGAGGAGATGGATTCTATGAATGTAAATTAAGAGTGGAACTTGATTGAACTACATGTATGCGTGAAATCTATTGGTTCCAAAAGGATCTTCAAAACTAAGAAAGAGTCATTAGGAGATGTTTAAAGATGTAAAATCATACTTGTGTCTAAAGATTTCACTCAAAATGAAGGCATAAGTTACCATGAGATTTTTATTGATGTATATAAAAAAAGACTCTTTATGGATTATCATGACATTATTAACTCAATTTTCATTTTGAGTTCCTAAAAAATGGATGTGAAAATGGCGCTTCTTGATGTAGATTTAAATGAACAAGTTTATATGTGACAATTTGAATGATTTGTTTCGGATAATGACAAGCATTTGATTTGCAAAAATAAAGAAGTATATTGACAAACTCAAAATTTGATTACTTAAGAGTGGTCGGTTATAGTACGCTAGGAGGCCAACCAAATCAAAACAACATTAAATGATGTGAGTTATATGTGGTATTTATTTTACTTGGGTAAGTGCAAGGTTGAACTTGAGAAGGCTAGTATAGCTATCATGATTTAATACACATGACAACATACACCTAGATTTCAAGAAGAGTATGTTTGTTATTCTTGCTTTTTATGATGCATTTCAGAGAGCAAATGTGATGTAAATAGAGACAGTCTAAGAAACATGGGGTTTTTCAAATGTAAAAGGACCAAGAATGTAAAAGTTTAACATGAGATCTGACCTAATGACGCCCAAAGGAAAGGACCAAGAATGTAAGAGTTTAACATGAGATCTGATCTAATGATGCTCAAAGGTGGGAAGTAGTTTCGCATCGTCTCACAAGACTTGAGCGCCGACACGTATCAAACCTATAAAATCATGTACTTGGGGGCAATGATATTGTACTATCGTGACAATTCCTATGTGCCATGTGTGTATGTATCAAATCTATAAAATTACGTGCATCAAAATGCGCCAATTTGATAAAGAACTCGAGATCTAACCGGTAATTTTTTTCAAAATCGATAAAGTATTAATTTTTCACCAAAATAAGTTACAACAATACCGATGCAAAGTGCTCTCAATCTTTTTAGGATTCACTTAGACCATTGAAAGAGAGTCAAAATATTTCTCCCTTTCTACTACTACACCATCCCACCAAATAAGGGTCATGTGACACGGAAAAAAGATTGCCCCATAAGTCTGAGTATGGAAGATTTAATAACACGTAAAATGCATACTTATACTATAGTGTTTGTACGAACATGAGTAATCCCTTGCCCAATGGTAAGAAGAGAAAATAAGGACACAATCCTACTCATTCCATAGTTGGCCTTTCATGCTCATATCATTTTAGATATACCGAATGACATGTACAGAAAGTCACCCAATATCAAATGATTCTATTACAAAACAACTTACATCTACGCAAACCTATGCATGTGGTAGACAAAAATGTGGGTAGTGCAATATCAGCAAAACCCATCTTGAACATCAAAGGCTTCATATCAATGTCAGCCATAAATGGGCATTTAATTACTATAACTTCATGAGTCCTCTATTTCACGTCCAATACTTCTTTCTTCACTAGCACAAAAACGGCCACTCGATGACTGCGGAAATCTGGATGCCACTGCCCTTGATCATGTCCAATCAGGAAATCCTCACCTGCAACCTCCAGAAAGTACTCCAACACTGCATCTGCCCAAAAAAGGGAAAAAAGATAAAACTAAAAAAAGACGAATGTGATTAATCACAAAAGCTTTTTCAAACTTGACTTACCATTTCGAAGTTCTCCTGAAAGAAATATCGTCGTTTGATGTCCTGCAAGGTGTCTGAGGGTGGCCACCAAGTCTGCTACTGCAGCCTCACTGTAAATCACATCTGATCCGAGCACTGGATTGGAGAATGATTGTGAATAGATGTAGTAAATTACAAAATCCAACTTGCTAAATTTTCTAGTTTGGCTAATTTTTTATAAGGAATGAATTCTAGGCACCATGCCGTAAATGGGTTCGAATGAAGCTCAACCAATACCTACGTATGCTCAGTGCAGGAAGGATTACCTTATTTTGTTGGATGGTCTACGGAACCAATCATGTCTCTGGATGTACAAAAACATGGGTCCCACAAAATACACTGAGACATGTCCATGTATTGTAATGAGAGACATGCCCGCGCACCCATGCACACCTACACATGCATATACAAATACATACATACACACATACAGGGAACTCTTTTCTGTCCTTGAAATGGAAGGCTGGAAGGTGGGTGAGTTCAACCTCGTATGAGGTGAGACCGGGCTGCCCTCCAACACCTATGTTGTTCGTTTTGGCAACTGAGGTCTTGGCATTCGACAAGTAACTGGCATCCAGTGGAGGGATGGAGAGATCTCTGATTGGGGGAGGGCTTCATAGAGCTGCAAGTACCAGTGTTCCCGAATGAGGATGATACTGTTTTCTTCGCGGAGCAGGAAGCATGGCATCAGAGGTTGTTGACGATCTTCAGTGAGGCATCAAACTTAAGGGTGAACTAAAGAATCTGTCTTCATGGCCTTTACACTTGACGAGGTGACAAGATGCGGGATAGTGCTGGGTACCACACGGGTGCAATTCACACATCTCAGCCAGCCCTTGGTGAGTCCTTCATGCAGGATATTTGGGAGTCAATAGTGGAGGGGATGGAGAGGAGACTCGGGATGAGTGTTGAAGCTGATGATAAGGGGTGACCACTCAGTATTATTGGGCCGACCCACTTGGTCAGAGAAAGGAACCAATAGGTTGCAGAAAAGCGGATTCCTTTGGTTGCGTTTGTGTGTGTGCGTGTTAGATAGGGGGTGGGGGTGTTGTTTAAGTGAAAAGATTATATATTGAAGAAGATAAGTTAATCGTGAAACTGAGGGAGAATGGGAGGATCTTTGCGTGAGGATCCTGGAGACATGCTACAGTAAATGCATCCCTTTAGAGGCGAGGGTGAAGTTGTGAAGGTCCCCAATGTTCTAAATGAGTTTTATGTACTCAGTACACAAGCTGGAGCTAAGCTGAGACAACATTTTAAGAGCTGACGAGGGTTTCAGACTCAAGGGAGGCAAGGCCTTAAATATCCGTTTCGGTCATCATATCGGTGATTCGCTGAAACAAAATTTCGGCCGAAATACGATCGAATTTCAGCCATTTCGGTCATCAATGCTTCTTTAGGCAGTCCTAAAGTTTGAAATTTCGGTCACTTAGGTTGACTTTCGATCACACGTCGAAACCAAAATTCGATAGAATTTCAATCGAATCTCGGCAAAATTTGATGCCATGAATGGAGGGCTTGTCAAGGTAAGGGGTATTGGCAACAAGATTTCCAAAGTTAGTTGCAATGAATCAATGATATGCAACATGCATGAGGTGGTAGCTCGGTGATGTGAAGGTGTGGCTACCTCGGTTCATCATACAACCTTAATTCTCAATTCCATGATGCATCAGGAAGAAGGTAGAAGCACATCATCAATGCAAGGTTTTTTGGTAGAGAAACACGTAGATGCGTGGGAAAGAAGGGAGGAAAGCGAGAGAGGGACGGAGAAATTCCAATTTTCATATAACCAAATATACCCCTTTCATCCACCCATTAACCTCTTTATATAAAAAGAGGATGGGATTGCAAAATGAATAAACCCTAACATATCCCAATTAAACTCCAAAAATTATTTATCCTAATAACTATTAGAGATAAAGTTGACCTCATCAAATGGCCCATGGCAAAGCTTTCTCCCACTTTAAGTAGAGTTGGCTACATGGATTTTTATCAAATCCATGTTGAAAGATCTTATTGTTTTCTACGCTGGCTATCAGCTACCTAACACAACCCTCCTCAAGGGGAGGATTTGAAATCAGATCTCATCATTAGATAAAATCAAAATATAAGGATTCAATTTGGATGGAAAACCCTAATTTTTATTTTAAAATTATAATTAAATTAAAATAAAATTTCAAAAAACCCCTAATTCTCAATTTCAACACGCATCAGAGAATCCACTTCAAAAAACTTATCTATTGATGAGTTACCCAAACTTCGGTTGCAACAAGTGATGAATTTATTTTGATTTGATCCATCAATTTCTTGAAAAATTTTCCTTTCTCAATCGTTATTTTCTAATTCCTGTGGGGGAGTTGCAATTTTTTACTGCATCAATGGAATATTCCCTCTTTTTTCTATTTCAAGGGTTATCCCTACAAATTTCAAGGAAAAATTTCTTTCGCTTCTCGGAGAATCTGTTTCTGCAGAAAATAAGTTTCCTCCTTTTTTAGGGTTGGTGTCTCCTAAACCAACGGAACCGTTCCTTGAGGATATGGCTACGACATTAGTACCTTGTGCTTCAACGACAGAGCTTCAACCAATGGTGGTGGAAGTATTCCTTGAAATCTCAATGATGGCGGCAGTGTTGTAAAAGTCGCCCGACTGGCCCGACTAGTAGGTCCAACTAGTCTAGTCAGTGGGGTGGCTGACCGAGTACCGACTAATTCCAACTAGGTACACTAGTCGACCAATTTTTACTTTGGAGATACCATATTTTTTATGTTTTGATATTACTATAAGCAAACTTATTTTAATATGCTTAATATTTTACTTAAATTCAATTACTTTTATTTTATTATGATAGTATAAAAATATACAAAATCTATGTAAATATCTGTATAAAAATGAGTTATATATTTAAAATAATCATAAAATTCAAAACCGATTAAAGTCCGACTAAATCCGATTAGTCATTCGACTGCCAATTAATCCTTAGTCAGTGACCCAGCCGACCGAGTACCGACTACCGACTTTTGCAACCTTGGATGGCGGTGGCTTTAGATTCTCCAGTCACGACAGTTCCAATGGCATTGATATGGCTTCGGGTACATAAATAAAAGATGGGTATACTCTTTCTTGCTAGCTGAAATTGGGTGCAACGCTACAATATAGATCGACTTTGAGCCTCTCAAGGTCCATCCAACAACAATGGCGATACTACCCCTTGAAGATAGGCCGACCATTGTTGTAGCAAACTTGACAGTGGTGGAGTGCGTGGATAAGGAGGTGGCGGAAGGCATGTGAAATCTATCGACAATGGTGGTCCATGCTGATTCAAAAATGATAGTGCCACTGAGTATCCTCTCCTACAAGAGACTTACCATGAGAAATGGTGTAGCCTAAGGCTCCAACATTGAGCTCGGGGGATCGGGAAGACCAATAGCAGCTTCGAATTTCCGACGACAATGACGTTATGGGGAATCAAATAGTATGATACCATGTCCAAACGCTTCCACAAGGAGCCCTAATCGACAAAGGTGATGGTGGAAGTTGAAGTTCCAGTGACAGGGGCGGAGCAAACACCATGAAAGACAACTCCAAACACTCTTAGACAACCATTTCTATAGCCGACAAAGGGCTAATGGCATATTGGAGTATCAGAGATTCAGAATCTAATGGTGTTAGTGGAGATTCAACAGCTTTGAACAATGATGACTAGTCCAACGAATTGGCAGCGTGGTGGCCTAAGGATTATAGGAGATTATGATCTATTAATTTAATTGTCTCCTGAACTTTTTCCACGGATGTCTACAACCTTCAACAATGCATGTTGTGTCTTCATATATGCATCGTGCGCTTCCTTCCATCAGCGATAATAAGAAGATGACTTGTGTTCTCTACTTCGATCGATCTTCCATGCACATCTTTTAGGATCATTAAATCGTGAGAACGATTCAAACACATTGCTCTAATACCACTTGATGCAAAGTGAAAAATGCACAAGGAGAAAAAAATTGGGGATTTAAGGGAATAATAAACACTCGAGATGCGTGATTTTAGGGAAGAAATGCGAAGAAGAAATGAGAGAGAGGTAGAGAAACTCCAAATTTATAACTAACTAACTCCCCCTAAACAAGCCTACCAGTCCTTTTATATAGAGAGGGGTGGAATAATTAAATTTAAAATAACCATAATTAACTCTAATTAGTCCCTAAAATAATTCAATGTGATAACTTATTAGAGATCACATGTGATCTCAATTTATTTAAATAAAAAAATAATAAACTATTGACTCAAATAGGATGACAAACTCTAATTTAGCCCTGATTACCAATTTCATGATGTATCAATTAATCCTGATTTTGAATATATTTCAATTGCACTCTACATCAATTACGACGCTCAATAATGTAATATTGGTTGCTACAATGTTTGATGTATGGAAGTGGGTACAAGAATTTCTTTATTTCAAGAGCATACTAGGCATTACGGGAGCACACACTGATCATCGACTTGAATTTTGCTTTGGACTGCTAAGTAATATGGAGAGAAATGCCCTTCTGAAGGTTAAGTTCCATACATGGTTGATGAGGTAGAAGAGGATCGTCATATGGTGCTCGAGAACATGCGGGATGTTTTATTGGGCAGAAAGTCATTCAGTCTGTGGAAGTTGATAAGACTCATAAGAGCACATGAATTACCTTTTCTTTTCATGTTCAAACACACCCTAGATATGAGGAATGATGGAGATCACACATGTTAACACAATCGGGCGTGATGATAGTGCAAGAGATACACATCCAAAAGGATGGATGGTGGGGAGCATAGGTATCTAAGATGATAGGGCCATGTAAACCGCATGCGATTTTATAGGCTCTTTGTAAAATATGCATCAAAGATTTTGTGTGCTATTTGTAAAGTCAAATATATCATGGATGACATAACACGATGAGCAATCATCCTTTGATAACACATAAAAGTAGAAAATGTTAGGGCCAATGTGAATTGTAAGTTAATCCAAGCCCACAATTGATGTGTGCTCTCTCAATTCCTCATATGCCCTCGAAATGAATTCTACCCATTCCCAATCATCAACCATCTTTAACACTAAAATCACAGTATCAAGTACCATAGTAAGTTAATCTAGAGGGCCAAAGTTCTTTTGAAGTAAGGCTCCATGCGCTGATGAGGTAGGTTTGTCACCATGTTGCTAGAGCAAGTGGGGTGTTGGGTTGGACAGAGGTTGTTCACTCTGAGGCAATGGAAAGGAGGATGCGGAGCACATATTCTTTTCATGCCCAAAGACTCCAAACACAACCATGGTAGGGGAAAGAATGAGGGTCACATAGATTAATACAAGTGCATAGTGCTTATTGCAGAAGCTGTTGATCCGAAACGATGGATGATGGAGAACAATGATATTGAAGATACCCAGGCCGATGCAAGCTGCATGTAATTTTGTGGCCCATAAGGAATGAGAGGAATACAGTGGTTTTCAAACACAAGAGATAATATGAGAAAAATGTCATGCACAGTGCAGAAGCATTGATAAAGTGCAGATGTCATTACATTTGTAACGGAGAAATCATACGTTGCTTCTAAAAAAATTTTTTTTGACGCTCGCTTCTAAAAATTTTATAAATAATGGACGACATGACACGATGGATGATAATTGTTTGGCTTTTCAAAAAAAACATATTTTATAAATACCTAAAAACTCAATTACATTTAGACGTGAATGCTTGGTGCATTTTGCAAAATAATAATGCTACTTAATGGTGGGATACCTGGACTAAGCTTCATTTGGGAAGAGGAACTGTCACATGATATCCCTTAACCCTATACCCCATTTTGGTCCAATGTGCAAATACGAACGGCGTCCTTGAGACTATAAGTAGAGCATCACTCACAACTAAGTCATAAACCAATCATTTAAAAAACAATATCATAAATGTCACGTCTCAACTCATCCATTATAATATAAAATCCCACAATTGCCACTCACAAGATACTTTTTTCACCTTAATCAAATCCATTTGCACAATACTCTAACATAAACAAACATTATTCATATTGTCCAAAACGCATTGATTATAACTAATGAAACTAAAACTGCTATTTCTATTTTCTTTGAAAACATGGAAGATAAGCTTCTGACCATGCAAAATAATAAAATATTACTAACATGTGCTACTGTTATTTTGAAAAGCAACTGTCCCTTTTTATGAATATAGTTGTGTGTGATACAAAAAAAATAAAAAACCGCCATATCCTTTGTTTTACAAAAGGAAAGAATATAGATGTCGGTATGTGTGGCCAAAGAATAGCTAGATCATAAGAAAGGTGGACATCATTAAAAATCTTACCAAACTCAGGCATAGGCTCAATCAGTTCCGTGTCTGGATCATCACCCCATGTAAGTTCGCTTACTGATGCTGAACCTCGAATTTTCCTTCCGTATAGGTTAGACTCCACATTTTTCTTAAGAAGTCTCAGACGATCAGGCAGATCTGTCAGTACAACTTGCCCTCCCAGTAGAGCTGCTATGCAGCTGGAAATTAGTATAAATTAAAAATAAGCTATAACACTAGCTAGATTCACCACAGTCTGAATTTTTAACTTTTTTAGAAAAATGTGGTTGCAGTTGCGTTTATGTATCTTATTTTACAACATAACATGCTTGCAACTGATTAAGTCAGTGGTTATTTCATTCCACTCTGCAATTTATCATATAGCTGTTTTACTCTTCCAGACTTCAGGAATAACTTATGATTTGAAGAAGGAACTTTTCTTAAGGCTCAATGATCTTTATTGCAGATGGAACTCATATGAATCTGCCTGTGTTTGTATGGGAAATTTTAAAATTATAACAAGGCAGTCATTGTTTACACAACAAGGCTTTGAAATTAACTAAAAACAACTGGACAAAATTCTAATAGCAAGAGGAGGGGGGGGGGGGGGGGGGGAGCATGCTCGTTAAACAAATATTTTAAAAAGGACTGTAACGGCTTCGAAAAAACTGATTTCACAATGTCTATAATTAAGGAAACACAAACATTTCGAGTGAGTGGCGGGTGCATGTGCACATGTGTCTGTGTGCACACGTGTGTATGGATATGTGTGTGCATGTGCATGCGTGTATGGATGCATGTGTGCGTGAGTCTGAACTAGGAGAAGCTTCTTGTAGTGAAAAGATGTTAACAAAATAGAGAATAAAAAAAGCCGTAATTGCCAAGAAAAAATGACGAGCCAGACAGATTTCCATATCCAAACAACACCAGCATGTAAAAATTGTAAGCAACATACATGAAGTCTCCCTTAAAGGAGCTTCTTCTCTTTACTGTATCAACAACTTTTCCATTGACCTTACGGAAATTATGGAAGTCTTGATGCTTTAGAATTCTTTAACAATGCTGTAACAAAAATAACGACAACAAAAAACAACTATAGCAAATACAGGTAACATACCAAAAGTATAACGAGAAGCATTCACCCAACGGTTTACCTAATGACGAATTTAAATTATAATGATTGCTCTAGTGATCTTACCCAACCAATCCACATCCAGCGCCAAGCTCAACAATCTTCTTCCCCTGAATAACAAGCTTCCCAACGTCCACTGAATGCTCCAGGAACTTACCTAGAACAACTCCACTGTCCCACATCACTGCCCCAGTCACACCCGGAGTACTCTGAGAGGGCCAAACCGAAAAGGAAAAAACATCAGCACGAATTCAGGTAGAAAACAAATCAACGAATCTGGAAATTAATGCAGTGCTATTATAACATTGGATGCTATTCTTAATTAATTGAAATGACTTCAAATAACAAATAAGTGCTGGTCCATCTCCAACGATCCACTATCCAGCTCATCAAATTATGCCTATAAAAACATTAATGTACATGTCCAAATAAGAACCCCCCAAACACAAACATTACCACTATAAGAATCTTTCCACAAGTATTTCAGATTACGGAATTTGAAGGTAAATGCAGCCACTTAAAATAAATAATGATTAAAGCAACTAATTGACTTTAAAAAGAAGAATGCGAACTAAATTTGTTAATAAAAAGTTTATTTTAAGGAAAAGCTTTGAAAAGATTATTTGGAGCCGGCTGGACCATAAAATCTACCATTTGTGGAGGCAACCACACATTTTCTTTGAAAATTAGGCAGCAACCATAAATCTATAATGGGAAATATTCTCATCAAAATGATCACTCCTTGCCAGATATATTTCGGCTAACCAGGTTCAAACAACTATTATGAGTTTAAAACCACATGTATTTTTTGAAAGGAAAAAAGACATGTACCGCATTGACATGCACCGCATTTATCACCAAATAATTATTACAAGCCTATCGCATTTACAGAAAGGTTCAACTCTCGGTCATCCCATTGGCATGCGCCACAACATTCTCAGCGTAGAAACGGTCGTGGCAAAACACCACCACATTTCTAGCCAACCAAAACCAAATCACCACCACACCTCGATCTCTCCTTTTCCGTGCTAGTCCAGTCCACCCCAATAGAACGCCAAAAGGTTGACATATTGTCAATATTCATAATTTGGTTCCCAAACACCTCGATCTCTCCTTTTCCGTGCTAGTCCAGTCCACCCCAATAGAACGCCAAAAGGTTGACATATTGTCAATATTCATAATTTGGTTCCCAAAATGGTTCCAGACATCCATGGAGCTCATACATCTGAAGAATAGATGATCAATATCATGCCCGTCCTCCACGCACCTTGGACATCCAGAATTAGCCCCCTGAATGAATCGAGCAAATCTATCCTTCGTCAACAGTCTCTCCATCCTAAAGATACACATAAAAACTTTCACCCGAGTTGGAATATTCTACTTCCAAAACCGTCTACAATCTGCCTCACCGGCCGAGAAAGAATCATCCCGCCATACCAATCATCCCACCATCCATGGGCCCAACCACCATATCGAGCTCCGCCAACATGCCCATGAGCTCCACCACACATTGCTCAGAGAGCTTAGATCTAAACTGCAAGAAAAAAGACTGCCCACCCCTACCACTGAGCAGACCGGATACTCAGCCAACACCTTCAATCGCACGAACCTCACTTCTACGGTCCCAAGTTCGCTCCAATCATCTACCCAGAAATGAAAACTCGTATCGTCTCCAATCGCTGATCGCAAGAAAGTGTGCATCCCCTGCGCAATGCTGCATATGCCCCTCCAAAACAGAGAGGGCGTAAAATCGATGTCCACCGGACCAGGAAAGGAAATGCATATAGATCTTACGAATAAGATTGCATACAAGAATGCCATACTCGTCTCAAGTACGGGCGACCCACCTACCATGCAAGGCCTTGTTCATCTCCTCCAAACTGTGCACAATAAGGCCCCTGTTTTCTTACAGGCACGTCACTGTCTTCCAATCCACCAAAGTAAACCCATTAGCTTGGACCGATGTCGACCAGAAGAAATGGCTCATTATAGTCTCAAGCTTCTTCCTAACCCCCACAGGCATGAGTCTTGAGAATAGGAAAAAATGGAATTGCTGACACAATTGATCTTAACAACGCCAGTATACCGCCCTTGGATAAGCAAACAGATTTCCAACTTGTCAGGTATTGCTCCATCTTCTCAATCACCGGCAACCAATCAATGACATGGATCGGGCTAGCCACAAAGGGCACACCAAGGTAACGTAGCGACATGTACTTACGAGGCGAACAAAACCATCTTGCACACAAATTAATCTCAGCATCCATCACGACAAAAGGAACAAACTTTGACTTCTCCCTGTTCAATCTCAAACCAGAAACCGCTCCAAACATGTTCAGTACCACGTATAAGCCTCTACCATTGTCAGCCACACCCTCATCAAAAAGTATCGTGTCATCTGCATATGCATACCGGAGGATGGAAATAAAGATCACATCCCTAGAGTAACTACTACAAAACCCCCTCGAGACGGCCCAATCCACCATGCCCATTGAAACTGCGATTTTACGTATGCTAAAAAGTGATTTTTAGAGATGTGTGCATACACGAAAACCAATGGGTTTCATATAAAATTACAATAAATAATCCTAAAGATGAATCAATACGGCATTATGGTAAGTTTGAGGATTGAACATCGGGAGGAAATTTTACACAAATTTTTTTACTATATTTACATAGGCATTTTTCACTTTATTCCTTCAAATTAAATCCTATTTTTGTTTTTATTTATGATACCTCAAAACATAGTAAAATCTCTATCACTAGATTCAATATATCACAGGAATCGCTTCAGATTTTTTTTGAGATTTTTTTGCATTTTTCTGCTATTTTGGTGATTTTTTGAAGTACCAAGGATGTTTATGTAATTGTCTAAAAAGATAGGGGTGTGAATATAAACAAAACTAACAATGAGAGTGTAATCGCAATAACATAAAAGTGCTTGAACAAAATTGAAAATTTTATGATTCAATTATTTAATTGGCAAGCTGCTGTGAAAATAAAAAGAGTGCATGAAATTGCAGAAAGGTCCTTTGAGGACTGAAATGAAAATAACAGAACCTGAATTTAAAAAATGCAAACGTTTGGAATATAAATTGCGAAATTAGAAAAATTATGAAAGATAATCAAAATTTTTAAAGTTATGCTTGGGTCTAAAATAACTAAAAAATACTGGAAATAAAATTTCGCAAAAGACCCTTGGTCATCAAGACAAGGGCTGGGGTCGTGCTCGACCCTCGTAGTGACCCTTACGCAGAGCACAATGACAAAGATCGATTGGTGGCAAAGGTGGAGGAGAAGAGGAAGAACATCAGAAGGGTGGTAACGGAAATCGGGATACAATTGTCACCCGTGTTGGGGAAGAGAGCGACGAGCGGTGAAGGGTGGTCGCGGTGAGCATGGTATGAAAAGGCTATCATCGAGGCGATCGAGGCAAAACAAGGTGGGGCTTTTTAGTCTTGAGGCATACGTCTCAGATGGTATCGATGAGGCATATGCCTCAGAAGGTCGAGGCAGTAAGGTGGTCGAGGCGGGGCAAGGCATTCAGTGAGGCATTTTTTGGATTTTAAAGCATTTTCTAAGGATTTAAATTATCTTATTGGTAGTTTTAGATGCTTATAAATGTATAAATGCCTAGGATATACGATTACAAGATTAATGCTTGGAATTTTAAGTTTTCTCATATTCATATTGAGCATTAAACTTGTCTAATTTTTCAAGAGATTCTTAATATTGCACTTTAAATACACAATCCATAAAGCTTAAAGAAAAGCTAGTGCTAAAAGAGATGACAAAAAGAGCAATGTAATAACTAGAAAAAGCAAGATTCGATTCAACGCATGCAAGGTTGCAAAAGTCGGCAGTCGGTACTCGGTCGGTCAGGTCACTGACCAAGGATTAATCGTCGGTCAGACGATTAATCGGATTTAGTCGGGCTTTAATCAGCTTTTGATTTTTTAAATATAAAAATCATCTTTATACATGTATTATTATTTATTTACATTGATTTATATATTTTTTACTATTATAATTAATCAAAAGAAGTAATTGAGTTTAAATAATACATTAAGCATATTAGAATGAGATTGCTTTACAAAAACGTAAAAAATATGGTATCTCCAAGCAAAAATCGGTTGACTAGTGGACCTAGTCGGAATTAGACAGTACTCAGTCGGTCACCCGACTGGCTAGACTAGTCGGACCTACCAATCGGGCTAGTCGGGTGACTTTTACAACATTGAATGCATGTCAATGTTGTCATATTTTATATATCAGTCATATAACAAGTACATCTAATCATAAATTTTTATGCACCACAACAATTTTAGCGAAAAATATGTTGGCTTTGATACTTTAATGGCAATTATAGCCAATGATTCTATTTTTGATTGGGTAGAAATTTAAAAGATAGGTTTATGAAATTTACATATCCTTTCTTTCACGTTCTAATCATCATAATTTCATCATATATTACAATGTTATATATTATATGTATGTCAATTAAGATAATTTCATCAAATATATTTATTATACTTTTTGTAAGTATTTTCCTATACAAACTGAGGCTTACGCCTCGACCGCCTCGAGGATACGCCTCGCCTCGTCACCAGGAAAAATGCCCCGTTCCGCCTTTCGTTTTTTCAAACCTTGATGGTGAGGCTACGACGAGAGGTGGAGAGAGGAGGCCGGAAGACAGAGCTGTGAGCTCCCCCTTGATGGGTTCTTCGTTTCCTCGACCGATGCCCTCCCCTATGTGTAGGTTAGTCGACAGAGGGGAGGGGCAGTAGTTGGTGGAAGGGGAGGCAACGCCACCGTTGGTCGAAGGAAAGAGGAAGGGGTGGCGGGTGGTTGGCACGCGAGGGAGAAGAAGACGAGGTACGGGCGACACCTGTGCGTGGGGAGGAAGAAGGGGGTTGACGTCATCCCCTTGGGTGCTGATGTCAGCACCACAATTTTCTTTTGCAAATGAAGAAGGGAGATGATTGGAGAGCCTCTTTGGGTATTTTTAAAGCAAGCCTGAAAATAAAAAATGGTTAGAAACTCCAATACGGGTTTGAAGCTCGTATTTATTGAAAAATTAATTAATACAATTTCTTCTTTTTTTATGTAATTTGTAAGGAATGTTATGAATTTTTTAGATGATTCTAAATGCAATGAGCATAAATATTTGAAATGAAAATTATGCGTGAATTTGAGAAAAATGCATGGATTAAATATAAAAGTTAGCTCAAAAAGATACAAAGACATGAAAAATCACCGATTCATCATGCACACATACTCAACTTTTGCTGGTCATGAGCAAAACAATAATATTCAAAGAAAAATACATAATGATCTAAAGAAGGTGCACAAAGGGTTTACAATGTACACACCCACAAAGTTCTGAGATGTTCAAGCCAAGCTTGAACAAATAACAAATATAGACCGAGACCTTTAGAAACTTTTGATTTGAACATTCAATTCGACGGTCCTCGTGTTCAAGCAACTTTAGTCGGTTTCATTTGTAGGTCAAGTCAAATCATCTTGATCAACAGATATTGTCTGTAATCTTAAGTTGATTTTGAACTGTGTGAAGGTTATAGCTCTTCCTAATTTATTTGACAAGTATATTGTATAACCTTAAGCAAGGTACTAGGAGATTCACAAAATCTAAAGTCTCTATTCTCAATAAGCCTGAGCTTATTCTCATTTCACCTGAATTTGTCAGCAAAAGAAGATAGGTGCAAATTGTAGAGAACTTGGATTTTTTGGGGTTTTCCAAAGACCGCTTTGGTTCGTTGCTCTCATTTTTTCTTTTTTGCAGAGCATAAACCTTGGACCTCTTTGGCCTCTTTAAATTAGTGGCAACACTGGTCTATTACCTGGCTTATTTGGTAAAGATGGATTATTTCAGTAGAATTTTCTTTGGTAGAACTTTGCTTTGCATATGCATTTTTGGAATTGGCATCCCTACTTGTGCTTTCTTTTTTATAGTATTTTATGGTATTGGGTATCAAAAGTGTATATGTATAAAATATAACTTTCAGTTACAAGTACACGGTAAGTTTACTTACAGACTCGGACTTATAATGAATAAATGGTTCCAGAACTTAGATCATTGAATTTTCTTTAACCCGAGATTCAATGTCACTCCCTTCCCTTAGTAGAGATTGAAACTAAGTTGTGCAAGGTGCATATTGTTCAACAATCAATCAAGAGTAAAAGAGTGATATAGCTGTCAAGGTGATCTATTTAAACACAACTTTTGTTCGCTGCATAAAATTAGTAGAGCTTGAGGAATTAAGTCTAAAACAGACTTGAAGAACCAGAATACTCGAGTCTAATGAAATCCTCTGAATTAAGTAGATTAAGTTCTTCTTAGTCTAAGTCTAAAACTTGTAAAAACAGACGTGAAATACCAAAACGTTAGGAGAAAATGTAGCAGGATTTTTTTTTCAAAAAAAATTGTTTGTATTTTTGAACAAAAGGTTTTTTTTGGAAAAAAATGTATTTATTTGGGATTTTGGTTATATGCAGAGTTTTTTTTTTGAATTTTTGAAAAATATGCAAAAATCATGCAAAGTTTTTTAATGTTATATAATTTTATTTTTTATATATTTTTTTATGAATAATGCAATAAGAATATTTTTTGGATTTTTTTAAAATAAAAGAAATTTAAAAAATAGAATGCATGAAATTAAATAGATTTTTTTAATGTGATAAAATGGAAATGACATGCATGAAATGTGATGCGCCCACCATGCTAAGAACGAGCCATGACCCCATGGTGATAGCAAAATGGAAGAAAAACATGACAACAGAAGAAAGAGGGTACAAGATACAATAAGTAAATGATGCTTCTTTTGTTGTTTTTCAAGTGACTTTGTCCTTTTTATTTGTTCTTATGGGGTTTCTCCCATACTTATTCATAAAAGGTGAGAGTAAAAAAAAGAAACGAAAGTACCTGAAGGACACCTATGTGAGGTATCCCACAACGTTTGATGGTTTTAACATCCACGACTGGGTTCCAAGGCTAGGACTCAAGGGATTTTCCCATTGGAAGCAAGAACGAACGGTAGTGGGGCTAAAGGACATCACTAACGAATATCATGTTGAGGCTGAAAGAATCCCCCCTTCGATTGGCCATTCACCAGAACAACACAAGATGCGATCATGACATACCTCTTAATCCAAGAAATCCACCTATCTAGAAAACCTCGTTTGTACATAGAGGCCCAAAGGACACGCCAATCCACACAATTATAGGCCTTCAAAAAATCCATCTTCCAAAGGATTCCCTTAGCCTTCCTCCTGCGCCAATCAACCACAATGTCAGAAGCCGGAACCACACTATCCATAAGTTGCCGACCAGGTAAGAAGGCAGTTTGAGCCGATGAGATGATCCTATTCACCACCCCTTTCAAACAATTAGCCATCAGCTTGGCCACAATAAGGTAAATCGCATTAGATAGAGCAACCGGTCTGTAATCTCCAATTCTTATTGCCACGCCCTTTTTAGATAGTAAAAAGATGAAAGATCGATTGAGCCGATTAAAGCCATAGTTTCCCTCAAATTCTGTCAGAGCTCCAACCACCGCCTCATCAAGCAGACCCGAAAACTCCATGTAGAAGAAGACGAGAAACCCGTTCAATTCCAGGCAACCATTCGAATCCAGCCCAAAGACAGCTTCATGAACCTCCAACATCCCAAAGTGTCTTGTCAAAGCACCCACATCTTAGTCAAAATTAGAGTTCACCCCATCCCCAACTAACACGGCTCGCAGTGTGGAGGTCTCCTACTCATGTCATATGTAACTGTTGAGATATTTATCTCTTTATTGTTATCTTGTAATATTCTATTTTTTTGTCTATCTATGCAATTTTCCCTTAGAACTTTTGTCCTATATAAGAGAACTCTAGGGCGATAGTGAATGCATCTCTTTCAATTCAATCCATTCCACATGGTATCAGAGCGACGATCTTAGACCGGAGCATGTACCCTAGATTCCAAACCCCACCAAAACCCTAGGGTTCGTTTGGTTGCAGGGTTGGGCAGATTTGGGTTGGGTTGGGGTACCCCTGTGAATGGAGATAGCCAATGATATATTGAATCAGCCCACATCCAAGGCTATATGGGTCATTCTCGCTTCTACATAATCTCCAGCAAATAACGAGTCGAAGATTCTGCAACTTCAACACATCTTCACGTCTAAGCAGAATGATCGACCCCTCCATACCCTTTACACTTCTTTAAGGGGTATATTTGAGAAGTTACATGGTTACATTCTCTTGATTGCCACACCAGAGCAACGCATGGCATATAGGGATTCGGTGATGACTGGAGTTTTTCTAGCGGCACTTGACTCTGAGTATGATGCTGCAAAAACACAAATTCTTACTGATGCCACTATACCTCCAATGGAGGAGGCATATCACAAGCTAAGCAGGCTCTCCATATCTTATGGTGGTACTCAGCTTTCTCATACTTCTTCAACCATGGCAACATCTCGTGGTAAGGGGAGCCCTACACACTTCCATGGCTGAGGTGGTTGTGGAAGAGGAGGGGGCAGTCGACCCCCTCGCCAGCCTTGCACTTACTACCACGGGTCATGTCATTATGAGGAAACATGTTATTCTAAACGTGGGTTTTCCGCTTCAGCACGTGTGGCAGAACATATCCAGCAAGGTAGCGGTTCTTCAGTTGCATCTGATCAGAGGTTTGATGGGTTAGTAGCGCGGCTCAGAGAGATTATACCTTCTCCTTGGTCAACGAGCTCTCCATCAGGATCATCAGAGGTAGCAGCCTCAGCCTCTGCATCTACATCAGGTATAGTATATGCTTTTACTAGCTGTTACAGGGCAGACTTGTCAGAGTGGATTATGGATTCAAGAGCTTCCCATCATCTCTGTGGTGACAAAGGGCAGTTAATACCTATAGCCCAACTCAGTCAGGCAGATCAATTGTGATAGTAGACGGGACACACTCTCCCATTACTGGTCAAGGGGAGGTGCAGCTAATCCCTCCAATGCGGCTTCCAAACATTCTTTACGCTCATGAATTCTCTATAAACTTACTATCTATTAGTCAAATCACCAAGGATTTACATTGTCGTGCCATATTTGACCCTTCTGCTCTTGCGTTTCAGGACATTCTAACGGGCAGGATGATTGGTTTAGGCCATGAGCAAGGAGGCCTCTACAGACTGGTACTTTTATTACTGGCAGTAAATGGGTGTTTACAATTAAACACCGTGAAGAGGTTCCGTGGACAGATACAAGGTCAGGTTCGTTGCTCGTGGGTTCACCCAAACATATGGGATGGATTATCAGGACACCTTTTTCCTGTTGCGTGTCACACTAAACTGCGCATTCTTCTTATTGTTGTTGTGGTAAAGGACTGGCCACTTTTTCAATTAGATGTCAAGAATGCTTTCTTGTATGGAGATTTGCAGGAAGAAGTGTATATGCAGCAACCACTAGGGTTTGTTGCTGAGGGGGAGTCTAGTATGGTGTGTAAACTCCACAAGGCCATATATGGCCTTAAGCAAAGCCCGAGGGCTTGGTTCCAGAAGCTCTCGGAGTTGATTGAACAACCGAGATTTGTCATATCTACTGTAGATGATTCTCTTTTTGTTAAGAGAACCAAGAGATGTAATGTTGTCATTTTGGTCTATGTAGATGATATTGTTGTTACAGGCAGTGATAACCAAGGTATTCAAGCAACTAAGGATTTCCTAGGACAACAGTTTGTGACCAAGGATCTTGGGAAGCTACGGTATTTTCTTGGACTATAATTTGCAAGAAATCAACAAGGAATGGTAATGACACAAAGGAAATACGTCATTGATCTTTAATCTGAGACGGGTATGACATGATATAGATCTGTTACTACTCCAATTAATCCCAATGCTAGGCTATACGATGATGACTCTGTGGAGGTGATAAGAGACAATACAGAGAGCTGGTAGGGAAGTTATTGTATGTCACTATTACTAGGCATGATATATCGTTTGTTGTCAGCAGGGTCAACCAGTTTATGGAGTAGCCTAGGCAGGTTCACAGGGATGCAGTCATGGAAGGCCGTATCGGTGATATATCGCCGATATATCGATTTCGATAGGGTAGGGGTTTCGATATTACCCAGTATCTCCTTTTACAGGGACATCGGTGATATATCATAGATATATCGGTAATATATCCCCATATCGGCTCATATCGGTCAAAAATGACTGGATTTAGTAGAAAAAATCCTGAAATTCGATCGATATTTCGTCGATATCTCTATATATCAATGCTATTATTCGTTGATATCTCTAGCTACACCCAATATTAAAACACATATATCTAGTTACATCTAGTATTAAAACACACAATATATATTTTGTTTCGGGTCGGGTGCGATGCGACGGGAGGGTGCATACAATGGTTCTTCAACTTGGTGTATGTTTACAAGTTATTTCATATTGTAAGACTTGAATGAAATCGATTTCCAATATCTATAAGTCAATTCTTCAAAACAAAATATCTATAAGTCAAGAATCAAACATTCAATATCAAGATGTTCAAAATAATCGATATATACGGTATAAGCTTCATAGATTGATCGATATGTGTGACTTAAGAGTATATTTGTAAGCTATTTAGTGATCTAAGAACTTAGATGAACTCCATTTTCACTATATATAGGTCAACAACTAACAGTACCAACGATATGTTCGATATGACCGATATGTGCAATATAAGGATCACAGTCTTCACAAATGATCTATATGTGTTATCTAAGTGTATATTTGTAAGTTATTTAATCTTATAAGAACTTAAATGGAATCCATTTCCAATATCTAAAGGTTAGGAATAAACATTAACAGCAATATGTTCGATACGATGACCAATATATGCGACATATGGGCTATAAATGACTGATATGTGCGCCATAAGTGTGCATTTGTAGGTTATTTGTTGCTCTAATATCTTGAATGATCTTAATTTCAGGAAAAAATGACAAAAATGACTTTTTGAGCCATTTCCAACATTTCCACCGATATCGTTGATATATTCATGATATATCCCGATATATCCGTTTCCGAGCGGACCGAAACGATATTGGTATCGATACAGCCTTCCATGGATACAATCAACATGATTTTGAGGTATCTCAAATCTTCTTCAAGTGTGGGGCTTCTATTCATGAGAGACATGACCCTGCAGTTTCAGGATGTGTGGATGCAGACTATGTTGGGTGTCCTAAGGACAGGAAGTCTACTTCAGGCTTCATTGTGTTTGTGGGCAGCTCATTGATTTCATGGAAGAGCAAGAAACATATGGTTGTGGCCAGATACGACACTGAATCAAAATATAGGGCCATGGTCCAAGGAAGCACAGAAATTATGTGGGTCAAGTCTGTCTTGACTGACCTAACTATTGAGGTGTCTCTTCCTATGCATCTTAAATGTGATAATCAAGCAGCGCTATTCATAGCTAATAATCCAGCTTTCCATGAAAGAACAAAGTATATTGAGGTTGACTGCCACTATACCCGTGATTTTATTCAAAAGGGGTTTATATTCACTTCTCATGTTGCTTCAGGCAATCAAGGTGCCGACATGTTCACCAAAGCTCTTGCAAAGGGGTCGTTTCACCTTTGTTGTTCCAAGCCGAGCATGACAGATATATAAGCTCCAGCTTGCGGGGGAGTGTTGAGATATTTATATCTCATTATTGTTATCTTGTGATTTTCTACTTCTTTTGTCTATCTATGTAATTTTCTCTTAGAACTTTTCTCCTATATAAGAGAATTCTAGGGCTACAGTGAATGCATCTCTTTCATTTCAATCCTTTCCACGGTAACCATCCTTGCAACCTCCCTCTCCCAATGAACTTCTCTCCCCCACCTCCACTGAGTGTATCATATTCCTCATCTTCTGGCTATTAGACACATTGTGGAAAAACCTAGTATTAGTATCCCCCTCCTTCAACCACTTCTGTCTTAACCTATCTCCACTCACACTCAAGCTTCTGACCCTCCTCTTCCAAGATCCTTTGCACCACTCCTGGGATCACGAGCTCCTCCTTCTCCAATTCCCTATCATCATCCATCTGATCCAACCTCATCAACTCCTCCCGCGTCAAACCTCTTCAAAGCTCGCGCTCATAATGACTCTCATGCTTGAACACCATCAGTCTGCGACATAGTACAACCAACTTCAGCAAGATCTCCTCATCAACCACTTCGTATGTCTCCATTTCATGCAACAACAATTCCCCCTCGAGCTGCCATTCGCTAATGCAGCTCTGAATTCATTAAGATAGGGCCTCGAGGTGCAACTCCATCTTATCGCCTCCCAAGATTCAATTTTAGTTCCTGCAAGCAAGCAATATCATTCTTCCATGTAGCCAACAATGACCCAATCGCCAACCGCTTTTCTGGTTGACCCATGCCCCTCGCATTCCATGAAAGAAGCTTCATTGAAAAACCGAGGCGGATGCCCCCGCCATCCGAACTCCCACTCTAAGAGATATCTCCTGTTTAAAAAACCTCTCCTCATTTCCAACGGTCAATTCAATTGTATTCACTACATTATTCCTCTCCACTTGACTACTGTCATGAATCTTCACCACATATGTTTCATCAATCATAGGTAATCACCCCCTTCTGATCCCTCACAAGGTGCCATAATAATGTCTTCCTCTTTCCCATCCCCTGCCTCACAGTCGCTAGCACACCCCCATTTCCCGATCGTGCCCGAGGGACCTCGATTCCCAATCAAAGGAGTTCGGCCGACGTCTCTTCCGTGAGAAAGTCAACATTTGGTTCACCGTGCCCTACGCACTCCCATCGATAGATTACCCCTTATGTAGCAACTTGACCGAACATTTGCGCTCGAGCCCACCCCGTATCTTTGCCCTACGCGTCGATGTCAACCTTCTTTTATGTATGACTTTCTCCATGCATTTGGTCGACGTCTCTTCCGTGAGAAAGTCAACATTTGGTTCACCGTGCCCTACGCACTCCCATCGATAGATTACCCCAAACGTAGCAACTTGACTAAACATTTGCTCTCGAGCCCACCCCGTGTCTTTGCCCTACGCGCCGATGTCAACCGTCTTTTATGTATGACTTTCTCCATGCACTGTTCAAAGCCATCCATAATGTTACCTCCGACGTTGAGAGGGCCTCCATAGGCCAACGTCTCTAGCGTGGCTCTGCCAAAGACCAGCGCAACTACCGCCCTGCGTTCTGGGGAGGTAACAATCCCCATGAGTTGAATGCCCTTGGTCGAAGGAATACCCAACTGGAGCCCTGACACCAGTCGTTGAAGTCCAAAGGGTGCACAAACCATCGAGGATCTCCACGAGTCTCCGCCAAGCTCCAGGATGAAGACAACCATCATAGATTATGAAGTGAAGCCTTTGATCAAATGGAGACCCAAACCCAAATATATGTTCGCCCTATCCGAAAAATGAGAGACTGACATGCGCCTATCGAGTAACGAACCTGAATTTTATATCAGATATGTATTTCCCGTTATTACGATCTTCTGCAAGTTCCACAAAGGGTTAAGAGGACCGAAAGCCTGATGCCACAAAACAGTCGCCACCCGCCATTGTATTTAGTGACTTTGAAGCGACGGTAGGGTTTCTTGAGGATGCTCTGTAGACAAAGCCATCCTCGAAATCAACGACCATCGAACTTCATGTCGTCGCATTCGTCTATTGGCCTTCTTCGGCGACATCTGACTCCTTCACCAACCCGCCTCCATCTTCCATGTCCGCAAGCCATAGTGAGATCAGCCTCCAACCAATCCAAAGCATTGTGCGCAAGGGTAGTTGTGACCACTTCCCCCTCATTGATAAGATCACCTCCGAGCCTATGTCTGGCTACATGCTAGAGTTGTACACCTCCACCACATCGCTGATGCGACGAAGAGAGTCACACATCACCTCAAACCTTTGACACTGCAAAGGAACCTCGATCACCGACATCCTCCAAGCCGGGTTTTCACCACCAACACCTCCGTCCATGAACCTATTCCTTCTCCAGTTAATTGTGTCATGCGACTCCGGAAGCGTACTGTAATCCAGAGCCCCAGTAATCACCTCCTTCGCACCTTTCGATAAGAAGCCACTGACATAAAAAGCCCCATGTGTAACCATATCGCACCGACATAGATGCCGTCAACCTTCGCCATCAAGATCCCATCTCTCAATCTTCTCAATATCATTGTATCTCCTTCCCCCACTAATAGGCCATCTAACGTGCTTTCCATCCCGCCCCCGCCGAAACCCCCCTCATCAAGGAAATCCATGTCGCATCGAGCAACATGGCCATCGAATGTATCAAGCTCTCCGCTCTCTTGGACAACTTTGTCGCTAGAACTGAGAGCACCACTTTAGTTATCTTCTTCATCCATGATCCATTCGCCTTACAGTCCCTCCGTCGATGTCCAGGGTAGCCACATCAGAAGCAAAGTTGCTCAGTAGCAACACAAGTCTTGGACATATGGTGTGCAACACCGCAATGGTATCCCATGTCGCCACGCTCTTCCCGACCTTTGGTGAGTGTTTCTTCATCTTCGGCAAGTTCCAAGTGCCATCCCTTGCCAACTCCTCCATTTCCACATCCTCTCGCGCCTTCCCCTCTTCTGTCTCTGTGACAGTGGCCCTCAAAACCCATGGCTAACGTCCCTCTCCCCATTGACGCCGCTCCCACCCCCACTCGCACTCCCACTCGAATTGACGGATGACTAACCCCAAACTTGCCCTAATTCCTCATTCCACATCTCATCGGCTCTTGACCACTTAGAAAAATTCATCTCCTCATGAATTGATTAGTCCAAGCAAACCTGCATTTATAAATTTTTTCTAGCGTGCCCATGCTTTTTCTTCATGAAGGCCCATATTACAACCATTAATTTAATGAAAGTCGCATGAAGTGATACCGAAACTGGTGAAAATAAGTTGTAAACAATTTTCCTATGGAAAATTAAGTATTAAAAACGGACCCCTAATCTACTTCTTAACCAGTAGTTATACCCCTCAAGGTTGACTAAACTTGTAAAATGCTTGTAGGATGCGGCATCATTACAGAAATGCAAATGCACGTCATGACCCATGTGAGCTCACACCCATGCTGGTGAACTCACAAATACTAGAGACATTTCGAATTCATACCTCAAATAGAATTTTCAGATCTTCATAAAATTGAGAAGAAACATTTCCAAGTGTCCTTAAGCACCTAATAACAACAATACCAATTAGCTTTAAGTCGTCGTATTCGGAAAAGAAAACATCAGCTCGATTTTTTACCAAGGATTTCCCAAAATATCTCAAGTTCACAACCTGTCCTTTTGAAAACCAAATAAGGACCACTATGAGAGAAACCACTATGATTTCCTTAGCAATTATCATAAATGTGTGGTTCAAGGTATACCTTCAATTGAAAGCAAATGTTTCCTCAAGAACCAACCCACGGAATCAAACTGCATAGATAACCCAAGCAATGCTGAATTTATTTTGTTGCATGCATTTAGATGTAACCAAGGTCCTAAAAGTCGGTTTCGATCACCATTTCGGTATCGACCAAAACGGAATTTCGATGGAATTTCAGTGGAATTTCGATCGAAATTTCGATCATTTTGGTTATTTTTTGTACTAGGACCCCCATATTTCGGTCATTTCGGTCATTTCGGTCGAATTTCGATTTCGACTGGATATCGATATTCGACAGAAATTCGACCGAATTTCGCTGAAATTTGAGGCCATGGATGTGACCCGGTGGACTATTCCCAAGGACCCTTGGTTATGGTGTCATGACAATTGTGACAAGACTTCCGTTGAATGGGTCAAACTGAGACATTTTCTCCATTTGCTCTCATGATTAGAACAAGGCGATGTGGAATTGCTTTTCAGCCTCAGGGAGAACCGAGTCATCTGCAGCACACATTCATTAAGGGGAGTAGACATACAAGGTGTGTGCGTGCCTATAAATACCTACCATGTGGGAGGGGATGACATCAACCAGCATTTCTATACTTGATAATGAAAAGCGAAATCTCCAAGTCGTTACTCACCACAAACCAAAAACCAAACAGTCAAGCAAGTGGTCCAAAAAGCTCAACAGAGACCATCATCCGAAAATACGTCTAACCAAGAGTTAAGCATCCATGTCCTATTATCGAGCAAAAGCCAACTATTCAGATATAACCACATGGGTAAGCATATCAGATCTGTAACCAAGCAAGATCACAAGAACAAACACCAAGGTCACAAATGCCTCCACATCGACCAACGATCAAATTGACAAGGGAACCGAATCCCGCAAGTTGAGAGAAGTCTATTCTAGACCAAAGCGTTATTAACATTGCCATCACCTCCACAACCTTCATGAGAAGTCACATTCATGACCTTTCATCTATTCAAATAGATGAAAGTCCATCATTATGTATCCCCCCCTCGTCCTCTACCCTCAATACAATGAATAAGAGAGGAGAACCTCGATCTTTCATTCTCATCCTCCTCAGCTCCACTTTCCACCAGATATGAGGAAATGCTACTCTTCTCCATTCGCCCCAATAATGGAAATAATACATCAACCATAATAGAATTATAGTGGTGCAGTTAGAGAAGTCATACTTCGAAACTGACCAATGATTAGTCCTACACATTGTGGGAAAAGCTTGTACTTTTTGTGAGTTTGATTGTTCTCCCTTTCCCCTATGTAAAGTGATTAGTCCTGTGTATTGTGGTAAAAGCTCGTACCTTTTGTGAGTTCGATTGTTCTCCCATTCCCCTATGTAAAGTCCGATGATGGATCACTCATCTGTATATGGTGAAGGACATGATTCCATTTAACTTTGTATGTGGGCACACAATGACCAACTATGCTCATCAGATGCCAAATTCTTCAAGCATTCTAAGCCTCATCGGAAGAGGGCAATATTGTCCCTGAGAGTGTCATCTTTAAACCAATATGAAACCAAATCCCACAATACGAGAAGCCAATTCTTGATGTAAATGTGATCAACTACGTCAGCAAACACCACATCATCTCCACCAACTTCAAGAGCAGATGTATTCAAAACATATAGATCAGAGCTCCCCATTATGTACTCCTCTCTTCTCTTATATATGGAAGAGGACAGGAAACCACAAGCCTCTCAATCTAATATTCCTCAACTCCACCATCTCCCAAATATAAGAATAGGCACCATTCCCAATGATGGAAAGCACGTATCAACTATAATAAAATTATGGTGGACAAGTTGTAGGAATTAGACATCGAAACGACCAAGGACTAAATCCACACATCATGGGAAAATCGCGTAAAAGATATCGTTCTTTGCGAGTTCGACTATTTCACGTTCCTCTATGGCTCATCCGCATAAAACAGTGGAATCGACTACACCACTCACCTTCACCTTCAAAACAAAAATCACACATGTATTAAAACTTTTCTTTTTGTAATGCATTGAATGTAAGCCGCCTTTTGAAAAGGTTTCTTTGATTTTAGCAAAGCCCAACGACAGGAGAAGCCACCTCTTGATGAGGCGACTCAACCAAAGCTGCCTCTTCAAGAGGTGGCTACATTGGATTTATTCCTGTGGAAAGTATAGAAGCAAATCTGCCTTTTCAAGAGGTAAATAACAAAAAGATATGCAAAAATTTGTCCGGGCAGCAAGTCTCGAAAGTAATTGGCCATGGGCGGGTGGCAAACTTATATTTTGTTATGTACCTCTTCTTGAAGAGGCGGCTTTGATTTTTGCTAACTATACAAGAGGTGATTCCCTATCGATTTATTCACACAAAGAACAAGAGGTGAGGTCGCCTCTTCAAGAGGCTGCTTTGTTTATCGCCAAAATCACCTCCTAAAGAGGTGCTTGGTACCACACACAAAAAATCTAAGGGCAAAGCTCATCTCTTCAAGAGGCGAATTTTAGTTGAAGGATACGGTACCTACAAATTTAATTCTAATGCTTTAGTACTTTTGTTAAGATAAATAATACATCTTTATGACCAGATAGCATCAACTTCGGTCATCAAATCATTCTCAATTTTCAAATTGTAATCGATCGAAATATCTCCTCGGACTGAACAGAAAAGATCAGATACAGGAGGTAGAAGTTACGTGGGCTCACCATGGAGGAAGGGGACTGGAGGATGGTAAGGTGATGGCCGCAAGCGTCAAGGCGAAGCTCCGTCGAGGACTGGCAGACAAAGGCATTGGGTCTGGAAAGCGTCGGCTGCTGTATCGACCACAGGAGAAGGATCTCCTCTGCGGGGTCTTCCACGACGAGGACCTCAGCTTTGTAGGAGCCCAGCTCCGCCGCAGGCTCCGCCTCGCCGCCGTCCGCCAAGACTAGGGTTTGGTCCATCAGCAGGCAACCGCGGGGTTTTCGTAATCTCCCTTAAAAAAACATAAGTATTTTTGGATAAATATATTTGGTGCTTTCCTTATATAAATTTCTAAAACTTTTTTCCTTAATTGGCTGCTCCCTTGGGGCAGCCAACCATGGCTGCCCTCGTGTTGATTTTGGCATTTTTTTTAAAAATATCGTCATGTATATTCATCTATATATCCCTCTTATATACCATTCAAATTTCGTAATAAACAAAGACTCCTACGGCCTCTATCGAGATGGTGTAAATTTAAAAAATCGTGTTACCGTTAAAAAATGACTGTCTGGATGTAAGCCGTAGGAGTCTCTGTTTCTTACGAAATTCGAATGGCATATATGAGGGATATAGGGATGAATATACATGACGATATTTTTCAAAAAAAAAATAAAAAACACCGAAATCGACGTGGGGGCAGCCATGTTAGCTGCCCCAAGGGGGCAGCCCCATTAAACTCATAACATAAGCACCCGTTTCTTGAAGACGTGGCATTCTTTCTAATCCAACATTGCCCCTTTAAAACTCGACCTACTAATTTTATGAGCCACTTCTTCAAGATGCGACTTTGTCTATTAGACAAGCTCATTCAAGAATGAATTAACTTTGAAATCATAAAAGGGTGTTGATTAAAATGGAGATAGTATGAAAGCTATCTCGTTAAATTCAAATGTGACATTTGTTAGAGCTATGTACAAGATCTTGTCCTTGTTATGCTTTGATCTATCAAAGGTTGTTGTTGTTGTGAAAGTATTTCACAAAATATCGCAGGACTCATGCACGTGTTATTTGACGATGTCGGAGCATGGTAACAATGCAAAAGATGGTCTAGAATATGTAAAAATGGTGAGTTCCTCGTATCGACTGGTTTTATATACCAAAAATCTAAGAGGACTCCATGGGATTTAAGATGCATGCATATGTATTTATACCTCTAAAATCTATTTCTCTAAAAACTATTGTAGACAAATTTATACTGAATGGAGAAATGAACATGAAAGTAATCGGATGAAGCCTCAAAACACAAATGACGAGATGGAGAATAGCGACGAAAACACGGACGATCATCCAGAAACTTGTACTGAGTCTACTATATGATTTTAAATACAAATGACATATATAGAAATGAAGATGATTTCGTGAGTTCTTGTGATGCTCTCATCGTATCCGATGAATTGAAGAATGAGAGTATATTTAAGTAAAATTAGATTTAGTATAGTCAATGAAGCTTTTCCATATAAAATGTCGTTACAATTTTTCAATAATATGATGGGGAGGTATGCGTTGTACATGCACTGAGAAACAGAAGATGTTACATGTGAGGATTGCAGAATGATCATTGACCACTCAACGGTAATTTTGTGGTAATTTTGAGATATCCGAGGTTGATACACAACATAATTGTTTGAATTCAGTTTATAAAGATAATTACAACTTTGTGATCTACAACTTTCTCAATCAAATCTAGATACCGCCACATTCAAGATTTAAGTTTTGCGAGATGGGATTTTGATGAATACAGATACTTGGTCAGTCACAAAAGAGAGAAATATTAGACAAAAAAGTATGGAAGCTTAGGGGTGGAACCAGGAATTTCATCAAAGAGGAGCTGAGTATACAACTATTACGAATGCTCAAAAATGGAAAATTCTATGTATTTTTCAATGACATTTTTGAATAGAATAAATATTTAAAATGAACCACTTTTTATCTTGATAAACGTAGAATTTAAATTTATTATCAATGTTAGAATTTGAAATAGATTGGTATTTTCAATGGTTATTTTTAAAATTGCATAAATATAATAATTTAAGCCTCTCTAAATCCATCCTAAAAAGGCTAAATTATCAAGTGAATTTTTGAAACAAAAAAAGTTCATGGTTAAAAGAAAATAATAAAATTTATTTTATTTATAAGGAGTAAAAAAACAATGGGGGAGATAAATAAACTCGAATACAATTTTATATCAAATTATTTTGATACTTTGGAAGTGGTTGGATAAACCATATAAAAGAAAGTAAAATTAATGGAGATAGGATTCGAACTCTGGTCTCAAAAATAATAGTTGTGCCACTCTACCACTTGACCATTTAATGATTCAATAATTTTTCTCTAACAAAATTAATTTATAATAAAATTGAGACGCATAATAATCATGGGGAGCCATGGCTACCCATAATACATACTAGTTCCGCAGTTCCGCCCCTCTGGAGGTTGTATATGGATATTGGGTTGAATCATATAAAAATATTTATTTATTTAGGGCACGGGAGGGTGCCACTCTAGGAACCATGATACATCTCATGACGTTAGGGTTGTGGACAGAGATTTGCAAGAGGATATGTTGGACCTTCTATCCATGTATTGATGCTTTTTAGTTATTGCATGCATGTCATTAGTATAGATCAAACACATTTATAAGCAAATGATCCTTGTTGCTTGTGATTGTTATGATGCTAATCACATTGTTCCAATTATTTATTTCGAGAAGATGAAGGCAATCGGGAGGCTCAGTTACACGTATAAGTGTTATTGGAAAAATCAGAAGGGTACAAGTATAAAAATATCACAAATAAGTTTAAATCGAATGCAATGATGATGTTATCACCCTTTTTGAACTTGTGTACTCAAAATGTATATTATATAAAAAAACATACATGTGCCTTTACCCACACATACTAAGAACTATGTAAAACTATTGAAAAATACGTCTCTAGTTGCCATCGAGCATACCCGAGGGAGAAAAAACGTGTGAAACCAACATCAAAAAGGAGATAAACTTCGAGGTAACCTGGCAACCAAATGAGCGGATCCAACGATCCTTTACCATAATGTTTCTAATGACAATTACCCTTGGAGGCAACAAAACATACTCTGCAATATATCAGGTTAAACAAACAGGTTATGATTCAAAGTATCACAACAACAATAAATTGCAGTATTTAGTGAACCAAAAGATGTCCTTCCCTAACCTTCATGACTCCCTTTAGCTCTTAATATTTAGTTGAAAGCCTATTCAGAACCTTTTTCCTCTAGAATCTCTCTTCCTTTGGACAAAAATATATCTTTTTTATATGAATCTTAAAAGTAATTGCCAACAGAAAAATAAAAAAAAAGATGATGAGCATATCACAAGGAAGAAGGAACAACTGGAGACCTTTTCATTTTGACATATAATTACCATCAAATTTAAGTTCAAAGCAATTGAAAGAGTGATCCAGATCAAGAAACTGTAGATTCAATAACAGCCATCCTATTCAAATTTCTATTAGGACTAACCTCACATTTGGTTTCAAAAAGGAACGCGATAATTGTTCCGCCCATCACCAATTATGAGACTTCAAAGATCCAAAGAAGCAAACACAAAACAAGAACATTTTACCATATTTCACCGATACGATGAATCATATTAGAGAGAACATAAAGCTTATAGATAAGTTTGTAACAGTATAAAGTATTCAACAAGTTTGGATGTCAAAACTGGAGGTTAAATTATCAGTATATTTTTGTTGGATTGTAGAGATAATATTTTATGCATATTATCAGAGTTGAAAACATCAAAATGCTATAAGCATTTTCAACAGTCGTTAGCAAACATCAACAATGCTGGAACAAATTCAGTTTTTAACAGTAAACTAAGACAGGTCTATGTTAAGGTTGGTTTTGTCATGTCTGTTCTTATCAACGTCTTCACAGGTTGGTTTTTAGTACAGCGATTTTTTCTTGTTTGCCATATGATTCATGTTAACTAGCAACTTACCTGAACATTTTGTATTTTGCTGCAACCCTACCTAGTTACTACAGCCATCCTTCCTCGCAAAATTTCATATCCATCCTCTCGCCTCCCTCTGAAGATCAGCAGCATGATGAGGCCAAGGATATTAATTCATCAAGCAAAATTAAGGATACAACAGTACCGACATCTTGAACGGAGACTTCAACAAGTGATTGTAACAAAACTTTGACACCGGAGGTCTAATAAAAACAATCACATCAATGTCAGTGAGGTCTAGAATACATTCACATCTAACACTTTCAAAACCAGCCAGTTTCTCTGGAAAAAAGTTTGAACCATGTAAACTAAACAGACTTCGGAAAATCATGAAATGGTCTGCAAGAGTTGCCTGCCTCCATTGTTGAATAATGCTTTACTTGTTGGCTTCCACTTCCATGAGTTCAGCTTCTTTGGGTTGAATTGCTTCGCCATCCATTTCCTCAAATTCATATGCTGGTTGAATGGACACATTTTTCGCAATTCCGTTGAGGCCCTCATCATCGTCAGCCTTCACTGATGTTTCTATCTTGAAACGATATGAAATCCGCTCAAGTAGCTCGCGACCATCCATCTCAGAGACCATGACACTCAAACTTGTCCTCCCTCTCCAGCATACAATAGCAATATCTGATTCACGCGCAATGTTGAATGCTGGCACGAGATTCCCTGTATATAATAATTAAATCCAACACATGTGTTCAGTTGAAAAAAAATTGAGTTGCTGAAAGACTACGAATTCATGATCCAGAAATACCTTTCCTCAAAACAACAACACAACAACCAAGAATCATTTTTGATGATTTCTCTTGGAGGTCAGC
Source organism: Ottelia alismoides (assembly GCA_037367405.1). Classification (NCBI taxonomy): domain Eukaryota; kingdom Viridiplantae; phylum Streptophyta; class Magnoliopsida; order Alismatales; family Hydrocharitaceae; genus Ottelia; species Ottelia alismoides. The sequence continues at coordinate 217,371 of JAZKJV010003658.1, forward strand.
GTCTGAAAATTCTGCAAACTTTATATTTCTGTATTTTAGGAGACGTTGAAAATCAACTAAGGATGCATGCAAAATCTGCTTGTTCATGTGCGGAAGCAACAATGGTAATCCTTCAGATGATATCCGAAATGCACAAGGCGATGAGTCATCCTTGGATGTTTGCCGCTCCTGAAGCAAGCAAAGGGGGATGATAAAGATAGCTGGCGGATCTCATTTTGCATGTTACAGATGATAAAAAATACAAAATCTATATCTACGGGGGCCGGTTCGGCCTATTCAGATATTCACGACCAAGAGATACTGGATTCTCTTTCGGATAGGCCCTGAAAGGGGAAGGAAGGGTGGAATGCCAACAGACGTCTGTCTACTCTCTAATTCACCCGACCCAATAGTACCTATTTTGGGAACGTATATCGTCGCATGCCCATTGATAACTTTTACTTGCTTGTAGAAAGTATTTCATGAGAAACAAAGAGGCATGTAACATATAATGACAAGTTTGACAGATAGTTATCTGCATATTTAATTCTAGAACTCATCAATAATGATATAAACCCAGCATGGTTCCGTAAACATGAATGAAATTGCAACGGAACCACTACAATTCACAAGGCAATCTGCAAGGATTCGGACATGATGTTAATAAATTCCAGAAACTTTCACTATGCAGGCCACATTTATGTTGATTTCCGTGTGGTTATCATGAAATATTATTACCGCATGTGTCTATGTAGAGAACCTTGGAAAAAATCATATAAATGCCTACACAAAAAAGGGAACATAAGAAGCAAATACTCCCCTGAAGCTGGGGAAGATGAGAGTAACTGGAATCGTGAAACGAAAGCTTCAGAAAGATAGACGAGTGTGAAATCCATGGTGGAGATGAATGCAATTGGTCATCTAGAGAGAGGTTGACTGTATATTACATTCTTATTTCAGACCAGCTTAAAGCAAAATGTAGTAACTGCATCAACCATCAATTATTGATCTCAACTAGAGATCTTGACCTACGTAGAAACCTTGCCCAATGGACTCCAGCAGAGCTGCAGAGTAATAAACAAAGAGAAGTACCTCAACTTCTACCGCGCTGAAAAGGAGTCGTTATTAAGTATAGGTGAAGTACTGATCTCCAATCAGACCATTCAATGCCTAAATGTGGTATTGCTAGTCTTTACATGTCGTAGTTACTATCAGAGAAATCTTCAACATACAGCACTAACAAGAATACTTCAGCTTCCCCGGAGCTAGTTTTAACAATAGATTTATCCACAAAATTTGCAACTTGTACAGTAACCAACACCCCTGAATAAGTTGACTATACTAGGACATGACAAGAAAACCATATCGAAGGAACTCAGCCAAATGGCCCAATAACTTCAAGAGAAGGGGTGCTCTCCGTTCCTATGAAGTTGGAGGAACCAGTCCCCATCACATTCTACACAGTCCACCTGTTATTTTTCCCATTACCACTTTGGCCCAAATTGTCGTTTTTAACACCAGATTAACCAGCCCTACTGCTTCCAATATCAGCATAATTTCGACAGATTGAACACAGAATATTTACACTGATTATTTTATCTCATTGGACTCGTTAAAGTAGAAACATCAGTCACTTATTCATGTTATGTTTTGCCAATAGAGGTCTTGGGAACATTTTCAGCATAAAGCCAAACTTTTAAAGTTAACTTTTAAACATGATGGCAGCCTACAACATGAGAATATATTCTAGTACAAGCTACAGTTGTGATTTCCAACATCACTGGGGTTAATGTGGATGGTCAATCCTCTCTTTTGAAACAAGATAAGGATGGGAAAACATGATCTAGACCATGCCAGCAAGTTTGTAGTGGCTGAACCATGACGTGTAACCACATCAACATGATGTAACTATCCCCAATGAGAGAACCCTATGAAAGTAATGAAAACGAGAATTTTTAACAGTGGAAAAATATTGGTGGAAGAATTCGGAGAGAGGATGAAGAGAAAGCGCCAGTTGCACGAGATTTGAGTTAAGCACGGAGATCGCGGGAAGGGAGAAGAGAGAAGAGAGACAAACCTCAAAATATCATTAACTCTAAATTGTATTAAAAAAAGTACTGATATCTCCTTTATATAAGAGAGGCAAGATTACAAAAATATAAAAATCAAATTCAAATCTAACTTATCCTAATTGACTCTAACCGGCTAACTATATAGTATAACCGACTAATTAAATCGCGATTACATGCGATCTTTTTATTTTAAAATAAAATTGCAACGGACTAAATAAAATTAGTCGACCAAAATTTAATTAACGGACGAAAATAAAACCTTATTTATTTGTCTCGTGCTGCATTCAGAAAGGAAGACAACCTTCATTACCATAGCATTAAAAATGAATAGTACAAGACGGTGGATATACTGGAAGCAACAGTCCGAAGTTAAGACTAACCCCCTTTCCCATAACAAGATTTCACTATCAACTCTGCCACCTTTTTAGATTCATAGTGTGCCAAGTCATAGAGATGGCGTGCGTGTATGTGTCCTCTAGCTCGTAGACCTCCATTTGGAGTGTCCAGGTCAATCATTGCATCCCTCTCAAAAAGATCAAGCTTGCCTTGTAGACAAGGCATTGATGCTTCGTAATAAAAAGATGAATCATGACAGGATTCTCAAGCCTGGTTTGATAGGAAGGTTACCCCTCATTTGGAGGGCAGCCCCTGATCTGCGCTTGGGTTACTACACCCTTGTTGGGTTGGCGTACCTCCTAAAGTTAAAATTTGAAGATAATGGCAGCTTACAACATGAGAATGTATTCTAGTGCAAGCTACAGTTGTGATTTCCAACATCACTGTGGTTAATATGGATGGCCAATCCTCTCTTTTGAAACAATATAAATGAAAACATGATCTAGACCATGTCAGCAAGTTTGTAGTGGCTGAACCATGACGCTTAACCACATCAAAACATGATGGAACTATCCCCAATGAGGGAACCCCATGAAAGGAAGACAACCTTCATCACCGTAGCATTAAAAATGAATAGTACAAGACAGTGGATTTACTGGAAGCAACAGTCCAAAGCTAAGACTAATCCCCTTTCCCCTAACAAGATTTTATTATCAATTGCACCAACTTTATAGATTCATAGTGTGCCAAGTCAAAGAGATGACATGCATGTCTGTGTTCTCTAGTAGCTCGTAGACCCCCATTTGGAGTGTCCAGGTCAATCATTGCGTCCCTCTCAAGGGGAACAAGCTTGCCTTTTAGACAAGGTATTGATGCTTAGTATTAGTAATAACAAGATGTCATATGACAGGATTCTCAAGCCTGTTTTGATAGGAAGGTTACCCCACATTTGGAGGGCAGCTCCTGATCTGAGGCTCTGAGCTTGGGTTACTCCAACCTTGTTGGGTTGGTGTAACCCATAAATTGACACCACCATGAAGATGCATGGGGTGGAATCCACCACTCGCTGGCATTCCCCTACTCCACCCATTGCTGCCACAAATTACCCGCTCATGACATCCTCTTCTTCCATTCAACCAAGGTCAAATGAGAACAGTTATTACAACCCACATGTTACCATTTATTTTAGCCAAATATAAAAAGTAGCATCTCGACCCGTTTGTTAAATAACTTTCCCACTTCTCCGACACCCCCACCCCCCAAAAAATAAAACAACCAAACAAGAATAAAAGTTATCCTCCTAATAAAAAAATTATCCCACCAAATCTGCCCTTTCAAACAAATTACCCAGCAGGCCTTGACCCAATCAATTTAGCAGCAATCATTGGCATCAAAATAAACACTACTAGCATTCGACATCATGCATAAGGTCTAGTGAAAAGTTCATCTTTTGTGTTTAAATTTGAGTCGTTACATCACCATAAACTTCCTTAAGAGGTTATTTTCTATAGCATTCTCCTTAAGAGGTTATTTTCTATAGCATTCTCCTTGCATGTTCTAATACATCTGACCCGTGTTATGTCTATGCTCTTGATGTCCTTGAAAGGAAAGGGCACCTAACACGGGATGGAAATTGCTGATGAGAGTAGTAGCTAACATTGAGTTTCTTCCCCTGATTCTGACTGAGACCAAAATTACACACTATATCTTGAGTGGCATCGATTCACTTGGAGCCTAAGGTAACAATACATGTCTGAGACCGATATCACAAGAAAACTTCCAGAAGTTCTGTAAAATATGCGCTAATTTTCTATTGATATCATAAGCCTAATTTTTTCTTATAGAGGGAAGACCGAAGGGAAACATGCGTAGAGAACCAAAACATATATGGCAGACCTTCTTCCACTTTAAGTAGTGTCGGCTACATGGATTCTTGCTCAAATCCATGCAGAGAACTAAAACATAAAAGAAAATATATGACAGTCTAAAGACTTAATGACACTAAAACTTGCAACACTCCTCCCTCAAGCTATAGAATAAAAGATCTATCAGGCTCGGCTCGGAAGCATATCTTGCAAATGCAATAGAGGTGAGCAAATTGGTGAAGAAGTCAGCAGACTACTCACAAAAAGAAACATTTGAAGTGGCCAAATTACCTTGATATCAAATCGAGCATAATGGCAATCAACTTCCACATTCTTAATCTTTTTAGGATAAACATGATTATGGACAATAACTAAAGTTGTATGGTTACCAAACTTCAGTTGTATTAGGCGAGGCACTTCCAAGGAAAGATATGTCATCGGATCTTCCCTACATTACCTCAACAGTTGTCCGGCCAAAGCCTTCTACTCTGATTATGCAGGTTACAACCGTTTGTTTCTTTCTCCTCCACATAAATAAATTGCCTCCAATAAAAATAGAAAATCCCGTGGAGGATTTCACGTCATTTAGAGATAAAGCATAGACAGCATCAGCCTATGTAATAATATCAAGGGGTACCCTGCTGGGTAAAAAATCCCTTTACCAGTGCAACCTTAAGATATTTGAGTATCATAATACAATCACAATAATGCACCTTCTTTGGCTTATCCACAAACTGATAATAATCCCTTTATATTGTCAAGCATAATTAACAAGGTAGCTTTCTAACAATCCCTTTATATTGTCAAGCATCCACATCATCTATATTACCATGAATACGAACATTAGGATCCTGGGGAACAATGGCTGGATGAGATCTCAACATTACTGTTTCCTCTAGGTCAGTAACAAAACTTTTCAGACTGAGCTTCTCTGATTCCAGGAAAGCTCTATGTCAGGAAGTAGCATAGATCACCAAGGCCTAGTAACAAAGTGCTTGCCAATGTAGCGATAGACGTTATTCGGTACACTCAGATGGGTCACTGAATAAATAATAAATCGCGCATGGGTGACTACAAAATTAGTCGGCTTTGAATTCTTTAATTATTTAAATATAAAATTTATGTGCAATATATGTCTTATATATATATATATACACACACACACACACATACACATATATGGCAAGTAGTTGACAAGATAAAAGTAGTAATTGAATTTCAATCAAATATTGAACATAATAAACATCTTATATATTTACACATATTCAGAATAATATGCAAGGGCTTTGTTAGAATACACAACTTAATGGTGAGAAGCAACAAGCAACATGAAATATTGAGGTCGAGAAAATTGTTTCCTTCAACATAATTTTAGTCCTAATTGAGTAGGGCGACGGATAAATAACAAGTGTAACTCATACTTCATTACTATCTCAAGCATCATTGCCAAAATACACAAATTAGATGATTTAATTCCAAAGAGACACAAAATATCATAACTTCTAATTAATCGTGGCAATTGAAGCAATTTTAAAAAAGAGAGACCATAGAAAATAGTTGAGATCATGATTTAAAACAGTGCACCTCGATGCGCAGAAGGCGATAAAACAAGGCAATCCATTTTATCCTCGAGGCACACGTCTCCGGCTCCTTTGGCGAGGTGTATACCTCACTCGATCGAGGTGTGAGACAGAGGGGGGTTCCCAGATGCAAGGTTACAAAGGTCGGTGGTCAATACTCGGTCGGTTAGGTCACTAACTAAGAAGTAATCGATAGTCGGGCGATAATCGAATTTAGTCAAGCTTTAATCGACTTTGAATATTTTTTTAATTATTTTAAATGTATAAATCATGTATACAGTTAATGGTATAGTGGTAGTACAGTGTGACTACCATACAAAAGACCAGGGTTCAAATCCCACTCTTGCAGGGGTTGTGTTAGGTAGTCGACGGCCAGCGTAAAAAATAGTCGAATCTTTCAACATGGATTTGAGCAAGAATCCATGTACTCGACCCTACTTACAGTGGGAGAAGGCTTAGTACATTTTTATTAAATCATGTATACATATATTCTTATATATTTACATAGATTTGTATATTTTTTATGCTATCATAATGAAATAAAAGAAGTAATTAAATTAAAAAATATTAAGCGTATTAGAATAACTTTGCTTTTAAAAAAAGCAAAAAACATCAGCAACAAAGCCTTTTCCCACATTAAATAGGATCGGCTACATGGATTCTTTGCCTCCATTCAAATCTATCTTAGGTCATTCTCGGGCATAAATCCAAAAAACTAAGACCCTTCATGTAGGCTCATTCCAACACTTAATGGGCCTTCCTCGCCCTCTCTTAGCTGACTCAACATCTCAAAACTCGCATCTCTTGACCGGTGCATCAGCTGACATCTTTTGCAAATGGTCAAACTACCTTAAGCAGTTTTCTCGCATCTTATTCTTGATCGGAGCTACAACTTTCCTTTTGATTGCATCATTCTGAATCCGATCTTTACGTTTGTGTCCACACATCCACCTTAGTATTTTCATTTCTGCTACCACCATTCTCTGCACATGTTTATGGTTCACATGCTAACATTTAGATCAATAAAGCATAACAGGTCTCACGGCAGCTTTGTAAAACTTTCCTTTGATTTTCAAAGAAAAATTCTTATCACAGAGAACGGTAGATGCTCCTCTCCACTTTAACCAACATGCATTTATTCTATAAGTAACATCTTCATCAATTCCCCCATCATGTTGCAAAATAGATCTAAGTATCTAAAAGAATCCCTCTTATGAATGTTATCGCTCCCAATCTTCACATCGATTACTTCACCATTGTTTCCATCAAAAGTGCACTCCATATATTCAATCTTAGCTCTACTTATCCAAAATCCTTTAGTCTCCAAAGCATGTCTCCAAATCTCAAACTTCTCATTTAACTCCATCTCTAGTCTCATAAATTATAGAGATATATCCATGTTCTCTGTACCTTTTCCTTAATTTTATTTCTTTTTGTATGTCTTATGTAATTTACCCATAGGTCTCTCCTATATATAAGAGAACCTAGGGTTCCCAGGAATTAACAACTCTTCTATTTTTCCCAACATGTTGTTAGAGTCATGGTCCTAGACCGAAGCTCCATACCCTAACCCGAACCCACACCCGCTGCCCCTCTCTCTCCTTCAGGCATCGTCGTCGCCCCTTCTCTCGGCAAGAGGTCATCGTCGCCTTTCCGTCAAGTCGGCGTCTTCTCTCTGCTGCCAACTCCCCTCGTTGCCGCCGAGCCAAGCCACTGACGCTACTTGCCTGACTCCTCTCTCGATCGTCAGCCCCCTGTTGTCGTCGAACTGCATCCGTTGCCCAGGCCAGTCACTATCTCTCGTCGTCAGCATCATGCTGGCTTCGGACCACGACCCTCTCTGCTTATATCAAGATCTATTTGGGTTGATGGATTTGAGTGCATAACTCTACAATATGCATTCAAATCCAAATATGTATAGACATTCATCCTTTAGTCTACAAAAGACTAGTGATCTTCATCTGATGAAATGCCAGAAAATAAAGTCGGCGTACCTGCCACAGTCGCTTTCAGAGGTGCAACGCCTATTGTCAAGAAAAACGGGACGAACTATGAGCTCTAAGCTATGTAGTTCATGAACCTTATGAAGTCTAATGGTAAGAAACATACTCTTACCAAGGAGTCGGTGGAGAAAACTGGGGTCAACACCTCGTGGGATGCAGACGATACATATGCCAAAGTTCGGCTTTCAAGTACATTGACGATAAAGATCGTCAATGATGTGCTACATCAGCCCACTACTAAGGCGATGTGGGATATCCTCGCAACAACTTATTCTCAGACGAGGAATGGGACCAAATCCTCCAACTTTAACATGATATAGTTATTGTAAAGCAGATTGGACGGCATCTTCATTCGTTGTATACATCCTTGCATGGGATGTTTGAAAAGCTCTATAGGTGTGTGCCTCTCACGGCTACTCCAGAGCAGCAGAAGACATATGAATACTACCATGGTTGGTATATTCCTAGTAGCCCTCGATCCTAAATATGATGTTGCTCGCTCCCAGATTCTTGTGGATGCTACGATCCCTCTCATGGAGGAAGCTTTTTGCAGGCTTAACAGGATTATTGTCATGTCCATTGCTACTAGCCAGACTTCTTCGACAATGGCAGCCTCCAGGGGCAGAGGAGGCTCTTCCTTTTTTCGTAGACATGGACCTCATGGTAGAGGAGGTCGCATTCATCAGCCTTGCACTTATTGTCATCGTCCAAGTCATACGGAGGATACATGCTACTACAAGCATGGTATTCTGGCATTGGCCCGAGTAGCGGGGCAGCTTGAGTCTCCGGCTACTCCTACTTCAGATCAGAGGCTTGATGACCTCGTAGCCAGACTGAGGGATATCATTGTCTCCTGCTTCTGCACCATCTCCAGAGGCCATTCAGATGTAGCAGCTTCCACCTCTGTCAGTACTTATGCTACGGCTAACACCTCATGTAGTACTTATGCCTTTACATTTTGTCATGGATATGAGATTACAAAGTGGATTATGGGCCCCAGGATGACACATCATTTATGTGGAGATAGAGATCAGTTTGCAACATATAGACAGGTTCCTCCTGGAGAATCGTTGCGATAGCCGATGGGACTTATTCCTCGATCATAGGACAGGGGGAGATCAGTTTGATACCTTCGATGCGTAAAGCAGAATGTGTTACATGCTCCTGATTTTTCTATGAATTTGTTATCTATTTAGTCATATTATGAAGGATTTGCATTGTCGGGCTATTTTTGACCCATCGTCTCTTGTTTTTTAGGACATTCTTATACGCAGGGTGATTGGTTATGACCGTGAACAGGGTGGTCTCTATAGCCTGATTTGAACTCCCTATGCAGGCATATCCTCCCATTCAACGGGACCAGTCTCTCCCTTCACTTGACACCTACGCTTTGGCCACCTCCATCTCCAGAAAATATGTCATATTTGGCCGTAAATTTCACCGAATGCATCCTTCTAGAGTGAGGCGTGTCAGTTGGGAAAGCATCATCGTATTGCTTTTCCTAGTCATTAGAGTCGGAGCAATAGCTCCCTTTTTGAGTTATTTCATGTTGATGTTTGGGGTCAAAGTCGTATTCCCGATTACCGGGGACACAGGTTTTACTTTGTTGATGTTGATGATTTTTCTCGTTTTTCATGGGTCTTTTTATTGAAGAATAAATCTGAAGCAGGTGATGTGATCAAAACCTTTATCATGAAGTGCTGAATGTTTTCTCTTCGGCAATGAAATTTGTGAGAACTGATAATGCTTTGAAATTCTGTACCCATGCACTATCACATTTCTTTTCATCACGTAATATTATTCAACAAACATGTGCTTACACTTCTCAGCAAAATGGTGTTGCAGAGAGAAATCATCATCATTTACTTGATGTCACTCGGAATCTTCTCATTCAGCGTCATGTCCCACATTTGTTTTGGGTGCAGTTCTTACGACATGTTATCTGGTGAATCACATGCTTATTTGGGGTGAGAAAATTCCTTTCTCCATGGCTTTCCCTAAGAAGGAATTGTTCTCACTTACTCCTCGTGTTTTTGGTTCTGTTGCATTTGTCCACCAGTTGTCTCCAGGTCTTGATAAGCTCTCTCCTAGACTATCAAATGTGTGTTTGTTGGGTACTCTAAGACTCGGGAGGGATACCGATGCTATAATCCATTGCGCGGGAATATTATATCGGCATTGATGTCACATTTTGAGTCTGTGAAGTATTTCTCTCCTACATGTGATAGGTTGGCTTCATCAGACTTTGTTGATGAGGTTTACATGTTGCCACCTCCTACAAGTCTGTCACCACTTCCACATGTGCTTGTTGTTCCGCCACCACCACCACCATCACCATCTCCACCTCTATCACCTCCTTCTACACAGTCGCATGTGCCCATTATTCCAACATTACCAAAGTTCTATACCCATTGGCCTGCATTTTCTCAAGGTTAATGCTCGTCATCCAGCATGCCTCAAGTTTGTTCTGCTAACAATGTTTCTAACAATTGGTTTGGAGATGTATCTGAGCAGGAATCATTGCAGGAGAATGGCTCACTGAAGAAGGAGGTTCCCAATGAACTGGATATATCCAATGCAGTTCGGAAGCAAAAGTGTACCTGCACTTCATATTCTTTTTCCTCCTAGGTCTCCGTTCATCGTCTAACAAGGGAATTCCATATATTTACAGTTGTTTTATTTGCCGCAAAAATTCCACGAAATTATCAGGAGGCCTTGAAGGATAGCCATTAGCGTCTAACTATGGAGGAAGAGATGGTTGCTCTACACCCAGAGCTTGGTTTATGCTCCTACCAGGGCATATGTTGTCAGTTGGAAATGGGTGTTTACTGTTAAGCATTATGCAGATGGAAGTCTTGATTGCTTCAAAGAAAGATTGGTCGCATGTGGATTTACTCAGACTTATGGAATAGATTATCGAGACATGTTCTCTCCTAGTACTCATCACTCAACTCTATGTGTCCTTTCAATTGTTGTGGTATATGATTGGCCTTTGCATCAACTAGATGCTAAAAATACGTTTTTGTATGGAGATTTCCAAGAGGAATTCTACAAGTAGTAGCCTCCGAGGTTTGCTGCTGAGGGGGAGTGTCAGCGGGTTTGTAGAATTCACAAAGCAATATATGGTCTTAAGCAGAGCCTGAAGACATGGTTTCAGAAGCTCTCGGATTTGATTGAAAAGCAGGGGTTTAAGAGGTCAAATGCAGATCATTCATTGTTTGTGCAGAGAATACCCAGAGGTATTGTTGCTATCGTGGTATATGTTGATGATATAGTTGTTACAGGAGATGATGTGCAAGGGATAAAGAAGGAAAAATAATTTTCGGGTCATCAGTTTGTTACTAAGGATCTTAGCACCCTAAGGTATTTCTTAGGATTGGAGTTTGCTAGGAATGCGCACAGTCTTGTGATGACCCAAAAGAAGTATGTTGTAGACATGTTTGTTGAGACAGGCATGATTGGGTATCGACAATCTACTACTCCTATGGATCCTAGCATGAAGTTATATGATGATTATACAAATGAGGTTGACAGGAGGAGATATAGAGAGTTGGTGGGAAAGCTTCTCTATGTTACTATCACTAGAACTGATATCTCTTTTGCAGTGAGTCGGATGAGTCAGTTCATGGAGCAAACCCGACAGGTACACAAGGATGCTATATATATGATATTAAGGTATCTAAAATCTTCTCCAGGTGCAAGATTACTATTCAAGAAAGGAGAAACTATTGGTTTATGCATGTGCCGATGCTTACTACGCAGGGTGTCCTAAGGAGAGGAAGTCTACCTCAGGCTTAGCGGTGTTCGTTGCCAGTTCTCTTGTTTCTTGGAAAAGGAAGAAACAAACAATTGTTGCTAGGTTAAGAGAATGTTGGGAAAAATGAACGACTTGTTTATTCCATAAGCCCTAGGCTCTCTTATATAGGAGAGTAGCCTATGGGAAAATTACATAAAGCATACAATGAAAATAAAAACAGAGAAGGGATACAGACACTAATACTATATGCGTTAACACTCCCCCTCAAGATGGAGCATAGATATCAATCATGCTCAGCTTGGACGCACACTTCTGGAATGGGCCTCGTAGTAATGCTTTGGTGAATATATCCGCAGTCTGATTCTCTAAGGTAACATGAGACGTAGCAATGAATCCCTTCTGAATCATGTCACGTATGAAGTGACAGTCAACCTCAATGTGCTTGGTCCGCTCATGGAATGCGGGGTTGTTTGCAATGAATAAGGCTGCCTGATTATCGCATTCCAAGTTCATAGGAAGAGGTACATCTAAACATAGGTCTGTAAGTACAGCTTTCACCCACATCATTTCTGTAGTAGCCTGGGCCATAGCCCTATATTCGGATTCAGCACTAGATCTAGCTACCACCGTCTGTTTCTTGCTTCTCCATGAGACTAGGGCATCTCCAACATAGACGGCATACTCTGAGGTGGACTTCCTGTCCTTGGGACATCCTGCATAGTCTGCATCCGCACATGCTGAGATAGAAATCCCCTTTCCTTTCTTGAATAGCAGACCTGCACCTGGAGATGATTTGAGATATCTAAGAATCATATGTATTGCATCCATATGAACCTGGCGTGGTTGCTCCATGAACTGGCTCACACGACTCACTGCAAATAATATATCTAGTCTAGTGATCGTGACATACAACAGTTTGCCTACCAGTTCTCTGTATCTTCTCCTATTCACCTCCTCTGTGTCATCATCATAGAGCTTCATGCTGGGATCCATTGGTGTCGTAGCAGGTCGACACCCGAGCATACCTGTTTCACTCAACAGATCTGTAACATATTTCCTTTGTGACATTACTAACCCATATGGATTTCTAGCAAATTCCAGCCCCAGAAAATATCTAAGAACACCAAGATCCTTAGTGACAAATTCGCTTCCCAACATTTCTTTTGCTTGCTTTATGCCCTGCTCATCATCTCCTGTGATCAAGATATCATCTACATAAACCATGATTGCAATAATACCTCTAGCAGTCTTCTGTACAAACAAGGAATGATCAGCATTGGAGCGTTTGTATCCTTGTTTCTCAAAGAGGTCTGAGAGCTTCTGAAACCATGCGTTGGGGTTCTGCTTAAGGCCATAGATAGCCTTATGTAATCTGCATACCTTGAAACACTCCCCCTCAACAGCAAAACCGGGTGGTTATTGCATATAGACTTCCTCCTGCAAGTCTCCATATAAGAATGCATTCTTCACGTCCAGCTGATGGAGTAGCCAGTCTCTAGCAACTGCAACTGACAACAAGATCCGGAGAGTGGAATGACGGGCCACAGGCGATAATGTGTCAAGGTAATCCACCCCGTATGTCTGTGTAAAGCCACGTGCAACAAGACGTGCCTTGTACCTATCAATGGAGCCGTCTGCATTGTGCTTCACTGTAAACACCCACTTACAGCTCACCGGGTTCACATCTGGAGGTATAGGAAACAAACTCCAAGTTCCTCTGGACTGAAGTGCCGCCATTTCTTCCTCCATTGCTAGCCGCCATCTACTATCCTGCAGAGCATCTTGATAACTCCGTGGAATATCTACAGCTGACAGTGCCAATACAAATGTCCTGAAATCTCCAGATAGTCTCTCAAAAGCCACAAATGCTGACAATGGATATGTAACACAGCTTCTCTTCGATTTGCGTATAGCAATGGGAACATCTAAATCTGTTGTAGCCTCATCTGGCCCCTGCAACATATCCTGCTCAGAAATGTCGTCAGATCCATCAATAGAAATATTTTCATTACATACCATAGGCGAGCTAGGAGACGAGTCATGACCATGAGCGGGAGGAGGCCCGTGGGTATAATGGAACGATAGCGGTGAGACAGGTATATGTGGTGGTGGTGGTGGTGGTGGTGTTGGTGACAGCATTTGAGGTGGTGGTGTCATGTATATGGCATCAGTAGATGGTGGTAGTAGCTGTTTGTCTCCTGAAGCTGAAAAATACATAACAGATTCAAAAAATGTAACATCTGCACTGACCATATACCGCTGACGCAGAGGATCAAAACACTTGTACCCCTTTTGAGTTCTGGAGTACCCAACGAAAACACATTTGACAGCCCTAGGAGAGAGCTTGTCAGTACCAAGCGACAACTGATGGACAAATGCAACCGACCCAAACACACGAGGAGTAAGGGTGAACAGATCCTTCCCAGGATAGATAAGGGAAAACGGAATCTGTTCATTCAAGACAGACGAAGGCATACGATTGATTAGGTAACATGCAGTGAGGACTGCATCACCCCAGTAGGAGTAGGGAACATGACTCTGTATAAGAAGTGATCTTGTGACATCAACAAGGTGATGGTGTTTTCTTTCAGCAATTTCGTTTTGTTGAAATGTATGAGCACAAGATGTTTGGTGAACAATCCCTTTTGAGGAGTAATAATTGGCAAGAACATTGGTGCACAATTCTAAAGCATTATCACTTCTCACAAACTTCACAGCTGTGGAGAAAACATCTTATATTACATTCAGAAAATGGATAATGATATTTCCTGCTTCAGATTTATTTTTCATCAAAAACACCCATGACACTCTAGAAAAATCATCCACAAATACTATATAAAATATGTCCCTGATGATCAGGTACACGACTCGGACCCCGGACATCAATATGAAATAACTCGAACTTGGAGGTACTACTCCGACCTGGACGACTGGGAAAGGACGACCTGTGATGCTTTCCCAACTGACACGCCTCACATTGAATAGGTGTGTGAGGAAGACCATAAGGTAACACTTGACGCAACTTCTGAAGCGGTAAATGTCCAATGCGCAGATGCCACAATAAAGTAGATACTTGTCCAGAGGGAAAGGATGAGGTTCCAGCAAATGGGGTCTGATTCAGGCGGTAGAGGCCTCCTTGCTCATAGCCACGACCAATCATGTTGCCCGTATGGATGTCCTGAAAAATCAAAGAAGATGGATCAAAAATTGCCCGATAATGTAGATCCTTCGTAATCTGACTAATTGACAACAAATTCATTGAAAAGTCAGGTGCGTGTAGCACATTCTTGAGCTGCATAGAAGGTGTCAATCTAATCTCCCCCTGACCAGTGATGGGGGAATGTGTACCATTGGCAATTACTACTGTCCGGCTTGGAGGAATCTGAGTGTATCCTGTAAGTAGACTCTGGTCGTCACATAGGTGATGTGCAGCGCCCGAGTCCATAATCCAAGGTAATGTATCTGATCTACTACTGTTGAATGCAAGTATACTACTTGAAGCACTGGTAGACGCAGAGGCAGAAGCAGCGGCATCAGATTGACTCTTCGTAGTCGGTGCTGGACCAGATGGTGGAATAATATCCCTCAAACGGGCAACTAGATCGTCAAACCGTTGATCCAAAGTAGCAGCAGATGGAGGCTCTATCTGCTCAGCAACCCGTGCAGATGCAGGAAATCCATGCTTCGAGTAGCATGTGTCGTCATTGTGTCCAACGCGGTGACAGTAGGTACATGTTGGCCTAGTGCGGCCACCTCTTCCACGAGGTCCACGTCCACGGCCCTGGTGATGAAATCCGCAACCTCTGTTGGCTGCCATGGCTGAAGTATTCGGATTCGTAGCCGTGGAAGGAACTGTGATCCGACTCAGTCTATGGAAAGCTTCCTCCATGGGAGGAATAGTGGAGTCGGCCAAAATCTGTGATCGTGCCGCCTCATATTCTGGATCAAGTGCAGCCAGGAACACGCCCACCATAGTCGCATTCATGTATGTCTTCTGTTGCGTGGCTGTCAAGGGCATGAAGCTGTAGAGCTTCTCAAACATCCCTCTCAGTGATGTATAGAGGGAATGTAAAGGACTACCATTCTGCTTGATAGTGAATATATCATGCTGGAGTTGCAGAATCTTTGTCTCGTTCTTCGCCTGTGAATATGTGGCCGCCAGAATGTCCCACATATCCTTCGTTGTGGGTTGATGTAGAATGCCATTGGCAATCTCAATTGCCAACGTGCCAGATAGCCACACCTTGGCATATGCGTCATCAGCCTCCCAAGAGGCATTGGCTCCAGTCTTCTCAGCAGGCTCTGGTTCGGTAAGGATGTGCTTCTTACCCGTTGACTTCATCATGCTCATGAACTGCATTGCCCACAGCTCATAGTTTGTACCGTCCATCTTTACAATAGGCGCTGGACCACGAAAGGCGCCAATAGATGGGATATCCGCCCTGCTTTCTGACATACTGGAGATGGAAGACTGGAGCGATTAACAGAGGATGAGATTCGTCTACAATGACATAGACGGGTTTAGTTGCACGTGTAGACCTCACGCAACTAAACCCATGTAGATGAAGATGTGTGTGCCCTAGGGCTTAGGGCTTAGCACACGTACACGCGTGCTAGACGCGCGCACACACGCAACTGGTACACGCGCGCAAGAGACACGCGCAGGCGAGGAGATGCACGCGCACAGGAGATGCGCGCTCGCGCACAGGCGAAGAAACACGCACAGCGTCGTGGAGGCGCGCTCGCGCACTAGGGCTACAGCGCGCAGGCGCGCTCGCGCAAGAGGCGCAGGGGCGCTGTTCGCAGGAGGCGCAGCAGGCGCAGGCGAAGGGACGCTGTTGCGCGCAGGGGAGAGCAGCAACACACGCGCACGACGGTGCTGGTGCGGCTGCGGTGATCCCCGGCGACGCCGATGCGATGGAGAGAGAGAGAGAGGCTGGCGGGTGGGGTGGGGTAGGTTAGGGTTTCGAGAACTCCAGTCTAGGACCGTCGCTCTGATACCATGTTGGGAAAAATGAACGACTTGTTTATTCCATAAGCCCTAGGCTCTCTTATATAGGAGAGTAGCCTATGGGTAAATTACATAAAGCATACAATGAAAATAAAAATAGAGAAGTGATACAGACACTACTACTATATGCGTTAACAGAGATGAATCTGAGTATAAGGCTATGGCACAAGCAAGCATAGAAATGATGTGGGTTCGAGCAGTCTGTCCACAAGAACATTTTTTAACACCTCCACATTGTGTACAACCTACCCATTGATCATGTCACTGATTCGTCTTTGTGGCCTTCAAGCTACGTTGGCAACCCACATTATCCCACGGTCAAATGCAACATGCATTGCCTCGTACAACTGTGTGCATCTTTTGTATAAGGATTTTAAGAGTGGCACCAAGCATGGCATTCAAACTATGCTTAAAGGTGTAAATTCCAATGATCTGAACTTTACCTCAGGGTTGTGGCCTGTGTGGTGTGAGCTGTAAAGTCTATTCCAATGTTTAGTAACAGTACGTCAACAAAATTATTGTTTATATTTTTGTCTTCCGCTAGCATGCAAAGCGCACACACTTCATTAGAGAAGTTTGTGATGACACCCATGTATCCACCTAATATTTTATGCAAAGACGGTGGATTGGCCAATGTCATCACCAGAGCCCTTGATTTCAGGTTTCTAGCAATCTGTAGCAGGAGACGATTGATTTACAGCACTAACCCAAAAAATCAACATGATAAAAAAAAGTTCATATGTGCAGTTACATATATCAAAAAAAAATCAGATACCACTGTTGAGGACCATCCACAATCTTCCCTGACTAGTTTAGTATACTTATTAGTAGAACAGAGAAACATAGATTTTCTTAGCAACAATGGCAGCTTAAAACGTTCATATCTACTGCACAAGCAAACTGCACATGATCACCATTAATAAGCAATATAGACAAAGGAAATTATACTTACAAACATCTTCAGCCCGAGTGAAGCTATTTTCAGTCGGTGACCCACTGCAAAATTTAGCTTGAGAACACTCTCAACAGACTTTGATATGTAGTATATTCGCTTCACGTGATTTACATCTTCATTTCTACTCACAAGGTGACCGCTTAAAGGAAATAATGAAGAAATGCCATAGAAATCTTTTATGCTACCAATTGCCGCATCATCATTAAAAACTACAACGGGGTCAATCCCTCTCCACTTTCCCTGCATTTGCAACATTCCTTTAATATCTTTCTCTACTTCCTGAGTGTCCTTGCCAACATTAGGTGTTTCCCCATCTTCTTCTCTATTGGTACAATTATGACCAGGGAGAAGATCTTCCACATCTTTTAGATGTTTTTGCTTATCTACTGTATTCGCATCAGAACCATCCCACTCAAGAGATGTACCAGAAATAGTCATAGAAGGATTGTTTTTTCCCTTCTCGTTTTCGGTTCCAGGATTCAGATTTGCATTGACCGAACCATTTCTCCTGTTAAGAGAATGTTTGTTGGCATTATGGAGCTTCTCCGAAATAACTGCAGGAAGGGAAAGTAGATTTAGAACAAGAAAGGTTTTGAAATTCCTGCAGCAGACGATGATATATGGCTACCTGGAAAGGCAGAAATTTTCTGAAAAACAGCAATGAAAAACGCCCCACTGTTTTGATCATGAGGAACTATCCTCATGCAGCGCTCTAGTGGATAATCTGAAAAAGGCTCCTTATCAGCATCTTTTGAGTCTGCAATTAGACAAGCTTTACATTCTTCAGTGTACAATGTATTTGCACTTTCAATGGTGGATCCTGTTATGTCTTTCGGAATTTTACCAGTATCATCTGCACAATTATCATCATGACCACTGTTTATATCAGTACCATTTCCATCCATATTGGATAAATTATCCATTATTTTTGAGTCGCTAGAAGATACTCCATCGGATGCCCACTTATGACCGCATGGGAACATGCTTGGCAAAATCGTGCTCCTTCTATTAGTAGGCACGTCATTGAATGTGGATAACCAAAGACCTTTGTCTCGGACCTGCAATTTTATCAGATAATTGAAAACAAACATTTTCTTGGTAAATATAATTAAAAATATCACAGATAGAAAGTAAACAACTTAAGGCACCAGAGTCCACACATTATTTAAGCTGCATCATGCTAAAGCGAGAAGCTCCTACAGCTCCATAGATTGCACCATTCTGTAACCTTCACACCTCTAAAAAAGGGTGGAAGCTGTAAAAAACCAATCTTGTTCCACACAGTCTAGAACAAGAATGAAAAGTATTTCTCACTGCTTTTTACATGATAAACTACGGTGGAAAAATCACAAAGCATGATTTCACAAGCTCTCAGAGAAGTTGGAGAGCAAGGTTGACCAAACTGACATCAGATCACTCTGTCTTTTCAAGGGAAGATAAAGAGATAGTTTCCATGTTGATCAGCATCAATGACATTAATCTATCAGGTTATGATTAGTAAGGGATCCTGGAGATGAAGAAGTTGTTAGCCAACCACTTAATGATCAATGATTTAGTGCCATTAACATAAGGTAGCCCGCAGCAGAAGATAACTTAATTTGTGCCATTAAAGCAAGGCCCTAAATGTCGGTTTCGGTCACCATTTCGGTATCGACCAAAACAGAATTTCGATGGAATTTCGGTGGAATTTCGACCGAAATTTCGGTCATTTCAGTCATTTTTTGTACTAGGACCCCCATATTTCGGTCATTTCAGTCATTTCGGTCAAATTTCGATTTCGACTGGATATCGATATTCGACCGAATTTCGCTGAAATTTGAGGCCATGCATTAAAGTACCTCCTCAGAATAGAGGTAGCCCGCGACAGGAAAGCCTACTTTGTCTTAGAGGGAAAATGCAATTGATATACTACAGCAAACGACCATATTAGGTGCCAAACCACCACGGGTTCCTATATATCCAATGGCATAGCTATACATTGAAGACAAGCTAGTTGATGAGGGGTTGTTTCACCGACTAAAGAGGAGCATCTCTGCCTCACTGTTACCAAAACTGATACTTCCCTTGCAGTGGGAAAGTTTATCATGAGCAGGTCGACGCATACCCACTAGGATGCCACTATGATAGTACTGAGGTACATCAAGGTAGATCCAAGGAAAGGGCTCTCCTTCGCTACATGATCATCTTTAGATATTATTGCATATTACGATGCCAGTTATGCTAGATGTATGTAGGATCTGAAGTCTACCACTTTATTTTGCACATACCTAGGGAGCAATCTTGTTACGAAGAGGAGCAAGAAACATGTAACATTCTAGTGTCAAAAGAGTATAATATGATGGAGTTAACAGGACTGTCCAATGGAGTGCTATGACCGATTGCAGCATAAAATCAATAACTAAAAATGGAACTAAATGCATGGTGCATTTAGTAGGTACTTAACGTTTAAGAAGCTTTCAATCCTTCAGAAAAAGATGGTCATTCTTTTCATCCATGGCCGGTCCCAAGCCCGGGTACATGAGGAAGGTTGCGTTAGGTAGCCGACAGCCAGCGTAAAATAGTCCGAGACAACTTCCTAAATAGTATTTTAACAAATATATATTATTTAGGAAGTTGCCTCCTGACAGTAGGATCTTTTCAACATGAACATATGGTCATTCTTTTCATCCGGAACTAATTGTAAATCGTAACGGATAGCACTACTTTAGTGGATGAGAGAGCATGTAGAATCCATAAGAAACTTGAGCACTAGGAGTTCAAGAATTCAAATGCTTTAGAATGAAAAACATGGAACATATGTAATACAAGTTCAACGAAAGAGTAGAGACAAATGGGAATAGGAGAAAATTGGACGAAATTGCCTTGCCACAGAGTACCAATTAAAAATGAAGGGTCGATTATTCAACAAGCTTGGGGAATTGATGGAAATGATACATGTTGATTGAAATAAAAAGGGGTTTTGAGATATCTGCGTTACAGATAGGTACCTAACAGATACAAGATCTTCCACATACTGGGGTTTGGTGACAGATGGTAATCATTGGCATATGCAATGGGCATCTTTGGCAGACAAAAGAAACCAAGGTGGATATATTGCACATATAAAGGGTCAAATCTATAATATGATTATCAAGGAAATAATATGTGGCCCATAACAAATCCATCGGGAGATGACTGATCCATGTAGCCCACTCAATCACCAAGAAAATACTTGACACTAGTTCGGTTTTTGGATAATGTATGACCTTTCCAGCTCAGAAAACCATAGAGAAAGACAGGCAAGCATATTATAGGCATTACTACACCAATATTCGCACACATATAGGAATGCATGTCCATGTACACAAACTGTGTATGAATATGCAAGCATGCATGCATTCATCTGCCGTAAACCAGCTAGATGATATATCCATGTAGCACCCAATAACACAGCGCAGCACAAATACAAGCATGTTTTTTCAACATTATCATATATCAGATGCTGACCCTACTTAATGTGGGAAAAAGCTTTGTTGTTGGTGTATCATACATCAGATGTTTGCCGATCTCATTCAAAAAAACTAGTGGTAACCAACATTGATAATAAATAAATCATATATTGAAAGAGAACAATTATTTAGTTAGTTCCTAGCAGATGTCAAAGGCCATACCTTCCACTTTCTGAGACCAGGTCGACGCAATAAATCAGGAAGTTCATCAGAGACATCTAGGAGTTCAACTGAGGCTCCACATCTGTAGAGAATCTTACCAAGGACAAATAAGGTGTCAATCCATATTTCAAATTTTAAAAGACAATAAACCAAACATTGTATGAGAAAAAGTAAATTACACAAGTTCCTAAACTATAGCTACAACTTCAATGCTGTACCCACTACCCGATCTCTAAGTTTTCTTTTAATATAGTTTGGGGCTAAGGAAATTGGATTGACCATGTTGTCTTTCCAGCCATAAACTGCATTGGCCCCAAACCACATTGTAACAAATCTTAGCTACCAGTAATATGTCGTTACCTTTAGATTGGGTACAACATTAAAATTGATGCGGATCGAAAAATCGGCGGCGTTTGAATTAAAATTTGATCGGTGGAATTTAAGGTGGAGAAGAAAATAGAGGGGTTGAGAAGAAGAATGCCCATCGGGAACACGAGGGGATGGAGAGGAGAAGACGTGTAGACCACGGCAAGGGAGAAGGAGAGGGAGAGGCAAAGGAGATAGAATCTCAATTTTTCATATCACTGAACTGTCTATAACAATAGCCCCATCATCCCTTTATATAGGAGGGATGAGATTACAAAAATAGAAATCAAATTCAAATTCAAATTGAAACTAATTATCCTAAATTGACTCTAACCAATTAACCGACTAATTTGAAATTCAAATCTCTAACTAATTGAGATCACAGGCGACCCCGTTTATTTAATTAAAAATACGACGACTTAAATGAACGTAAATAAAATTAACGGATAAAATTAAATAAATATGCTGCCCTATATTTCTGTTCCACGCAGCATCAAAAATTGTATCTATAGTCCAAGGACTTTAATGTAGTTTAATATGTGGAAAAAAGTGAACAACTCGTGGCGAATATTTAAAAATTAAGTATAATAAATCAACCTATAAAGCATGGCACAAAAAATGAAGAAAGGATCAGTCCACGAATTTTCTTGGTAGGATCAACAGAAAAGCTGATCCCTCAGAAGCAAGAAAATAATTTTAACATCTAAGGCCACTTGGCTAAATAATCACAAACATAGAGGATTGAAAGCGTACCCACTTCAATAATCTGGCGACAAAACAATATGCATACCACCCAAAAGGCCAGAGTTCAAATCCCTCTTTTGAGGAGTGTTACATCAGGTAGCCAATAGCCAGTGGAAAAAAACAGTCAGGTCATTTAACATTGATTTGATAAAAATGCATGTAACCAACCTCACTTAAAGTAGGAAAAGGCTTTGCCATTTTTATAGAAGATTGAAAGTGAGATTTAAAGAAAAAGGGGTGACGCACCAAGAAAAAACCCACCAAAAAAAGAATATAGGAAGTTATGCTTGTTTTAAGAAAAAAACCATCCACGAGTTTATAAAAGTTATCGGCTATATGTTCTCATAATATTAATATGGAATACTTTTAAATAATAAACACCTACATTAACAAAAAATGTTTTCCCTGCGAAAACACTTTCCCAGGGTAATAACCATAGGCTGTACAGCCGAATTTTCTTCACACCACGTCCATAATCTACAAGCTTTGTAGATTTATGGGCCGAAGTAGCTTGGACTTCACAAATAGGTACTTATTTAAACTTTCATGTCGCATCCACAATCAAAATACATCATACAGCTAGCAATTCAATGAAGGAGAAAAGAAAAGGCAAGATACAAAAAAGAGAAACAAGCCCTATTTTCAAATGCTCCACATGAGGGCAAGTGGAATCTATCATGCCTTTATCTATACTTAAGGAGGAATTTTTTCCTAAAAGGTGAAATTCAAATACACTGTTATATTGGCTTCTTCATTAGGAAAAAGAAACAGATCACATTCTCATGATTTCCAATTCTGCAATTAGTTTTCCCAAAAAAACGATACACGGATATCCTAGATATAATGGGACATATATGATATACCAAATATCAACCTGAAAATGGGTCATGAAATTTATCAAGTGGAAACGTGTAACATTCACATAATAGAAATAAATCCAAAGTCTGTCTTGCAACAGCGAAATTTTCAAGGTTGTACACCTCCTGAAGGTCCCTGATAACAGGGAACAGGGTATAGCAACTCATGATCAGAACAAGTTTTTGCATAAAAGATGGACCACTTCATGCCAACTGGAAAGATTATCATCCAGCAGAAAACCAAACAGATAAAACCAAGACAATGTGACAAGAAAGTAACCTCCGAAACAACAGCCTCGTTTTCAACGGGATTCATTGAGCATGTCGAGTAAACCATCCTTCCACCCACTTTAAGTAAAGATAAACCTGAAAATAAAGAAAAGGGATATTCATATAATTTAGATCAAAGACAAAATTCAAAGGTTGTGTATTTCAGATTGTGCACCGACATTTTCAAGGTTGCAATAGGATTTGATGAGGCATTGGCAGGTCCAACAAATGCCAAAATCTTGTTTATATGAAGGGCATGCATTCGACATGGAGCATACCAACAACAATTAATTTTTTTGAAAGAAAAATGGGCTCCCAAAGCAAGATGTTCCTCAAAATTCCATTAGAACGTTCAAAAGATTTACACATGTCAAATACAATCATAGCAGCCATGGCAATTACATATACTTAATATGCCGAATGATATCCTCTGCAATAAAAGGCTTGTTTCGAAAAACAATTGATTATTAACCAAGGTTCAGGAAAGCGGTATGCGTATGCGTTCGGACAGGTCACTGAATAGCGCTTAAGCGGTATGCGGGGGCATATGCGGGGTATATGCGGTTCTATGCGATTTCCTAATTTTTTATTTAAAAATAAATAAATATATACAAAAGTGACTATAACAGAACCAAACTTATGTATAATTGTGGTCCAACAGAAGATCTAAGAAAAATAACTTTCATATAGAGTTCAAAACAATCTCTATCAATCAAATATCAATACTTCACTAGAAAGGTTAGCTCACAAAATAATTTATAACAATCAACAAAATAAAAAAGTTAGCGCACGAAATGCCTCTATTATTGAATATAATATCATTTATCTCTGTTGTTATATTTATAATTGATCCTCCATCAAAAGTACCAAATTTTACATATAATATATGGCATTCATAATAATTATTAGTTGACTAAATTAGTTTGCTAAATTATTAGTATATTATTCTTTTTCTTCCTTGCGTGTTTACTTCAATCTCGCGGTACAACTACTTTAACGATAGATTTAAATAATCATGGAATGTTTGGTTGGCATACATGCAAAAGTAAGGAAAACATGACATAAATAACACAACAAAACATGGCACAAATTAAAAAATAAAAAAATAAAAAAATAATGGGTATGCGGCCGCACAGATCGCATATGCGGCCCGCATAAGCGCACAGGGCGCATAATGGGGGGCTTCAGGAGAGCGGTGCGCTAAGGGCACCGCATACGCATATGCGACCGCATAAGCGACTGCACGGGCCGCTTTCGTGAACACTGTTATTAACCGTAAAAGCAGTTACAAGCACCAAAGCTCCTCTGGTACCTTGGCATGTTCGAGTAGATTATCCACATAAAATCTCTCTTGGCCGCCTAGGCCGAATTTCTGAACCTTGCTTGGCAGAAAATCAACCCATTACAAGTCATCCAAATATCCCACAAAAGAGAAGAGGGTCAACCTCACCCCTCATGTGAGTTGCAGCGCACATATTTAACAGAAGCCCAGAAGTCCTCTGCATTGTCCAAGTTCAATCATTCCAACATCAAAGTCAAACCAAACCTCCCTAGAACTGGGGCAGGTGAAGAACATGCAATCCATGTCCTCTAGAGCACCCATGCATCTCGAGCACACTGTATCATTACCGCACAGATTTGTGGCTCTATGGGCTTGTGTCATCATCAGACCGTGCCTCAGAAGCCAAAGAAAAACTTCCACCGAAGCGACATCTTGCATTTCCAAATCAACTTGAGGTCCCTAGACAAATCACCCGGTTGAAAATAACCGTGTATGCTTTTTTAATGGAGAAAGTGCTATGTATCGATGTCCACTCATTTCGCTACTCTGAGGGGCCATGAACCTCCGGAAATAGCTTAATCATCTCCACGAAGTTGCTCATACTCGATCTGAATGGCAACGGAAAAGCTTTGCAAGAGAATTGTTGTGTTCTCTGATTAGAGTAAACAATCTTGGAAAACACACACAGAGGCCCTTCCTTACCCCAATCATCCGTTTATAACTTAAAGAACCCTCCGCTGCCAACTATAGGCCTTCAAAAATGTGTGATCTTCGGTAGAACAGTAGAAATCCTTTACCAAAAAGGTAGAGGACAAGCACATGGCGTTCAGCTCCCCAGAAAGGCACACCAACAGCATCAACATTATGTAACAATCAGCTGGCCAGATCATTATTACACCAAGATCTGAGATCTGACCGTAGACCAGCCTACAGACCAGTCCCTGATGTTGGCCAAACAGGGCAATGGGTTCCCCACCCCCTAGTTTTCCAAAGCGCCCTAGCAGGAGGGTGGGTTGGATGGTGGGTAAAGAGAGTACGTTCTTTCTTTTTCAAAATTGCATCTTTGTATTCTTTGTGTGAGATGATGAGAGAATGGCTCTATTTGAAAAAATCTGTCCATATCATTACTTTCTAGTTAAGAGGCTTTATTGTCAAATTCTATCTCAAAATTGCTATTTGAAGTTTTTGTTTTCGTGGGCTAATTGCAACCTCTACTTGCAACTTGGAAATGTGTAGAGGATTTCTTCATTCTTCTACTTGGAGTTTCTCTCCTCTCTAGAAGGAAGTCTAGCTTACTATTTTTAGCTCATATACTCTATTCGCTGACAGAGTATCATAACAAAAACAGTCTGTATCAAAAAGTATCTACATAGATGATCTTTTTTTTTGAGAGTATCTACATAGATGATCTTCAGTTTGCTAGTTTCCACCTTGATTGTCCAACTGCATATAATCTACATTCCAACAGCTCATATTTCCACCTGATGGTGTTGAGTGGGAGTAGGGGAGAGAGAGCAGGGAGATGGATCTTTCTTCTACATAAAAAGCTAAGCATTACATACTACAACATCCATTAAGGGGATATGAATATCATATAGAGCTGAGAAAGTGCTGAATTTCTTTCTTTTTTTAAAGGACTTCATGAACCTCAAATAGAGGCCCATCCAAGAGTCGCCCCAGAGATTCAAACCATGGTCTCCCATGTGGAAGACACCCACCTCTGCCGACAGACCATTCACTGGGTTCAGAGATTACTGTTTTTCAGTAACAATTACGCTACTTTTACAAATATTCTTGAACAGGAAACAAGCAATACAACTGCAGGGTAGTATCTAAAAACACCTTTACAAGTATTCCATATCATCGTCATCAAAACAATAGAAGATTCAGATCTTCTTACCTCTCATGGCAATATGCACTTGGAGGACGTGAAGCCCATTCCCCATACCTGAATGCCTAAACAAAAATGGTACTCAGAAGAAAACATTTTAAAAGCTCAACTCTTTGCTACCCAAATATCTGAAAACATTACCATTTTCTCCAGATATCGGGTGCTTTACGAAGAGTACCATCACCGCTACAAGGAACATCACATAACACACAATCAAAGAACAATGAGATGTCTGGCTCCTCTAATCCTTGTATAGATGAGTGATCGCTTTCCGTACTACCATCTGCATCATCTTTCCCCAATGACTCCAAAAAACTCTTACGCAAATGGCATCCTGGGAAAAGTTGAGCTTCATGGTTTGTTACTATCAAGTTGGCACTGCACATTCTCTTTGTTTGATGGATAAGGAGATTGCATCTTTGAACATCAACATCGTTTGCAATAACCTAAATAATTCAAAATTGAGAAGAATCACAGAAACCACAGAATTCATCAGAATGAATACCTTAGCTTAACATAGAATATAACAAAATAGATTTTCAAAGTAGGAACACGAGAAGAACAGCACCAGTCCACTCGGAAGAGAACCAACTTTAGATGACTGGTGCATCATTTCAAGCAACTGAAATGTTTTGGAGCCAGGAGCCGCACACACTGCATCAAAGCCATAACAGCACAAAATAGAGCCATATGCAAAATTGCCTGAGACTTGACCATACTACAATCAAACACATTGAAGGAACTTCAAACATCCACGTAAAAATTTAATGACTGGAAAACTAAAATAGCAACTCTATAAATTGCTAACAAAAAAGATCAGGTAATGACCAGATTCCTAACCATAACTACTAATAAACTATCAAATCAAAATAGACCATCCGCCTGCCTGAACTGCAGGAGGCCCTACCATCACCCCTCGTCCATCACCGGTCCGAGCTTGTCCATCACCTGAGTGACCTGGGGGGCAACTCCCCCTTGTCCATCACCGGTCCGAGCTTTCATCCAAGCCATACATTGCCATGATCTCCACGCATCAGGGATCCTTGGATGTCTTGCGACTCCGAACATGGGTGGTGCCGCCCTTCCCAAATGTTGAAAGAGCTTGCTCGGGAAGAGTTCGTGTGCGCCAGGTGCTGCGATCACAACAGGTGCTGTTTCATGCGGTGACGCCCTGAAGCTTGGGTGATGTGTGGGACTTTGCCATTGGAGAGCTGCTGCTGCTGCTTGGTGTGGACTTGCTGCCGCTTTCTGCTTCGTTGAAGGCTTTCTGCTTCGTTCAAACTCGCGGTTGCTGCTCTGACTCAAATTCATGGTGTGAGGCTTCTCAAGGTTCATATCCCTGGTTGTTGGGGGAGTTTCCTTTGGTGTGGGCATTTGAGCCCTGAGTATTGCAGGTTCTCTGAAAGGGAGGGGCGGGTATTGGTAGGCCGGAATGGGTGATTGTCGAGTCAATGCACACTAGATGTTTGATGGTATTCCAAGAGAAAGGATGGTGACCAAATTAGTAATGCTCAGAAAGTTTCTGATCTTTTGCCTGAGAGAACTGAAGCTGGTGTAAGTGGGAAGAATGAAGTTGTCCTGAAGCTTAATGATGTTAAGTCTCTCTCTCTCTCTTTGTGTGTGTGTTGGGGGGGGGGGGGGGGGGTGTTCAGCAAAAATCTGAGCTAAAGAAGTTCAGCTGAGAGGCTTCTTGCAGATGGATCTTTCGGAAGGAAAGCTTCATTGGTGTAAGCAATGAGATGCTCTCCATCTGCCCCTCTTTGAAGAAATGATTCCAGTCACGAAACCAACAATGGAGGCCGAACCTCAGGATTTTGTTCGAGCATATTTCGATTAGATTTGTCATGGAAAAGGATTTGTTCAAGCATATGTCCTTAAGACCCTACTTATAGTGGGAGAAAGCTTAGTACATTTTTTTAATGCCCTTAGGGACTTTAAAGTTGCAGGAGAGCGGGTTTCTATTGTGAGATGATCGCCTCACTTTAGGCTGAACCTCAGGATTACCCATTATGCATGTTGGATAGGGTAGCCTAATTTCAACATTCACTTGCATAGCTTGGGAGCTATCAAATCACTTGTTCAGACTATCAAGAAGTTTATTTGTGTGGACCAGGATGTGCTGGAGTTCACCAAGCCGAGCTATTTGAAATTCTATGTGGAATTCACCTCTGTTCTCCGCCGGTATATCAGATCAGAGGGTGGAGGAATTCATTACCCTGCAGTCGGAGCTTTTGAGAGGTGCTTCACCTTCTTCGGGGAGATATCATCCCTGTGGGGAGATGGGAGATTCTCAGTTAAAAAACATACTGTTTCCTATTGAATGAGGGGGAAGTGGTGCAGGTGGGGCTAGTGACTGACACAGGTCTGATATGGAGGAGTAGGGTGCCGAACCGCATTAAGGTTTTCTTGTGGCTGTTTATGTTGGGGAAGGTGCTCACGAAGGCACGTCGCGGACTGCTGCTAGGTGCAGAGGAGATTGGCTGTGATAGATGCAATGCAGCGAATGAGGACTTGGATCACCTGTTCTTCGCATGCCCGCTTTCGGTGGAGGTCTGGGTCAGAACCGGAGTGACTTGGCTGGAGAGTTGTGATGTGTCTGTGTCTGGAGGATTATCAGGTTGAGCTGCAGTAATGGGTATGACGAGGGCACTCTTTATTTTGCGACGGTTTGGACCATCTGGTGTACCAGAAATGATGCCATCTTCAAGGTGCAGTGATTCTATTTTGAAAATGTGGTTGAGCATGTTAGGGCATTGGTTGCGTTGTGGCGAGTATGAGATCTTGAATAGAGGTGCTTTGAGTTGGGATGTACTGAGCTGGATGTGATAAACTGGTTGTATATGTCTTAAAGTTTTAACCAGTGCTTTTATTTTAATATATACATGTGCGGTCAGGTAGGTCCCAGTTTGGGAGGCCACCCATATTTTATTCAAAAAAAAGTGATCACATATTGATCACATAGTCTATGAGAAACAACATATGAAATTGCAATCGCCTTGATTTGTTTTTTAAAAGAAGCCTCTAGTTTGGGTTAATT
The DNA here is from genome assembly GCA_037367405.1 of Ottelia alismoides. Classification (NCBI taxonomy): domain Eukaryota; kingdom Viridiplantae; phylum Streptophyta; class Magnoliopsida; order Alismatales; family Hydrocharitaceae; genus Ottelia; species Ottelia alismoides. Next base: position 247,026 of record JAZKJV010003658.1, read on the forward strand.
ATGCATTTTACCTTATTTTCCAATAAGTTGGTCCTATTACACCCTTATATATTAACGAATGTGATTAAAGTTCACTTTAACCCTCCAGTTTTACAAGTCTGGTTTAGGCTTCTACTAGCTTTAGCAAATTAACATATTTACGTAATTGGATTTCTTTTTCGTATTTCTCATGGTCTTAATTAAGGCTGAATTAAGGTTGAACTTTAATTTCACTATTGTATGGTTTTTATTTGATCGAATTTATTGGCTTAAAGACGTTTCCATGTCTCATTGTTTTATTTTAAGTTCAATTTCGGGATGGTGTTGTTGTAGCTAATTAATCTAATTGGGACCGAGTAATCGAGTTTGGATAAGAATAATATCGCGGATGATATAATTAGTTTAGTCCATTTCTACATACATGTTAATATGCTAGTAGTTATACTTAGTAAGTACTAATTGTCTAGTAATATGGATCCAACAAGGAACTCCACTATTGATCGTCAAATGTTCGTTCAATACAATGCAATTTTGGTGGTATGGAACAGTTCACTGCACAGAAGTTGATTGCTTGCACTGATGTATCGGTTTATTTCTGCATTTTCCACTAAATTAGTCTGTGCGTGAATGAAATTAGATATTAATCTTTACAAAATGCATATAAAAAGGTATGAGTGCTTAAAGTTAAGATCCTTTCAGCATGGCCATCGTAAAGATTTTTTGTCACCTATACTGCCAAGAAAAAGTAGTATGTAATCATGGCCGCTAAATCTCATACGTGATATTTTAAAAACAATCGCAAGAGCATTCTTTATAAATTATGGAAATACACCAACCACTATAAGAATGAGCAGCTTACTGTCAAGAACATGGTGCTCCGGCAAGACATTCAGGAATAGCGGAGGCACCTGCACAAAAATAATGGAATATATGTGAATTGGATATGTAGTGATAATGAACATTGCATCACCAGTTACAAAAGGTAACTGAAATGCAACATGAAAAGAAGATGAGAAGTTGCACACCATGCTCACAGCTTCCTGTCTCGTGATATTTCCGATCTCATTTTCTTGCTTTAAGAACTCATGGAACCTGGTGATTTAAAAAAAATGCAACTTCAAAAGCTGTATTGAAGATCAGAATGTTAAGAGTATGTATTATATATTTATTTTGAATGACAAAAGTATATGCATCAAGATTCGTGTCTGCCCAGTATATTTATTAACATAAAAGGACATACAAAAACCATGACACAAGAAGAGCCTTGGCTTGATGTATAGCACCATCCGCATAAAATCACTTGTGCTAACCACAGATTTTTTGAAAGGAAAAGGGCCTTCACGAATGAGGTGCTCACCCAAAAACTTCATTAATTCACAAGACTACAATTATAGGGCTACAAGCCGGAAAGGAATATAAAGACCAAGACTCAGACAAGAACATAGCATGATCTATTGCAGTTTCTATATAGAATCTATCTTGGTGAAACACCACCCAATTCCTATCCAGCCAGTAACCACAGCCCCCATACCACGGCCACCACTTTAGACCTCGTCAACTCCAAGTCGTGCCATCCCGACCGAATGGAGTACGAAAGTTTGCTGAGCAATCAGTTGCCACCTCAAATAGACAAACTTTTCCCAAACATCCTTGAAGCTCTCACAACTAAAGAACATGTGATTAGCATCCTCACGTCTCAGAAGAACGAGCACATGCAGTACCTACTCCCTGGAATATTCGTGTCAACCTACACCTTGTCTCCTTCCACATATCAAAAGCCAAGAAAAACCTTGATCCTCATTGATACCTTCAAGTTCCATATCCGCTTGCAATCAGAAGCACAACACCATGAACAAAGGTAAGGTTACAATTGTTAGCAGTCGATACTCAGTCGGTCGCGTCACAGACTAAGGATTGATAGACAATCGGGCAACTAAACAGATTTTGTCAGTTTTGTGTGTTGTTTTTTTAATTGTAAAAATAAAAAACCCCATACCTTTGTATATGCATACCTTTTCATATGTGTCACGAAGTAAACCCATACCTTTTTATATGCATGTTAGACGATTTTGTATTTTTAAAATTTTTTAAATATATAAATCGTGTCTTACCAATGAAATTTTGAGAATCGAAAGAAGGTTGAGGCAAGTCCAAAGTAAAAGAAAACCAATTCGGATTCATGTCAGGTCGCTCAACTATTGAAGTTATACACTTGTTAATTCAAGTCCAAAGTAAAAGAAAACAATGGAAATTTACAGCGATGAAAGGAAGAATCTCCATATGATTTTTATTGATTTGGAGAAGACTTACGATTCTGTCCCACGGGAGATATTGGGGGAAGTTTAGGAGAAGAAACAAGTGCATGTCATATGCATTAACCATATAAAGAACATGTCTTTTAAAGCCTTGGTCTCATGTCTCAATAATGGAAAACCGCCTTGATCCACCTCACGTCTTTTAAAACCTTGGTCTCAACAGCACATCGCAAAGCGACTAACTATCAATTCCTCCCACAACAAGCCTAAACCAACGATCTCTCATCATGATACACCTTATGCGCATCAACCAAAGGATAATGCTAATGCAGGATGGCACCTTAAGTTCCCATATTAGCTTGCAATCACGTACAAGTTGTTCGGGGGGTCAAGGTTGTTGGTTTGTCCACAACCTTATAAGCTCGTCTCACAAAGAAATCTCCCTCTCTCCAGATCCAGTCTCTACTGGACCACCCACATAGTCAAGAGTCTTAAGGAGCTCTAAAATTCTTCCATCCACTAATCGGAGAGATCGTTCAGAAAAGGGGGCATCCATGTTCCATTCTCCCAGCAATCCGCTACCGAGGCTTTGCGATCAGCGAACATAGCAAGGAGATACGAGGATCAGGACACTAAAGAGTTGTCATCAAGCACGTTGTCCATCCAAAAGGCAAAAACACCCCCCCCCCAGAATCATGTGGAAGTATTCGGGGAAATGTGGTAGCAAGGAACAAATACCCTTCCAAAAAGCCGAGGTGGTAAAAAGGGTGATGCTCCGGATGATTTTAACGCGTGACCTTGTTTAGGCCGTCTCTCGGCGATGGGACCTCGTTCCATTTTGGGACTATGGATTGGTCTGGTAAGGGCATATTCATGAACCTTTTTCCAAGACTTTTTGCGCTGGCCGGGGACAAATATGCATCGGTGGATTCGTGCTGGACCAATGGCTCTTGGTGCCCGATCTTGGTGGATTATCTTTCTGCTCAGCGGCTGATGGACTTCTCCGCACTGATGACCTTACTCGTGGACGCCCCTACTCCATCGGGGGGCCGTGATTACTTCACTTGGAAGGAGGGGTCCTTTTCTTCAAAGAAGGCATATTTTTCTCTTCTCCCCATCGTTGTGCATCCGGAGGCGTCTTTTTTTGGTCACTGTAACCTCATTTGGGGTTTCAAGCTTCCGGAAAGGATTGGTATCTTTCTGTGGATTCTTAGGCGTGGACGACTTCTTACCCGCGACCGTCTTATCTCACTCTTCCCAGACATTCCCAATTTATGCGGGTTATGCGATTCGGCTGTTGAGACGACCGACCATCTCTTCCTTCACTGCGACCTCGTGCGGCCCATTTGGGATGACGTCGCCTGGCCGAATCATTCGTCGATGGAGACTTTTTGGGAGAGCTTAGCAATCGCTGCAAATCGTCCGAGGGCGGAGAGACTGATTCCCATCGCGCGCTTATGGAGTATTTGGCTGGGAAGAAACAAATCTCTCTTTGCTGGGCAGAGATTCTATATAGAAAATATTTGTATTGCTGCGAACCGCTTTTGTTTGGACTGGTCATCTGTGTAGCGTTTATTTTTTTATGGGGGCGATTGGTATCATTATTGATATCATTTTCCCTTATTTATCCCTTTCTGCTCCCTCTGTAAGTATTTTCTTCTTTCTTTCTTAATAAACTGGGGCGAACACCTACGGGTGTATCCCCCTTTTTGGAGTGTCAAAAAAATATCATAGATTTTACAGATGAGTTTGCAACATAGATCTTCTCCTCTACAATAGATTCTCGCGCTCCTTTGTAGAAGAAGATATGTGTTCATGGTTTCTAAACAGGAGATCGTAAGGCCTCCCCCTCTCCCTTGGGAAGCATAATTGTATCCCAGTCAACCAAGTGGAACCCAACCTTTCTTGGCATGTTTTGCTCCAAAAACATCTATGCACACTACGACATCTTCTAACAGGAACCTCTCTACAATTCATCCTTTGTTAAATCTCTAGCATCTTCGATCTTGTTCGGTCTTGATACATTAGCCTCCTTTGAGGAGCATTGAGCTCTTCGTCGCTCTTTGATCTCCCCTCTCATATGGACAGATTCTACCATGTAGGGATAACTTCTAGACTAACTGTGAAGCGACAGAGCCAAAACATTCCATAGCAAACAACTAATGTTCAGCCAAGCCACCAGTTCTCTGAAGTTGTCCTCTAGCATCTATAATCTGTCAAATCTAATAAAAAATTGGGGCACAGAACTTTCATCTCGATCCCAAGTCAAAGGCGCATGATCAAATCTAAATCTTGAGCGGGACAAGAGGTCAAAGGGAACACCTTAATGATCTCAGCAGAAGCCAGGAAGCAATCAATCCATGAGCGAGACCCCATATTTGCCACGTATAGCACGTATCAGAAGCATCAGTCACATCCATCTACATATCATCAATTAGTTCTGCAAAATCAAAAGACCGCAGGTCCTCTCCCCCTACGAAACTGAAAGCGATCCGAGGAAAGGAGTGTCATATTAAATCATCCCCAACCAACCATGCTTGAGACGGGAATCTCCCTTTGATATCATGAAGCTCAATCCACATCTCTACTCTTATGGACGAGGAAGTGGGCTCGTACACACAAGAGATTACCATGGGCCTATCAACACGACTATTTTCTATGACTAACTAACAAATCTGACCTTATGTGTAGAAAGAAGCGAAAACGATGTGTCTTTCCACGCAACAATAGTCCCTCTTGCAATCTCAGTAGCCTCTACAGCTCTCAACTCTGAGAGATTTGGAACTCCCATAGAGTTCCACAGAAAGATTTCCCTTATGACATTTTGATTAAAGGTGGAGATTACCTCTCACAAAGATGGAGCGTCGGTACGAGAATGATAGGGATAGGGCTCAACTGTTGTGGAGAACTCGTGAGGGAGAGAAAACGACTTGTGTATACAACCAATCAAATAGAGAAAAAGATGTGGAGAGCCACTACCTAAGGAGAGGTGAGGTTTGAGGAAAGTCGGACATTAGTGACTAATCGGAAGCATGGACCATGTTATTACAGATGTGGAAAGCATGGTCACCATGCTTCATGTTGCTCATTGCTGGCTTGATGTTTTGGTTGTGGAGAAAGAGGTCATCGCCAATCCATTGTCCAATGAAGCGAAGACTCCTCCATGAGAGGTCTAACTTAAAGGATACAAAAGTTTGTACTATTGAACGGAAAGTCGTTGCCATTGCCTACTCGTTGCCCACTACCAAACCGCACCTTTACATAGGTAATTAAAGGGAATTATGGCAATCCTACTATACAACGAGATAAGATGTTCATGGGGGTTTATACAAAAAAGGACAGGGTGCCGGTGGGGGTGCGGAAGCGTTTAGAGAGGTTGATGCGTTCGTTCCTTTGGGGAAGAAGGGGGCCCTCTTCGCGGGGCCCACATCTCGTGGAGTGGGCGGAGGTGACGAAGAGGAAGTGCGATGGAGGTCTTGGCATCCGTCGCCTTGATTGGGTCAATGACGCTCTCCTGCTTAAATGGGTCAACAGGCTTTGGGGGGGCTCCGATAGCTTCTGCTCGTCCCTTTTGCGTGAGATTCTGCCTATCGGGGTGGAGCTGATGGGGGATTTGGATGATCGACGCTCTCGTACCCCCTTCTAGCGTGGCTACTATCGGTGAGTCAACGTTATTCTCATCTCTTCGCACCGGTGATCGGGGATGGGAACTCCTTCAAATTTTGGATGGACTGTTGGGCTGGTGATGCCCCTCTTAGTGTCACTTTCCCACGCCTTTGTGCCTTGGCGCATGATGGGCGTGCTTCTATGGCCTCCTCTTGGTCGAGGGGTGGGTGGTTCCCGACTCTACTGAGCAACCTGTCGAATCAGCGTTTCGACGAGCTTCTTGCTCTCCTGGATTCTCTTAAGGATGCGCCCAGGCCCTCAGGTGGTCGCGATCACTGGGCTTGGCGTGATGGAGACTTCTCCATGAGGTGGGCGTTCAGGGCTATCTCTCTCCAGCCGCCATCTCATCCGGACTTCATCTCCAGGGATCTCAAGCTTCTGTGGTGTTTGAAGCTTCTTGAGAGGGTTGCGTTCTATCTTTGGCTTTTTCACAGAGGGAGGACTTAACACGGGACCATTGCGCCAGGCTTTTTGCTGGAGTCTCTTCGACGGAGTGCGTTCTCTGCGGCAGCGACGTGGAATCATTAGACCACCTTTTCTTCTTGTACCCGACCACTTCTGTCGTATGGGAGGAGGTAAGAATCTCTTGGATCAACACCTCGAACTCGGTAGGTTTTTGGGATTCTCTGAGGACTAACAATGACAGGGCGCGCAGAGACTTCGTGGGCACTTTTGCTTACATTTGGGCGATTTGGCTGGGGGGTAACGCAACAATTTTTAGGGGCCAAAGATTTTACAAGAAGAATGTTTTGGCTCATGCAGACCAGCTAACTTTTGATTGGTTGTTGGTGTAGCTCGCGTCTTTTGTTTTTCTTGGGATCATCTCGATCCCCTATCTCGCCATTCTTCCCTCGCCACTGTACCTCTTTCTCTCTTGTTCACCGTCTTTTTAATAAAATTTTTGGGGTAAACACCATGCCGTGTCTCCCCCGAACCGTTGGATTTCAAAAAAAAGGACGGGGATATGCGTTCGCTGAAGGCGGAATTGCAATGAAGCTTGGAGGGCCCCTTCTCAGGTGATGTAGTGTTCCCGGAGAAAGTCATGGTCTGTGCTAGGAGCCTGACTTTACAGATTGCAAAGGTCCTATCTAAGGACACGAAGGCCAGTGTTTGCTGGAGATTATCATGATTCACCTTTGGCGAGATGACGGAAGTATCGAGTTGGGAGGTGCGGATAATTTAATCCCCCTTCTGTCTTGAACGGTGGAGGCCCTGAGACCATCACTACGGGATTTTGGCCTTGTTACTGAAATTGCATTGGATGGTTGAAGACTGGGAGCAAATGCAGAGATTACTTTGGTGATTGTGGAATGAACATCTTCTCGTCCAAAGCAAGTCATCTAATTATGGGTTGAGCATGCTTCAAGTTTCTGGTGCAAATGATTTCACCACCTCCTTCGCTAGTGTTTTATGGGGTCAAAGAGGTTGCCAAGTGTCCAACGTCAAAGATCTCGCCAGAGGAGGATTGCAATGCTACAGTGGTAGTGCACATGGCGAATCTAGATGTTGAACTTCTGACGGACATGGTGAAGGGAAGTCTATAAAATCAAATTCAAAAATCAAGAAGGTCTGGATGCTCGGTTACCGCGCATCTCTTGAAAGATTGCAGAAGTTCCGCATCCCCCTATTTTAAGGGTCTGGTAGGGTTCTGTTCACATCTGTCATGAGGGGGTTTTCATTTTGTAATCGAGGGGTTGTGAACCTGAACCAATTATGTGTGGACTTGAAAGCACTTCAGAACCAATCCCGTTTGCTTGATGTGGGTCATCTCCTACAACCCGAACCCAACGAAGAGGGGTCTGATCGCATTCATTCCGGACCCAAATAGAATGCAAGTGGGGGCATGTCGATTAGGATTCTCACCCTAATCGAACCAAAGACCGATGCTAGAAGTAACAAGGGCTTGCGTAGAGGAAGCTTCAGCCTATATCGAAGAAGAATCCTCCTCGAGAAGGCTGTTGGACTTCCATAAATGAGGCAGGGTGGTGAAAGCAAATCACATGGCAGAGGCTCCTCTGAATCCCATCCTAGAAACGGAGGAGCAGGAGTTCTCGCAAGCACTTGTTCTACCACCAACACTCCAACTAACTCCTTCGACTCCTGCGATATGGGGAGGCTGAACGGGAAGAAAATAAAACGATATTGGGAGAGGATGAAGTCAGCAAAGGCATCATCTTCCATTATTTCTTTGGACTCTTCGATCGTGGCACTAACAGCCTCAAATTCGCTTCAGAGTTGCCTTAGGACCATAAGTCATCGGTGGTGCTTTTGGCGGGAGTGAACCCGACCACCGGAAATAAAGTGGTTAGTAAATGAAGATTCTAACATGGAATGTCATGAATTTGAGTAACCTGAAAAAATATTTATTGGGGCATGGTTGCAAATTTTGTTGTGTGATGTTGTTTTCTACATTTTTATACTATCATAATGAAATAAATGAAATAATTAAATTCTACGCAAACATTAAGCATCTTAGATTAAATTTGTTTTTAAAAAGGAGAATAAAATATATAATAGTACCGAAATATCAATCGACTAAACAGCCTAGTCGAGCTAACTAGTCGGACTGTAAATTAGTTACTGCTTAGTTGTAGTCGAGTCGGCCACCCTACTGACTATTCTAATCAAACAGACTTAAACAGCATAGTTGGTCGCTTTTTGCAACTATGTATCTTACTCAAAAGCCATCAATCCAATGATAGCCTTACATCCTTCCAAATAAAAACCTCCCATCAACTCTAACCCAGTGATCGTGTCCCATAGAAGGACCTACCATCCCAGCCAACGAGTCCATCAACACCACAAGATCCTACATCCTCTAATCCGAGCAATCGGAATGAAAGGTCGGAAAGAAGAAGTCCATGTCCCATGTCTCAGACACGAAAACCTCTTGATCAAGCGTCAAAGCAAACACCAGAGGGAATCTCTCACTAAGAAGCCATCCTCTGTCTAGTCATCAAGCCAGAAGTGGAAACCACCGCCATCTCCTGAATATGAATACATAAGCAACCTCATCTCAAGCAAAATCGTGTAAATCCCCTTCCAAAATATGAAAGACAATGCAACATTCTCCTATGGTTCAGAAAAACAAGATGAGAGCTCGTATATCTTCCAAACCAAATTGCAGAGCAGGTCATTACCATCTCTCCAATGCGGACAATCCACTTAGACAAAGAAGCCTTGTTCTTTTCTCTCAGATTAACAACACCCAATGCACCAATATATTTAGAAAAAGTGATTTTCATCCAATCCACTTATGGTAAACTAGATGCGTCGTCCAAATGAGACTAGAAGAAATTCCTCACTTCCTCTCACATCGACCGGAAGAAGCTTGGATGAAAGGAAGAACACGGGAATAACCGAAAGGTGTAGCACCAATCTCCACTCTGGATAAGCATGATGCTTTGCAACCAGTCATTTCTAACTTCTCAATCAAAGGCATTCAGTCACCTAGCCACAATCTCCCATTAATCACAGGGTATCCAAGGTGTCGCAGAGGCAAATACGCTCGAGGGCACCTCAACCAAGTTTCACATTGTGCAACCTCCCCTCCATTCAAGCCAAAAGAAACAAAAGCTGATTTGGCTCTATAAGTCCTCAAACCAGATACCTCATTGAACAAATCGAGGACCACCGACAAACAACAAAAATTCTTAGCTCCACCCTCGGCAATAAGGATAATATTGTCTGCATATTGTAGAATCGACATGGAGATATCCTCCCTCGAGTACTCAGAATAGAACCATCAGGTCATAACCCGATCAACCATAATTGTTAACGCATCAACCACCAAGATAAACAAGAGTGGGGCCAAATGCCCAATTATAACCCCATTGTGTATAAACTAAAGACACCGAATGTAAGAAAGTGGCTTTGGATGTTACCCAAAAGAATTAAACTTGGATGTGTGAAGAGAATTCCGGATGATTTCCTACAACGAAGAATCAAGCCAATCGATAGAAACCTCAAGAGGAAAATACCTAAGTAGTACCTCTGATTTACTTAAGTCCATAGGTACTATGACATATTTTTTATCGAGATGATACAGTGGTGTCGCATGTTCAACATGCGACACCATCGTGCCTTCGACCCCTTTGACCACCTGCTAAGATGCGGATGCCTCCCCGCTCCGCCCTCTACCTCTCGCTCCGTCGCCTCCTCCTCCTGCTCCGCCAACTCCTCCTAGGTTCTCCTCTGCCTCTTGTGCCACCGCCGTCCCTCCCGTGTCCTCCGTTACATCTCCAAAGCTTTAATAAAATACATGACTTTTTTGTTGTTAGGTTTATGATATAATATATATATATATATTTCTCATCATTTCATGATTGTATAATATTGAGTCATATGTTGCCTTACGTATTAGGTCGAAATGGAGTCGATATATTATGTCTCATTTGAAGGGTGCAATTATTGATTCTTCGACATCCAATGTACGTGGTTTTGGGTTAATGTTGACCATGACATTCGATGATATGTTGAACCTAGTCTACTGTAAGTTCAACCTGGATGTAAATAATCAAAAAAATCCAACTACTACATCGCATCCCAAGGGGCGCAGGTGAAGAGCCAAGTTTTCATCTATAGACGACGATGATAATGATGATGTACAAGGAGTTTATGTGTAAACTTGGACCATTGGGAAATCGACGCCTACTTACATTATTATTAAAACTCTATCGGTAGGCGAAGTCCCGAATGTTGTTGATGTGGACAATCACCTTGCTCATGGACCCTCTGTTGTCCCTAGCAAGGGACCCTATGTTGTCCCTAGCACTGATATGCCTATAACACAGCCATATACATATCACGAATGGCGCATGAGTGACGCCCTGCAAAGAGACGTTAATCAAACCTTGGATGACTTCATCCCTTGGGAACCGACGGTGATCTGGAAAAGGAAAGTGATCAAGATGTTGAAGATAATGTCGTAAACGAGGAGATGCGAGCAGATGAATAAATCACGCAACTGATTGTTCTCTGTTTATCATTTTTTGGGGGTGAGAGGATCCGATACTCGTTCAATCTATGAGGACGACATTCGAATGAAGTCTGGACTTGACGGTGTTGTTGATGAAATACACAAGGGCAGAACCTTCAAATGTACAGATGATTTGATTTATGTTCTAAAGAAATATCACATATTGGCACACTATTACTTCATGGTTAAAGAATCCAAGCCAAAATTTTTAATGGGTCGACCCGACCTAGCCCATATTAATCGGGTAGGGCCGAGCCGTAGGTCGAGCGGGAGAAAAAAATTCGAGCCTCAACCCAACCCACAGGGCATTAATTTATTGGACCTTGGGCTAGGTCACCTTGGACCCGAAGGGGTCCGACCAATGCACAGCCCTAGTTGTAGGCCTTCTTAATTGAGAAAATACCATCAATCCAACATCGAAAGGACCTTGCAAGCATTCTTAACCAAGAAATCGCCTAGCCCACAGTCCATTAATTTAGAAAATTCCTTTAAAAATTAAAAGAAAGTTTTACAAAGCAACCGTGAGACCTGCTATGCTCTATGGATCTGAATGTTGGCCTGTGAACCATAGACATGTGCAAAGAATGGTTGTAGCAGAAATGAAAATGCTAAGGTGGATGTATGGACACACACGTAAAGATCGAATTCAGAACGATGCAATCAGAAAGAAAGTTGGTGTAGCTCCAATCAAGGATAAGATGCGAGAAAACCGCTTAAGATGGTTTGGTCATTTGCAAAAAAGATCAATTGATGCCACCACTTAGGAGATGTGAGTGTTGGGATGTTGAGCCGCCTAAGAGAGGGTGAGGACGGTCCAAGAAGTGTTGGAAAGAGAGGATACGAAGGGATCTTAATTTTGTGGATATAAGCCTGAGATTTATCCAAAATAGATCTTAATGGAGGCGAAGAATCCATGTAGCCGACCCTACTTAATTGTGGGAAAAGGCTTTATTGTTATTGTTGTTGTTGTTGGGTCGGCTCACCATGGGCCCAAAGGGGCCCGACCTAATACTCATCTCTACTAGTAGGCCTTCTTAATGGAGAAAATACCATTAATCCAGAACTGAAAGGACCTTGCAAGTATTCTTAACCAAGAAATCGCTATCAATCCAATATCAATGGCCCATGCCAACAGAAGGACCATGTACATGTATCATCTCACATGTCGATTAAATGAAATCTAGCACTCTCCTCCGAATTGACGTAGCTAAATGGTTTTCCTTGAAATAAAGAGGACCCTTCACTATGAAGGAGTGATCCCAAAAACTTCATTTATTCATAAAATTTTGGGCACAAAGCTGTAGCAAAAATTACGTAGACCATGACTTCGACAAGACCTTAGCATGTTCCATGGCATTCTCAATATAGAATCTTTCTTGACAAAAGATCAACCCTTTCCTAGCAAGCCATATGGACCACATCACAGCTAGAGCCAGCAATATGTGCCCTCTCGGTTCCCCTATAATATGAGCCTATGGACGTCTCAAAGTTGCTAGAGCCAGCAATATGTGCCCTTTCGGTTCCCCTATAATATGAGCCTATGGGCGTCTCAAAGTTGCATGCCCTAACTTCAGTAATCTCGTACGACAATCAAATCCCAAGCCACTCTAGACTTCATAGACCATGAAAGAAGGAGCTCCACATCTTCAACCACGACTAAATATTACAAATATGAAGCATCAACATACTTGACAAGCCTAGCATGACAAGCACCTATCGACACTCTTCCTCGTCTCAGAAGCCATAAGAATACTTTCATTTGAGTTTGTACTTTATATCCCAATATCCTTCGACAATCCGTTATGTGTCCCCTAAAGATAAAAACCACGCTCCATAAAGTAACTTATAAGATTTCTTAGCAAAAACTGCGTTCACGGTAAATCCAATGGACTCTACCAGACGAGGGAGAGTCACAACCTGACAAGTGTCTATGAAAGACACAGGATCTCCTCAAGTCTTTGATCAGAGAGATCAGACATGAGTAGGAATAGGATGAAGTTTCAGCCATACCAAGTGCTTGCAACATGAATCACCCAATCCAGAGCCAAGGAAAAAATCGAGAGAAACCGCTCTATCTAATCATCACAACAGAAGCGAAAGCCACAACCATCCTCCAAAACAAGCTAAAAAGATGGTATGACATTAGGAAGCACATAGTATATACCCCTTCAAAATGATGATGGCAATCAAATTAACCCCAAGTTCTTGGGAAAGTCGAGGGAAACACCATAAACCTTTTGAGTTTTGAATCAAAGAACATAGTAAGGCTGAGTCATCATCCCAAATACAGAAAATCCATTTAGAAAGAAGAGTTATATTCATCTCATTCAAGTAAAAAACACCAAGTCCACCATCAACCTTCAGCCAAGGTTTGAAATCTCGATTTCGACCCCCCCCCAAATGAAATTTCGATGACATTTCACTTGCTCCAGTGGAAATGTCGAAAATCGCTCAAAAAGTTATTTTTCAAGTCGGTATTTAAGATCTTCCAAGTTATTACGACAATAAATAACTTACAAATGTACACTTATAACACACATATTGTTCATCTATGCAACTTATATCGCACATATCAGTTATATCGGCCATATCATTGTTAATGTTGATTCTAGGCCGATACATATTGAAAATGAATATCATCCAAGTTCTTAAACCAACAATATCTTACAAATGCACACTTATATCTCACATCGATATGCCTTATATCGTATTTATTGATCAAATCGTACATATCATTGAGCTGACTGATAGATATTCAAAATGATAATCGAAATAACTTAGTTAACAACATTTAGAACATGTAAATTGTTCATAAAAATAGATGAGACATTTGATTCTAAAATGTAGATAATTATCAATGAGACAATATTTCATTCAGAAATAACTATCATGGACAAAGTTCTAGTGAATTATAGAATTAGTTATATACTTACAGTAAAGATGCATGATGCATCTATTTACAAAAATAAATGACAAACGAAATCAAACGAACAAGTTATAACGGATATCTAGAAGCTATCGAGTTGTTTCACCTCCATTGCTAAAACCCAAAGGGGAGAAGCTCCCCAAATTGAAGAATCAACGTATGCATCGCCCCGCGACAATCTTGACCCAAAACAAAATATATAAATCATTAAGTGTTTTAATACTGGGAGTAATAAAATGATGCAATTATTCCCGAATCGACAGGGCGACCCGAATTGAAGAAGATTGTTGATTTGGGGATTTTTCGAATTAGGGATTTCCATCCATAATTAGTTATTTTAATTAGTTTGCTTATTTTATCTAAATAAACTGATATTGTAATCTCAACGTTTTTTGTAGATAAAATTAGTTAAGAGATAATTTGAATCGGTTAAAGACAGCTAGGATCAATTAGGATTTTATTTGAATTCAAATTTCTTTCTAATTTTGTAATCCCTCCTCTCATGTATAAAGGGGATGGTAGGTATTTATGAGGGACAGTTCAGATTATATGAAAATTAAGTTTATCTCCATCTCTCTTTATCTCTCTCAACGTGGTTTTCACGATTCATCTCCATAACCCCATGCAACCAGCACGTTCTTCTCTTTCTTCCTTTCCTGTCTAAATTTCTTGCACCCAAAATTATTTCTCTACCATTGCAAAATTTTATTTGCATCATTTGGTATCAGAGCATGGCAACTGAATCGTTCTTACGATTCGACGATCGATCGCATATTGGAGGATGTAATTCGATCTGAGTTGTCTCTCCCATGACTTACATCCACGCTCGTGTTCGAGGAAGTTCAAGCAACACCTTATATCAAGCTTCAAGGTTCAAGCATGGATGGATGCATTAATCGAGGAAGAATCACTCGTCAACGACAAAAATCAGACCGTCGTCTCCCCGATTCAATGTGATTTCATCCAAGAAAAAGAAGGTATATTTACTAAATATGAAGATTCTATTACAATTTTTCAATAAGAAGACAAGGAAGACTTAGGACCATTCTTCGACGAAGATCATGTGGAGGATGAATTGGAAATCACACATCTGTTTGCGATCGAAGTTGTTGTCCATGAACAAAAAAATGAAGAAAAAGAGCACGTATTTGATGAATATCAGTCAGATATCCTACATCAGAATGACATCGCAGTTGCTGAACATGAGGACTTCAATCCACCACCTCCTCAAATCAACCCAACTACCCCACGTCGTCGTACTATCGTCGCCTATTGCAGCCGAAACTGCAACCACCGCCAAAGGGCCTTGACAACACTCAATCATAGTCCTGACAACCACCTGCACCGTCTCCAGTGCAAACATCGACGTCGCTGCAGCCGCACCCTGACGCGGAGGCCCCAAACCCGTCGATGGGATACCCATCAACGTCGCCCGCCGCGATGGGGGACCGCAAGACAAGCCTCCACACCGGCACCACCGCCAACCTCCACGCAACCCCCTTCCGCCATTGAAATCCCATCTCTAGCCCCTTCCCCAGTCCCCACCCATCTTTCATTCCTGAGTACACAACGACTAACATCACTGGCGCCGCAAACTCCACCGCTGCCTCCACCGGTAACACCAACCATAAACCTTGCATGCAGGTTCTATTTCATCATCACCGCCTTTGATGCATAACTCCGCCTTTGCTACCCTATCTCGGGTGGTCCTCGTCGTCGCTATTGATACTGCTACCCTTGTGTTCCAAATCAAGGCCAGAGATTTATGGCCAGACATTGGGAAGAAAAAGTGACGAAGCTTCCTCCCTGAAATCGTAGTGGTGTTTTCCTGAAATCATGCGTGGTTATCAAAGGCAAAATTTTAAGAACGTAAAGGAAAACATGCCCTTATAGCTGCAACCAACTTTCAGTTGATTTCTCTGAAAAGTTGCCTACGGGGCTATTAAATATATGCAAATAGTATATAGGCAACCATGTCATTAGTAGCCTCTGAAAAAAAGCTACTGGAGCGAATCGTTTTCAAATTTTATGGTGCATGTATAGCTCAAATAGAGGAACTGTTGATGTTCTAAAAATTTACTGAAAACCCCCTACAAAAGGAAATTTCAGATTAGCCTCCAAAAAAATAAGCTACAACCCTCTTTTCAGAATTCTTGTAAGTATAAAGAATTTTCTGAAAAATTCAAGGAGCCTAAGAGGAAATAGATATCCATCAATTCCAACTGGGATTATGAATATGGGATTCATACATATAAGGACCACATGGTCTACTTCATTGGCCATGTCTCCTCTCATCCTAAATCCGTGTTAATCCTTTGTTATGGACTCTCCAAAGGTCGAGATGATCGACATGAAGATGCCCCATCAACTTTTTGAGCACCACGTCAAGGGGGCGAAATCCGCGTGGACGTCGGCATTTGCACCACATATACTCTTCCATCATGAAATTAGCAGCTCCAACAACTGCGCCAGAAACACTTGGATTCTGTCGTTTGCTCCACATCAATTCTTCCAAAAGGTGATCAAGAATGCTGAATTAAAATCGTCAAGCATCAAGCTTGAAGAACCAGCAATTTGTCAGGAGTCGAAATTTTCAAGTGGAGGAGAATTGATGCAGTTATTCCCAAATCGATAGGGCGACCCGAATTGAAGAAGATTGCTGATTTGGGGATTTTTGTCCTTGATTAGTTATTCTAATTAGTTTGCTTATTTTATCTAAATAAAGTAATATTGTAATCTCATGTTTTTGGTAGATAAAATTAGTTAAGAGTCAATTTGAATAGGTTAGAGTCAATTAGGATCAATTAGGATTTTATTTGAATTCAAATTTCTTTCTAATTTTGTAATTCCTCCCCTCCTATATAAAGGGGATGGTACGCATTTGTGAAGGACAGTTCAGTATATGAAAATTGAGTCTAACGATGTCTCTCTCTTTCTCTCTCTCTCAACGTGGTCTTCACGATTCATCTCCATAACCCCATGCAACCGACACGTTCTCCTCTTTCTACCTTTCCTTTCTAAATTTCTTTCACCCAAAATTATTTCTCCACCGTTGCAAAATTTTATTTGCATCATAAAATCAAGCTCACATGGATAATATTGTTGATATACATAGGTATCAATGAAATTTCACAAATATCAGTCGAAATCCAAGAAATTTTGTACTAAAAAACCTGAATTCCGACCGATATGGGTCGATATATCAAAAAATCACCGATATTTCGACCAATCTCGGTCAGAATCCCAAAAATCGACATACAGGGTAATTTACACAGCCCTTGTCGAAACCAAAATTTCAGTGTAATTTTGTCAAAATTTCATGAAATCTCAATACATGCCTTCAGCAAAGTAACCATCTTCCACTCCACAAGTGGAAATCCTAAGGAGTAACCCAAGGAGGATCAGAAGAATCTGTTCATTAGCAATTCTAATCTACCTTGAATTCAGGTAAGGTGTCTGGAGGAGAGAGAGAACATCGGGATAGCAAAAAGGACAAATTTAAGCAACATCACTAGCATGTCCCTAGATAAACATGTCGGCGTCAAACCTGCCAATTTTTTTCATCTCTATTAACAAACCAAACAACATAACTTAATCTTCCACAAACTAATGGCAACCCAAGATACTGCAGCGGCAAGTAAGCCTTGGGGGTCATCGATCATGACTCATCCAGCAAAATCTCCTCATTATTCAAGCCAAAGGGAACACGAGCAAACTTACTCCTATTCATCATTGGTTTCGACACATCTCCGAAGATGTCCAAAACTCCTAAGAATCCTTTACAACTCGCGGCAACCATCCGCGAACAAGATGGAGTCGTCAGCATAATGTGAAAAAGACATTGAGATCCCCTTTCGTGTAAATGCAATAGCCACCTCTCACTGCTTTGTACACCATAACTAATAGAGTGTCCATCACCAGAATGAAAAAGAAAGGTGTAAGCGGACATCCTTACCTCATCCCTCACGAGGGTTGAAAGAAACTTCAATGAGGTAGTCCATAAATCAGAACACAAAGAAATCATGATAAGACATTGCTTCATCCAAGAGATCCAAGGGTCCAAAAAACCACGACCATGTAAATAACCCCATATAAAGCACAAGTCCATACAATCATAGGATTTGGAGAAATCCACCTTCCACAATATCCCCTTGATGATGCGCCTCTTCCAATCAGAAATGTTCTCTAAAGCTACCACCACACCATCTAGCAATTGCTCTCCCTACAAAACAGTAGACTGATCTAGAGAGATGACATCTCCAAGAACCCACATAAGGCGATTAGCCAACATCTTTACCACAACGAGGTATGTGGCATTGGATAACACAATGGAGCGAAAATCATCCACATTGAGAAAAACGTCTTTCTTAGGCAGAAAGAATGAAAGAACGATCCAACCTTTCTAAAACCACGATTATAATAGTCGAACTCCAAAATCATATTAAAGACGTCAATCTAAACCACATCTCAAAATTCTCTTAAAAAAAGAAAATTAAGAATCCATCCCGTGTAGGCAACTTATATGCATTCAAACCAAACATATTGCACATCTCATGCACATCGAAAGGACGAGTCAAATTCTCTACAACGATCACTGAAATTCAAAACAACTAGGTTTGAGCCAACAAATCCTCAAGGAAAGGGGTCGTCTACTGGTAGACCTGTTCCGTCGTAATCTCAATCTCACCGTGAAAATTCTCTCCACCAACTTCAATGAATGGATGAGGTTTTTTCCTCACCTCCCACTAGAAGTTGCATGGAAAAATAATGGTGTTTGTGTCTCCCCATTTCAACCATTTCTGGCTAAAAAAAATACTTCGGTATTCTGATTCTCCTCCTTAGTGGTCTTCTGCGAGTTGTTGCGACAAAGCAACTCATTCTCGTTAGTCATGCTCGTATTCAAACACATCAAGACTGACACTTTCATCATACAACGAGGCGTGCATGAGCTCCCTTTCAGCTCTCAAGAGTCATGCCTAAAAGTAACCAGCATCTTATGGTGCTTGATAAGCTTGAGTGCCAACTGCTTCAAAGTCAATCCCTCCAAAACCAAATCGACCCAAAACCCAGAGACCTTCTCTCGAAACCTACGCTCATGCATCAACAAACGTTCAAACCTGAACCACGAATACAGGCGACAACCCTCACCACTATCAAAGAATAAAGGCGTGTAATCAAAATGTGAGCGATGAAGAGAGTGAACCAACGCCCAACGCTAGCTGAAATAGCTCCTAAACCTCCACCTAGAAAAGAAACCAATCAATATGTGATCTAGAATTCAACTTCCCGATATACTTGTCTTGTCATTAGAAGCATCCAGGACTTGTATCTCCAATTCTTCAACAACCTCGGAAAATAATCGAGAACATGGATCAAGACATCCCATGGCCCTTGGCCTCTCATCAAACAACCACATAACATTAAAGCCAGCCCCAACAACCAAGCTTTCTCTTGAAACATGGTTCGAATTTCATACAACTCATCCTAAAGTTATTTTAAAAGATCCTAGTTGTCCATAACCAGATATAACGACCAATCCCCCGCCAACTTAGGTATAAATCTGGTGGAGACAAATTCACCGACCTGTCTAAAAAGATTATCATTCCACCTACATAATAACATGTGAGTTGCCAACCACATGTTGCCCTGAACTCCAAAAGGTGTGGACCAGAGATAGATCCACTCCATGTTATCCCAATAGATCCACTCCATGTTTTCCCAACCATCATTCTTTGTTTCCTAAAGCACAAAATGTCTACATGCCAAGACACAAGTAAAGCCTCGATTATCACTCTCTTCTTTGCAAGGTCGAGACCACTCACATTCTAAGATAAAAGCTTCATTCAGTAATCAAGGAGTTTCCATGACACAAGAATCTCAACACAAGACACCACTTCATTAATGAATATGCCATCTTCTGCATGGCTTCCTCCTGCAAAGAACACAACATCATCCCCCATCATATCCCCCTCCAACAGATCCCCGTTTACTTGCAACGCTTCAGTGTCTATCACTGACACCACACTCTCCATGATGAAGGACGGAATAACATCAACCATAGCCCATCTACTTACTTCGATAGTCGAGGGCATGTTAGAATATAGGACAACCCATAAGACATGAATATAGTATGGCAATACATGTTTGACGCTCGATGTTGGGGCTTGGAGTTCCTAAGGACCGTTAGAACTGCTTGTATATGTGGCAGCAATCTGGAGGTGTTCCGAGGAGGTACAAAAATAGGGTTTCATTGTAAAACCTAGATTGATGATGATCTTCAAAACTTGAACCGATCACTGGTATGAATAAATCTCACATATGAACAAAATAATCTTCACGAACACGCTCTGATAACATGTAGAAAATAATATTGCGGAAGCGAATCAAAGCAAGAACAAGATAAAAAGAAAACTTTGTTTTACGTGGAACCCTACTCCGTAAAACTGGATGAAACCATGGGAGAACCGCCTCAAAGTGTTAATCTACTGATCAACTTTCTCAAATGTTACAATGGGTGTGGAGCGCTTTATATTATACCACCAAAATCCCACCATCACACGATGTGGGGCTAAGCATGAAGCTCCAAAGATATCCGTCAACAGAGAATACCCTTTCAAAAAGGTAGGAGAAGAGAACGATTGCAGTGAAGACAAAAGTTCAGAGGGGGTCTCATATCTACATTTCACCACCTTACACAGTAGATCATCCTTCTTCCCTAAGGTCTAACCCCTATTATACTAGGATGGCTCCGTTTATATCTCCAAATCTCAAGACCCCTAAACCGCTTTCATCCATATGTTGCATAAGAGTATTAAGTGAACTCCACGGGATTACATACCCAATGACGTTTAGAAAATGTCGCATCACAACCTCAATCCGACGACATGCACCAACATGCAATAAACGCATGGAGATGAAGAAAATGTGGATAACCAAGATAATTGCCTAAAGCAGCACAAGAAGTCATCCACGTGACTGGAAAGATGCCTTTCAGCTTGATAATTTGTGTTCCAACTTATACACCGAGGGCTAACCAAACCACCTGCATGAGCCTTCGATTAAATAATTGAAGGTATAAGCAAAAAAGAGGCAGACTACCCTATGGGGTAGCAATAACACGAGCATAATCAGCCACCTTCCTTTTTTCAAAAGGCCAAAAGAAATGAAGGCTAACTGACAATGGTTAATCAGAAAGCTCACCAAAAGCACAAGCACAGTGGACACGCACCTAGCTTCTGATGCACCTATCTCAACAAAGAAATAGTATCATATACACGTGTGATATGATGGCATGTCATTTACTTCCATGTGCAGGCTATCTTTGTGGAATGTCCATACTGCTCCGCGGGGACTATCTCTGATGCGGGGACTAGTGACAGAAGGAGTGCCAAGAGATACAGAAGGAGCAGAGCGAAGACTTCTAGGCCATTGTCACAGCCTTTCCCTCCGTTCAAGCTTCAGGTGGCGGAGGCCGCTGGTGTGGCCCATATCAAGGGGTTTGCCGAAGAATCCAAATGAAAATCTTGTCGTGGAACGTGCGCGGCCTGGGGGATACGGATAAGCGGAGAAAGGTGGGTGGTAGATTCAGCGACTGGGGATGCGACATCATCCTGCTCCAGCAAACGAAGCTTCTTTCTTTGTCGGAGCGTGATTGGAAAGGGTTCGGAGCCGGTGACGTGGATCAGTTCAGAACTTTGGATGGCACAGGATCCTCGGGGGGGGTTGATTGTGGCTTGGCATTCTTCAAAATTGTCTTTCATTTCCATGGCGCTTGGGAGGCACATCTTGACAGTGTTTTTGGCCAGCACGTCGTCTTCGCTTCAGCTGGTTGTCTCCTGCGTATATGGTCCCTGTGATGTTGAATTACGTGGGGAGCTTTGGGAGGACTTTGTGGAGGCTAATCGGTGCGTCGGTACGACCCCTGGGTAGTGGAGGGGGACTTCAACGTCACCATGTTCACTTCGGACAGACCCGGTGGTGGGGGGGCCAGGATCCGGGCTCTACTGCATTTGCGAACACCATTGATTTGCTTGGCCTCGAGGTGATGGATGCTACGGACATCAGTTATACTTGGAGAAACTCGAAAGCGCGCTCGCGTCTCGATCGTTTTCTCGCTTCTAGTGAAGCTGGGGAGACGTTCCCCTTGGCGTCAGTGGAGGCCAAACCTCGCTCGTGCTCTGACCACAACCCTATCGTGTGGTGCTCGGGTGATGCCCCAATACAACGGGGCCTTTTCAGGTATGAGAAATGATGGCTTTTGGAGGCCAACTTCCGGGAGATTGTGACTGCACACTGGGTGGAGACGGTGGTTTCGGGCTCCACTGTTCAAAGATTTGTTCAAAAGCTATCTTCCTTGAGAGTGCGCCTTGCGGCATTCAAGAGAGAATCGAGGGCGGCCAGGGTTGCGGCTAGGACGGAGGCGGAGGAGATCATTCAGAAGTTTGATTCGCTGGAGGACTCCAGGGAGCTCTCGGCAGTGGAAGTTGAGACTCGTGCGGCGGCTCGGAAGAAACTTTTCGCGGAGGAGAAGAAACGCGTCACGGAATGGAGACAGAGGTCAAGAATTAACTGGATTCGGGAGGGGACGCTAATACGTCCTTCTTCCACCGTACTGCTAATGGGAGGCGTAGAACCAATGTCTTGCGCTCAATTGTCATCGATGGGATCTGCGTGGATGGAAACAAGGAGATGGGTCATGCTATCGCGACGCATTTCAAGGGTGTTACCTCAGCTATCATTCCCCAGAGATGGAGGCGGCTGGGACGGGGAACTAGGACTGTGGCGAGGTCCTCGTGGGAGGACCTTCTCCGTGAGGTTACTTTGGAGGAGCTGAAGGACGCTATCTGGGATCTGAACGACGACGTTGCACCTGGCCCCGATGGTTTTCCGGTCTCGTTCTACATGGACTTCTGGGACATCATTGGACAGGAGGTGCATTTATTTAATTTTTATCCGTTAATTTTATTTACGTTTATTTGAGCTGTCGTGTTTTTAATTAAATAAACGAGATCGCATGTGATCTCAATTAATTAGTTAAAGATTTGAACTTCAAATTAGTCGGTTATTCGGTTAAAGTCAAATTAGGATAATTAGTTTCAATTTGAAATCGAGTTTCTATTTGTGTAACCTCATCCCTCCTATATAAAGGGATGATTGGCTATTGTGTTAGACAGTCCACTTGATAATTAATTTGAGATTTTATCTCTCCCTCTCTCGTCTCTCTTTCCCCACGTGGTCTTCACATTTCTCTTCTGCAAACCCCTCGTTTTTCCGACGAGCTTTCTTCTCTCAACCCCTCAATTTCTTCTCAATCGAAAATCCACCATCAAAATATTTTAATTTTTCGCCGCCGAATTTGCCATCAATTGGTATAAGAGCATGGCTTACAGATCGTCCTCACGATCTGGCGATCCATCCAGACATTCGCGCCTACATGCGACAAAACACTATAATTCGTCCGAGTGGAAACGACAAGCCGAAGAAATCTACAACAAGGACATGGATGCTTGGCGTAAGTTCCAAATTCTCCAGTCCGAATGTCGAGATTTAGTGGCTGAATTCAAGGCTGTGCGCCGCCCTATCAAAGTCTTCCACTACCAAAGCCGCTGTCCAGATTATTGACGAAGAAAACCTCGCCGTTGAGGAGGATTCGATCGCTGTCCAGGCCACTCCAGAAGAAAAAAATGACGAAACGCTTACTGTCCAGGTATGTTCAGATTCGCAAAGGCCGCAGGAACCGATCTACGGCCCATCTGCGGCCCTCTTGCGGGCCCCCGCTGCAGCCCCAGCACCTCTAGCACCCCCACACGCCCAGTTGCAGCCCCCTGCCGTCATCCAAACTGCCCCACCGCCTCTCCCGCAACCCATATCCGCCACCCCAGCATCCATCCCATCCCCAACGCCCCCTCCCGCTGCACCTGCAACCCCAGCCTCAGCTCCATTGACGCCACCACCGCCACCCGCTGCCCTCGCATCCTCGGCAAAATCCCTTGCCCCATCACCACCGCTGATTCCCTCACCGCCACCACCCCTTCCCACTGACCCCGCACCCCCAGCGAAAACCCCAACCCCATCGCCCCCACCCCTTCCCGCCACCACCCTCGCACTTCCTGCACCACCGAACAAACCCCCTCCGCCACCGCGACCACCAGCCCCGTCACCGCCACCCCATACGCCCTTGCCAACGCCCCCAGCCCCCGCCCTGACAACCTCGCCCACCATCCCAGGACCCCCCGCGATATTTCCCCCAACCCTCGCCTCCCCTCCCGCAAACCCAAGTCCCCCTCCCACCGCGACCTCTTCACTCCCAGCCAAACCCCCTCCCAACCTCCCCCTCGCACCTCGCGAGCCATCGTCCAACCCTAACCCGTGCTGTCGCCCCTTCTTCCCAAGCCCCAGTACCCATCCTTCCCCGCCACCCCTTTCCCTTCTCCTCCCATCACCCGTTTCCATTCTCCAATCCGCGCGCGCCTGCACCCCTACTTTTCCCTTCTTCCCAACACCCCGCCCGCCGCCAGTACCCTCTATCACCTTCTTCCCCCCTATCGCCCTGTATCGCCCCAGCATATATCCCACGCCCCGTCCTCGATCGTGCCGGCCTTCCTGCAGGCACCATCGAGCCTTGCGGCCACCTAGCGTTCGCCGCCGCCGCTGCCAGAGAATGAGAGGCCGAACCCTAACACGAGGCCCGACATCTACGGGGTTCCAATCCTATGAAACTTGGGATAAGAAGTTAATTTGGGAAAATTGCAAGAAAGTTCCCCCATGCAAAAGTTTTTATTCAAAGGGAAATCCTCTTACAAGGTTTGTTTCAGTGAAGGGATACGAAAATTGCAACCCACTCCCCTGTGGCAGAAATATTTAAGAAGAAGGGCTGATAGGAAGAAATTTGGGTGGCCTCCTTGTCCTATTAGGATTAGGATCTTGGGTTTCACCTATTTAAAGGCCCCATGGCTTCATTCATTGGACACATCTCCTCCTCTACTCTCCTTGTGCTATTACTTTACTATGGGCTCTCCAAAGGCCAAGTTGATCGTTATGAAGATGCTCCATCAGTTCTTCGAGCACCATGTCAAAGGGATGAAACCCGGATGGAAGCCCGCCTATGTGCCACACCTACTCTTCCGCCACGAAGTCCACGTCGCCAATGCTCGCATCCCACACGCATGGATTCCGCCATTCGTGCCACACCAATTTTTCCATGGGATGACCGAGAACGTTGAATCGAAGTTATCAACCTCCAAGCCTGCAGATCCAGCAATTCGTCGGGAGACGAATTTTTCAAGCGGAGGAGAGTTGATGCAGCGTGATATGAAAATATAGGGCTGCATTTATTTAATTTTTATCCGTTAATTTTATTTACGTTTATTTGAGCTGTCGTGTTTTTAATTAAATAAACGAGATCGCCTGTGATCTCAATTAATTAGTTAAAGATTTTAATTTCAAATTAGTCGGTTAAAGTCAAATTAGGATAATTAGTTTTAATTTGAAATCGAGTTTCTATTTTTGTAACCTCATCCCTCCTATATAAAGGGATGATTGGCTATTGTGTTAGACAGTCCAGTTGATAATTAATTTGAGATTTTATCTCTCCCTCTCTCGTCTCTCTTTCCCCATGTGGTCTTCACGTTTCTCTTCTCCAAACCCCTCGTTTTTCCGGCGAGCTTTCTTCTCTCAACCCCTCAATTTCTTCTCAACCGAAAATCCACCATCAAAATATTTTAATTTTTCGCCGCCGAATTTCAAATTTGCAACATTTCGCCGGCCCAATCTGCTTTCATTCCAAGGCGTCACATTTCCGATTACATCTCGCTCGCTTCGGAAATTATTTCGGATTGGTGGCGGAGGGGTACGAGCGGTATCCTTTGGAAGGTGGATTTTGCTAAGGCGTACGATACTCTTGACTGGAGATTTCTCTGGTCTGTGCTGCGGAGGAAGGGCTTCCCCGACAGGTGGATTTCTTGGATGAGGTGTTGTATCACCACGACGTCTTTCTTGATTTTGGTCAATGGTCGGCCGGAGGGGGGTTGGATCCAACCGCGGAGGGGGTGGGTCAGGAGTGCCCTTTGGCGCCAATGCTCTTCATTCTTGCGGCCGATGTTCTTTCAGGTATTGCAGACCGTATCGTCGGACGTGGATTCTCTAGCGGCTTCACGAGGGATGAGTTGATGGTTCTGATCATCCAGTACGCTGATGATACACTTTTTTTCATCGAGGGGGGCTTTGAGGAGGCCAAGGGCATGGCGATGGTTTTAGAGATCTTCTCTGAACTATCGGGTCTATCTAAGAATAATGCAAAGTCGGTGTTCGTTCCTTTCGGGCGCGCGGAGCAGCTTGCTGACAGTCTTGTGACGACTCTGGGCTCGGGGCGGTCCTCGCTGCCGCTCGAGTATTTGGGCACGCCTTTGACACTGGGGAGGGCTCGGATCCGCGATTGGCTGAAGGTTGTGGAGAAGGTTAAAGCAAGGTTGTCGGGCTGGAAGGCCACGGTTCACTCGAAGGGTGGCAGATTGGTTCTTCTGAAGTCCGTTCTCTCCTCCAACCCCATATATCTTCTCTCCAACAGGGATCGCCATATCGCGATATATCGTCGATATATCGGCGATATATCGGTATCGACAGGTCACCGATATATCGCCGATATGGACGATATCGGATATCGACAGGAGAAAATGCCTTGATGGGTACCGGGTTTCAGCGATATGCGTCGATATATCGCCGATATATCGGCGATATATCGGTATCGACATTGTATCGAAACGATATCGATACCGATATTTCCTTCCTTGCTCTCCAACCGAAAGATGCCTAAGGGGATTCGGCGCGCCTGGAGAAGCGGATGCGCTCTTTCTTGTGGGGTAATAATGCGGGAGGGAACAAGGGGAGGGGTGGGACGATATCATGCTTCAGAAGAGCAACGAGGGCCTGGGAGTGAAATCGCTGGAGCATATGAACGATGCACTTTTACTTAAGTGGGCTAGCAGGATCTGGGGCTCGGGGGATGACCTCGTTTGCGCTGTGCTACGTAAGATTTACGACGTTAGGGGAGCTCCGCCCTCGTTGATGGCCATCCTCACCGCCCCGACCCCATTCTGGAGGGGTGTGGTGAAGGCTTCTGTGAACAACATCGCCCTTTTTAGACCGGTCCTCGGGAGGGGAGACTCCTTTTCTTTTTGGGCTGACGATTGGTCGGGGGGGAGGGGCACTCTGCTCTCGGTTCCCGCAGTTGTATGCGCTTGTTGGGGAGAAGTTCTGCTCGGTCGCGGGTTGTTGGGTTGATGGTCTTTGGTGCCCAACCTTTTCCTCTAACCTCTCTGACCAGAGGTTCAAGGATTTCCTGCCTTTGCTGAAGGCCGTACGGGAGGTGGGGCCGCCATGTGGGGGGCGGGATCACTGGTGTTGGAAGGAGGGGACCTTCTTGGTCAGGGGGGCCTACGGTGCCATCTCCAGGCCTCCGTCAGCCAGCTCCGACATGCTTATTAGAGGTTGTGCTAATATTTGGGCTCTCAGGCTTCCTGAGAGAATTGGTATCTTCCTTTGGTTGCTCAGGAGAAAGAGGTTGATGACGAGAGATCGGTGCGTCAGACTTCTTGGGATTTTATCGGACAGGTGCATGATTTGTAATGATGCGATCGAATCGTGGAACATCTTTTTTTCTCATGCCCCTTGGTATCTCAACTATGGCAGGAGATGGGCTCAGACTGGTGCCGCAGCGACGACTTCCAAGCTTTCAGGGACTCGATCCACGCCAATATTAACAGATCATGGGGAGAGCGGTTGTACCCCATGGCCATTCTATGGGCGGTGTGGCGGGGGAGAAACCACTTGTTGTTCGCGGGCCAGCATTTTTACAAAGAAAATGTAGGGATGTTCGCTAAACGCTTGGTTGACGAGTGGGTCATGTAGCATTCTGGTTGTAGTGTGTTTTTGTTTTCCCTCCTGGCCTTTTTCCCTTTTTGTTTTGAATAAATAAATTTGGGACGGACACCACCGAGTATTTCCCCCTATCTTTTAGACTTCAAAAAAAATGTCCATACTGCTCCATGAAAACAGGATGTGATGACCAATAAAGACCACTCAAATCTATTCAAATAAAGTTGATATTAAGTAAATTAAAGGATTTAGGCACATATATCCATATTATTTCGATACGATATCGAAACGATCGGCCTTCTATCGTTGATATTTACAGTTTGGTCCCATGTCGATATCGATATATCATCGATATATCAGCGATATATCGTCGATATTTCCTTCCATGGGTCAAATCATACTCCCTTGTCTAAGACTCTAGCGAGGGGGGGTTATCTGTGCTCTTTCTTCGATTTCCAGAGACCATGGCTCTTGGAGGAATATTTCAGAGAACTGGTTGCAGAGCAGTGAAGTCTGTGGATTGGGTTGGCTCGACGACGGCACATATTTTTCACATGTTCGTGGCTTTGTGGAAGCTGTGGTGCGAGTACAAGCGGGAGTTATGGGACCATTAGAGCTCTTGTAGTCATGTGAGACACGAAGGGGTAAGCATGCTTGATAAAGGGGAAGACTATCGAATGTTGATTGAGGAGATTACGGAGAGGATTGGTTTCTAAGGTCTATCGAGGCGGAGGATAGGTTGGCTGAGAGTGGAGGCAAAAATCTAGGCAGAAATAGATCAAAGACGCATATGCTAATACCAAGTTTTTCCATGTGATAGTTAGCTGCAAACAACGTCGCAAACTTATTCGATTGATTATAGTGGACAAGGTTTGAGTTGAAGGGGACCATCAATTGAATAGGGCGTTCGCGGATAATTTTCTTAGGGTCTCCTGAAGAACTGGGGCAGCGGATAAAGGTGGCTCAGCACTAGGGCTCTATAACTTTTTATGATAAAAGTCATGTTCTAATACAGAGGTTTGAGAGGAAAAAAGTGAAGTCTGCAATTCTTGAGTTTAATGCAGATGGAGCACCTGATTTAGATGGATTTTTGACCTCCTTCTGTGAATTCTGACTGTGGTGGGTGATGATGTTGTGGAATTGATATATGAGTTTTCCCAGGGTTGGCTTGATATAATTAATAGAGCACTATCCGTCCAATTCCCTAAGGAGGTTTTAGAGCGGGGGGAGGACTTTCAGTCCATCACGCTATCCAATTGTCGTGGCACAGAATCTGGTCAAGGGAAGTTATGGATGACATTATTTCTCCAGAGCAGATAGTATTTATCACCCTGAGGCAAATGGTAGACAGTCTGATGGTGGACACAAAGAGTGCAGCAGATTGAAAAGGCAATGGTTCAGTTGTCTACTTTTGAAGGTTGATTTTTCCAAATTTTAGGATAGTGTCGATTGGCACTTTTGTGGACCGTGTATGCTAGGTGTGATTTCCCAGATATTTAGATCTCATAAATGATTCATGGTTTAAAAAATCGTGCCTCAAGGCACACGAGGCATACGCCTCGAGGCAAGGCGGAATAAACCCCAAAATGACCACCTCAATTGGGTTCTGAGAGGCGGCCACCTCAGCTGCTCGAGGCGGTCGAGGCGGAGGTGAGGCGGTCCTCAAGTCGTTTTTGTATTTTCAAAGTATTTTTTTATGTAAAGCATTTGTCCTTTTGGCAAATTCAAATATTTATAAAGGTCTAGTTTAGGATTTTAGCTTAAATTTGACCACCTTTGTGTTCATATTTACCATTATACATGTCCAATTATGCCAATAAACTCTTACTATTACACCCTTAAACATACGAATCTGCAAATACCATAGAAAACATTACCCGTAAACTTATTTTTAAGGAGTGGTGTCACAAAATAAGCTACGTAATATACCGAGAAGAACAAATGCATCTAGGTACCA
Source organism: Ottelia alismoides (assembly GCA_037367405.1). NCBI lineage: Eukaryota > Viridiplantae > Streptophyta > Magnoliopsida > Alismatales > Hydrocharitaceae > Ottelia > Ottelia alismoides. Next base: position 276,659 of record JAZKJV010003658.1, read on the forward strand.
AAATAGAAATAATACCCTTAATAAAAAATTCGCCGGGCGAGCTGCCCCCACACCCAATAAGTGGGGAGAACACCAGCTTCCCACCTAATCCCCCCCCCCCCCAACCTAGGTTAGATGGTTAGAGTTCGTGGGGATATCAAACAGACCCATTCTTTGATTTGATGGAAATTTAGTAAAAAGGCAAATATAATTGTATATCTTTTGTTTTCAGTGTTAATTTCTTTATAATTTCATCATATGTTATAGTGATATATATCATATGTTAGTCAGAATACATATGATTTCTTTACTATATATTTTATTTTGTATTTATAGGTATTTATCCTCATAAACTGAGGCTTACACCTTAATCACCTCGAAGCTACGCCTCCCCTCGATTCCAAAAAAACCGCCTTGTTCCGTTTCTAATTTTTTCAAACTTGGTAAATGAATAAGTGTGGCATCATAGCCTCCTATTAGTCGTTGGTGAATGGGGGCATTGTTAGAAAATAAACATGCGAAAGCGATAACGATAAACAGAGCGAAATAGAGAAAGATAAACATGGAACACAAGGTTTTAACGTGGAATCCTACTCCCTAAAGAGCGGGATGAAACCACGAGAGAAGGCCTCAAAGGGTCAGATTATGCATTGCACTTTCTCAATGGTTACAAGAGGTTTGGGGCTCCTTACATAGCCTCCCCAGAGCCTCCAAGTCCCACCACTGGTAGATGTGGGACTAAATAAGTGGATGGGGTAAATGGATCTTTTTCAGGATCTATTTACCCTGCTACAACTCATATGACGCACAATCAAATACTCCAATACTCCCCTCAAGCTGGAGCATGCAATGCTCAGCTTGGAGTCTGGATAAACATAAAGAAACTCAACTCACGCTACAGGACACTACGGACAATGTCAACTCAACGCGCATAACTATCGGTTGTTGTCGAAGACGTTGCTTCTCATATCGTGCAGGTGAGGAGGATGAACGAGCTGGAGTGTGAGTCTGTTGAATCTCTAATCTGCACCTGTCATAGTCACTGCAACTGGAAATGAATCTCCTCGTCGGAGTACTCTGGCCCGCCACAACATGTGGACAACTGCTCCATCTCTGAGAAAGGGGTGAACTGAAAAGAGCCGTGGAAGTGCAATCCTCGTCGGAGTCCACGGTCGCTGGAGAATGGAGTCTGATAGAAGTCTCCTCGTCGGAGAACTAGGTCTCTCCCATCTGACACAGAGAATGGTACTCTACTCTGGAGTACCTACGATAACACATGAAAACCCTTGCCAATATGGAATAGGGAATTGTCCTCTCTCTAGAGTCTCTATGGCTCACATGAAAACTCTGGTTGAAACAATCACAAGAATGATGGGGCCCACTACAAAAGATGGCGAACGTGTGCACATCTGAAAAGAAGACCGCATATTAGTGCATGTCTGAAACTGAGTCTCGGAATCTGACATCGAGTCTAACAAAATATCTGTAGAGTATGAAAATCGACTGGTCTGGAGAATATCTGAATCTGACCTCTGAATCTGGAACAAGACCTGTGACTCTACACCATACTCCCCCTTTCTCCCATACTTGTCGGATAATGAACATCGACGAAGTTGGGAGAAGACAATAAAATTGGGATGTGGCATGTGGCATTTACGAAACACAAGTTGGCATGTGGCATTTACGAACCACAAGCACAGTGCCCATTGGTTCCACGACCAACCACCTCACTTTCGTCTACTGTTGGAAGGGGGTATTATATGTTATGCCAAAGCTTCCTACTCACTTATGTTTTATAATAGACTACGACTTCTCAATTGCATTTTGGATGGATAATTGAACCGATTGTGAGCCCTTATCAGAGAGTTTCCCACAATTGTTTGCTATGTCTTCTGGTTGTGGCTTGTTGGTTTGGGAAGCTTGGGTAGATGGTGCATGGCCCCCAACCTTTCGTTTCGCCTTTTCATATAAATAACTTCCCGATTTTTTGGAGCTCGTGGAGGTTCTTGTCTCATCCGAAGGTCCCTGAGTGGGACAGGACCAGTAACCATGCGGGACAAAGATTTCTCTATGTAGCATACCTATCAGGCTCTAGATTCATCATCGATACCCATTCCTGGGAAGTTGGTTCATGACAACAGGTCATTTGCAACATGTGTGTTCCTCTACAAGTCAACAGATTCATGACAATAGGTCATTTGTACCCACTTAAATGGTATGGTGGTAGTACAGTGTGCCTACCACCCAAAAGACCAGGGTTTAATTCCCCCCTTGTGGGGGTTGCGTTAGGTAGTCGACAACCATCGTAAAAATAGTCGAATCTTTCAACATGGATTTGAGCAAGAATCCATGTAGCCGACCCTACATGGAAGGAAATATCGGCGATACATCGTCGATATATCGATATCGACATGGGACCGATATGGGCACCGATATGGTGATATATCCCGATTTTCAGGCATTTTCTTCACAAAGGCTCGTCGATATGGGCGATATTTCGACGATATATCATCGATATATCATCGAAATATCGTATCGATATGATATCGAAATGACATTGATATCGATATCGAAACGGTCCCTACTTATACTGGAGGCTTTGACATTTTTAGTTGTGATGTAGGAGACTATTGCCAAAAGGTGGTTAGCAATGATTTGGGAGATTACAACAGTTGCTCCATTTGTGAGGTGGATGTTGAGATAGTAGAACATTTCTTCTCCTGACAGAGACAATCAAAGGGTCAACATCAAAGCAATGTCATTCCTCGTGCTCAACTCCTAGTTGAATCTTAATGAGTCATGTTACGGCAATGACAAGTGCAGGGCAGGTCGAGTTGTTCATATATTAATGAACTAGAAGAGTATATATCTATAAGAGCCCTTGCCTTGGGCATTTTCGAGATCTTGCATCTTTGCCATCTTGAACCAGAAACTCCCATTGTTAGCAACTATCCATCATCTTTTAACAAAATGGTGAGAACATCCCAAAAACCCTCTCCACTCCCTGATCTTAACGTTAAACCTCACTCGGAAGTCATGCCCCCCTAGTATTAAGAGTTGTTGAGTGTATCATGCTAAATATATCGTTGCTTATGGTTCATAAGCAGTGTCTCATCGAGTCAAGGACACCATCAAATGATAGATTGTTGCTATTGTTCCTTCGCCCCATTTGCTTCTTCTTTCTTTCTCTACTATCATCTATGTTGCATCATCTTCTCGTCTTGTGCCTAATTGACTACTTCAGTGAAATACTTGAGTACCTCACAAGCATTGTACGACTTTGAACAAGAAGATCGAGACCAGTCATTCGAGACTAATAATAATCTTGGTAACTAGGACAAAAAAACTAGGTAATATAGACAATCAAATCAAGTCGCGCTCAACTTGAACTTCTGCAACGCAAGAGGCTAAAGCATATAAGCTCAATCAGGGATCGAGGCTTACTAGTTGTATCTTTCCGACCATGTTCCACGTAGAACCGCGATCTAGGGTCCTAGGTAGAATACAAGCAAGTCATAAAGCTACTAATACCTAGGTTGAGGTGGGCTTCGTGTTGGCTGACATGTCTGATGTAGAGGAATTTTTTATTGGGGCACGATTCAAATATATCAAATTGTGCAGTTATTTGGGCTCTAGATTGCTTGTAGCAGTGTAATCTTCCAAGGAGAGCAATTATATATAGAAAATGTGTTTCCACGTGAAAAGACTCTACTTGAGTCCAGAACTTTGTAAAATATAGGCGGACATCATTGTATATTTCACCCTTTTTGGACTCAAAAAAATGCCATCTTCCTTCTCCAACTTCTAAACATCCACAATGATTTTGAAGTATCAAGTTTTCACTTTTCACTTGCTTTCAGGTTTTTAAAGTTGGGTCTTTCCTAAACTCCTACGAAAACCTATTGCATAACTCTGGTTTATATGATAAAACGCAGCAAAAAAGGAGCTAGCATCAACAAAAACAGGTTGTAAAGCTAATTACTTGGGGATGTGGGGGCTGAGAATTACAATCACATGAGCAAAACAGAGTTGACTACTCATGGCATTATTACCTCTCAAGGGTTTGGTTCTTTCTAAGTTGCATGCGGGAAAAATTCAAATGCCATGCAAGATTTCCTGGGTACCAAGGCAAGGGCCTAATAGCTTCCACTTCGGACCCATGTGTTATCTGGCATCACGAAACCCAAAAGAAACCATCAGCATAACAGCAATTTCACACAATGTTCAAGAAATTACACCGAATTTACCTCAGCCTCCAAGGACTTCACAAATTCATTTTCCAACTGTGACTTTATATCCTGAAAAAACTGCCCACTGCAAAACAGAAGATAGAGGAATTGCATCAGAGATCTACAACAAAAAATTGCCAATATCCACTGGTTTAGATATAAGGAGGGAAAAACCAAGAAGTCCAGACAAAGAGCATCACTTACCTAGCATTGATCCTGAAGGCAGCAGGCAATGGTGTCCGCAGAGATGTGATAAACGTGTCCCACTCCTCAATCGGCACAATGCATTGCTCCTGCAGTAGCACGGAAACAAGCATTAGCAACTTAAGATCATTGTGAGTCTTGTGACACGGTATGATGATACTGGTAATTAGACTCAAGTATTCTATTTTCATACAGCACACTAAAAATAAAGGATTTTATGTTTCTCTGTTAAAATAATAATGAATATATGCTGATTTGAAAGAGAAAAAACGTCAGATCCATTGACCGGACTGTGCATTTTCAGGATATCCTTTTTTACTGCTTGTTACTATGTAGACCCCTTAAATATACTGAATGTTCTGGCCATGTTTGTACTGTATACCAATTAATAACTCGAGAAAAATTTAGAGTATTACGATTGAAAAAGGGAAATTTTAAAATATATTAAGAAAAATATACATCGGCAACACTACTTCTTATATCCGCTTTTATTTCAACAACCGCCCCATTTCTAATCGAACTCAATATACAATAAAAACGGTAACAAGATAACGCAACCATGATTGAACTATGCACAGGATCAGAAGAAGTGGGAATGAAGGTTGTTGGACCTTGTAGTAATCATCGAAGTTGGAGTTTTTGGTGGCAAAGGGCTGCCAAGAGGGGTTGTTGTTGTTGGGATTAGAATTGTTGTCCGCTGGAGGTTCATCTCCCTTCTTGCTGCCGTCGTTGCTGTACTTCCAGACGTTCTCTCTGCCCTCTTTGAAGTGCCTCCGCTGCGTGCGCCCGCGCTTCTGACCTCTGCCCATCACAGCGCACGACGGGGTTGCTGCTGTCGCCGCCGGTGCCCAAAGAGGAGTGGGAGAGGTGGACACTACAAGGGTTTGGGGGGTTTTCCTTGAGCAGAGAAACTGTTGCCGTCGTGTGGGGATCTTTACTTTCACGGCCTCTAGGGTATAACTTTTTTATTTGTAGTTCTTAAAGGACACATTGTTCCTTTATCTGATTATGTTCAGCATTGTTATCATTGAGTTTCTGTGGGTGTTTTATTCCTGGTACGGAGGAGTATAACTTGTTTTTGTGTTTGGTTAGTAGGTTAAGGATTGAGAGGGTTTGTGTGATGTGATTTATTTGAAATTTGAAAAGGTTGATAGTTATTATTATATGATTGTATTGAAATTTGAAAAATGGATAGTCGTTGTGATGTGATTGTATTGAAGTTTGGAATAGTAAGTAGAAGTTGACTATTTTATGATTTTTAGATAATATGATGGTATAATATATAATTTTTTTGATGGGAAGGGAGTGGATCCCACTAGTGGGTTAGGAATGTGGAGTTTTGGGGGTAACCCCCCAACCGAACAGGCCCTATAAGTTTTTAGTTCTCTTTGGAGGATACATGTTGTGTTTTGGTCCAACCAAAAATGCTGACAAGCGTTGTGTGAAGATAGAATGAATAATGCTAAGTGCTGAGACGTACATTTCTTCACATATTTTCTTCAAGAACGGGCATTCAAAAAGAATATGATATTTAATTTAGCTTCCACCTTAATAAAGCAGGCAATGTGATTCGATGCATAAACTAATCTTGGTCATCTTGTCCCTAGTTTGGGAGTCCGTTCAAAACAACTCTATACATGTAGCAAGAAAACTTTATTGCAAACCTAGAAGGCCACCAAAGTTGCAGAAGTTAATAATCGGCGCTCAGTCAGTTGAGTTCCTAATTAGAGATTAATTGGTAATCGGGCGACTAATCGGATTTAAACAAGCTTTAGTTGATTATGGATATTTTAATTATTTTAAACTGTATGAATCAATTCTTTGTACATATATTCTCATGTGTTTGCGTAGATTTCGTAACCATCGTCACCTCTCGATCGTTGTCTCTAGGCTAATGGCATGTCAAAAAAATTGCGACCATGTTTTTACGCAAGAAAATCGTTCCTAATGATGGCATCTTATATATTCAAATTTGGACAATGTCTTTCCATGCAAACCATAATACCTTTATTCGTTGCAATATTTGTATCACCATCACACTCCATGTGGATGAAGTATGGGTTCAAAAAAAGTTATAGGATCTAACGGTGTATCAAGTCTCCATTTAGACTTGAAGATAACAACGTCCATAAAAAATGTAAAAGATGATTCCACGTCATTGACAGATGACATTATCTCTTACTCGACCTCTTCAAGCCCTCCACAGACAAAGCCCATGGATGGGGCATCACTCTGCATCAATCAAACGTAATAAACGAACGAAAAGTGCAAAAATAATGATAGCAAGTGCGGTATGGTTCCAAAAGGTAGGACTGAGACCATGGAATGCGTTGCTTCTGCCTTTTTGGTTTATAACCAATTGTAATTCCTTCGCTCATTTGAGAAAAACATCAACCTCAACTTGTCAAATTTTGTCTTGATTATTTCAAGGGTGAGGAAAGTAGTTGCGAACATCGGTTGCCTGTTCTAGAAATATCTCTCTTGCTTATGGACTTCCACTATAGAAGGACATTTCGCGAGAGGCGGAGGATATCGATATCATGGTGCATATGTATTTACTGGGGTGTCGATGATATTTGATCGATATGTCAGTGATATATGTAAAAGTACTCAAATCGGCCCCATATCGACCTATTGATGAACCTCCATTTCATCACCTTTATTCTATCATTTTTACCTTAAGACTATAGCTAAACACGTGTAAATAACATTATTTTTGCAAATTAACTTTCAATTTATTGTACATAAATATAGTTTTTAATGCCAAAATTATATAATAAAGAAAAGGAATAAAATGCTAAAGGTATTTATGACCCTAAACTTCGAGACCTAAGCATCTTGATGATTGGGTCGATAAGGAATAAAGTAACGGGAGATAAGGGCCAAAAACACAATAAAACTCTCAATCTATTTTACCAGATATTGCATTTTTTGAACCCATTTTACTTTGTATTATTTATAATAAAGAAATTTAATACATGAAGTTATAGATAAAAATATATAGAAAAATACAAAATTGATTTCACGAAAAAAAAACATATAGTGTACTTTTTATACTCAAATTAAAAAAACAAAATCCAAGCATCTGGCTCAAAATATACCAGAATCACCTTTAATTGTATATAATTTATAATAAACGATTTTAATGAAGTTGGTTTCATTCAATTTGGAGTTAAGATGCAGAAGTTAAGTTTTTGACCTCTATTGTACAATATACCTATATATAAAAAAGGAGAAAGTATTATTTTAATTCTTTTATTCTTTGTTTTTTTATATTTTGATACTCTTGTAAATATTATTTATATTCTATTAATATAAAAATAAAATAAAGTAATAAAAAATACACTAAAATAAAATAGTATACAAAATACATAGATGAATACACTATACTTATACATATATTATATACCTTTATTTTTTTACATGTACATATTATATCAGAGATATATAACAAAATAATATGTTTGTATATGATGATAGGTTATAAATATATAAATTAAGAATATAAAATAATAATATCAAAATTCAAAAATAAAAATAAAAATACTCAATATATAGATAAATATACATATAAATAAACCCTAAAAAGTAAGTTATAATAAATTAATCTCTGAAAATAAACAAATAACATATTAAAATACTATATAAAATAATAAACATTTTTTTAAATTATTTATTTAAATAATTCATTTATTATTTTATTTTTAGTTATTTATCATTTTTCATATTATTTTGTCTGCGAGTGCATAGACGAGGCCCAATGGGGTGCTTTTGTTCGTTAACCCTCGATCAACTCCCCTGCCTCCTACTCCTGTAGCTTTAAAACATCATAACCTCCCACCCCCTTCTTCTCGAATCTCTGCACCGTGATACACTGCTCGAGGCTCTTGGAATTCTTCATGAGAGTTCTTGACAACACATTAATCATTCACGTGACCTCATTCCCTTCATTGTACCATCCTTGGTTCGTGTGAAAACCCTAGGTCAAGATTGCCTTTTCACTCGTTATATATATTTTCACCACTCACCATTTTTTGTGATTTGGTTCCCCTCAGCACCTTGTCTTCCCCTCAGATCTTTCTCTAGGTCTTGAGCTTGGTGATAGTGAGCTCGGTTAGGTGTTCTTGTACTGTGGAGGATGACATGGAGGTGGTTCTCACCATCTTTGGTGAAGCCCACCTTCGAGTTTCCCATCTCATGGCTTCCAGCCACTCGAGGTAATTTTACTTATTTTTCTGGTTAGATTTAGTTCTTAGGATTAGTTTTATGTTTTTATTTTGCGTTTTGAGTGCTCGATTAGCCTAGCTTAGGACTTAACCCTCGTCGGAACATTTTCAATATGATCGATCAACTTTGTGCACCTGCTCGATCAGTGTTATTTTCTGTAGTTTTTTAAACATTGACAAATTTTAAATTATAACGCGACATCTCTATTAGCGTCCAACAACTATTCGTCTATCTTTTTAATCCAATTAATATCCCTTTTTCACAATACGACATACACAACTAAGAATGAAATATTCATATCCATTCAAGCAAGGAAAGTGTATCTTTTGGGTGCTATTTGTGTGCTCTTCATTCATTTATGACTCCTATTCGCATTCTTAATAGATATATTCACTCTCGAGTAGATAATAAGCTCAGCATTTGTTAAGCTTGTGATATTCATGCTTATTGCTAATCAGTATTCTATTCTAGTATATTAAAAATAGGTACTCGAATCGTGGATTCCTTTCTCTATGAAAGATAAAAATCTTTCATTTGGGATTTGTCCAAGTAGGGGTACATGTCCAAGTGGCATGCTTCTTGTTAGATACCATGTTACTTGTATGGTATGGTTGTACAATATTTATATGGTAGCATGCTAGTTGATGTGATATTCCAACATTATATACTATCGTCTCTTCAAAGAAGTTCCACAAAGTTGGTTAAGAACAAAGTTGAGAAATTTCTATTAGAGAAAACCTACATTTGAGAAGATCAGAACATATTTTGTGAAGGATCAGATTGCATTTAGAGGAGGTGTATTCCATGGGATGGAAATGCTAGTGTCCTCAACCTGTGCCATTTTGTTAGACATACGAGAACACCGTTTTAGAAAGTGCACAAAGCAAAGAGTCCTCTGTGATGGCCAACCCATGCTAAGGATGCATTTTTTACAAGGAGTTACCATGTATGTTTGAAAATGGAAGAGATTTATTGGTTCCAAAGATTTGATGCCTATGAAGCATGGGTTCAAGTATGTAAGATACTTGATACTGATTAAGGTTTTGACTCAAAATAGAGTTGATCAATAATTTGATCTGATTTGCAACATAAAGATGTTTTGGACACATTATGATTTATCTCTATTATAATTATGTGAATGCACGGGCAAAATCGTGTAACCAAACAAGGAAGATCAACAAAAGAAGAAGAACATTGATCAATGAAAATCACTCTTTATGAAGCACTTATAGTATAATCCGTATTTCGAATAATTTTGTCATCTCCATATTCATAATTTTTTGGTTTTTTACACTTGAGTCCTGTCTGCAAATACATTTATACTCCTACTTTTTTACAATAACTCTTGGAACCCTGTATTCTTACAAAGTTCACCTAATGTTCTTCCGTTAATGTAATACAAGGGTATGGGGGCAAAAACAAAAGGGCAATATTGTGTTTTGTAATAATACATGGGCATTATTGTTATTGCAAAAAAAAAGATACACAAGGGTAAAAACAAAAGGGCAATAGTACTATGGATTTCGTAAGAATACATGGGTACTATTGTCATTGCAAAAAAAGGTCGGGGCATGTGTATTGCAGAAACTCGAAAGGCACATGTGTATAAATCTCTATATGTTTGTAGAGTTTATTTGGTTGCAACCCATGATGTAACATGTGTCTGAGTTAATCCCCATCGGGGTATTAACTTTAACGGCGACAACTTGAAAATAATTTCCAGAGTAGGTATATATCGACACACCGTTTGTCGCTTCGTGTTCCATGTGCGGCAAATGATTTGTCGTGCTATATGGACGGCAAAATCTGGATTCCCCGCCCCCTCCCATCCGTTCATGTGCCACGACAAACCGTTTGCCGCGTGCGGAACACGAAGCGACAAACGATTTGCCGATATATACCTACTCTGGGAAATGTTTTCGTACCATCCCCATTTTGGATATATTTTTTTCTCTCTCCCACTTGTGGTAAACCTCCCCCCCCATGTGTTTAGACCGGAGTTAGTCTCATCTCCACACATGCATACCTGGAAGTGAGTCTGTTATTTTCTCTACCATCATATTTCCAAACAACCTTCGAATAAATAAAGTCAACATTAAAACATAGTTTTAATTTCATATAATCAATATAACACATAAATTATATGATATTTACCCTTTCAAATCTTCTAATTTTTCTTCATGAAAAAGTTATTTAAGACTTAGAATTGAGCTTGATCCAACCCAACCTAGTCCTGCAATCAAACAAAGTCTGAATAATATTTTTTTATTAAAAACTACTGAAGTCCATCACTTGTTGTCTTTACTCAAACTGTTTTATTGAGTAAATAAAAAAACACATGCAACTTTCTATCTCACATGGGTGGATTTTCTCAAATGAGGATCTCTCTTTATGGATATTAAATATTCCAGTTGATTAAGCTTTATTATAACTGCTCTAGCTTAGATAACTATAGAGGTTGGTTTGCCCAATACGAAAAAGAAAGAAGGGTTTTTATTACTTATATTCTTTTTAACTTTTGCAATATCAATTATGTCACTTTTTTTTAATATCACTTATGTCTTATTCTTGCAAAATTCACAGTTATCTCCCTTCCCCAAGGGCTTATTTGATTGCCAGGTTACTTGAGGGTAATCTGACATATACCCCATGCTTTACCCCTGCATTCTTGGGTTGGAAATAGTTGTATGAACTGTAAAATTTCTTTGTTGTAATATTTTTTAATCACATTCAAAATAGAAAAACATAAAATTATATTATAACCATTAAAAAAGTTAAAATAGCACATAATCAATGTCGCTTCACATCATTTTATCATTCCAACCCTCCTAACCATTCAAACAACTACTATTCACAAGATGATATCCCAACCCAACCCAGTTACCAAGCATGCCTTAGGATTTGTTTGATTACTGAGATGAGGTGGGTTGGGGTAACCTCATGTGAATATTAGCTGTTTGGATGGTTGTGAGGATGGAGAGGGGTTGGAATAGGGAATGTGATGTGATGTTACCTTAATTTGTGATAGAAATCCAACTCAGAAATGTAAGGGATACAGTGGGATATCCTGTGATAACATGGTAACCAAACAGAAGCTTAAGGCATGTTTAGTTGGAGGTTTACCCCCCAAAACTCATTATTTCTCTCACTTGTGAGGCACACTCCTCCTCTCTTTTTTTATACATTAAATAAATCATTTCTCTTTCATATGTACCATCAAAAAATAATATACTATACCATCATATCATCTAAAAATTATAAACTACTGAACTTCTACTCACTTTTCCAAACTTCAATACACTCACATCACAATAATTACTCTCTTTTTCAAACTTCAATACAATCAACCCCTAACCCTATATCCAAATACGAAAAACACAAAAATGATTAACCCTCCTCCAATTTAACTTGGGCTAACCTGACAATCAAATGCACCGTAAGGGTTGCTTTGTGGGGGAATAGTCCAAGAATAAGGGTACTATTCCCCTCACCGATGTTGTACGACTATTCTCCATCATCTTCATCAACAACCTCGCCTCGCCCACTCCCGCAGAATAGAGGGGGATGGCTTATTCCCCTCCCATCCAACGACTCTCCCATCCCGCCATCTCCCCTACCCTCTCTCGTGTGGTGCTCCCTCCTTTGACCATGTTAGGATTAGAGTCAAATTAGGATTAGGAATCTTAATGGGGTTGGACTTCTAATCCTATTAGTTATTGAGTTGTATTCTATGTAGTCTTATTGGGAATATGACTATGTGGTTGTATTTGGGCTATATAAAGATGGGGGTGGAGTGATTGCTGAGCTCGATCTCCAGCTACGTATTCGACACCTTTGTCTACAGAGTACGCAATGATCCCCTATTTTTGTTGGTTTCTTTACGTTTGAATCTTTGGACTTTTTCTTGAATTCCGTTAGTCCTCTCTTTCGCTACATTTTCAGTTTAATGAGCCGGATCTTCGAGTCGGGACGTTGGATTCCCTTCTGGCTCTAAGCGATGACCTCGTAAAGGCGAGATTTTCCTCTTCTTAGGTGATTTCTACGGGAGCTTGAATGTGGATGTTTGGATGTTCTGCTAGGTTTGTTGCAATGGAATAGCTTCGCACAAGCTTCAGTGGCAGATTGAGGAGCTGGAAAAGGTGTCTGATGGGAAGGGAGGCACATCGACAGTCTCGACATGATTATTAGAAAAAAATCGATTTTGGCACTTTTCTCAGTGTTCAATCTATGGTCAAAGAGTTGATTGAATTTTGTGCAGTTTGTTTAGATGAACTTAGGTACCCATAGATGTCAGAGCTTAGGGAGATTAAGGATGTCATGCATTTGCAAGTAAGGTTGATCGTTACATTTTAAGTTCAATCTGTTGCAGTTGCAGATGCTGATTGATCAACACTTTTGGATTTAAGGGGATTGTGTTAGTTTTACATTGGTTGAGAGAAGAGAACTTTTTCTTTTGCGATGGGAAATCTCAGTTTCTTTGTTTTGTATAGAAATTTTATTTTGTTGGACAATATGTGGACAATATGTTCTGACTTGTGACATTTTGCGAACTTGAATTGTGATTTTTTTAATATTTCATCTTTAGTTGTTTGCAACCTTTCAGCTTTGTTGTCGAAGCACTTGTGTGTGATAAGTATGCGGTGATGTAGAATGCATACTCCATCTGTATGATCTTATGAAGTGTTAATGTAACATCTCGGGCTTAGGTCCCCGACCCAATATTGAGAAAAATTTACTCTGACAACTTGTTGGGTTCGAAACCAAATGGATTCGTTAATAACCATTCAAAATGCTTAAGCTCAAGTTATCAAGTAGTAATTCCCATCACTTGTAACCACTCTCACACTTTGTGAGTTTTAGATGTGTGACTATCTTTGGAGGTAACACCTATACTCCAAAGATAGTCCCACATCTAAAAATCACAAAGTGTGAGAGTTCGTTATAAGTGATGGGAATTACTACTTGATAACTTCGGCTTAAGCATTTTGTGTGGTTGTCAACTGATCCATTTGGATCCGAACCCAACAAGTTGTCAGGGCCACTTTTTCTCGATAACGGACCGGAGATCTAAGCCCGACACATTACAAATGGTATCAGAGCTAATTTCCCTCTGATAGTGGAATGGGCTACCCGAGAGGTGGATCCACTCTTACGAAGAGAAAGGAGGAAATGGCTATCCGGAGCATGCATCCGCCACTGTCACTGGGAAAGTGATGGATCATGTCGCAACGAGGGCATTGCGAATATAAGCGGGGGAGGTTGTAACACCCATATCTCAAAATATAATCCCACATCTAAAACTCGCAAAGTGTGAGAGTGGGTTATAAATGGCGGGAATTACTACTTGACAACTTAGGCTTAAGCATTTTGGGTGGTTGTCAACGGATCCAATCGGGTCCGAGCCCAACAAATTGTCAGGGTCAGTTTTCCTCGATAATGGACCGGAGACCTAAGCCCGAGACATTACAAATGGTATCAAAGCTAATTTTCCTCTTATAGCGGAAAGGGCTACCCAAGATGTAGAGCCACCCATACAAAGAAATAGGAGGAAATGGTTACCCGGAACGTGCAGCCGCCATTGTCACTGGGAATTAGTGATGAGCCATGTCGCAACGAAGATGTTGCGAATATAAATGGGGGAGATTGTAACACTCATACCCCCAAAAGATAGTCCCGCATCTAAAACTCACAAAATGTGAGAGTTGGTTATAAGTTGTGGTGATTACTACTTGATAACTTTGACTTAAGCATTTTGGGTGGTTGTCAATGGGTCCATCTGAGCTCATACCCAACAAGTTGTCAGGGTCAATTTTTCTCGACAACGGACCGTGAACCTAAGCATGAGACGTTACAATTAAACTTTAATAAAATGAGACAAATTATCCCGTTGCACATGTGCATTGTGTGTTTATTAGTGAGTGATTCTTTTTAACTATTCTGTTATTGATGTATCGGGCTGGCTAAGACTACTTTCAACCAACAAATTTAACTAACTTACGAAGCTTATTCCTTATCCTCCATTTGTCAACCGAATGGAGAATGACACTTACCTACCTTTATTCTACTTTATTCTCCATATTCCTATCTTTCCAGCCGAACAAGAATAGACCTTTATTCCAACTTATTCTTCAAACTTATTCTCGAGCCGAACGCCCCCTTAAGGTAAAGCAGAAGCATCATAACTAATATTACAAAAGAGTAAAACTGTGAATTTCGTAAGAATATATGGACACTTAAGAAAAAAGAGCATAACTGATATTGCATAACCTAAGAAGGGCACCGCTAATAAAAACCTGAAGAAATAAAGAATTGGCTAAAGCTTGGATTCTAGGGGAGGGTTCCATTCAAGATCGTATTCCCCTTAAAAGATCTCGATTCAAACGACACCAATTATTGGACTAAAAAAAACAAAGCAACCCCACCTATGAATCTACGATCATTCCTTCCATCAAAGAATTGTATAGAGATTGATGGGAAACAGACAACAAGCTGCGCCGACAATCTCTTGTGGCTGACAAATCCAATTAAAAATATACACCAATCAAGAATTGAACTCGGGTATGTACAAATGAAAATTTCATTTTTCCCCCACTCTATTATTTTATATTAAAAAAGTTGGATGAAAAAAATTTCTATTCCGGGAAGAATCAAAGGTGGCCTTTTCCATATGCCATCAAAAACACGCCCCATTAAAAAAATCCTTTAAAAATACTTAATTAAAAAGTATCGTCTTTTCTTCTTTCCAACAGGAATATATATATATATATATATATATATATATATATATATATATAGAATAATGGGGCTGCCCCTTGCGGGCAGCCAAGAATGGCTGCCCCCGCGCCGTTTCGGCGTGTTTTTTAATTTTTTTTGAAAAATCTCGCCGTGTAAATTCATCCCTATATCCCTCCTCTACGTCATTCGAATTTCGTCAGAAACAGAGGCTCCTACGGCCTCCATCGAGATGTTGTCGATTTAAAAAATCATGTTACCGTTAAAATATGTCTGTCTCGATGGAGGCCGTAGGAGCCTCTGTTTCTGACGAAATTCGAATGACATATAGGAGGGATATAGGAATGAATATACATGGCGATATTTTTCAAAAAAAAATAAAAAACGCGCCGAAACGGCGCGGAGGCAGCCATCTTTGCTGCCCGCAAGGGGCACCCCCATTAATATCTCTCTCTCTATATATATATATTTCAGTTTGTTGCATGCATGCTCGATGACGTCTGTGGCCCTCGTTCTGGCCATCATTTTCAGCAGTTATTTTCATATACTTATTGGAGTCAAATGCGACCTGTCAACTAAATTATTTTTGATAAATTACAAAAAGAATTACGAAATTTGGAAGAAAAAGAATCCCTATAAAAGGTAATATTTTGATACTTCAATATCAGTACTATAACATTTCATTAAGAAACTTGACCTATTATCAAAATGACAAAACTGCCCATATGAACATCCTCTACGTAATCCAACGTCAAAACGAGTATTATTTGCAATTATATCTCATCGATTTGTTTTTGTTATTATCACCGTCAGAACTTTGAGATAATGCCATACTTATCGAAATTTTAATTGAATCTTCTAGATTACATCAGTAAAATAGATTTGTCGTTTTAATAGGAAAATAATATATCTTGGACAAAGTATAAAAATACTGAAATTATACCACAAATGTTACCTATTTACAAGGGCCATTTTTTATTTCCCCAAATTTCATTGTTCGTAATTTGCACACGAATCGTTCTAGAAAGTTGTATATTTGCAAGATATAAAAGACAGCCCCCACTAACTTTCTCTTTATTTCTCATCTTGTTGAGGACATCATATATTTTTACAAAACTTTGATATCTGGAGCATTCACTGAAACAATTAGCTCTTATAACAGCAGATTTATTTAAAATCGTGTTTAGAAGGATAGCCTGATGATCTGAAAAATAATGCGACTATTATATATCTTTCTTTATTCACAATAACAATCACTGACAATGACGATGTAGATTACAACATTACAACAAAATTGAGCTGTAGTGACGTTTTTTTTCTTTCAAAATCCACCAGTAAATTGGTCGTTGTTAAATATATAACGATGATATTATTCATTACGAAATGATTTTTTGTACTCGAAATTAACGACGGATATCATATATGATGTTATATCATTAGCAATGGTCTACATAGCGACGCTTATCCGTTGTTATTTTTCAAGCTTCTAATTATTCATCGCTAAATTTGAACTAAAAAAAATAGCGACGATTTGTTGATATTTTAAAAAACAGCAATGGATAAGCATCGCTATATGGACCGTTGCTAATGATATAACGACATATACGATGTTCGTTGCTAATTTCAAGTACGAAAACTCATTTTGCAACTAATAATATCGTCATTATGTATTTAACAACGACTAATTTAATGATGGATTTTGAAAAAACTGCCACTATAACTCAACTTTTTTCTCGAAAATATACACTCGTAAATAATACATGAGGTGCGGTTCACAAGGAGGATCTCTCACAAGATAACGAGATCCCAGTTCTTGTTTTATGCATATTTCTCCTATACTCAGATGGATGCATGCATATATACATATGACTATATGTATTTTTACAGATATGGATACGTGTATCCGTGTATTACTGAATTGTTTTACATAAGTATGTACGTACATGCATGTGTGTATATAAATATGTTAAATGGTTATACATTAATATATTGATAGAAGTTATTTTTAAATGTAGGGAGAAAATTGTATGTGTTTAAGGTAGTTAATTATTTGTTAGGCAAGTTATTCATTTATGACACTTTGTATTCTTTTTTCCATTATATTAATAGATTAGCAATTTCAGTTTAGTTAGCCATTAATTTCAACTCGTTATCCATAATCTTTGGCAGTTTAATTGCTTGAACCTTCAAGATAAATATCACTATAGCCTTTCTTCGAATTGGACCTCTTGAACTCCTACTACGTACTGCATTCTTTGACACCAACTCATATATACAACTCACTCTTTTACATGTTATATGACATGTCTTTTCTATGTATATACTGGCTTACGTGCTACCCCTATTTTTGCAATGGACATGTAAGCCTATAGCAAGTCATTTAGTAATAAACTTATTTCACTAATATCGTTTTATATTCGAACAAAACATTAAATTTCCATGAATAATCATGTGGTCTTATAAGACAGGTTATGCACAATGGCCACTTTGGATGGTTAATGATTTACAGAGATATATCAGGATAACCAATGTCCTGTTGATGATCTGAATAGTAACATCTAGGATACAACTAAAATCATATAATAATATCCAATAATACGATATCTTGTCTAAGAAGAGACGACAATGTTCTGCATACACTGATGCTGAATTGATACTCTTGATCAAAGTCCTCTATATAAGTACAGAGACTCGATATTACATTAGTCAAGTTAAAAGGTAACTTGGCGAGATCAAGATATATGGCTTGCAATATCATGAGATGGATGATTATCCTTTTACCACGGACATACATATCTATATATCTGAATATGCATATTTAGAAGAACATTAGTTTGATGTTTTGACAAGGTCTATATACCTACAAGTTGATGTGTACGAGGATATAAAAGATATGTGATTTCTTAAAGATAACATACATGTTTATATACTATAAAGTTAGGAGACAAAGTGCACTAATGAGATATCGAGGTAGAACAAATTCCCATAGTAATCCTATTTTGGAAATATGATAAGAATACGATAACATTAATGCATGCTTTTGAAAAATATATAATTGATGTCGAGGTTCCATGGTCAATTGAAATATCTTCTACTTAACCTTCGATGGTAATAGAACATGTGGGAACACTTACTTTAGGTTATCCATGTCCTCAGGTATGTGGGATGCAAGAGTATTGGAAATACTCAAGGTTGGTGCAATCGTAATAGGTTATATTTTATGATGCTTTCAATGATTAAGTATGATGGATTTTGGTAGCTCTTCTTACATATAAGTTGAATGAGATAAGATTGGATTAAATCTCCATTCAATAAACCTAAATAAATTTAAAATATTTTGGATAATAGATCTGGATAGTTCATATTGATTAGTGATATGACTAAACTTGACTTACAAAGTTGCAACACTTAAGCCTTCATTACCACTAATATCCAATTCGGTTTGATATTAAGTTACTAAACATAATTAATAATAGTTGCACATTAATATCCTTAAGTATCCACGTATATTGCATAAAAGAAGTTGCTAGATATGTTTGGTATATATTTGTCCACATATACTACTATATATGATTTGACTATCGAAGACATGAATTGTGATATCCAAGTATGTTTGGATCATCAGTGGATCATATGACTTGGATCCATATGGTGTGGATAGTTCTATGGGTCCAACATATCACTATCCAAAAATGACTAAATTAAGATATCTAAATTGAACTTGAACTTTCCAAGTATATTTGAGGCATGAGTTGATGTTGTGAATTTGATTCATAATAATCATGGATATCACTATTTAAGAAATCATTAGATATGATTATCGCTGACTGATAAGATTATTTTTTGAATTTTACTCAAAATGAAAGTCATGGATAAATATATGTGAATTTGATTCACAGCCTGAATTAATTATTGATTCACACGAATTGAATTAAGAATTTTCAATTTGATTCACAACTGATTCAAATTGATTGGCATTGGGTGATAGCAGAACTGGACCCTAACCAACTTAAGTAGAACAACTCTCTCTTTATAAAGAGAATGTGGACATACACTAGAATTCCATTTTAACCATAGTTGCCCCCCTTCATCTCTGTCACCACCTCTCTTATAATCATCCCTCTTCTTTCCATATCCTCCGTTACTAATGCAATTCTTCTTCAAGGAGAAGCAATCAGGTGCGCGTAGGGCTGCTAATCGAATTGAACATGTTCGTATTCGATTAGAGTTCATCCGATAATAGTTCGAAAAATGCTCGTTCGTTTCTAAACGAACTGGACATGAACTTCAAATTTTACTTCGATAGCTTAACGAACCAAACATAAATATAATGTATGTTCGTTCGATAAAAGTTCGAGTTCGATATATGTATATATGTTTGTATTTGTATGTGTATGTTTGTATTCATACACATGATAAATTTTGAGGTTAAAGAAATCATGGTATTTATTGAGCTTTGTACCAATTTAATTCGAATAATTTCTTTTTTCACTGCCTATCGAACCTTATTTTCGAACTCAAGTTTTGAACTTGCTCATGTAAACAAGTTTTAGTTAAGTTAAATAGCTAATGAACAATTATCGAACCAAATTCGAACGTTCATTTTCTAAACGAACTCAAACACATCCTATCAAATCGAACTCAAACTTTCAAACTTCCTTATCGAACTGATCTCGGACATAGGTTCGTTCGTTACAGTTCGGTTCAATTAGCAACCCTAGGTGTGTGCTTTGAGTGCGCTTAGAGGATGGCTCACATGTGACGTTGATCATGGATTCTAGTGAGAAGAAAGTTCTTAGAAGATTATTAAGAACATGTAGAAGGAGAAGAAGATCTCTTAGTGGTGATGGAACTATGTGTTTCATCAATGCACCCACATGTGCAATGAGCATGTAATAAAACATATGGTAGAAGACTTATTTCATTATATGTTCAAGCATCTTCTGTTGGTAAAATTCATTATTTCTTATGATGTGTGGAATGATATATATAAAAGTTCTATTCAATGCGGTTTCATCGCAATCAAAGTTTTCGTTCCTATATGCACATATGATGGGTTCTTCTCTACAAGTATAATTCATGTTTTTTGTATATTTCCATGATACGCAATATATGACCTCCATCACCATTCTTGATTTCATATTTCTTACTACTTGTAATGCATGAACGAGATCCATAAGACAAGACATCGGGGGATGCTCTTTTTTTTAAGTGGATATGATACTAAAACCTAGGCTTTTGAGGAGGTGTGTCTGAATTATTTATTATTTTAAAGATTGTTATACATGTTATTGAAAATTTCTTGTTTTCTAGTGTCCAAAGTCAGATAGATAAACTGTTGGTACCATTATTTCCATGCTTATGCCTTCACCTCCTTCACCTCCTTCTATCAATCATGACAAGTCCTCATTATGCTCTAACGAGGAAGAGAAGACTCTCTTTATTTTCATTTTCATTTCCCCTTCGAAGATGTTGGCTAGGGTCTAGTATAAAATTGTCACCAACAAAAGAGGGTAGTTACAAATAGGTCAAGTGAATTTCATTCCCCAAATAGAATTGACTTTCATTCGTCCTCACTATAACACCTTTCGATTTTTGGGTCGGAGGATCTCATTTTTCGGTTGAAAACATCTTTGTAGGCGTGCACTTTTCTTCATTCGACAAATGATGCCAGTTAGACTCAAAGGGGTGACTATTCGTAAAAGAATGAATAGGTTGGTGGTTTGTTTACGAGGTTTTCCTTCGAACAAGCTATGGAAAACCTATCTTGGTTTCTACTTCATCATGGATGTGTGTAGTAGCACAACGGTATGGCTCTATGATATGATGAAAGGAAGATTGAAGATTTCAAGCATCATCTGGAGTATGGACAAGTCGGTTGCGCCAGGTGAAGTAGCATATGATATGATTGAGGTTTTCTCGTCCCGCCCTCTCTTTCATTTGTCTGACAACGAAACTGTGTTGATTCACGGTTGCAGGGAAGAGCTCGATCCGATTTTACTGGCCTACACCGAGCAAGGGTCGAGCTTAATCGGATTCCAACCCTACCAAATAACATTTCTTCTTACTATAACTTTTAGGAGATTTTTCCCGTTGAATCTTCGTTTCTTGATAATACCGATATGTTTTCAACATCCATAATATATCATTCCACGGTCGTCTCTATCTGTATTCGTACGTCTAGTGTTTCTAGACTGTATTTTACAAAGATTGTGGCCAAATTACAAAAAATCATACGTCTATGGTTAATTGGATAATATTCAGGACTGGTGATGTAAAAATCCCATAAAAAATAATTCTCTTGGGAGGAGAAAAAGTTCATGAGAGAGCTTGAGATCAACGGTGGAAAATTCCCGTGTTGTGATAGTGGTCCAATACAAGCAAAGGACGTGAGCCCCAATGTTGCCCACGCCGCTTTCGAGCCATCGGATTTGATTGTTTTTTGGACGGATCGCCACTTTGAGCCGTCGGATTTGATTTTTTTGGACGGGTCGATTGGATCTGTCCAACCAAATACCATCGCTTGTATAGTTTAAACGATGCGCCTTTCCGAGCGCGTCATCGTCACGCCAAAATGGGAGGCAGACTGCAGAATTTGACTTTTCTCTTTGGGACGCGTGCTTCCTAATTTAAAGCGGCATATTATCCTTTTAAAATTAGGATATTTACACCCATAACTTAAGCAATTTCGTAACCCTGCATAATTTTGAATTACATTAGGAACCATGAATAGTCACCCCATCTCACACATGTAACTCTTCGTTAGGTTTGTTCGTTAATCCACTAGATCATTGGGTTAATCTAAACCATGATCTATCTAATGGTAATTAATTTTTTTTTAAAAAAACTCATCCTCCTTCCTCCAATCATCCCCTCCTTCCTCTCCCTCCAATGACCCACCAAACACCTCCACCTCTTCCTCCCTCTAGTCGCCTTCGCTTCCTCTTTTAAACTCCTCCTCCTTGTTCGCCCACCCTCTCCCTCCTCATCCCGGCCTCCTCCTCCACGTCATCTTGTCCTTGCAATCACCCGTCCTTGCCCTCCTCCTCCTCCTCCTCCCTCTAGGTCACCGCCCCTCATCTTCCTCCTACCCGACCTCGTCCTCTTCCTCCAGGTCCCTCCAACCCCTCCGCTTCCTCTCCGACCTCCTCCTCCTCCAAGTCCTCTGCCCTCCTCCTCCTCCCCAATCTCCTCTTCTCGGGGTTCTCTGCCATGCCCTCCTCATCCCCGGCGGTGATGGGTTCCTATGGAAGAGAAGGAAGGGGAGTGGCATCATTTGTAATTACCCTGAACCTAAAGGGTGAAAATGGTCCACATTTGACGGATACCGTCAAAGATAACGAAATCCGGATGGGTGTTAAAACAGGGTCATCTCATGTAAGAGTTAAGCACTATTTGTGATTCCTGGTGTAATTCAAGATTATACAGGATTATTTTATATAATTATGAAATTACTCAGGATTATGGGTGTAAATATCCCTTTAAAACTTTGGTATAATGCATAAAGGAAAACTAATTCGGATACTTTTATCAGGACCGAGGTTTTATTCAAACTCATTAGCAACACACAAAATGCCGAAAATCAATTTGTCTTGTAGTATTTTTTCACAATTTATACACATTTTTCGTATTTTGAAAGTATTTTAGTTGAGACTGCATTAAAAATCTTTACATTTATATTTACAACATCCCCGTTACACACGAACCTCTTTTGCCTTCAGTCAAGCTATTGATTCTCTGGCATCAGCCTAAGCATCTTCTCGCGGAATCAGCGCAGACTCCCCCGCTTCGGCATGGCCTACTAAAGCACCGTCGGGTCTGACCTCGCTCGTCCAACTCTCCTTGACGCTTAGCTCACCTGAGCTTGACCGCGAACCAACTATATATTCGAGCCAGTAGAGCGTAGACGAGGTAAAAGAGCGAGTCTTATGTTGTGAGACATCGATGTGAGATTATGTTTGTAGTGTAACGCAGATTTACAAATATACCTTTGATCACAATTATTTTACTTATATGCAAACCTTTCCTTTGTGCTCTCTTCTATCTTCGTGTGACAACACCTCCCTATAAAGCACGGGTTATCTTTAGGGCATGTTTGGTTATTGGTTTGGACTTGATTGGGGTATCCTCCTGCAGAGGGTTGGGAGGGTTGGAATGATAATTTTGATGTAATGTGACATTGATCATGTGTTATATTAACTTTTTAATGATTATAATATGTTTTTTATGTTAATAAGTGTATTTGAACGTGGTTAAAAATCATTATACTAAAAAAATTGTAAAGTCAATACAAGTAATCCCAACCCACGAATGCAAGGTTGGAACTAGAGGTATGTCAGGGTATCCCAGTATACCTTGGCAACCAAACATGCCCTTAGGGCTTGCTCTTTGGTGGAGTAAAAAAAGATAACTCGGATTATCTTCCTTTTTCTCATATTTTTTTTTGTTTTTGAAATAGTCGTTCTCCTTCCTTACTCCACAACTATTCCTTAATAGCAATCTATGTTCTTCATTGACAAATATTCTACTTCTCCTTGTCCCTCTCCCTTTAAACAATGATTACTATTAGTTATACAATAACACTGCATATTCGATACCAATGACTGCAAGTTCCACATTATCAAAAATAACAAAGAAATAAGGAACATGAACAAACTTTGAGAATATTCCAGAGGCGTGCAACATGAGATTATTCCACGAGCCCAAGCTTGCAAATGCTGCAGCACTACTTTGGCACGTCCTCCATTCCCATTTCTACAATAAAAATACCACTGCTGCTCAAATTCCATCATCTCCTCACCATCTCCACCCCTCTCTCTCCTCCTCTGTGTGTGCAAGAGAGAGAGAAAGGAGTAGATTCGTCTGCACACGGTTTCTGATCTCCCTCCTCTATATCCTAGTACTTCTGCCACCAAACAACAGGGTAGAATCTCTGCCAACGTTTGCCAGAGAGCGGTCCTCTCCAAGAGCTTCACGGTCCTCTTCCGGTGAGTTCCCGAGTCCAAGTTCTAGTACTTTTTCCTGTTATGGATCACTGGATCTCGCTTCGAGCAGCCTCAATTCGATCCCCGAGGTCGATCCGGAGCAGAAAGATCGGATCTTGAGCTGATCCGCAGCTCCGGCAGGTTGTTTTGCTAGTTGGGTAATCCGGTTTCTAGCAAAAAGAACTCCAATTTGGAATTCTCAAGTTGGATCTTTTTTCCCCTTCTCTCTGGAAGTCAACTTGTTTTGAGAATCTTAATGAACTTCGGGTTCTTAATATACAGAGAATGTCGACAATTGATATCGAGGGAATACTGAAGGATCTCCCGGACGATGGGAGGGTGCCGAAGACGAAGATCGTGTGCACGCTGGGACCGGCATCGCGGTCGGTGCCGATGCTGGAGAAGCTTCTGAGGGCCGGGATGAATGTGGCCAGGTTCAACTTCTCGCACGGGACACACGAGTACCACCAGGAGACGCTTGATAATCTCAAGATCGCTATGCAGAACACCCAGATCCTCTGTGCCACCATGCTTGACACCAAGGTATGGAATTTGATGTATGTTCTGTTTTGTCATCTTCGATCCCTTTGGTGTTGAAGATCTTACGCCGTGAAATTATTCAAAAGGCGATCGCAGGTTGGTCTATAGACTATAATCCAGATCCACTCTGTCACGGATGAACCTAGAAATTTTTACTTGGGGTGTCAAATTATTAAGACTACACACATACATATACACACACATACATATATATGTAGATACATTATATATATATATATATAAAGTTTATCTAAATTATTATTTATCATTTAAACTATTAAGATTTATTTACAAGGAATTTTTACAAGATGCCCCTATAAATTTACGATTTCACATAAATATACAAACAAACATTATATAGACAAAAAGGTCCTTACAAAAATTTTTAAATCAAAAAAACTTTTATTAATATGATATTAAGTAGTATCATTGAATATTATATTTTCAAAGAGTAAAATTATACCACACTTAATGTAGGGATGTAAAGAGATATAAATATATAAATATAAATAAATAAATAAATATATACACACACACGTACCTATTCCTTATAATATATTTTGACAAGCGTATATGTATTTGTATTAAAATAAATACATATATAAATGCCACTTTGGTATCCAAATACATTTTTGTCTATATTTTTATTTTTTTTAATATATAGTTGTATATTTGTTTTTAATTACATAACAATTTTTTATTCTATTAATATGTTGCTAAATTTATAATTATGAGTATTATTTGTTAGAAAATCATTTCTATGTAAAAATCAGAGATGAATTTTATATCTATTACTAGATCATTAACGAAGATCAATATAGCAACGCTTATTCGTCGTATTTTTCAGAATCTTAACTAATCGTTGACATTAAAAGTGTGACGGTTAAGCGTTATTATATGGACCAACGGTATTGATATAACAATGGATATTACATTCTTTCCTAATTTCACATATAAAAAAATCTCATTAAATCTTATTTGTCGTTGTATATTTAACAACATACGATATAATGATGAGTTAAAAAATCTCTACATAATTATTTTGTTCTTGTAGTTATGTATAGAGGGATGCAAATGGACGGATATATATACGGATATAAGTATTACCGAATCCTTATTTGTTTTTCAATACGAATGCGGATACGGATATTGATGGATATTAAAAATTATCTTACCATATCCTTAAAAACGGATACATATGTAAAACAGATACTGATAACATACGAGTAACGTTGAAAATACTTATAGAATTGATTTAAATATATATGAATTAGATGGAAAATACATGATATTAATTTTTTAAATGTGTTTGTATCATAAAAAATATACAAATATGGTAAAAGAAGATATAGAATTGTGTTATATATGGTAAAAAAATAAATCCGTGACTATATTTATATACGAAAATAGATATGCGGATACGGATACAGATGTTTGCGGATATCAAAATGATATCAATATCCGTATCCATTTTAAAGCAGATATAGTGGCGGATCGGATATGGATATATCCGTAACTGTTTGCATCCCTATATGTATAATATGTAATTACTTTAAAATATATAAGTATTAATAATTAATTATTGTATTCCGATCATATTATTGATTTTTATTGATAATTGAGGGTGGAAGAATTATATACCACTTATAAATGGGGGAGATGGAAGGGTCATTTTATATAATTTATCAACATTAATATTTAACTAGTGTATTTAAATCATGTAACACTACTATTTATATAACAATAATGATCAATTATTTGGAGACAGGGGGGGCCTAGCCCCCTAACACCCCACCTTGTCTCCGTCACTGCACTCTGTCTATTGAGGGGTAGGCACAATGTTAAAACCTAAACTATTTTTACTGTGAGCCAAAACAAAGCAAGACTTGTGGTGCTTGTCTTGACCGTCCATCGAAGATCCGATGGAGGAGGTTGCCGTTTTGTATCTAGATGCACATCTTTACCATCTTGGAACGTCCCTACCTAGACTCGATTCACTATCAAGGAAAACTAATCCAGTCAAAATTTAGGATCTGAACCCAATTGGACCATTGACAGTCCGGCTGGCATTGAGAAGAACAGATACGAACTAGTAGACACCGACGACACAGTTTTGAAATTTAGTTGCATGATATAACAATCAACTAAACAATCAACTACTAATTGGTCCATGATCTGCATTCTAAATTAAATTACAGGGACCTGAGATCCGAACCGGATTCCTGAAAGACGGGAAGCCGGTGCAGCTGACGGAAGGCCAGGAACTGACCATAAGCACGGACTACAGCCTCAAAGGCGACGGCGCGACCATCACCATGAGCTACAAGAAGCTACCTCTGGATCTCAAACCGGGAAATATCATACTCTGCGCAGACGGCACGATCACCCTTTCCGTTCTTTCCACCGACCCAGCCGCCGGAACCGTGAAATGCCGCTGCCAGAACACGGCGATGCTGGGCGAGAGGAAGAACGTCAATCTCCCGGGCGTCGTGGTCGATCTCCCGACTCTCACCGAGAAGGACAAAGAGGACATACTGCAGTGGGGCGTGCCGAACAACATCGACATGATCGCGCTGTCCTTCGTGCGGAAGGGCTCCGATCTAGTTCACGTCCGGGAGGTTCTTGGCCCCCATTCCAAGAACATCAAACTCATGTCCAAGGTGCGTTTCCGGATTTTAACTGTCAACCGTTCTTCGAATTTCTAACGTACACTTAACGAGTTTTTGGAAATTTTGAAGATCGAGAATCAGGAGGGCGTGATCAACTTCGACGACATCCTGCGCGAGACGGATTCGTACATGGTTGCGAGAGGTGACCTCGGGATGGAGATCCCCGTCGAGAAGATCTTCCTCGCGCAGAAGATGATGATCTACAAATGCAACCTCGCGGGCAAGCCCGTCGTCACCGCCACCCAGATGCTCGAATCGATGATCAAGTCCCCCCGCCCGACCCGAGCCGAGGCCACCGATGTCGCCAATGCGGTGCTCGACGGCACCGACTGCGTCATGCTCAGCGGCGAGAGCGCTGCCGGAGCGTACCCCGAAACCGCCGTCAAGATCATGGCCCGTATCTGCATGGAGGCCGAGTCGTCCCTCGACTACGGCAGCATCTTCAAGGAGATGGTGAGGAGCGCTCCGCTTCCCATGAGCCCCTTGGAGAGCCTTGCGTCATCCGCGGTGCTCACCGCGAACAAGGCCAAGGCCGCGTTGATCGTCGTGCTGACCAGAGGTGGCACGACCGCGAAGCTCGTCGCCAAGTACCGCCCTGCTGTCCCGATTGTTTCTGTCGTTGTGCCGGTGTTCACGACCGATGCGTTTGACTGGACCGTCAGCGACGAGAAGCCGGCGAGGCTCAGCCTCATCCACAGGGGGCTGATTCCGCTTCTGGCCGAGGGATCCGCGAAGGCCACGGACTCCGAGTCGACCGAGGTGATCCTGGAAGCTGCGCTCAAGTCGGCGGTCGCGAGGCGCCTCTGCAAGCCCGGCGACGCCGTCGTCGCGCTGCACCGCATCGGAGCCTCCTCGATCATCAAGATCTGCAAGGTGAAGTGAGCATCGATCGTGTCGTGTTTCCGCCGCGAGTTTTGTTAATTGAAGAGAACAATGCGTTTCGGTTTTGGGGATGAGAATTTAGGAAACTCTCCCGTTGATGACAGTTTAAGAATTTGGTATCTGTTCTTCCGATTGTTCAAAGGAAAGGCCGACCGTTGCGCTGTCGGCGTTTTCTTTGTGGGTTAATACTTAAATATTTTCTTGTGGTTTTTTTTTCGATTTTGTTTGTAGTTTTGAAATGAAATAAATTTGGAAGTTCATCTCTTTTCAGTTGTGTTTATGCACAGGACTGGTGATATAGTGGCATTTTTTTCACAAGTTATTACTCTAAATACTGGTTCAATTACACCACAGCCCCTGTAATCTTTGTATATTCTTGACGGGAAGGAAAATATTCTAATGTGAGCTTAAATTTAAAGTTTTTTAACCTATTCGAGATTTTGCAATTACATTAATGTCACTATCTTTTGAAAGGGGCACAAGCGTAAGAGTTCAAATTTAAATATAGTGATTTTATAGTTCGGAGATGTTGTATTTCTATAAAAAGATTGTTTAGATGATTCAACTTTTAGTTTTCATTAGCTATGAAAACTGTAATATTTTCTTAGTGAATTTATTAAATAATATTGGTTCATATTGTATCTTTTATGTTATGGATAATAATAAATCATGCGATATATAGCATAGTAGGCAAAATCATGTTAACATGAATCCGTTTGAGTGAATGATCAAAATAAACACAATAATTGAATGAACATGTAGTAGATAAAATTTAAAAAATGTGAGATACGTACGCAAGCCAAACAACCTTAGAAGACTTTCAACTTCTGTTTCTATAGATACAAGAGTTTCTCGAGTTAGCGCTGGATTCTGCGTCTGATGGTGCGACTACCTTGGGAAAATAAGAAAAACTTCACCACCCTCGTAAGTCGTAAATGACAGTAGTAGATATTGTTATGTTTGTCTAATTATAGCTAAAGATGAAGCATGCCAAAAATTCCAAAAGAATGAACTATAAGCACAAATCGGTAAAATTTTGAAAAATTGAGATGGAATAGAGACGACAAATGCACTTCTAGCCCATCTGACGACAATTACCGGTCATGTGGCATAATCCATGAGGTTAATGTCTCGTATTTTCCTCGATCAAATGGATGGCAAAGAATATGACATTACTTATATGATCGATGCTCTTCTACACAGTTCCAGATTATCTATATGCATGGAAAATTATGAATATAGCCAGTCATGGGTCTGAATAGAGTAACTAGAAGTATAGATGTAGCAGTGTATTTGGAATATGAAGAAATAAGAAAGCAATTCTCGAATATTTGAAAAATTACCGGATACATAAATCCATACACGGATATTAATCGAATACGGATAGAATATTGATACGAGTTGTATAAATTTTCCGGATACGAATATGGATATGGTAATGGCTTTAATATCCGGATCCGAATCCAGATATCCAAATACAACATTTAACATTATTTTATGTATCGGTTAATATAATATAAATCACATCTTTATGTTATTATATTAGTATTATATATTATATAATACAATATATTAATGATATTAATAAACTTCAGCTTGTTTGGGGATGAGCACGAACAAAAGTTACGAAATCCTATCCATGTTTTTGCTTCCGATCAAGAATGCAGGTCACTTCAACGCTCCCTTTAGTCATGGTGCAACTTATTAATATTTCATTGTCATTTTTTAAAAATCATTATGAACTTTGGTAAAAAAAATTCAATTCGCATTCGTATGTGATCGTTATTCGATCTGTATTCAGATTTCATATTTATTGGATCCATATTTGGATTCACTCTTTATTCGATTCATATTTGGATGGCTCCATATTCGATCTATATTAAAAATCGATAAATATCTGATTTGAATTCGTATCTATATTTTTAAGGATATGATTTCCTTAATGCATATCCGAATCATATTCCTATCCGTATTTGATGCAGATGAAGCAAATATGGATATGGAAATAGGCATCTCCGATCTATTTGATCTGTTTTCATCCCTAATGACTATTCAATTTTTTGGCTTTATAATTCAAGAATCAAACAAATATCTATTCTAAGAGTAGATTGCGATTTAGGTATTGTCATATGCCTGCATGTTGATGGCCTTTCACTCTGTCTTAAATATAGGAAAAGTAGTAATCAAAGAAAGAAAGGAACACTGCACGTTATGGGACTAAACCACCTCGACAAGTGATATACATTCCATCTGGAGATTACTCATGTTGGAGAAGCCAAACACAAATGAAAAAAAAAACAAAAAAGAACCATAACTGATCTACCATCGTGCAAATCTTATTGACTAATCCAACTCCAAAGCATGATGGGCCCGATCAATTAGCGCAAATGGAGAAGATTGGGACAGTTTCACTACAAATAATACGTAAAATCTAGAATTGCTTCCCAAGACATCATCGTTTGGTTGCAGGGTTGGGCAGGGTTAGGTTGGGTTACCCCGAGGTACCCCTCCTTCCAACCCTCCCAATCCTCCTCACAATTTACTATTCACAGGGGTACCTCAACCCAACCCCGCCCAACCCTACAACCAAATGAACCCCAAGAGGTGAAGAAGAAAACAGAGGCGAATTAGGCAAGCTTCAGTTTCCAATGGAGGTGTCGGACGACGACATTTGGCGAGAATAATAAGGCCACAGGTGATGTCAATATGCGACAGAGCAGGTGGAAGCAGGCGAGTTTGCCAAAAGCACAGGTGAGGGATCAACATCCGACGGAGGGGCAGAGGGCAAGGGGCCACACCTCGAATACATGAGGTGACAATGCCAAAAGGTGAGGGTGAGGACACACTGATAGGACCTTCAAGGAGTGGCAAAGGCCCTGGGCTGGACTCTAACAATTGCCAAGGTGATCCATTGGAGCCCTAGCCGACAACGATTTGGTGTTGGGAGGCGCTAGGGTTTGGGGTTATCAATCTTGTTACTGATTTTAAATGAGACATGGTATAATCTCCTATGCTTAAACAACAGATGTTCTAGTAAGCTTAGCTCCTTCTCATATTTTGGGTTGTAAAGCACAAAACAAAAAGCAGCATTATGAACATAACAGAGGAAGTCGAGGTGTTGATTTTTCTGAAAATGCTTAGGGTCGATGAAAAGTGGACCATTTTCTATACACTACATGGATTCTTTGCCTCCGTTATTCCGAATATGATCTTTTCATGTGTGACTAGACATCCACCATAGCATTTTTATTTCTGCTATTACCATTCTTTGTACATGTTTACGGTTCACAAGCCAATATTCAGTTCCATATAGCACATTAGATCTCACGTCTGGTTTGTACTATATTCTTTTGATTTTCATGTTTCTTTTACATTATTTTTTAAAAAAACATGAGGAGCGTCACTTCTGACATTCATGCAGACATGCCACTTAATGCATCACCATCATTGCGCATTAGCATAGGCAATTTCAGATTTTGCACATTAGAAATGGGCACCAACAAAATGGCAAATATCCCACATAAACTTTAAGAGAAGAGGTAAGCTGAAAAAACTTCGTATTAAACATGCAAGAGAGGTACCATACCCATTGATTGAAAATACATACCAAACTACTGGCCAGAATCAAAATTTCACTCGAGGTACACCAGGTCTCCCACCGTCAGATCTCCAGCTACTCCTCGTCTGAGCTTTCATAAGCAAGGCCTAACAAACTCACAGCAGTCTTTCCTGTTCCAGGCTTCTCTGGAGATCTTGCCCCTCCTTCCATTGGATTCTGGTCTTTGATGGGAACGGAGATAGTAGGTTTTACGGCTTTTTGCGGTGGAGCAGCATCTATACTTGATGCAGATCGCACTCTTTGCACTGCATCAACGCTGTCTGATGGATTTGGGACCCTTGGTCGTTTGGGTTTGACTTCCAGCACATTCTTTAAAAGATCCTGTTGCCTGGAAAAAAACATATATTTTATATAGCTTCATCTTCCGACAGTAAACAAATGACCCAAATTTCAACTATTGTTTAAAAAAACATTTCATTCCCAATCTGCTGAGCTATTTATGTCGATGAAGAATATGAATCACTAGACTGTTGTTATCACTTGTCTATGTTCCCTTTCATCACTTATTGTCCCATTCACAAGCATCCTCACAAATAGAGCCTCAATAGCCTTCATTACATTGAACAATTTGAACAGCCATTTTCCCCTCTTCTTATAGGTTCCAAAACTACTTTCTGGTAACCTAACAGAGAAATTACAAAGTTGCACAAGTGAAGTTGAAGGACCAAAAATTATTCCGCGCATAGAGGCTTTAAGGCCCTCTTTTGATTTTGACAACGAAATTTGATCATGTGCATGTAATTTGATTGGTGTGTTTAGTTTCTGCATTTATTTTAGTTCATATTGGATTCGTGGCTAAGTAAATTTACCATATATTATTATCAAGATTCAAGAGTACAATCAAACAATTTAATTACTCACAACCACAATACGTAATTGGATTATGTCAGAAAGAATCCACAGATTCCAATGAACTAGAGAAAAACTCAGTCAAGTCATCTGGAAAATGGAAACTATACGTAAATTACGTTCCAAAGAAACGAGGCGAAAAGAAAGTGTAATGCTGTCAAGGAGCACAGAAAGCAGTCACCTGATCCCACTCTTGGGTTTCGGTTCAACACGGAGTGGCAGAGGCAATGCAGGTGATGAATCAGCTAAACTGGCAGCTCTGTAAATATTAATTAAGGCAGGCAAATAATTGCATGAGACTGGCAGATAATTTATTCAGAAGTACTTTTCAAGAAGGCATGTGCCTAGCAGACATCTGTGTGACTTGCAGGACACTGGTTTGTGCCACAAAAAATAGCCTCTCACTAGCATGCACGGATAATGTAGTAACACAACATTTTGGAGACCTGGCACTAAGCATAAGCTTCATGCACTGGTTTGTGCTGCTAGAGGGTGTACAGAGCATGGCCACTTCAAAAATCATAGATGTAGCAAACAATCTTAAAGTGGGAACAGATAAACATATATAGCATAACAAAAGGATATCTTAAATGCAGCAAATGCCCTTTTTTCAGTGCGCCTAAGTAGGCGCTCCGCATCCTCCTCAGCTTCCATCTGTTCCTTAAGATATAACAAGTCATCGCTGTCCAGAGCTGCATCAATATCAATTGGCAAATATAGTGAAATGGACTACGGTATGTAACATTTAAAAAGGTCCATGTTACCGCCTCGCCCGTGAAGATAGCCTCCCCGTTCACCAGCAACCTCCTGCATCTGCTTTCAGTAGCCACCCAAGAGGAAGCCAATATCCCTGCCGGGGCATGTTATCAGCAACACTGCTAAATAAATGCATAGAGAAGAAAAAAATAGGGTACACGCTCACAATGCTTATTAGTTTACAAGGGGAAAACGGCCCAATTTATGTCCCCGCTATAGGCAAAATAGCACTCGACAACTATCAAATATACATGATGTGAATTGGATAAAATTTTAAAAGTCAAAGGATGATCACTAGATAGGTTGGTGACCATCCCCAAATTTCATTATGGATAGTAAAAGATTACAAAGAAAGTAGGGGTGGATGTTTAATAAACTTGGGTGGGTTTGGATTACTTGATTACTGTTGAATTTGGTTTGGGTTGATAAATGCCACCCATTACCTGATCAAATTGGAGTAGATCGAGATGTTTGGTTGACTAATTTGGGTCGACTGTTGGAACCAATTAAGATTTCTCCAAAATTATGTTTGTCAAGACTTGTGTAGTATCAAAAGCCAAATATATTTGGATGGTTAGGGGTGGGCGATTAATCAATATGGGTGGGCTTTGGATTAGGGATTTTTACCCGGTAGACCCTATAATCTTTGTCAATTACCTCTACGACTTTTGAAACATCGTAATTCCTTCCTCACCCTCGTAAACTTGCTCCGTCTTACCCCGCGAATCTTGCCGTTAAATTGACACATCTAGAGTTAACTTCCTTGAGTTAAAAGCGAGTTAATCTAACCAATCCATGATCGGACGGCTAGAGTTAATTAAGAAAGAAAAAACAATTCTCCCTCCTCTAATAGGTACCTTCCCACTGCACCAACGAGGGGGGACTTGACCGGAGGAGATTGGGCAGGGGTCGGGGAAGGCCGCTTGCGCTAGAGAAGAGCTGGAGCTTGAATTTGAAGCGGCAGGGCGGGGGGCTTCGATCGGCCGAGGGAAAAGGGGGGGGGGCTTCGATTGGCAGGGGAGCCGACGAGGGAACGCGGGACGCGGTGCAAGGGAGGGCGACAGGACGGGGGAAAGAGGGGCTTAGATTGGCAGGGGAGCAGATGGGGGGACGCGGGACGAAGTGCAGGGGAGGGCGGCGGGATAGGGGACGCGTGGGAGGGGGGGCGTTCTTTTTCTGAGGTGGCGGGGACTTCGATTGGTAGGGGAGCCGGCGAGGGAACGCGGGACGCGGTGCAGGGGAGGGCGGCGGGACAGGGGAAAGGGGGGGGGGGGGGCTTAGATTGGCAGGGGGGCCAGTGGGGGGACGCGGGACGCAGTGCAGGTGAAGGCGGCAGGTTGAGCAAGTGTGCGGAACTTCGAGCAACAACAGGGGGCGCCGAGCAGCGGGCCAGGAGAAGGGCTCCGACCGACGGTTGCGTATTCGAGCCGGAGTGTGGTGAGCGAGGGAGGGCCTTCGACCGAGAATGTGGTGAGCGGGGGAGGGGCTTCGAGCAGCGGCAGGGGGGTCGAGCAAGGGAGGCCGACCGACAGACCGAGGGAGGGGGCACCGTGTTCAGCTGGAGGTGGAGGGAATGACAGCTGGAGGTGGAAGGTGGGAGGGAGTGGCACTTGTAGTGAATTTGAAAAATAAAATGGGTATAATATAAAAGAAGATAACAAAATCCGGTCAATTCTAACGGTTAAATGGATGGAGGTTAACCACAGGGTCTGTAGGGTAAAGGTTAACAAGTTTACAAGGGTGAGGGAGGAATTACGATGTTTCAAAGGTCGTAGAGGTAATTGACAAAGATTATAAGTCATACTGGGTAAAAATCCCTTTGGATTACTTGATTAATGTAGAATTTGGTTTGGTTAATAAATGCTACTGCCACCCATTACCTATTACCTGATAAAATTAGATTGGATCCAGATGTCTGATTGAGCGATTTGGGTTGACTGTGTTGGGAGAAACTGTTAACGTATATGTTAGTTGTTCGTGTATCTCTCTGTTATTTTTATTTTCAGCTGTATACTCTATGTAATTTACCCTTTGGCTACTCTCTTATATAAGAGAGCCTAGGGCTTATGGAATAAACAACTCAGTTTATTTTTCCCAACATGGTATCAGAGCGACGGTCCTAGACCGGAGTTCTCGAAACCCTAACCCTATCCCTTCCACACCCGCCGGCCTCTCTTTCTCCCTCTCTCTCATCGGCGCCGCTTCCTCGCCGGGGCGCGAGTGCACGGTCGCACCAGCCCTCCGCGCCTGGGCTGTCGCTCCTGCGCACCCGCACAAGTGCCAGTGCCCCTGCGCGACTGCACCTGTGTTGCTGCGCCTGTGCCCTCCGCGCGCGCCTGTGCTCTGCGCAACTTCATCTGCGCGCTATCTCCCACGCTGCGCGACAGAGCGAGGTTCTCTTTTGTGCCTGCGTGATCCAGCAGCGTGTACTCGTGAATCAGCCCTAGAGCGCACATCTCCATCCAAATGGGTTTAGTTTCTTGAGGTCTACACATGCAACTAAACCCATCTATGTCATTGTAGACAAATCTCATCTTCAGTCAATCGCTCCAGTCTTCAGTTTCCAGTATGTCAGAGAGCAAGGCGGATATCCCATCCATTGGCGTCTTTCGTGGTCCATAGCCTATTGTCAAGATGGACGGTACAAACTATGAACTGTGGGCGATGCAATTCATGAGCATGATGAAGTCAACGGGTAAGAAGCATATTCTTACCGAACCAGAACCTATTGAGAAGATTGGAGCCAACGCCTCTTGGGAGGCTGATGACGCATACGCCAAGGTTTGGCTATCTGGTACGTTGGCAATTGAGATTGCCAATGACATTCTACATCAACTTACAGCCAAGGATATGTGGGACATTATGGCGGCAACATATTCGCAGGCGAAGAACGAGACAAAGATTCTGCAACTCCAGCATGATATATTCATTATAAAGCAGAATGGTCGTCCTCTACATTCACTCTACACATCCCTGAGAGGGATGTTCGAGAAGCTCTACAGCTTCATGCCTCTTACAGCCACGCCAGAACAACAGAAGACATATCGGAATGCGACTATGGTGGGCGTGTTCCTTGCTGCACTTGATCCAGAGTATGAGGCGGCACGATCCCAGATCTTGGCCGACTCTACTATTCCTCCCATGGAGGAAGCCTTCCATAGACTGAGCAGGATCACCGTTTCTTCCACGGCTATGAATCAGCATACTTCGGCCATGGCCGCCAACAGGGGTCGCGAATCTCATCATCAGACCCGTGGACGTGGACCTCGTGGCAGAGGAGGCCGCACTCGGCCTACATGTACTTATTGTCATCGCGCTGGACATAATAAAGACACATGCTACTCGAAGCATGGATTTCCTGCATCTGCACGAGTCGCTAAGCAGATAGAGCCTCCATCTGCTGCTACTTTGGATCAACGGTTCGATGATCTAGTTGCCCGTCTAAGGGGCATTATTCCCCCATCTGGCCCAGTACCTACTATTGAGAGTCAACCTGATGCTGTTGCTTCTGCTTCTGCGTCTACCAGTGCTTCAGGTAGCATACTTGCATTTACCAGTAGTAGATCAGATACATTACCATGGATTATGGACTCGGGCGCCACACATCATCTATGTGGCGATCAAAGTTTACTTACAGGATATTCACAGATTCCTCCAGACCGAACAGTGGTCATTGTCAATGGTACACATTCTCCCATTGCTGGTCAGGGGGAGATTAGACTGACATCTTCTATGCAGCTCAAGAATGTGCTACATGCACCTGATTTTCGATGAATTTGTTGTCAATCAGTCAGATTACGAAGGATTCACAATGTCGGGCAATTTTTTATCCATCTTCTCTTATTTTTCAGGACATCCGTACGAGCAACGTGATTGGTCGTGGCTATGAGCAAGGAGGCCTCTACCGCCTAAATCAGACTCCATTCGCTGGAACCTCATCCCTTCCCATTGGACCAGTATCTCCTTTGCTGTGGCATCTGCGCTTTGGGCATCTACCGCTTCAGAAGTTGCGTCGTGTGTTACCCCAGGGTCTTCCTCACACATCTATCCAATGTGAGGCGTGTCAGTTGGGAAAGCATCACAGGTTTACCTTTCCCAGTCGTCCAGGTCGGAGTAGTACCTCCAAGTTTGAGTTATTTCATATTGATATTTGGGGTCCGAGTCGTGTACCTGATCATCAGGGACACATGTTTTATATAGTTATTGTGGATGACTTCTCTCGTGTGTCATGGGTATTTTTGATGAAAAATAAATCTGTAGCAGGCGATATTATTATCCATTTTCTGAATGAAATTCAAAATGCGTTTTCTACATCCGTGAAGTTTGTAAGAAGTGATAATGCCCTAGAACTGTGCACTCATGTCCTAGCCAACTACTACTCCTCAAAAGGGATTATACATCAAACATCATGTGCTTATACCTCTCAACAAAATGGGATTGCTGAAAGAAAACATCGCCACCTACTAGATGTCACAAGATCGCTTCTTATACAGAGTCATGTTCCTTATTCGTACTGGGGTGACGCGGTTCTCACTGCATGTTACCTAAACAACAGTATGCCGTCCTCGATCTTGGATGAACAGATTCCCTTTTCCATTATCTATCCTGGGAAGGATCTATTTTCCCTTACTCCCCGTGTGTTTGGTTCAGTCGCCTTTGTCTACCAGTTGTCTCCTGATACTGACAAGCTCTCTCCTAGGGCGGTCAAGTGTGTGTTTGTTGGGTACTCTAGAACTCAAAAGGGGTACAATTGTTTTGATCCTATTCGAAGGCGGTATATGGTCAACGTAGATGTTACATTTTTTGAATCCGTAATGTATTTTTCATCCTCAGGTGATCAGCAGCTACCTCCACTGACTACCGATGCCATATACATGACACCACCACCTCCAGCACCGTCACCATCATCACCACCACCACCACCACAAATCCCCGTCTCACCACTACCGTTCCACTATACCCGCATGCCTCCTCCAGTTCATGGTCATGACTCATCTCCTAGCTCGCCTATGGTATGTACTGAAGATACTTCTCTTGATGGATCTAATGATATTTCTGAGCAGGATATACTGCAGGGGCCAGATGAGGACACAGCTGATTTAAATGTTCCTATTGCCATACGCAAATCGAAGAGGAGCTGCGTTACATATCCATTGGCAGCTTCTGTGTCTTTTGAGCGGCTATCTGGGGATTTCAGGAACTTTGTGGTGGCCTTGTCTATTCCATAGAATTATCAAGATGCTTTGCAGGATAGTAGATGGCGTCTAGCAATGGAGGAAGAAATGGCAGCACTTCAATCTAGGGGAACTTGGAGTCTAGTTCCTATACCTCCAGATGTGACCCCGGTGAGCTGCAAGTGGGTATTTACGGTGAAGCAAAATGCAGATGGCAGTATTGACAGATACAAGGCCCGCCTTGTTGCAGTTGGCTTTACACAGACATACGGGGTGGATTATCTTGATACATTCTCGCCAGTAGCCCGTCATTCCACCCTACGGATCCTGCTGTCCGTCGCGGTCATTCGAGAGTGGCCGTTATATCAGTTGGATGTGAAGAACACATTCTTATATGGAGACCTACAGGAGGAAGTCTATATGCAACAACCACCCGGTTTTGCTGTTGAGGGGGAGTGTTCCAAGGTGTGCAAACTTCATAAGGCTATCTATGGCCTTAAGCAGAGCCCAAGAGCATGGTTTCAGAAGCTCTCAGACCTCTTTGAAAAACATGATACAAACGCTCCAATGATGATCATTCCTTGTTTGTACAGAAGACTCCAAGAGGTATTATTGCAATTATGGTTTACGTAGATGATATCTTGATTACAGGAGATGATGAGCAAGGCATAAAGCAGGCAAAAGAGAAGCTGGGGAACGAATTTGTCACTAAGGATCTTGGAGTCCTTAGATATTTTCTGGGGCTGGAATTCGCTAGAAATCCGTATGGGTAAGTAATGACGCAGAGGAAATATGTTACGGACCTATTGAGTGAAACAGGTATGCTTGGGTGTCGGCCTGCTACGACACCAATGGACCCCAGCATGAAGCTATATGATGATGATACAAAGGAGGTGGACAGGAGGAGATACAGAGAACTGATAGGCAAACTGTTGTATGTCACAATCACTAGGCCCGATATAGCCTTTGCAGTGAATCGTGCGAGCCAGTTCATAGAGCAACCACGTCAGGTTCATATGGATGCCATACATATGATACTTAGATACCTTAAATCATCTCCAGGTGCAGGTGTGCTATTCAAGAAAGGAAAGGGGATTTCTATCTCAGCATGTGCGGATGCAGACTATGCAGGTTGTCCCAAGGACAGGAAGTCCACCTCGGGGTTTGCAGTATATGTTGGAGATTCTCTAATCTCATGGAGGAGCAAGAAACAGACGGTGGTAGCCAGATCTAGTGCTGAATCTGAATATAGGGCTATGGCCCAGGCTAGCACAGAGATGATGTGGGTAAAGGCTGTACTTACAGATCTATGTCTAGATGTACCACTTCCTATGAACTTAGAATGTGATAATCAAGCAGCCTTGTTCATTGCAAACAATCCAGCATTCCATGAGCGGACCAAGCATATTGAGGTTGACTGTCACTTCATACGTGACATGATTCAGAAGGGGTTCATCGCGACATCACATGTTACCTCAGAAAATCAAACTGCCGATATATTCACCAAGGCATTACTACGAGGCCCATTCCAGAAGTGTGCGTCCAAGCTGGGCATGATTGATATCTATACTCCATCTTGAGGGGGAGTGTTAACGTATATGTTAGTTGTTCGTGTATCTCTCTGTTATTTTTATTTTCAGCTGTATGCTCTATGTAATTTACCCTTTGGCTACTCTCCTATATAAGAGAGCCTAGGGCTTATGGAATAAACAACTCAGTTTATTTTTCCCAACAGAAACCAATTAAGATTTTTCCAAAATTGTGTTTGTCAAAGGTTGGGTAGTATCAAAAGTCAAATATGATTGTGGATGTCTATGTACGTTTAGGAGTACCGAGGCAGGACTACAAGCTGCAGTTAGGGATGTTAAAGCGGGATAGGGTGAGTGATGCCAGACTGATTATAGGGAATGCTCAAAG
The DNA here is from genome assembly GCA_037367405.1 of Ottelia alismoides. NCBI lineage: Eukaryota > Viridiplantae > Streptophyta > Magnoliopsida > Alismatales > Hydrocharitaceae > Ottelia > Ottelia alismoides. Next base: position 317,420 of record JAZKJV010003658.1, read on the forward strand.
GAGCCTCATGGTATGTCAATGTCTTTATCAGCCGCCACCTCCTTGATTCCCACAAATAACTTAACAATTATGTACTTCCGCCTAATAGTACTCGCATGCTAATAAAAAAGCAAATGTTTGAATCACCCTCTTTGAGACGAAGTTCTCCAAAGCCTTACCCCCGGCCTTTCTCGACTTTCATATCTTTCTCCCTGATAGTTGCTTGCTCCCTCACCCTGACCGAAGCTTCATCCTGAATAAGAGGAAGAGTCTCCTTCAAATGATCCAATCTTGAAATCTCATAAACACCGCACTCGCTGAGGCACTCGCAATCCTCAATCTTCAACTAATGTCAATAAGGGAAACAAAACCAACAAAGCCTTCTCCCACGTTCAGTAGGATCAGCTACATGACTTCTTTGCCTCCATCCAGATCTATTTTGGGTCATTATCAAACTTAGATCCAAATAACTAAGATCCTTTCGGATTGTCTCCTTTCAACATTTCTTGGGCCTTCCTCGCCCAAGAAGATTCAAGTATGGTTGCCTAACGTAACGCTGGCAGAAGATTTAACCAATGCCCTCTCCAAAGCTCAGCCACTGAATCCAGGGTCCAAGCAAATATTTACCAAATGTGAAGTGGGAACCTTAGAAGTCCCAGCACCATCAGACCAATGAAAATAGACAGGTGGTCAGAAGACAGTCTGGCAGAACCTTTACACCAGTCACCAATGCATATGCACGTGTGTGGCTATCTAGGATTGTGTCGACAGAGATAGCTAATGACATACTTAGTCAGCCTGCTACAAAGGCTATGTGGGTTTTACATTCTCGCCGTTACATACTCTCCGGCGAAGAATGAGTCGAAGATACTACAGCTTTAGCACGATATCTTCGCATCAAAGCAGAACGGTCTCCCCCTCCATACCCTCTACACCTCATAAAGGGGTATGTTTGAGAAGCTCCATGGGTACATTCCCTTGACTCCTACGTTTGAGCAGCTTAAGGCACACAGAAACTCTGTGATGACAGGAGTCTTTCTAACGGTCCTTGATCTTGAGTATGATGCAGCACGAGCCCAGATTCTTACTCATGCCACCATACCTCTAATGGAAGAAGCATATCGCAGATTGAGTAGGCTCTCTATATCCTCTGGTAGTACTCGACAGTCTCAGACATCTTTATCTATGGTTGCATCTCGTGGTAGGGGTGTTCTACACCATATCATGGTAGGAGGGGCTCTAACCGTGGCAGGGAAGGGGATGATCGAACCCGTTAACCGTGTACCTACGGCCACAGGATAGGTCATTCCGAGGAAACATGCTACTCTAAGCATGGGTTTCCTGCTTCAGCTCGTGTTGCTGAGCAGTCTCAACAGGTTGGGAGTCCACCTGTCTCTGGTCAGAGATTTGATGAATTTGTGGCACGGCTCAGGGAGATTATGCCTACTCCTGAGTCAATCAATTCTCCTTCAGGATCCTTAGAGGTAGCTACCTCAGCATCATCGTCTACATCAGGTACAACATGTGCTTTTACTAGCTATTATAGGGTAGATTTGTCAGAATGGATTATGGATTCAGAAGTGTCTCATCATCTCTATGGTAACAGAGCAAAGTTTAGTACTTATAGTCAGACTCAGTCCGGACATACAATTGTGATAGCAATGGGACATACTCTCTCATTATTGCTCAGGAAGAGGTGCAGTTAACTCCAGCAATGCGGCTTCAAAATGTTCTTTATGCTCCTGAATTTTCTATGAATTTACTATCAATTAGTTAAATCACCAAGGATTTACTTTCTCGTGCCATGTGACCCATCTTCTCTTGTGTTTCATGACATTCGTATGGGCAGGGTGATTGGATCTGGCCGTAAGCAAGGGAGTCTCTACCGAATGGTACAATCTCGGTATACCGGTGCTTCTTCTCTTCGCACTGGATCTGTTTCTCCATAAATGTGACATCTTCGATTCGGTCATCTTCCTCTGCAAAAGATGTGTCACGTTCTTCCTCAGATTTCTCCTCGCTCTACCTTTCAGTGTGAGGCATGCTAGCTTGGGAAGCATCATCGGTCCACATTCTAAAGTCGTTAGGGTCGAAGTAGTCATAGTATCTTTGAGTTGACTCACTTTGATATTTGGGTCCTAGTCGTGTCCCATATCATCAAGGACATAGGATTTATCTTTTTGCAGTTGATGAGTTTTCGAGATTGGCTTGGGTCTTTCTTGTTAAAAATAAGTCTGATGTTGGTCGTGTTATTCAGTCATTTATTAATGAAATAAGGAATGTCTTTTCAGCGAATGTCAAGTTTATACGTTCAGATAATGCTCTAAAATTTTGCAATGCTCAACTTTCTCAATTTTTTAGATCCTATGGTATTGTGCATCAGACTTGTACGTATACTTCTCAACAGAATGGGGTGGATGAATGAAAAGACCGCCATTTTTTGGATGTTACAAGGACTTTTTTGATCCAGAGTCGTGCTCCTCATTCGTATTGGGAGGATGCAGTTCTAACTGCTTGTTATCTGGTGAACCGTATGTCCTCATCGGTACTGGAGGAGAAGATCATGTTCTCGATTGTGTTTCCCGAGACAGATCTTTTCTCTCTTACCCCTCGTGTTTTCGGATATGTTGCCTTTGTTCATCAGATGTCTCCAGGGCTTGACAAGCTATCTCCTAGAGCTGTCAAGTGTGTATTTATTGGGCATTCCAAGACACAAAAGGGATATAGTTGCTTCGACCATGTTCGACGAAGGTACTATATAAGTGCGAATGTCATCTTCTTTGAGTCAATTATGTATTTTTCTCCTACAGATGACAAGCTTATTCCTTCAGAGAATGGAGAAGAGGTCTATATGCATCTACCTCCGATGTCGTCTCCGCCATCTCCACCACCTCAACCACCACCTGTTATGCCTACTTTCTTTTCAGAGGTTTATCAATGCCGGCCTCGTGCTCATATGCCTCCTCCTTCATCCAGTACGCCTAAGATATGTTCTGAGCATTTGAGTTCTTCTAATGGCGCCGGTGATTTGAATGTACAACTTGAGGTGCAAGATGTCTTAAAGGATGTACCCTTTGCGGACCGGGATTTATCGATTGAATCTTCGGAAGCAGAAGCATGCATGCACTATGCATCCTCTTGCTTCTCATGTTTCTCTGTAACGACTCTCCGAGGATTTTCAGAAGTTTGTTATGGGACAGGGACTGTTAGTTGTGGAGATACCACGGTCCCATCAGGAAGCGTTGTAGAGTAGTCAATGACGTCTGGCGATGGAGGAGGAGATGGCGGCTTTACGGTCTCATGGTACATGGAGTGTTGTACAAGCTCCTCCAGGTGCATTTGTTGTTAGTAGCAAATTGGTGTTTACTGTGAAACACCGAGCTGATGGTATTGTGGACAGATATAAGGCCAGATTGGTTGCTCGTGGGTTCACCCAAACTTATGGGGTGGATTACGAGGATACCTTTTCTCCCGTTGTGCGTAACTCTACGTCGTGGATTCTTATTGATGTTGTTGTGGTACGTGACTGGTCGTTTTTCCAATTAGATGTCAATAATGCCTTCTTATATGACGATCTGCAGAAGGAAGTTTACATGCAGCATCCACCAGGGTTTGTTGTTGAGGGAAGTCCAGTATGGTGTACCGACTTCACAAGGCCATATATGGCCTTAAGCAGAGTTCGAGGGCTTGGTTTCAAAAGCTCTCAGAGTTGATTGAACAGAAGGGTTTATCAGATCTATTGCAAATCATTCTCTTTTTGTTAAGAGAACTCAGAAAGGTATTGTTGTTGTTTTGGTTTATGTTGATGACATCATTGTTAATGGCAATGATGAACAGGCCATTCAGGCAGCTAATGATTTCCTTGGACGACAGTTTGTGATAAAGGACCTTGGCAAGCTACGTTACTTCCTTGGCTTAGAGTTTACACGAAATCAGCAGGTTATGGTTATGACTGGATAAGAGACAGTACAGAGAGCTAGTAGGGAAATTGTTATATGTTACAATTACCTGGCATGATATATCATTTTGTATGAGCAGAATCAACCAATTTATGGAGCAACCTAGACAGGCTCACATGGATGCAGTTTACATGATCTTGAGATATCTGAAGTCTTCTTCATGTGAAGGCCTCTTTTCAGTAGAGATACGTCTCTCACAATTACTGGATGTGCATATGCGGATTATGTTGGGTGCTCCAAGGACAGAAAGTCCACTTCATGCTTCATTGTGTTTGTTGGTAGCTCGTTGGTTTCATAGAAGAGTAAGAAACATACAGTCGTTGCCCGATCCAGCGCTAAATCAGAATATATAACCACGGTCCAAGGGAGCACTAAAATGATATGGGTTAAGTCAGTCTTGACTGATCTAACTATTGAGGTGCCTCTTCCTATGCACCTTAAATGTGATAATCAAGCAGCTATGTTCATAGCTAATAATTCAGCCTTCCATGAGAGAACAAAGGGCATTGAAGTAGACTATCATTACACTCATGATTTGATCCAAAAGGGGTTTATTTTCCACTTCTCATGTTACTTCAGGCGATCATATTGCAGGCATGTTTACCAAAGCTCTTACAAGGGGTTTTTTTCACCGGTGTTGTTCCAAGCTAAGCATGATAGACATATATGCTCCAGCTTGAGGGGGTGTTGAGATACTTATATCTCTTTGTCTTTATTTATATTTTTCTATTTCTTCGGTCTACTTAATGTAATTTTCCCTTAGAGCATTTCTCCTATATAAGATAGCTCTAGGGCTACAAGGAATAAAACCTTTCATTTCATGACTTTTCATAACGTGTGTGAAGGGAAAAGTACCATCCATCATATCTCTACAAAGTGACAGATTGCAGATACTTTCACCAAAGCTCTTCAGGAGAAACATATTTTACTGTTGACCTTCAAGTTGGACATGATTGATAGATACACTCATCTTGAGAGGAGTATTAATGTAATTGATCTTTTCTATTTCTAACATCTTCGATAGTTGGCAATATTGAGATAATTGATGTAATTGGGATTTAAGTTCCTCTTTATATAAGAAATCATATCCCCTTCAATAGAACTATCTCATTCCATCCTTTTGTTTTTCCACGTATAATAATGGAGACATGAATCAATAGTGATTCTAGATCGTGGTCCTAAGATTCTAGATTCGTAGGTATTCCTTAAACAATAGGTGTTCCCAGCATTCGTGTAGAGGTTACAAAGGATTTGGGATTTGAATGAGATGTTGTAGCGACCTTAGGATTTGTAGAGGGAATTTTAGATGAGGTGATGGTGGAAATATTGAGTGTACTCAAAGAGGGTGAGACAACTAGGGGGCTGATGTGATGTGCACTTGGTAGAGTATCTTGCCAATTTTATACTCTCACGAATCTATCTTAGGCATGATACATCGTTCTACAGTCAGATATATATAGCTCATCTTGAATATTAGCCCACAACCATGGATATACCTAGACCTAATTGTTCACAACCTTCCTTACTTATTACATGAAATCAAAAGCTAAAACTCCTCAATGTAATCTTGGACGATACGATTTCCTTGTTGTAAATATCGAAGCCTGTCAGCCTATCATAGAAATTTTGACAATATTCAGAGGGTAAAAAAAATCGCTATCATTACCTAGGACATTGAATCCATGTAGCCGACCCTACTTATAGTGGGAGAAGGCTTAGTACATTATTACCTAGGACATGTCATGTCACATGATATGTTCCTTCGCATCATAACATCATTCCTCTTGAAGATGTTTCCTCTTGAAGATATTTCCACCAAATCAGTTCATACCCCTTGAGTTTAACGGTCACAAATTGCACATCCCCTCCATTGGTGAGATCAATTCGCTCAAAGAAGTGGTAAGTTTGTCAAGCTAATCTAGGATGGCATGCAAGTCCTAGCGTCCTCCGAACTCGAGAACATCGACATGGATGCTCGATTCAATCTTGTGAATTGGGGAGGAATCAATGTTGGATTATAGTTATTCGCATGCCTATCACACTCTTCATAATGAGGGCGGTAATTCATAACGACCTCATGAGTTCCTAGATCCTTCATATATCCTTTATGATCGAAAGATTGATGTGCTTAACTTCAACGTTGTAAATGTTGGTTTCGATTTTTGGTCCAAGTTGATTTTATTAGATCTACTCTAGGTTGTGACAATTTTCTCTTTCCATCCTTTTCAATATCAATTCCAGTACGTGATTGTCAATAATTGGTGCCCATCCCAGCATTTAACTTGTCCAGAGGTTCCTTTAGGTGTCAGATGTTATTGGTCATCTCCATCACCATGATATGGAAACGGGTTGTTAAACTCTTATCTTCTAGATAGGCCATATTTTTAAACAACACACTAATTGCTGCGATGAATGCAAAAGATGCACATAAGAATAACTGTATGCAATGAAAATCTATTGCACCACCATACTCTCTTTCTTGTACAAGGATATGGAATAGATAAAGCAATAAGAAGTTGATAATAATATTTTAAAAAGAAGAAAATTGATGACGAAAACAGATTTGAATGATTATTTTAGGATCTCACGAATCTGATTTCGATTGATGCAGATACATCACATGTCAAAGCCTTCTCCCACTGTAAGCAGAGTCAGCTACATGGATTCTTGCTCAAATCAACGTTGAAAGATTCAACTGTTTTTTTACATTGGCTATCGACTACCTAACGCAACCCCCACAAGGGGGATTTTGGATGGTAGGCACATTGCACTACCACCAGACCATTTAAGTGGGTACGAGACAGAACATTTAAAACTTTTGGGTGATGCAGATACATTAGGAAGAAAAAATTTCACGAATAATGAGACTGCAACAGAACATTTAAAACTTCCAGCCAATAGTTGTTGTTCTCAACTTGTGGCACCTGACAAAGAAAGCACTTTCATGGGGGAGAAAAAAACCACTGCAAATACATGTTGATGTCTACATGAATGAAGATCCAAGCATGGAAGGAAATATCGTGATATATCGGTGATATATTGATATCGAGACGAGACCGATATGGCGAAATATCCACCTTTTCAGGTATTTCCTTCACAAAAGTGCGTCGATATGGGATATTTCAACGATATATCATCGAAATATCGAATCGATACGATATCGAAAAGATGTCGAAATCGATATGGTCTTCCATGGATCCAAGGATTAGTGGTCGGTGGAGTGGATGCGTTCGATGGAGAGAGGTAGGCTATGGTCACAACTAGTTTTAAGGTGGCATGCAGTGGATGGTAGACTATAGAGATCAGCAATGCGGAACAACAGGGAGAGCAGTGGTGGAGACAAAAGAATGAGAAGGGGGAAGCATGAGTCATGAATCTAATTATGGGGCAGGATTGGCAGGATTACAGTGTTGGAGGGAGGAATGGTGCAGAAGATTGAGGGGGGGGGGAGAGAAGAAGGAAGGGATAAGGAAAGATGGGAAGTGGGGGATAGAGAAGAAGAATGAGGTGGGAAGAGGGAAAGATGAGGAAAGAAGTTAAACTGGCAGTGGGGAGAGAGAGGTGTATAAAAAGAGAGAATATGAGAAAATAAAGGAGGGAGATTTCTTTTGAGAGATCAAGTGTGTCTTATTGTTTCAATCCTTTGGCCAAGGGTCGTATTTATAGATGGGCCAAAACAGTATGGTAGCGAACAAAACACTGTTTTAGAATATTATACACCAATTGACAAAAAGATAAAAGAAAAGAAAATTCCAGAAACTCCTAACCTAAAAGGAAGAGGATTCTAAATCACTGGTGTTAGCTTACAAAATAAAATATACAAAATCAACAAGATCCAACACATTTTTACCGTTTTAGATATCAGCCCAAAATCTAGAGCTTTTTAATGGTTGTGAAAAGTAAACATTAATGGGATGCATCAACAAGGTTCATAAGAGAGACAACACAGATTTGCAGCTAAACGGATAACAAATAAAAGAAGGGCATCAAGAGGGATATTTTGGACCTGCGCATTTTTTAAAAGAAAAATTACGGACCTAAACATGGATCCTACTTCCCAACTCATTGCCATTTCTGCTTGGACACAAATACATTCTCAGCATGCAATCCGAACACTAAAAATCAAGGCAACATGTATATTCACTTCATTTGCTTCCTTTAAAATGCAACCTTCTGCACAAGATGTTGCAGGTGCATTTTTAAAAAAAATAGAAGTTGCAAAAATATTCCAGGCCCAAGGGTTCAAGAGGAAGATCAAATTAAACAGACAAATTCCTTGAAAATAAAGAGGACACAGAAAAGGATTGAAAATATGAAGACTCAAACCCTCTAACCTTTGCCACCATTCGTTGAAAAGTAATGTCCTCATCATCAATCCTATCTTTTCCCTTGCCTAATTTTCTGTCTGCAAATAAAAATCGAAAATCAGCCTGAGGAATATATTATTACAACAAAAAGATACAGACCTCAAATCAAAGTAAAAGCCCAAATATTTTATGATTGTTGCTTCTCGAAAATATATGACAGCCCTTGACAATTGATCGTACAGCCCAAAATCATACAGCATAACTAGAGAATTAGATGATAGTAGCAGTAATATATTTAGGGGCATATTACATGGAAGGCCAAAGAATACAATGCCATTAAAAATGTATCATGGAAATGTTACGCACCAATATGATGCATTAACTTTTGTTGAAAACCCTCTTTTCATATAGACTCCAATTTTAAAGATCCTTAGTGTACTCAATATTTTGAATGAGAAAAAAAACGCCCATGCATGTCCTTTTGAGATCCCTGAACCTCCCAATAGAAGTATACTTTCCATTTTCCTAATAACGAGGAAAATGTACAAGACAAAAGTTTAACTGGAAAATAAAAAACAGAATGCATTCAAACACCTTTAAATTCGTATACATCCTACTCAAAACATTTTGCAAGAGATAGAAATCTAGGTGCAGTTGCACCTCATAAGCTTGACAGATGTGGTCAAAACCAAAATCAAACTAGATTTTGACATACTATACAAGGAAAAACTAAGGTTCTCTTTGGATGAAGGGATGAATAGAGAGAGAGAGAGAGGGCGGGGAAGAGGAGTGAAGGAAAAACTATTTTATATTTTTATCGCATGATAAAGCAAAGAAACTCAAGGTGATCGATAGGCAGTGTCAACAATTGTAACCTAACATTAATGAAATCGAATATATTGTTCTTATTTGGGAGTTGTTACTTTTACTGCACACAACATCACATATCCTTCCATTCTCATCCCTCCACCCAAACAACAAATTTTCAGCTCTCCCACCAAAAAAAGAACCGCCCTTTTAGTAGCACGTCTGCGTTGCTCCCAATCCTCGATGAGCTATCGACATTAACTCAAATCAATACTTACCCACTGTTACAGAATCGCATAAACGGCGATTTCACCTGAAACTACAGAACGTAAAAAAGATGCACTCTTTCGTGTCCTGGGGTCGATCGAATTGCTTTGCCCATAGTAAAAAATTGTAGCTTTACTTAAAAATAGGACCATAACAAGAGAATCAGCTTTAAACACGGCAGAAATTGCATAAAAAAACAAGAAACTGAGGACAAGATTCGCATAATCCATCAGAAGGGCAGGGTCTAGCCCCCATACCTTTGGGGTCGCTGAGATTGGTGTACTCTCGAACTTCTCTTCCCGACATCGAGCACGGAGGAGACGACGCGGATCAATGAAACGAAGGCGATGAGAGGCGATTGCAGCCACCGGATCGAGGAGGAGATGGAGCAGAGAACAGGAAATTGTGGAGCTTCACCTGAGATGCGCACGGTGAGGGAAAGTGGATGTCTGGGGTGCGGACGCTCGACGTGGGTCGGATTCCGGATATTGTTGTCCGGAACCATTTAAAACGGACCCAATGATCCGAATAGTTATTTGGGTAACCCGATAACCCTCCAAGTGACCGTGCAGGTCCTTCCTCGTTCGGTAAAAGGGTTAAGCTGGAGTAAAACCTTTTAAATGTTTAGTAAGATCAATACTCCTTTTGTGAATATTATGTAATCAGTAGTTATGAGTAGGGCTGTGCATGGTTTATGGATTAGACGGTTACCCGATCCGATCCGTACGGGTCGACTCTAAACCCATGGATATCTTACAAACCATTCTGGATCGGGTACCCGCCCCTATTTGATCCAAGACATACGGAGTTCCGACCCTATGGTCCATGGATACCCACGGGTCGATCCATTTCATTACCCCTCCATCTCGGACAATGTCCATGGGTTGATGAATCTCGTTGCTCCTCCAACACGGTCGTTATCTATGGGTTTGGCCATCTTGTTTCGTCGACTTCTAGGGTGGAACATTTGGCTCAACCCGACCCAAACCGATAAAGTCCAACCCCAACCCATCATTTTTTTTCCGAGTTGTGGTCTAGGTTGAGGCCCGCATAATTTTGAAATTTGAGAGTTCGGATCCAGCCCTAGGCCCATAGGTTCGGATCCGGGCTTGGGCCAGCCACGACCCGTCTCCAAGCATGCTAATCATTTGCAAGTTGCATGAATTAGATCACAGTACTTGCTTGAATTAAAATTCTTCCATTTTGATCATGTAATCCGCATCAAGACAATCTCATCCATCAGAATCTTATCTTTTTAGAATATCGACACAAATTCCTTCGGCTTTTTTTTTATATTTTCTTTTCTCCACATCATTTTATTTGAATTGCAATATGCAAAGATGCACTACTACATCATTATTATATTACAGCGTGGGGGCACAGGTCGGGTCGGGCCAACTCGAGATTTCTACGGGTTCGAGTTGTGTCCAGCCCAAATGTCTTATTTAAAATAAATGAGGCACGTGCCCGTCCCAAATAGACATCGGTTCGGGCCGGGTCAAGGTTGGGTTGGGGGTGATCCGGCGCAATGCTCCACCTTACCGACTTTGAAATTGCTTGTGATTGAGATCATTACTTGGACTCAAGATAACAAAAATGTATGAATCGAGATTGAGATCATTGGATGACTTCAACAGAAGAAGCTTCTAGATGTTTGGATTTTTAACCGAAATAAAAGATTTATTATTTTTTATGCAAAAAAATAATGAATAAGGAAATTAAAAAACTATATTGAATGTTATATGATGAAACATACATCCATTTAAACCGTCTAGATGTATGCCATCAATGAGATGAACTAAAAAAAATCTCCAACATAATTGGAATAAACGTCAAGTTTGCAAGGTTTAGCAATTGGACCATGCCCTCAAATTTCGTCAAATATTGACAGAATTTTTGATTTTGACAAGTGCTAAAGTTCTACCGAAATGACTGATATGTTAACTAGATGGGTGGTCGATGAAAGAAATGCTCACAGAAATGACAGAAATTTTGGTTGAATTCTGGCTGAAATTTCGTTTGGGTTGAGCTTTTCTATTGTGATTTAAATCGATGATTTGGATATGTGATATTCCAAATAGACCAGACTTTGATTTGGTCTATCAACAGAGCATCGAGTATTTATTTATCAAGTACCGATCAAAGATAAATGTATTATAATTACTTTGAAAAAGCAGAAGTATAGATCAAAGTCAAATTCCTCTCTTTTTTAATTTTCTGTCCGTCGTGATTTTTTGAACCAAAAGATGTATGAATATATAAGCATTATCAGTACATGATATATTTATCATGGATTTATGAGCATTGATTTGAGTTTAAAAGTCCCTACGTTAGACTCTTTCGCATCTCAATCATATCATGGATTGATGTGTTTTAATGATCCATGGATACCCGCGGGTAACCGAGACTCATTCATATAATTCGGGTATCCGTTAGTACGGTTACCCGTTAAAGTAGATCGGGTCGACCCGTCAACCCAATAATAACGGGCCGAGGCGGATCATGGTTGAATGGATCGGATACCCGCCCCATGCACACCCCTAGTTATGAGAGTTGAAATATAAAATTATTGTGATGTACTGTTGTATGGTTTTAAATATCGATATATCGAAGGGAGGAGAATATCAATATTGGACCTTCGTTTATTTTCCAAGATATCAGACAATATGATTCGATATATCGATGATATATAAGGTGTCAGTGATATATCATTGACAAATGGAATCAGTCAACAGTAAAATCCACCCAAGTGGTCAATATTCATCGACATTTGAGCGTTATCCATCTCATTTCGTCCGAAACAGATGCAGAGAGCTCCTCCAAGTTCCATGAAGCCTTGCCTTGCTTCTTTGAGGTAAAATATAAATCTTCTTTTATTTTTTATGATGATTTGCTTTTTTTCAGGAGGTTTGTTCCTATTGGTTAGGTTGCATATCTTGAGTTTTTTTTGTGAGTTTTTTTGTGAGTTTTTATGTATTTAAAGGATTTCTATATTGATATATATCTGGTTTGATCCATATTTTCTATATTTGATTTATATTGAATTTGATTGATTAATATCATCATGATATAGAAAATGCCTTCTCAAAAAGAAATCTGATTACATAATCTAGTCTGATTTATAGATCAATATCGAAGAAATATGGATTGCCCCTGAAACTAGTGTAAGTGCAAGAGGTCCGTAAGAACAAGAAACAGTGTACTCTACTGCCTATCTGAATTCCTCATTATACCATACCGGGATAGCATGTATCCCAAGGGCAAAGAGAACGAACAAAGATCAGACCTAGTCTAATCTAACTACGTACGACAAAGCGAAACAACCTGGAAACAAGAGGGAGCTCCCCTTGCAATGATGTGGTGGTGAACCTCTCATTCGTTTTCAGTGCTCTCCGAACCGTGCGGGAAGGTTTCCCATCACACGGCTCACCAACTTGAAAAGAAAGGAAGGTGGGGCTAGTGAAATGCCCCACTCAAGTCTACGGCGGATGCCTGCTTAGGCCCCTTCTTCCCTTCACGGATCAAATCGTCCACCGCCTGACCCCGTCAATTTAATGAGATATATGGAGAATAAATTTGGACTTTTAGTCTTGATGTGGAATCAAGTTGAGTTTGAATGGAGAAACTTGGATATCGTGTTCTAAACATAGAAAATAAGATTTTAGAAAAAAATTATGCTAATAAAAAATTAATAAACTATCAATTCCATGAGCTAAACAATAGAATTATAATTTATTTTCATGTTTTGTGTCTCATGCATAGTTTTTCATGAAATTAGTTACCTCAACTCTATAGATCTAAGATATTTTTTCTTAGATATCGAAACATAGAAATCTCGATAATATGTTAAACAACTTTAATATTTTTATGCATATTGAGTATGTTAAAAAATATAAATACAATAAATACAAAAAATAAAAAATGTAATAAATAAATGATTGTTCTCATCGTGTGTCTCATGAATGTTTGTTGTGTAATTTCTTCGCAGGTTTTGGCAATCAACATCAAGGGTTCAAACTCCAATTCATGATTTGAAGGTTCTGATGATCAGAGGGATATTGGTGAGTTTGGTTTAAGATATGCCACTACTCCCTATGGTAGCAAATCAAAACCACAATGTAACTTCTCTGGGAAGGGGATTACAAAGCTGAAGCATCATCTTATTGGCAACAACAAGAATGTTACCAAATACACGCTCGTTGCAAAGATGTGAGGGACTTGATGAAGGCTAACTTAGATGGGAAGAAGGATAAAGATATGTAGACTTGAAGAAGTCAAAAAGGGATGAACAATTCAAGAAATTAATGTCCGAGAAAAAGTTTAATGTCTTTTTTGATTCAGATGACGATGACTTTGTCTACCTCGCTGATATTTATACCGCATGTGAATGGAGGGCATACAAAGGGTGAAACATGAATATCTTAGGAGTGAGTTTGAGAACTCAGAGGTGCACGAGGCAGCTACTATGGTGTTGGTGACAACGGGTATAGTTCTCGAGGTGAACCGGTATCACCACTCACCAAAAAATACAAGAGAAAAGGAGTTGAGCCCTTCTTGACAAGGAGTAGATCCATGCAATACAAGCCAAGTAAGGATCTGAGGTAGAAGATAGTGAAAGGAATGTTTACAAATGCCAGGGAGGGAGTGGGTAAGGCCATCAGCAATCTCTTTTCGAGGGAAAACATTTATGGATTGTTAATGGACCATATTTGCAGCATGTTGTTGACGAGATCACCAAAACAGGAATGGAAGTGAAGGCTTCCACATCCTACAAGATAATGAACAAGTATCTCAGGATGGTGAAGGATGAGATGAAGGAGTACAACACTAACCTGAGGAGGAGATGACCATAGATGATGTGTGATGGGTGGACGAGCTACACTAGGAAGCAGATCATCAACTTCCTCATTTACAACAGTAGGAAGATTTTTTGAAGTATGGTGATGCATCTGATCATGTAAAGGAGCACAAGTACATGTTGAATTTGATGAAAGACATCATCAAGGATGTTGGAAAGAATAACATTGTTCAGATTGTCATAGACAATGGCAATAACTTCAAGAAAACCAATGAAACAATAATGAATTCTAGCAAGTATGATATTTTTTGGATATTGTGTGTTGCACATTATATTGATTCGATACTGAAGGACTTCAACAGGAGGAAGCTAGTATCAAAGATGGTGAAGCAAGCACAAACAATTACCACCTTCATCTATAACCATTACAAAGTATTGCTTTGATGAGGCAGATGTGCAATGGTTTTGGTGAGGCATGGAATCGTGTGCTTTGTGACCAATTTTATAACATTGCAAAGCTTCAAACAACCTAGACGGAATTGAAAACCACATGTTGTCAAGGAGAATGGTTCGAGATGCAGAAAATCGAATATAAGGATGGAGGAAAGTGGAGACATTGATCAATAACTTTTACTTTTATGATGATATGGCACGAGTCACGAAGATTGTGGATCGGGTTAAATATACATTGCGAATCATGGATGGTGACAAAAAGTCGGTCATGGGAGTGATAAACGAGACAATACGTTACATGAGAGAGAAGGTTAGAGAAGTATGCAAGAAAGGATACAAAGCATAATTAGACATCATAGATGAACATTAGACCAAGATGCTCGCGCATCATCTTCAAAAGTATGGTATGGAATAAATAAATCTATTCTTTTAAATTTTGATAGCACTTTTGATGGATAAAAAAGTGAGAAATTATGGATACTTGTGTCCATCTTATTACTCCAATCCTAAGTACTAGTACAAGCATAGGCTTGGTACATATGCTAGCCTTATAGAAATTGTCCAAATTGTGTTGGAGAAGCTAGTTAAAAATGAAAAAAATTGCAAACCACGTGCATGCATGAGGGAATCTAGAGTGAACTTCCGTTTACAAGTAGTCCTACAAAATATTCATTGGAAGAATTATGTGATGATCAATGACTTCAAACACTGTATATGGCAAGTACTTTAGAGATGCTTTGGGGTCCTTCGATAGAATTATCGCGATCAATGGACGGAGCAATACTCTTCCTGGTAAGGATGAATAAATCCATTTAATTATATTGTGATGTATTACTACTATTTACTATTATTGATTTAACTCTTTTTGATTTCCACAACCGAATAGCATTTACTATACGGGATTGAAGCTCACAACCTATGAAAGGTGGCAGTGAAAGCATTGTCTCAAATCACATATATTGGTGGTTGTGATAGGAATTAGAGTACATTTAACCTGATTCATTGAAGAGACGAAACAAGTTGGGATAATAAAAGCTCAATGATATTTACTACGAGCACTACAACTTAAGGCTAAAGATGAAACATGCAAGGGAGGGACATGATAAAGTGGAGTATACATATCATAACGGTTGACCCTCACTAGAAACTTGAGTAAGGAGCAGCTTTTTGTGGAGTTTTTTGAATCGAACAAAATTGAAAAAAAAATAATTCTTTTCTTTATTTATTGTAACTACTTGAGCCGGATGAGAAGAAACCCTCACATCCGACTTTTAAGGGGGGATCTCATAGGAACCTATCCTGATTTTTCTTTTGTTAGGCCCATAACTAAAAAACCTACTTTCTTACTATTGTGATGTTTATTCGAATATGCAATCCAATACTAAAAAATAAAGCATCCCACTTTTTTTCCTACCCAAGTCTTCGAGACATTTCAAAATCGAGAAATCTCAACCAGAGCATGTCCTATCAAGAGCAGTTAGCCTATTTGGAATTGTTAATTATTATAGATAATTTATCAGTAGAGTGTTAGGAGATAAAGAATCCATTCATAATGAATGGGAAGATAGAAAAATTTCAAGGTGGAAGAAAGGATTTTTTGGTTAAATGCATTGAATTAGCTAAATATTTTATTCAAACAAATGTAGAACCACAATGGATGGTTTTGTGGCTATTACAGGTTTCGTCCTCCCCGAGTTAAGACCCATCATTCAGATATAAGAGTTATTTATCAAAAGGGATTTTTACCCGGCAGACCCTATAATCTTTGTCAATTACCTCCACGACCTTGAAACAATGTATTTCCCCCGTCGACCCCGTAAACTTGCTCCGTCTTACCCCATAGACCCTACCGTCAATTTTAACTTTATTGGAATCAATTACTTGGGTTAAACATGAGCTAATCTAACCAAAGAAGATCGAATGGTGGATCTTCAATCTCTCTCTCCTTTCTCCTACCCCTTCTTCACTCTCAACCTAATTCCTCCTCACGCAGCATGCTATGAAAGGCAAGCCATTGCATCTCAAAGGCTAGGAGTTAATGGCAAGCCGGTGGCAGGGATCCAAGAGTTGCCGGCTACAAAGCTGCCCACCGTCAACTTCCCCGCTTCTACGGCGTTTGAGATCACGCAAATGCCCGTCCAGCTCACACAGGCACCAGTGGAAGCCCACGCACCAGTGTTCATGAACTCTCCATAGTACAAGATGCGGAGGGTGATTTTGTCACCCCATTCCAGCCATCGCACGAGCGCAATCAAACCCTCGAGATTGCTCTTCATGAACACAGTCCTCGAATATTGCTTCCACGGTCGACCCAGGTACGTCTTGAAAGAGTCCTGCACGGGCCTGAAGTCAGAGGCGGCAACGATCTTGGAATTATGGACAGAGATGCCAGTGTTCTGGTTCGGGTCTGTCCTGCTCTGTGCGGTGATGGTGTTTTCTGGTTGCTCATCAGCCTCCGTACGTAGATGTTGCAGTTCTGGAGAACGGCAGCAGCGTTGCGGAAGATGAAGTCGACAGTGCCGTAGACGTCGCGGTCACGGTAGAACTGTCGCTGGGAATAGACGTAGAGGATGTCCTGGTAGCCCTTGAACCTGCACCTGTAGAAGACGGAGAGATTGGAGCCGAAGCAGAGGGCGACAATCAGGTGCTTCCAAGGGCCCGCCGTGTTGTCTCATGCTATGAAGTCGTCCCCAACCTGGTGAATCACAAATTTATACGAAATAAATAACAAGTAGGTGGGGACAGTGAGAGGAGCACAACTGGATAGGACTAAAGTATATAAATTAATTATATATACGAAAGTGGCTGAACGGAAAGTAGTGGAACCATCTGGATGTTCTTGTTACCGGTGACTATCGTAGCTTCGATACCGTCAAGGGAGCGGGAAAGTATCGTCCAGGGTCGCCCGCGAGGGGTGCGGGAGGAGCTTCGACCGACGGCCGGGGAGATCCGACCTGGAAGTGGGCGGGGGGGCTTCGGGCCGGAATTGTTCAGCTGGAGGTGGAGGGTGGGAGGGAATGGCACTTGCCGTAAATTTGATAAATAAAATGGATATCATGTAAAGAAGATAACGGAATCTGGTCACTTTTAAGGGGGCAAATGGATGGGAGTTAACCACAGGGTATGTGGGATAAGGGTTAGCAAGTTTACGGGGTCGAGAGAGGAATTAGGATGTTTCAGAGGTCGTAGCGGTAATTGCAAAAGATTACAGGGTCTGTCGGGTAAAAATCCCTTATCAAAATAACACTCTTATTGATTTATTAACAAGTAGATCGACACCAGGGGAATTAGGAATGTGTCATAAAAAATAGTACAAGAGATTGTGGATATGCTTCTTGATGATGGGATTCTTAGACAACTAATGAGAGATGGTCGTGATAAAGTTTACAAGTCCTTTCCAGATGTTATTTAAGGAAAAAAGAGAAGATTTCCTGAGGCTTTGCTCAGTAAACGAGTCAATTCTGGAATGACGAACTGTCTTGTAGGGTTGGAGCTTGATTTAGTTATTAATGATATTCTCTCCATTGATTCCAAATCCAAACCCAAATCAAAGGATGATAGTGAAGATGATGATGATGATGATGATGATGATGATGGTGACCTTGATGGATATGTTGATGGGGAAACATATTTACGAGGGAGGAAGGTAGCTGGGGGTGATCATGGACCACATGATACAAAATTCAAGGAAGAGATTCGACACATGGTATGAATATATGGAGTGACAGACAAACACACATGGACAATTTATCCCAAGATTGAGTCTGGGACCTGTGGATTACAAAGCATACAGACGTGGCCATCATCGTACAGACAGGTACATAGATGATTTGATATCATCTATAGGTTCTCTGAGCCGTATTGACATTGACAACCCATATCGTGGAGCAACACCGAGTCCCTTAGGCTGACAAGGATCATCACATGATGAAAGATTATTTGGCATCTTCACATAATACTTTCACGCTCCTCCTCATCCTCCTCAGGCACAGACACATCCACCATATGGTTATAACGGTATGGATACAACAACTACAATGATGAAAACTATCAAGTTAGCCAGCTCGTGCAGAGCTAGGACAACCACTTTGGTGGTGACAGTTTTGGTAACTGCACTGTCTACTATACAATCGTGCCTCCTCCTCCTATGCAGAGTTCGTCTCATGCTCTGTCATCATCATCACGAGGATCTTAAGCTATCACATCGCAGCCTCATCGTGCCCCTCATGATACCAAATCTAGTGTTGATTATCCTCATCTGGGATATTCATAAGCATCGATGACCATCTATATAGAAGTCTAAGACGGATTACAAAGCCATGTACTCTTACATGACACGGGACAATTACTGCGAGTTCATTGTGTCTGCGATACACAATGAGAGACAGCGTGGACGGAAAGGGGTGATACGGATCCAGCACAGAACTCTTGGTTCTGAACTCATGACCAGGTAATATCTTTTATAATATTGCATTAATTTACATTTTTTTCCATTTATCTTTGTACAGATGCATCTTTACTTGATGTAAGTTAATTATTTAATTCACTACAGTCTTGTCCATCCGTGAAAGTTATTTCTACGAAAGAAACATTATCTTATTAATCATTATCTACATTTTAGAATCAAATTTCTCATCTACAATAGCATTCAATGTCTTCCATGAACAAAACATGGGTTCTAAGTGTGGTTAACTTAGCTATTTTATTTCCAATTCCAATGTTTATCAGTTAACAATCAACATTAACAACGATATGTTCGATATGACTGATATGTGCGATATAAGGGTCATAGATGATCGACGCATGATTTAAGTATATATTTGCTAGCTACTAACTATTATAAGAACTCAAATGGACTTCATTTCCAATATCTATCAGTCAACAATCAACAATAATAGTATATCTCTCGAAATGATCAATATGCGCGATATAGGGGTATAAATAAGCAATATGTGTAATATAAGTATATATCTGTAGGTTATTTATTATTTTAATAACTTGCATGGTCTTAATTTAACAAAAAAATGACAAAAGAGGCTTTTTGAGCCATTTCTGACATTTTCATTGATATCATCGATATTGATATATCCTCAATATATCGTTTTTATGACGTACCAATGCGATATGGATATTTCGAACCTTACTATTGTTTATCTGCTATATTGGATATATTTATGATTGTAATAAATTTTTTGTTGTTTTATTTATTTGATCATGGCTAGTAGTACTTCAATAAAGTAAATTTAGGAACCATACCATTTATCCAAATCTATGAATGCAGGGTTCGACTTGGAGTAACCTAAACCAAACGACATATTCCATAAAACCTTGCAATAAAATGAATGAGGTTGAACTAAACACGATAGATTTGAGTTTCGTATTTAATAATAAGATAATTTCATTCACTACAAAAAACAGAAAACTCCAAATCTTCTGTAATGCCTTAATAAATCAACAAGAACATAGTACATGTACATTAAATAAATATCAAAGTTCCACAAACACATCACACAGAGAGTATACCCTATATTATATATCTCTAAGTCAAGCAACATAAGCTTATTGTATAGAATGTAGTCAAGTATATGTATTTTATAGATAAAATGGATATTAGTACGTGAAATCGCGATTTTCATTGTGCTAAATGTGTGTTTTTACGTATCATTGTGTACATGCATGAGTAACGGGATATTCAAATAAAATTTTATTCAAGTACGAGCCAATATATATCAAAATAAACATAAGATAAGCAGAGGATCGATCCACAACGACTCGAACATTTTATGCGAACATTTATTGTATTTACAATAGCATGTGTCTTTATTGTCTTGAATCAAATCCTATTTTTCTTTTTATTCTTGGTAATTTGGAACATGTTAGAACTTCGTAACTAGAATCTAGACATCATTAGGATCATAGAGAAAACTTCTTCGATTTTTTTCGGATTTTTCTATCATTTTTGATGAATTTTTGAATTGTTATGGGCATGAGTGTAATTTTAAGAAACTTAAGAGGCTTCAATGTTAATAAACTTTAAACATGAGAGATAATTATAATTACAGATAATCACAATCAAGAATAATAGTAAATCTCTCGATATGACCGATATGTGCGATATAGGGGTTTAGATAAGCAATATGTGTAATATAAGTATATATTTGTAGGTTATTTTTTTTAACGAAAAATGACAAAAGAGGCTTTTTGAGCCATTTCCGACATTTTCATTGATATCATCGATATAGTTGATATATACTCAAAATATCGATTTTATGGTGTACCAATACGATATCGATATTTCGAACCTTACTATTGTTTATCTGGTATATTGGATATATTTATTATTGTAATAATTTTTTTGTTGATTTATTTATTTGATCATGGCTAGCAGTATTTCAATAAAGTAAATTTATGAACCATACCATTTATCCAAATCCATGAATGCAGGGCTGGACTTGGAGTAACCTAAACCAAACGACATATTCCATATAACCTTGCAATAAAATGAATGAGGTTGAATTAAACATGTTAGATTTTAGTTTCTTATTTAATAATAAGAAACTTCCATTCGCTAAAAAAACCAAAAACTCCAAGTCTTCTATAATGCCTTAATAAATCAACCAAGAACATAGTACATGTCCATTAAATAAATATTAAAGTTCCATAAACACGTCACACATAGAGTATACCCTATATTATATATCTCTAAGTCAAGTAAAATAAGCTTATTGTATAGAATGTAGTCAAGTATATGTATTTTATAGATAAAATAGATTTTAGTACACGAAATCGCGATTTTTAGTGTGCTAAATGTGTGTTTTTACATATCGTTGTGTACATGCACTAGTAACGAGATATTCAAATAAAATTTTATTCAAGACGGGCCAATATATATCAAAATAAACATAGGATAAGCAGAGGATCGATCCACAACGACTCGAACATTTTATGCGAACCTTTATTGTATTTACAAAAGCATATGTCTTTATTGTCTTGAATCAAATCCTATTTTTCTTTTTATTCTTGGTAATTTGGAACATGTTAGAACTTCGTAACTAGAATCTAGACATCATTAGGATCATAGAGAAAATTTCTTTGATTTTTTCGAATTTTTATATCCTTTTTTATGAATAGTTGAATTGTCATGGGCATGGGTATAATTTTAAAAAACTTTAGGGGCTTCAATGTTAATAAACTTGAAACACAAGAGACGATTATAATTATTGAAATCCACGATCAACAATAATAGTATATCTCTAGATATGTCCGATATGTGCGATATAGAGGTATAGATAAGCAATATGTGTAATATAAGTATATATTTGCAGGTTATTTATTGTTTTAATAACTTGCATGGTATTGCTTTAACGAAAAAATTACAAAAGAGGCTTTTTGAGCCATTTCAGACATTTTCATTGATATCATCTGTATAGCTGATATATCCTCAAAATATCATTTTTATGACGTACCAATACGACATCGATATTTCGAACCTTACTATTGTTTATCTGCTATATTGGATATATTTATGATTGTAATAATTTTTTATTGATTTAGCTAGAAATATTTCAATAAAGTAAATTTAGGAATCATACCATTTATCCAAATCCATGAATGCAGGGCTAGACTTGGAGTAACCTAACCAAACGACATATTCTGTATAACCTTGTGATAAAATGAATGAGGTTGAATTAAACATGTTAGATTTGAGTTTTTTATTTAATAATAAGAAAATATCATTCACTAAAGACTCCAAATCTTCTACAACGCCTTAATAAATCAATAAAGAACATATTACATGTCCATTAAATAAATATTAAAGTTCCATAAACACGTCACACATAGAGTATACCCTATATTATACATCTCTAAGTCAAGCAAAAGAAGCTTATTGTATACAATTTAGTCAAGTATATGTATTTTATAGATAAAATGGATATTAGTACATGAAATCGCGATTTTTGTGCTAAATATGTGTTTTTATGTATCATTGTGTACACACACGTGTAACGAGATATTCAAATAAAATTTTATTCAAGTATGAGCCAATATATATCAAAATAAATGTAAGATAAGCAGAGGATCGATCCACAATGATTCGAACATTTTATGCGAACTTTTATTGTATTTATAATAGCATCTGTTTTTATTGTCTTGAATCAAATCATATTTTTATTTTTATTCTTGTAATTTGGAACATGTTAAAAGTTCGTAACTAGAATCTAGACATCATTAGATCATAGAGAAAATTTCTTCGATTTTTTTCAGATTTTTCTATCATTTTGATGAATTGTTGAATTGCCATGGGCATGAGTGTAATTTTAAGAAACTTTAGTGGCTTCAATGTTAATAAATTTGAAACATAAGAGATAGTTATAATTACTGAAAATCAAATGGACACAAAGGAACTTTTTCGACTTCTTAAATTAAATAAACAATAGGCAAATTGCATATAAAATTAACATACTTTATGAAACTACAAAAAGATCATGAGAGGATAAAACATGAAATTTAATAAAAGTTGAATATGAAGTGAATATTTCATAAGAAAAAACAACAGAAATTTTGATGTCTTTATTACACAAAATAAAATTGGAATAATTGCATAAAGGTTTAAATTTTATAAAAATAAAATACTGAAGAAGAAGAAGAAACTGCAAAAATTCGTACCATCCTTTATCAAGGGTTGATTGGCAGGCAAAGGAGCAGCTCGTAGTGGCGCCCAAGTAGTACATCGGGTGGCAGTGTAGATAACAGGGAGGAGAGGATGATAGCATGGCGACCTAGTAGTAGTCCCAGGTGCGGTGAGAAGGTCCAGTGACCTTGGTGTCACCCATGTCGAAGCGGTCGTAAGCGGAGTGACATGAGAGGTGGCGACGAGGACCACAACTGGATATGGAGCTTCTTGGTGGATATGGTAGGGTTGAGCCCCGATTGGGTTCCTTCTTGGTCGGATCTCGAAGCTCCCAGGCGGGTTCCCCTTGGTGGAGAGCCTCCTTTCTTCCTTTTTGCAGAAGGTCGACGATAACGTTCATGGACCTGAGACGAGCGGGCAGAGGAGAGGAGGTAATGGGACTCACGTTGCTACAGATTGAAGAGGAACATTAGGAGCCCTAAGCTTAATTGTAGCCATGTGATGAACATTAAAGAGCTGTTGTCCTTATGTTCTTAGGAGAATGTAGGTTTATGGGGAAGAAGGCAAAGAGTAGCGATGGGGTCCATAATGAATCTATGATTCATCATCTTTATTATTTCATTTTGACTAAAATCCTTGATAAAATACATGTAAATATTCACTAATTATCACTAATTAACGTCCTAACCACATTTATTGATTTATTGTAACACTTATTTTATCCAAAATAAAATAATAAAGAGAAAAAATAAGGATGTAGATATTTAATATATATAGAATGATCCTAACCCCGAGATCAGATCAATATTGACGTGGTCGACAAGATAAATAATTAGGTGGAGATAAGGATCTTAATTTATTAAAATATCAGAAAATCAAGATGACAAAAATACATCTGCCCATTTTTCACCTTGTACAAATATTCACCTATTTTATTTATTACCAAGATCATCTCAAATTAAAACAACTTCTTCACGAACGTTGTTTATAATAATATATACTAATTTATAAAAATATTAGAAAAATTATTTATTAATAAAAAATTAACTAATATGAACCGAAAAAGATGTAAATGGCGACTTCCAAGGTTTATAACTATTTATAGAAAACTCTAAATTGACCGAACTCACTTTTAAACTTTGTTTTATAACTAATATTATTTATTATAAATATTAAAAAATATTAGACTAAAACATGTGAGTTTTAGCCTTTGGACCCTTTTGTATATATGTACTATAAATATGTACCTTCCTAATTTCCTATTGAACTATTTCGAACTCCGTTTGACTTGATTCTTCTTCTAATGTGTTTATAAAGACAGTAGAAAAATATTAAAAATATAATTTACATAAAATGACAATAAATTCCGAAATCACAGAGCTGTGACACTAACATAACTCAATCATATGAACTCCGAATTGGACGTACTCACCATTAAAGTTCATTTTATAGAATTGTCTATGAAATGAAATTGATTTCATTAAAATTAGAGTTAATATGGAAAAAAGTTTGTTTTAGGATCCTATTGGTATAAATTGTACAATATATCTTAATTTTATTCTATCTAATACATGCCATTTCTTATATTTTTATACTTCTTTTATTATTAAAATGATAAAATAAATAAATATTTATTAAATTGTTTATTTAATTACCCATTAATAATTTATTTAATTACTTATTTATTTGATAATTACACATTTAATTAAATATTTATTTATTTATCTAGTTTATTTAATTTATTTAAAATTATTTTTATTTTTTTCGTTTTCTCTTCCTTTTCTTTCTCCTCCCCTTCTTCCATGTCGCCCCCTTCTTCCACCTCTCTCTTCCGCCTGTTGTTTCTTCCCTGCCAACACCCTAACGGTCGTCCATTCGCCCAACTACCTGCATGTGACTCCACCCTCGTCAGTGATGCCACACCATTCCTTAAGCTCCATGAAACCTCCCCCAATAAAACCCCAACCCCCTCTCCGGTCAAGCTCCATCTGCCATTAGAATCCTCTTATCCTTGCGCTCAGAGAGAGAGAGAGAGAGAGAACGATGGCAATGCCTTTTCCATTCGAGAGCGAGAAGGAGTGAGGAAGTCAACGTGATCCACCGCCGGTGTCGAGGTTTTATCTCCGTCGAGCGCCGAGCTCCAATAATCATCGTCGTCGTGTAGAGGTGACGACCCCATGAGACTCCGAACCTCCGATCCCCAGACGAACATCCTCCATTACTTCCATGTTAGGGCTTTTACTCGCAATCCTCTTCTCCTTTCTCTTTTTGATTTCTATCTTCTCTTATCCTATCATCTTCTCCTTTGCCTCTTGTGATCTCCTCAATTCTCCTATTTTGCATGTAACTCTCGGCCGAGGAGGATACCTCCATTCTCGCCACCTCCATTCTCCTATTCTGCATGTAACTCTCGACCGAGGAGGATACCTTCGAGCCTTAGATCCCAATTTATAGGTGCTCCTCCAGTCTGAAGCAACATATGTATCCGAACATCATAGCAACGCTTTTCTGAGATCCACCGGTAGAAAACATCACCCGGAGATTTAACAACCACCTCGATGTAGTCGCCTAAAGCCGAAGACCTAATCGATTTCATCGCCTGAACATCGAGCTCTGCCATTGGACCACCGCTCGAACTACCGCCTCCGCCTAGACCCTACGGTCGAGGAACGGTAACAACTGTCGCTTGCAAACTCCAATTGGGGGAAGAACACACAACTATTCCAGATTAATAGTAGGTTGCTGATTTTTTTCTCCAATCGGACGCTTGAGATCAAGCCATGCAGTGATTCTGCATCGATCTGCTATAACCGTCCGATTAAATTTGATCGACCGCATCAAGTAGCGTTATGCGCCTGCATCTCAGTTAGCCGAAAGGCACCGCATGTGCCTTCCATGTGCAATAAAGATTTTTTAGGGGAGATGTGGTGAGTAGCCCCCCAGATCTTGTAAACATTACGAACAAGTCCCTCATCGGTGCCCAGCACATGAACAGCATGTGGATTTTAGGAATTTTGCACGAACACCCCCACTTCTTCTAATATTTCATTACAGGTCCAGGATGAGCTGCGGGCACGTGATTTTCGAGTGCTAAAATCATCACCTGCCCAAGCACGTGATTCTGCAGAACAATTGCTTGCAAATACTCCCTATTTCTTGATAATTACATAAATACCCTTATACAATATTTTAAATACTATACGTATTATGCTACATATTAATTAAAATATCAAAATATAAAATAGCATAAAAATACATATAAATATTATATAACATACTATATACCGTATTAAATCATTTTTTGAAATTTAAACGGGTTTTCTAATTTTAATTTATCTTTTAAAAATATAAAAATATAACAAAATTTAAAATATATAAAATTTGAAAACACCTTTAAAAATTCTACAAAAATTACCTACAATATATTTTAATATATTTTACACAATAAACCAAAAAAATTAAAATTTATAAAAATTTAATAAAAAATTCAAAGTACATAAGAACTTCAAAAATACATAACTAATAAATAAAAATCGTATAAATACACACAATAACTCGTTTTGAAGGTATTTTTGTCTAATTTTTGATAAAATAAAAAATATTTTCTTATTATTTATTTTTAAAAATAAAAAATAAATCGATATTTTCAATAAAAATATTGTTGTCTTCTTTAATAATAATTCAAAACCCATAAAAATCCAAAAAACCTCTAAAAATGTAAAAAACACGAAATAAAAATAAAAATTATAAAATAAGAACTAAATAAAGATATATAAAATCTACACCTTTATTTTTACATAAGTATATTAAAACCACAAAACAACATAAATTTTATAAAATCAAATAAAAATTCAGAAAATTCCTTAAAAATAAATAAAAATAGAAAACCCACTTATCTTAGATTCTCTATTATTTTACATTAGTTTTCGACAGTTTGCCTCAGTGATTTTGACATTTACATATTATCACTTCAAACATGTAGTTTAGGAGTATAAATAATAGCATAACTAAATTTTATGTGAATTTCAACCAGTTAACGCAACGATAGTTGTCTATCTTTTTAGACGACTCGATTGGTTGATTTTTCAGATGGTGTCGTTGCCGGGGAGGCAGGACTGGGATAGATATTAGAGCCTTAGGTTCTAGGGTTTCTTTTTCTTCTTTTTGACATCTCATTTTCTGTTGCAGTTTTTCATTTTCGGACCTTTTATTTCTGAGTTGTGTTGCATGACTTGAGCAACGCGAGACAAAACTGAAAAGCTGATTTTTTTTGCTTTTCTATATTTTCTTTATAAAAGAATTAAAGGGCCCTTGTATGTTTTTACTTTTTGTAAAAGGGGTCCCTTAAGGGAATCCCGACTTTTTCCTTGCCTTCTTTATTAGGGATTGTTTCACCAGGTATCGTGCACTTGGGAAAATTGCACCCACCACGGGTTTTCTCGCATTTGTTATTGGCTTTTCGTTGGTTTTAGCGGACATGTGCTTGAATTAGGTTTTTTATTCTTGTCTACGCATCTGTAGGTCTCATTAGATTTAGGGCCGCATGACCTAGTTTTTCTTCCTCGAATAGGAAAAAAAGAAAAAGACAAAAATACATTAGATGTTGTTTGCAAAAATATTAAAAAAAGTGATAAACAAAAATTAAATCCGAGACTGCTAATTATATCGTCTATAAAAATAAACGTAAAGGACTCCACTTGTTTTGGGAAAGCAATCCCCAAATTGGCTTGCAGGGGATCTCCGGATAGTGAGTGAGGGAGGACCCTTAAGGTTAGAGCCAAAATCCAGATTTTCTTCAAGTCTACTATTTCTAAAAATGATTAGCTACTTCTTAGTGAGGACTCATGGGTAGTCGAAAATGATCCGGGTCTCTTTAGCAGAGTGGGAGGTTTAGAGGACACCGTGTAAGGCTCCATCCTCAAGTAATGGGTAGCTGGAAACGATATGTACTTACTTCCATATTGGCTGAAAGTATGTATAACTAATCGTATGGACTCGGAATAGTCTTTAGGGAAATTCATGCAATTGTTAGCTCAATAATTCTGTTGATATAACTGCATTGCCACCTAACTATAAAACGAAAAAGACTAACGATCGAGGTTTCTTGGTCATCATCGAGTTGAGTTGGTGAAATTGGGGTTTGCTTTGTATTTGATTGCGTGGTGTGAGTCTAATATCTGAGTTTCTAGCAGTCACTCGTCGTTCACGTCTTGCCATCTAAAGTTATCTTTCTTTTTTCGAGTCACGATGATGGGTAGACGATCTCTTGGGCCGAATCTTACAGCATCGCTTCCATGCGTACCTACTCATTCATCTAGGTTGGTTCGAGACATCTCATGTTTCGAACCTGAGTTGAGTCCTCCATCCTTCTCTGAGTATGACTCTGACCTCAGAGAGTCTTCTCCTTTTGTTTCTTCGTCTTCTCCATCTTCTCCTATCCCTCTCTCTTCATTTTCATCGAGTCAAGTGTCAGTTACACATGTGATAGCTGAGCAGAGAGTTGAGATCCTTAAGTTGAGTATAGATTAGCTGAGATATTCGAATTCACGAGTTGCTGAGACGAGAGTGCGGATTGAGTAGCTTGCATCTTATTTGGGAGCTGAGTTAGTTTGTACTTCGAGGTTACTGATTTTTATGATTGATTCAGACTTCGTGTCATTAGTGCCATCTTTCATGGAAAGCCGCACGAGGAGTCATATGAGCATCTTTACGAGTTTGAGGAGATTTGCGGTATGCAATTCTATTCAGATATTACACTTGATGATGTCATGATGAAGACCATTCCCTTGTCACTCAAGGACAGAGCCACGAGATGTATTTAACATTTGGGAGAGGAGAGAGCTAGTCGGTGTATGCTTCGAGCTGCCTTTCTTAACTGGACCTCATAACTCGGCCATATGGACTTCTAATTGGACGTACTCACTTTGAAGGTTCATTTTATAGAATTATCTATCAAATGAAACCAATTTCACTAAAATCGGAATTAAAATGCAAAAAAGTAGGTTTTGGGACCTTATTGGTATAGATTGTACAATATATCTTAATTTATTTTTTTATAATACATGTCATTTATTATATTTTTATGCTTATTTAATATTATAATATTAAAAAAATAAATAAAACATTTCAACTAAATATTAATTTAATTGTTTATTTAATTAAGTATTTATTCATATATTTATTAATTTAATTCAATCCTTTAATTATTAATTATTAAAATTAATTATTAATTTTAATTAATTAATTTATTATTTTTATTGTTATTTTCTTTTTCTCTTCCTTTTCTCTCTCCTCTCCTCCCCTTCTTCATCATCGCTCCCTTCTTCTTCCTCTCTCTTCCGACTGTCGCTTCTTCCTCCTCGTTCTTCCTTCGCCAATGCCCTAACGGTTGTCCTTCGCCTAACTACCCATCGGTGATGCCATCTCATTCCCTGAGTTCCACAAAACCTCCCCTATAAAACCATAACCCCATCTCCGATCGAGCTCCATCTGCCATTAGAATCCTCTTATCCTTACGCTCCGAGAGAGAGAGGTGACAACACCTTTTCCATCGTAGAGTGAGAAGGAGCGAGGAAGTCAGTGTAATCCACTGCCAGTGTCGAGGTTTGATCTCCGCCGAGTGTCGAGCCCGTGCGATATCTGTCATCGCGTAGAGGTGACGACCCCATGAGGTTCTCAACCTCAGATACTCAAGCGAACATCCTCCATTACTTCAAGGTTAGGGATTTTACCCCCGATCATATTCTCCTTCTCTTTCTGATTTTTATCTTCTCTTATCCTGTCATTTTCTCCTTTGCCTCTTCTGATCTCCTCAATCCTCTCTGTTTTCATCGTTGTTTAAGATCATTCATTCCCACCCACCTCTATTCTCCTATTCTGCATGTAACTCTCGAATGAGGAGGATACCTTCAGTCTTATATCCCTATTTACATGTGTCCCTCCAGCCTGAAGCAACATATGTAGCCGATCATCATAGTAGTGCTTTTATGAGATCCACTTGTAGGCAACATCACCTGGAGATTCAACAACCACCTCGAAGCAACCGCTTAAAACCGAAGACCTAATCGATTTCATCGCCTGAACATCGAGCACTTGGAGCCTCCGATCGAGCTCCGCCATTGGACCACCGCTCGAACTGCCACCTCCACCTATAACATGCGACCGAGGAATGATAAAAACTGTCGCCTACTAGGGATGAGCATGGGCTGGGACGGGCCCTGAAGGGTCCAGGCCCAAGCCCACTTAAAAACTTCGGGCCTTGGGCCGGGCCTAGGCCCGCAAAATTTTTTTTGGTTCGGCCCAAGCCCAGGCCCGACCCAATTCCTATGGGCTATGCTTGGGCCGGGCCGGGCCATCTTAACCCATTATATATTATTAATTTTGAATTTGTGTTTAAAGTCAATCTCAATTCAAGTTAGACAAGCTAAAATTGTTTAAACATATGGCATGATACTTGTGAAACAACTAAAACTCAACTCTACCGGAGATGATTTCTCATTTTATACAAGTCCACTTAATGTTATATACCATAAATGTCTCTCATTATAGAAATTAAAAGAGTGAACTAATAACAACATGTGCACCAGGCACTACATGTTAAAAAAATGGGCATAATGCTCGTATTGGGTAAAGGTTCAATAATAAAAAATATTCTAATGGAAAAAATAAACACTACAAAATTCAAGAATAACCATCAGAATTTAAGACATAGACTAATTAAGAAAAATAAATTCTGAAATGAAATACAATGATCATCAACTCATATGTCACATACCTGACTTTCTGGATTTATAAACATTATAGGAAGATAGGACACATGAACAGAGTGTGCTTGACAGGTGAGAGTTTCTATACGTGTAGAATATGGGAAGGGTTCGGGCCCTCTTCGGGTCGGGCCCGTGGGCCAGGTCGGGCTGGGCCAAGTCAAGAATGATTTTTTTCTCCAATTGGATGCTTGAGATCAAGCCACACGATGATTCAACATTGATTCGCTATAACCGTCCGATTAACTTTGATCGACCGCATCAAGTAGCATCATGCGTCAACATCTCAGTTAGTCGACCGCTCACCGCTTTAAGGCACCATATGTGCCATGCACGTGCACTAAAGACTTTTTTAGGGGCAATTTGATGAGTAACCACCTGGATCTTGTAAACATTGTGAATAGGTCCCTCCTCAGTGCCCAACATGCGAACAACATGTGGATTTTGAGAATTTTGCATGAACACCCCTGCATCTTCTGACATTCCATTACAGGTCTAGGCGAGCTGCAAGCACGTGATTTCTGGGTGCTAGAATCATCACGTGCCCAAGCACATGATTACGCAGAATAATTGCATGCAAATACCCCCTATATACCCCTACATAGTATCTTAAATACTATACGTATTACACTGCATATTAAATAAAATACCAACATAAAAAATAGTATAAAAACACATATAAATACCGTATAACATACTATATACCGTATTAAATCATTTTAAAAAAATTAAAAAGATTTTCTATTTTACCAAATCTTTTAAATATATAAAAAATATACGAACTTTAAAATACATAAAAAAACACATTTAAAAAATCTATAAAAATTACCTACAGTATATTTTACTATACATTACATAATAAAACAAAACAAAATAAAAATTGAATATTAAAATCAATAAAAATTTAAAATACATAAAAACTTAAAAAATGCATAACTAATTCAATAAAAATCATATAACTACGCACAATAACTCGTTTTAAAGTTATTTTCATCTATTTTTGAAAAAAATAAAAAACATCTTCTTATTATTTATTATTTCTAAAATAAAAAATCCATGTTTTCAATAGAAATCTTGTCCTCTTCTTTAAAAATAATCCAAAACCCATGAAAATCCTAAAAACCTCTAAAAATTATAAAAACAGAATTAAAAATAAAAATATAAAATTTACAAAATAAAACCAAATAAAAAATATATGAAATCTACACCTATATTTTTACATAGGCATATTAAAACTACAAAAACAACATAAAATTCATAAAATCGAATAAAAATTCAGAAAATTCTCTAAAATAAATAAAAATCACGAAACCCATTTACCTTAGATTCTCTTGTATTTACATTAATTTTCCACTGGTTTGCCTCCTTGAGTTGACACTCCCGTACTATCACTATACACATACAGTTTAGGAGTATAAATAATAACATAAATAAATTTTCTGTGAATTTAAACCCGTCAACACAACGATATTTGTCCATCTTTTTAGATGACTCGATTGGTTGATTTTTTAGTTCACAAACGTTGGATAACGTGCAAATAAGAAAATAAATTATAATATAAGAGGGTCGATTTGATCTTATTGATACATTAGGATAGACATCAATTTCGATGCATTTGAATCTTTAGTTATTGTGATTGAAATACTCAAGATATCCCTTTTCATATTAATCAGAAGCATCAATACATTTCATTTGCAAAACAAATGGCATGTAAATAGAGTGAATATTAGTTTTGAGGGCCATCTCCAAAAGTATTTTCCGATGCTAGCATGCCATTTGAATGTTGACCAATTTTTTGTTATTTAATCTTTTTTTTTGTTAATTTTTTTGAGTTTTATGTAATGCAAGTAGAAAATGCATGAGCTGCAGTTTATGCACAAGATGAGGTGAAATGCAAAGTTTTAACAACGGATTTTGCTCTGGTTGATATGCTGAATCTATGATACATCTGTACGTACTTTAAATTTGAATACAAATTGATGGAATCTAAGAAAGAGTATACAATCAAAATGAACGAGTTTCAAAGCACAAACAAGTTATAATATTTTTTAATGAACTCATATTCATTTATCAAGCTTATTAACAACCATCAATTTCAAACTGATTCGGAACATGTCTTCTTGGGTCTGTTTGGCTAATGGGTTATTACCCTGGAGTAACCCGGTATACCCTCCTACATTCTTGAGTTGGAATTCCATTACAAATGAAGGTAACATCACATCACATCTCTTATTCCAACCTCCTCTCCAAACCTCATAACTAGTTAAATAACTGTTATTCACAAGAGGTTACCTCAATCCACCCTATCCCAGTAACCAAACAAACCCTTCCGTTTGGTTGCAGGATTGGGCAGGGTTGAGTTGGATTGGGGTACCCCTATGAATAGTAAAATGTGAGGAGGATTGGGAGGGTTGGAAGGAGGGGTATCCCGGGTTGGGCCAACCCAACCCTGCCCAACCCTGCAACCAAACGGACGGTTCATGGGGGTAAACTCCCCTTTGGGGAGTTACCTCCCTTAAACCAGCCATTTCTCTCTCATGTGGGCCCCACTTGTTATTTTTTTTGAAAAATTAAATAAATTAATTCTCCATCATCAATTCCATCAAAAAAATAATATATTATACCATCATATCATATAAAAATTATAAACTACTCCAATTCTACTCACTTTTCCAAACTTCAATACAATCACATCACAATAACTACTCACTTTTTTAAACTTCAATACAATCATATCACAACAAACTCGCTTCTAACCCACCTCAGTTTAACACTCTATCCATACACCAAAACACAAAAACGGATTACCCTCTACCAGTTTAACCCGTCCTAACCCGCGTACCAAACGCACTCTTAAAGATTTTTTCACGAGAAAAAATGTAAAAAATGGCTATTGTTTAGTAATATAAAAAATGAAACTGAGGCCATTATATATTTGTAAAAAATGGCTATTATATTACTATATATAATGGCTATTATTAGATATAGTAATATAATAATTCCATGGATAGAGGGTTACTAAACAATAGCCATATGGCTATATGTTTGTAAAAAAAACTTCAATACAATATGGTATCCTCGTGGTTTTTATATTCATGGAATTATTATATAGTAATATAAAAACCACGAGGATACTGTCACACCCCCGAATTCCGTGATCGAGAATGATCGTGCAGACACAGTAGCTGGATGCTCGAGAATGATCGATGAAGCTGGACTTCAGGAGGAGTCCGAAAATATGTGGATATCAGGGAGGTTATCCACGAGAGTCTGGAGGCTCTACCGTACGTGATGGAGAAGCGTCACACAGGACACTGGCTCGGTAGCAGAGTGTCATGAAGCTTGTAGCAATGCGAGCATAGCGAGTACAGGCAGCAGTGCAAGACATGACAGTGGATGCACGCAGTGGTACATACGCGAGCGCAGAGGGGCGGTACGTAGTGAAGCAGTACGCATTGAGGAGCAATGCGGTACGGTCACAGAGGCGTACACACGAAGGCGCACGGTATCGGTATTGATGCGTGGCGGTCCAAGGAGGCATGGAGCGTTGCAGGTGCTGAGTACGAGCATTGTCGAGCATGCTCGGTCGTACACGTACGAGAGTGGTCTGGAGGCCACGATAGCGAAGTTCTGGAGGACTTCCCCTTAGCATGTAGAACGCTAAGGAAGGGTTTACCGCACGAGGGTCTGGAGGCCGCGGGTTCCCTTTGGCACAAGACCAAGTGTTCGGTGACACTTGGTGAATTATGGCAAAGCTGCATCAGCAAGCGTTGGAGCGCGAGTGTGCTGATGACTGGGCGGTTGACTGGGCGTCAATCGTGCAGGAAGACGAAAGG
Source organism: Ottelia alismoides (assembly GCA_037367405.1). Lineage (NCBI taxonomy): Eukaryota > Viridiplantae > Streptophyta > Magnoliopsida > Alismatales > Hydrocharitaceae > Ottelia > Ottelia alismoides. The sequence goes on from JAZKJV010003658.1 coordinate 352,221, forward strand.
ACAACAAGGGAGGCGAAGAGACGAGCAGACGAAGAGTTGCTGAGGAACGCGAAGGGTTGCCGAAGAACTCGAAGGGTCTCTTGTGTCTTTATGTATCATTATTGTAGATGTAATAATGAGTGTCCCTTAGGTTGCCTTGAGTCTTGTATATAAGGAGAGGTGGTGGCTCATCTGTAAACACACAAGTCTACACGAGAGAAAGTGTAGAGTGTCCACCCACTCCTGGGAGAGTTCCCCTTCTAATAAGAGAAGAGCTTTGTGCCCGTGCTCGTGTGATTGCTTGGTTGAGTTCTTGAGCGTTCTTGAGCGTGTTCTTGAGAGTGTTCCTGAACGATCCGGAGTTCGTGCTCGTGTTTGTGTTGAAAGCGTCGGTGCACTAGCAAGCAGGAGTACGAGAAGAGTTAGAGCGCGTCCGTGACCGTTCTACTCGGGAAGGCTGGTTAGCTACGGGTTAGCTAACGCCGCACAGGATCGGTCGAAATCGATAGCGGGATTTTGACCCTGTGACATTTGGTATCAGAGCTGAAGGCAATACCAATCATTGGTACGAGTTGGTATCAGAGCACGGTTCGTGATACAATTCGTTGGTGCGAATTGGTATCAGAACAAGGAGCAGATCACAGATCTTGGTCGGTGCCAAGAAGCGGGCAAAGCTACGAGCGACTGTTGGTGCAGTCGATCGCGGGAACTAAAGATACTTGTCGGTGCAAGTACATCTTCAATCAGCAGAGTGAAGATGGTGGGTGTTACCGATCGCGTAGCAGCATTGGAGCAGGCGATGGCAGAAGTGGAGTCCACTATTGGGACTCATGCCCATCGCATCGCCGTCTTGGAGAAGTGTTTTCCAGAAGGATCAGATGTTGGGGACGAGACCCAACAACGCTCAGCGGAGCAGATCAAGTCCTTGGAGGACAAACTGGAGGCGTTCCACACGATGATGGAGGATCTTCGGAGTGAGATCTCCCTCATCAAGAAGGCATTGGCGAACAGCAGAGGCTCCATAGAGGTGCAGCGATGCAAGGTACCTGAGCCCAAATCCTTCACAAGTACGTGGAGTGCCAAGGATTTGGAGAACTTCCTATGGGATATGGAAGTTTACTTCGAGGCGACCAAGACGACGGAAGCCGAGAAGGTTGGTTTGGCATCGATGTACATGTCGAACGATGCCAAACTTTGGTGGAGGAGCCGTGCAGCAGATGAGGCAAGACCGAAGATATCCAGGTGGGATGATCTAGTCGCGGAACTAAAGGCGCAGTTCCTACCGAAGAACACTGCGTGGATTGCACGGGAGGCTCTTCGACGACTGAAGCAAACAGGCACTGTTCGTGAATACGTGAAGCAGTTCACGTCCTTGTTGCTGGACATCAAGGGGATGTCCGAGGAGGACAAGCTCTTCAACTTTACGATCGGGTTGCAAAGCTGGGCGCAAGCCGAACTGCGGAGGCAGGGCGTGAAGGACCTTAATTCAGCGATCGTGGTGGCAGATGCGTTGGTCGATTATGGGGCGGCCCAACCAAGTCACAGTGCTGAAGAGAAGGGGTTCACAGCAAGCAGAAGGCGCGGTCGAAGGACAAGGTCAAAGGCGTTGCCCATGATCCACCAATGGAGGAACGAGAGTACTCCAAGAGAAGGGAGCAACCCAGGAGCAAGGGATGCTTCATATGCGACGGACCGCATAGGGCGCGGGAGTGCCCAAAGAAGGAGAAGCTGAACTCTCTTCGTGGGGACGAGGAGGAAGAAGTAGAAGGTGAGATACGCTTGGGAGCAATAGGTGCGATGCCCAAGGTACGTCTCACGACACTTCGAGCTGGAGCTTCAAATTCAGTGGAGGGAGGGAACTCCACAACAAAGAGCTTTGGAGGCGCCAAGGCTCGATCGAGGACGCACAGGAGTGCACAGGTGCATACCGAGCACCAACATGTGTGCAGGAGGCACACAACCAAAGCCGCGAATAGGAGAACATCCGTGCATGAGAAGACAAAGCAGAGCTCTGGAGGGCAATGCAGCATGGGCAAGAAGATACATGTCCATGGGGGTGGAGTGGTGACGAACCACACTACCAATGATCTTGCAGGAGGCAAGATACCGAAGATGCTCAGAGCACAAGAGGTGCTCATTTCCCAAGATGTAGGGACGCCTACAGGGAACGATCGGGATCGTCAACGAGCAAGCGTGGAGGTGAGTACTCCACATGTGGAGCTGGAGCTGCCACAAACCAGCGATGGAGCTGTTGTATCTAGGCGGGATACACCGAAAATGGGAGCTGACGAGGAAGCTCCACTTTTCACGATGAAGACCAAGTCATGGAGGGACATGGTTCGTGAAAAGACCAGGTGCAGTAAGGGAGGCGGTGCAAGGCGACACCACCCTTCCAATTGAGCCGCATCAGGAGGTGCGTAGCGGATGGAGGATCGTGACGGGACGCCTGCTGAAGAGGAGATACTCGGTTGAGGACAACCGATTCTTCAGGTGGGGGAGGCTTGTCACACCCCCGAATTCCGTGATCGAGAATGATCGTGCAGACACGGTAGCTGGATGCTCGACATGATCGATGAAGCTGGACTTCAGGAGGAGTCCGAAAATATGTGGATATCAGGGAGGTTATCCACGAGAGTCTGGAGGCTCTACCGTACGCGATGGATAAGCGTCACACAGAACACTGGCTCGGTAGCAGAGTGTCATGAAGCTTGTAGCAATGCAAGCATAGCGAGTACAGGCAGCAGTGCAAGACATGACAGTGGATGCACGCAGTGGTACATACGCGAGCGCAGAGGGGCGGTACGTAGTGAAGCAGTACGCATTGAGGAGCAATGCGGTACGGCCACAGAGGCGTACGCACGAAGGTGCACGGTATCGGTATTGATGCGTGGCGATCCAAGGAGGCATAGAGCGTTGCAGGTGCTGAGTACGAGCATTGTCGAGCATGCTTGGTCGTACACGTACGAGAGTGGTCTGGAGGCCACGATAGCGAAGTTCTGGAGGACTTCCCCTTAGCATGGAGAACGCTAAGGAAGGGTTTACCACACGAGGGTCTGGAGGCCGCGGGTTCCCTTTGGCACAAGACCAAGTGTTCGGTGGCACTTGGTGAATTATGGCAAAGCTGCATCAGCAAGCGTTGGAGCGCGAGTGTGCTGATGACTGGGCGGTTGACTGGGCGTCAACCGTGCAGGAAGACGAAAGGACAACAAGGGAGGCGAAGAGACGAGCAGACGAAGAGTCGCTGAGGAACGCGAAGGGTTGCCGAAGAACTCGAAGGGTCTCTTGTGTCTTTATGTATCATTATTGTAGATGTAATAATGAGTGTCCCTTGGGTTGCCTTGAGTCTTGTATATAAGGAGAGGTGGTGGCTCATTTGTAAACACACAAGTCTACACGAGAGAAAGTGTAGAGTGTCCACCCACTCCTGAGAGAGTTCCCCTTCTAATAAGAGAAGAGCTTTGTGCCTGTGCTCGTGTGATTGCTTGGTTGAGTTCTTGAGCGTTCTTGAGCGTGTTCTTGAGAGTGTTCCTGAACGATCCGGAGTTCGTGCTCGTGTTTGTGTTGAAAGCGTCAGTGCGCTAGCAAGCAGGAGTACGAGAAGAGTTGGAGCGCGTCCGTAACCTTTCTACTCGGGAAGGCTGGTTAGCTACGGGTTAGCTAACGCCGCACAGGATCGGTCGAAATCGATAGCGGGATTTTGACCCTGTGACAGATACCATATTGTTTAGTTGTTCATGAAATTATTCATGAATTCATTCTTATTACCTCCCGTCTGCATTTTGAACCATTCGAATAGGTGATACCATCAATATGATGTCAACATCTACAAACTTTGGGAAAATATCGAACTAAACATAATTTATTAGTTTAGTTGGATAAATAATTTTTTCAGCAACAAATAGATTAATATCCTACTCCTAGTATCCATGATTTGCGTGTCTAAAAATTATCCATGACTTGTGTGTCTAGACATTATTCTCAGAGTTCAGACCAAACTTAATTATTTTTTTTATATTAAGTGGAGTTGATGCGAAATCTTATATGTGAACTATTCGAAAAAGATGTTATGTCGTTGCGCAGAAGAGGGGATAACGTACCTTAGCACCGCTTTCCTCCTTGTCTTGTACGGTGCGTTCACCACCAGAGAAATATTATGAGATAGGAGAGGAAAACGAATAAAGAGATTGTTTTAGGCGATGCAATCATGCCTTTCATCGTCTTAGATACTCGTTGTTATCAAGATTTATCCAGATTAACTATCGAGAAGTGGAAAAGTCCATGAAAAAGGTAACCAGAGCCAGAGCAACATAGAAGATCTGTGAATCCTTGGGACTCCGTGGCACCCCCGCAACTACCTTTCTAGGTCGGAGACCACCTCACCTGACAACGACCCCCATCACCTGAGAGTGGAAGTCTGATTGGAGAGGGGCTCATTAAAGGTGATGTTATGCGGTCAAAATGGAGGGTGAGAGCTTGCTTATCGTTGCTCTTCGAAGAGGAGGATATGTCGCTAAGAGGTTGTTCTTGTTGAAGCGAAGGTTACATCGATGAGAAGGGACGGGTAGTAGGGCGAGGAGGTGGGTGTAGGATGCAGAAGTTGTCATTAAACTAGGGATTTAATTTTGGTGTCGGAATTACCAAAGTAATTTTGGTTGAATTTAGGGTTTAGTATTTACGATTAAATTGGTCGATCCACGATGAATCACTGACTCTATCTCCAAGACTAAGTCTGCGTGCATTTAGCCCATTTAGGATCTTAATGTAAGTGCATCTTTGTCCAACATAAAATCAGGGATTAACTCATGAATAATGCTAATATCGATCATTACGGTTCTTATGTTTCCTTTGTTTTTTTATTTCTATTTAGACTAAAGTTTTAGAATATTTAGAATTAGTATTTAGAATCAGTTTTAATTGGAAAAAGGAGAAAGGACTGATTGAAGGTGACTGAGTTTTTACGTTAAGCTTTCTACTTGGAGAGCGACTAAAACCGAAAAAGTGAAACTATGGAATTGCAAAATATAATTTAAGCAAATATTGAATAAATACAATCTAGATAAGTTGTATATAAGGTATACAAATAAAATAATTTAAGCATTAATCCAACAAAATGTTAGAATTGTGATCGCATCCAATAAAAGTCCTTGAAGAAGGGTCCTTGGATCCTCTAGGGTCTCGACAACAATTGATCGACACATCGCAATGAAATGCAACCACATTGTTGATCGATATCAGCAATGTTGCCGAATGGTCTAGTAATTATATAGTTGAAGAATGAGACACATCGTCAATTTCTCATATATATATATATATATATATAGAGAGAGAGAGAGAGAGAGAGAGAGAGAGAGAGGAGGGGGGGGGGTATTGGGGTTGGGAAGAGGCTCTCGAGGAGTGAGGTTTGGATCGTGGAGAGATTATCCATTCTCCTCTCAAATGAGGTATGTATAGCGCATATGCCCTGACGTCCGCTCTTCTCCCCACGTCCTGTCAGTTGAGATCTCCGTGAGACTCAACCTCACCATGTCAAATGATGAAAATCATTCTAACATCTACCATTTGATCGAAATGGTCAAAATTTCTACACTCCCACTATTCATGTAGTGTATGCATGGGGATATCTCAGTGAGGTCCATTATTCATGAAAAATCTCTTTTTTGACTCATGAATTATAGAGTCTCATTAAACCAACATGTTTAATGTATGCACATGCTATTATTCTTTTAAATAGAGAATAACCCATCTTATTACTTGTATGTATGTAGGTTACCATGATTCTTATTTTGCCATGATATCTTATATATATATATATATATATATGGAAAAAATGGAGTTGCCGCTTGGGGCAGCCAACATGGTTGCCCCCGCCTCATTTTTCCACATTTTTTTATTTTTTTTTGAAAAATATCACCATGTATATTCATCTATATATCCCTCCTATATGTCATTCGAATTTCATATATGCCCTCCATCTAGAACATGCATTTTTAACGGTCTAAAGATTGCTGTAATCGACGTGTTTTAGATGGATGGTATATGAGTCTCTGTTTTCGATGAAATCGAATGACATATATGAAGGATATGTAGATGAATATATATGGTGATACTTTTCAAAAAAATAAAAAATATGTCAAAAATAGGGTCGAGGCAGTCATGTTGGCTGCCCCAAGGGGGCAACCTCATTGAACCCTATATATATTGATATTGGATCTCAATGTTGTTTCTTTCAGAAATATTGACCCAATATTGATAGAGCTTATCACAACCTTTGGACAATACATTTCAGTTGATCTTTTCACAAATACAAGGCTTAGGTTTTTCATAAGGTGTTTGATCCAAATCACGTGAGTGGTGACCATGCCATATTTAATATATTCCGCTTCTTTTGTATGTCTAGATACACATATTTGTTTCTTACCACACTAAGAAATAGTTGCTCCACAACATGAAAATATAACCCGATGTAGATTTCCTATCATTTAGATCCCATCTGAATTCCGCACAGCAGTACCAGACTACCTCAAGTGAGTCAGCTTAATACTGATGTATAATTCCTTTCGGACATCGAAGGACCCTCTTTACAATTTCCTGATGTACTAGTCCGGGATTACTATAATATCTACTAACTAGACTAACTAGGTAAGTCAAGTCATGCCTAGTGTACGTCATTGCACATAACAAACTTTCCACTGCTTGTGCATATGGAACTTCTAAAGACTTATGCCCTTTTCCAAGACACTATCTCTTATTGAGTCTCTTTCCAATCACAAGTGATATATGAGCCAGAGTGTTATTCTACATTTCAAATCTCTTTGGTACCATATGCAAGAATTTCTTTTAGCTAAGACTCAATATCCTTGAAATCTTTGTACCTTCTGAAATCTTTTGATTAAGACTCAAACCCATTGCTCATTTTTTTCTTCTGTTTCTTTGAGCATAGTTATGTCATTACATGTGAGTAGAATGTCATGTCTACATACAAACATAATTGCAAACTTGCTCCCTCTCATGACATATATACAATTATCCAACTTAATTGCAACAAAGCCAATTTAGATAATTTTCTAAAAGACTTCGTGGTATGCTTTTGAAAATAGACAAGTTGATTTCTTAGCAGATGAATCCGTTGTTTCGCCTACCACAATAGAATATTCCATAGTCGCACCCAATCTACATGATGTCATGGTTGTCATCCTCCATTTCACCGCCTCCACATCATTGCCTCCACACATGCTGCCACTCACCACATCGTCGCCTCTACACCATCGTTGGTAGGATTATCACTCCATGTGCAGCCACCCATGTCATCGTCGTCAGCGTCCACTTTCTACGTGCAACCACATATAACACCATCTCCATTCCATTGTCTATTGCACCCTCTAGCCCGCAGCGTATCTCCTACCATCATCACCGTCCATCACGCATCGTTTCCCATCGCTTTGTTAGACATGTGAGTCCTGGGCAAACCATTCTTACAATAAATGTTATTGTGATATTTATATTTATCAATAAAAGTTATTGATGTTTCACTCCCTTTCTGAAATTATATGAATGAATGCACTATAAGGTCCCTCTGTACAATTAGGGTTATGTACCATGGCCATCTTGATGATCATATAGCTGTTGATTCATTAAGTGAATCATAGAGGCTGGTGTTTGGATGAATATCTAAGGAGTTAGATAGAGGACTCATCAAGCACCGTCAAATGATTATCAAGAGAAGATCTCCAGCATGAGTAGGAGATGGCAATCCTTTCTCACATAGGCTGATATCTGACCGACCTCTCGATGCAGGTCCTCTGCATGGGAATAGTGATTCGGAGGTGTCAGATTAGTTAGGTCAATGGGTTGACTTAACGAGATCGATATAACCGAAGTCCTATGTTGAATGCTGTCACAGCATAGGCATGCATCCTCTGACCGGAGACAGATGTATTGCTATATGTCCGAGTATGTACATTTGGCTGACCAATGGGTTGATGACCTAACCAAGGTCTATACATAGGTGAGTTGGTGTGCATATAAGGGCATATGAGTAATACGATCTCTCAAAGGGATCATACAAGTTCACTTGTGAACCGGAAGACACGAGCTCACTCATGAGGTATTGGGACCGATCAAATTCCATGCATGGTCGTCGTGCTTTGGATGCATGACATGAATTTGAAGGTATGATATATGCTTTGGGAAAGCATATGATCGACACCAACTCCCAAATGACCAAGATTGAGAAACTTAGTGATCAAACTCTGAAGAAGACAGTGTAAAATTGATCTTAATCTTCGGGTTGACCATGGGTCTTCCAGTATGCAGGATGTACAGGTATTGGGAATACCTGAGGGTGATGTGATCATAAACGATTGTATATCCATGACGCTTCCATTCCAAGGGAGTGATGAAACATGTCTGGATTTTAGTGACTCCTTCTAGTAGAGAAGCAATCTGATCTTAGTCCAAGTGTTGGACATTGGTCTGAATGAGATTCAGATTCAATGAAGATTAGATTTGTGGTCTTGATTTAATCAAGCATCTGTGTGAGGTTCGTTCGATCTGGATTTGAGATAAGATCTCAATATCCAAGTCACTATACATGGAACAATACAATCGTCATGTCCTTATCTCCAAGTATCTGCGGAGAAAGCACATTATTCTTGAAAGGGTTCAAGAATAATTCATTTACTGAAATGCATATTCAAGCAAGAAGAACTTGATGATTAAGTGAGATTTAATTATCAAGCTTAATATGAATATGATTCGTATTGTGAGAATGATTATCCAAGATAATTAAATGGTATTTAATTATCAAGGATTAGAGAATGTGGATATTATTATCCATAATATTTGTATATTGTAAATATGATCTATAATATGCAAATATTCAAGAGAGAGAAATTTAGTAAATAACATTTGTTAATTATTAAATATGGATTGGATTCACATTTGTTAATTAACTGGAAATGTCATTTACAAATTAGTTTGGGATGTGAATATGATTCACATAATTTTCAATGGCATGATTGAAATATTCACAAATTAATTTGGAATTAATTTGGTGGATATTTTTGTGATAATTGAGAGATAATGTAATATAATAAAAAGGAGAAATAAAGCCACCATTTTTGAGGTGGTGTCACCCATGAAAAGGTCATGGGTGACACCCCTTGTTTTTAGGAGGCAATATTATCTCCATTTTATTATGATGATTAATCTCTCAACTAATTTATTTATGTTAAATTAAAAATCTATTGATAATGTTGCAACATATATTTAATTTAATCATAAATAAATGTTGTTGGTTTTGACCAACAATAATTATAGCCATTAATTTTACATGGACCAAGCCTGGCCGTTGGATCCATGTGTCCCATGGGTTGAGATCCATTGGATCCTAAACTAATATAAAAGGAGGGCTAGTTAGCCTTCCAAGGTACATCATTTAGAGTTGTAGAAGACTACTACTCTCTCTCTCTCTCATTCTTGACTACTCTCTCTCTCAATTTCAAGTGGCCGTCCACTTTGCATATTGAGAAGGAGAGCATCTTGCCCTCGCCTCCGACGCTTGGATCTTCATCAAAGATTGCGGGAAGGACGCGACTCATCATCGTGCCCGCAAGTGCGTTCTTCGTAGATCGGACTTGAGACAGGAGGATCTCTCGTTTGGGATCTCGCGATCACAACCACGCTCCAAGAGGTATTCCTTATACTTTGTGGTTTGATGAAACGATCCGAGAAGTGCTCTCGTGATCATGTAGTTTCATCTTTAGTTTTAAAATTTTTAATTTCCGCCGCATCTAGCGACTAGTGCGACTAGTCACCCTGATCGTATTCGATGCGATCGACACGCTTCCGTGATGCGCTTAAGGATACTCAATATCATTCACGCTTGTCGTACTGCCATCGCTGCTTGTTTCCTGCACGAATTGAATATAGATTTTGGATATGGAATGAAACTGATGGAGCTAATTTATGGATGTGAGAGTTGTTATATTCTATTTTAGAATGTGATAACAATCTAAATGGGTTTTCAATATATTGAATAATAATTATTAATATGCAATTAATCTATACCCTCAGATTGAATACAAACGAACATGATTGTTGGGTTTCCTCCACATGGTAAGATCACGTCCCATTTGAAGATTTCCCTTTCTCTATATATATTCAGGAAATTATCTTAGACCCAAATCAACATTGGTTAAAAGGAATTTTGAAAATATAAATCGTAAACCCAACATGTTTATTTTTTCTTGGTGTACTCTTACACATGACCATGTACTGATACAATACACCTCAATTTGAGAGCTTCCAACCTAATTTGGATGGACGTGTACTGGTGCACATTTTCTATGTGCTGATATAAGCTCTCTTTTCATAGACCAATAGTGCCCCAAGAACCGATACTTCCAGGTAGGGGCACAAACAGACTGAATTTGAACGAACATATATTTTATAAGTTCAGTTCGTTTATTTAATCGAGCTTAAACCTGTGTTCGGGTTGATTCGTTTATTTTCGAATCGAATCTGCATCGAACATCTTTTTAATTGAATCGATCCCAACGAATATCGACCTTGAGAATTCTCTGATGCGGGGGAGTGAAAAGAAAAAAAAACGGATATATATATATATATATATGTGTGTGTGTGTGTAGTTTGAATATAACTTCATTCACTTTTTTCTTTATCTAACTCTTCTTCAACTTTTGAAACAAAAAGATTATTAAGAATTCATCTCTTTAAAAAAGTATAATTGTAATATATTTTTGTATCTGTTCAAATGGAATAAGGTTTATACTTGTTTTGTTAATTTGACGATAAAGAAGGGAAAAGTATAGATATATAGATAATGGATATTGTAACCACACTGTGATTATTTATATTGGGATAGTTTATATCTAGGTAAAACCTACTTACCACGTAAATATTTACTTAACAAAATCCATTTATCTTAAAATAAGGTCCACTTACGTGGGTAAGGATTTTTAAATATGTATGTGTGCAGGGGCGGAACCAGAAATTTCATCAAGGAGGGGCCGAGTATACAACTATTATGAATGCTCAAAACTGAAAAAATCTATGTATTTTTATTTTTAAATAGAATTAATATCTTAAAATGAACCTATTTCAATCTTGATAAACATAGGATTTAAATCTATTATTAATGTTAGAATTTCAAATAGATTGGTATTTTCAGTGGCTATTTTTAAAATTAGATAAATATAATAATTCAAGCCTATCTAATTCCATCCTAAAAATGCTAAATTATCAAGTGAAATTTTTATCCAAAAAAGTTCATGGTTAAAAGGAAATAATAAAATTTATTTATTTACAAGAAGTAATAAAAATAATGGGAGAGATAAATAATCTCGAATATAATTTTATATTAAATTATTTTGATACTTCGGAAGTGATCGGATAAATCATATAAAAGAATAAAATTGATGGAAATAAGACTCGAACCTTGGTCACCAAAATAATAACCATGCCACTCTACCACTTAACCAATTAATGATTCAATAATCTTTTCTCTAATAACAATTATTACAATACAGTTGAGGAGGGACCGTATTAAATACTTAATACATTGTACAAGTGACGTATAATAATCATGGGGGGGGGCATGCCCCCCCATAATATATACTAATTTCGCCCCTGTATGTGTGTATATGTAAAGGGTTAAGCGGGGCTACTCCCTAGGGGGAGCTAACTTGGCTCCCCCGCCCCATTCCCCCCCCCCCTTTTTATTTTTTGAAAATTTCTTACGTGGAATTTCATCACTATATCCCTATGTCATTTAGATTTCATGCGAAACATACAATCATTTTTAATGATAATAGAATTGCTAAAATTGACTCTGTCTGAATGGATGTCTTAGGAATATCTGGTTCGCACGAAATTTGAATGACATAATATAGTGATATATTGATGAAAATTCATGAAACAAATTTAAAAAAAAATAAAAAATTGGGAAAAATGGGGCGGGGGAGCCAAGTTAGGGTAACCCCATTTTATCCATATATATGTGTGCGTACGTGTTTACCGGGCTTTTAATTATCGAACGTGAGTGAACCTATGATTTTTATGTTTGGATCGTTTATTTAATTGAGCATAAACTTATGTTCAAGTTCGATTCATTTATTTTCGAACCAAATCCGAATCGAACTTTTATCGAGTCGACGACTTTTAGAAAATTTGTTGACACCATTGCTTTCCGGTGCACTTATAACCTTGGGACGTTCTTGATGCATGGTATCAGATCCACATCAACGGCGAGGATCGAATCACAGGACACCCAATCCGACAAAAACGTGCGCCACGCGCCCATTATTTTACCATAACATTTGATCGATTTGCTCAATAATCTCACCCACTGCCCCCATTCCTCCCTTCTATTCGACTCAAAAGTGGGCTCCTCTTCTTCCTTCCGGAGGCGCCCTCTCGATCCCTCGAGGCATCCTCGCTCCTCCTGAGGTGAGATCCATTCTAAGGTCTCTTTTTCTTTGTTGGGTCATCGAGATCTCCATGTGAGTGGCCTCAGCATGATCTGTTTCATGGATCCAAGTGCGAAAGTTGGCATTTTTTGTTTATTTACGACTTTCTTTGCATCTGCAGTTTAGGAATCTGCAAGCATACAATTTCTCTCCCATGGCTTCCAAGAAGATCATCAAGGAGCTCACCCACCTCGCCACAAGGGTATTAATCTTCATACTATCTCTATATACAGATGTGTGTGCGCCACACCTTTTCGTTTTGAATGTTCGTGCTGAGTAATTTTTCTTATCTTGACATGATTGTCACCCTACATATGGAAAATGTGTTTTTTGATAGATTTTTAGGCATTTCTTTGGCTGAAGTTATGTTTGGACTTTGAAGCATTCAAGGGTCTGAGATTTGGCCGTGGGAGTAAAGATCTAACCCCACCTTCTTGATTCTGGAGGATCTGGAGGGTGAGGGTGTTCATAACATGTATGCTCGGAGAGCAGCTATGCAATAGTTGTTTGGACAGGATGTGGGTTTGCAATTACGTCTCTCTCTCTCTCCTATGATGGTCATGTACCCCCTTCACTGTTGAAACGTGCAATTTCTTGTGAGACTACCATTTCTTTCTCCTTCTTAAATCTTTCTAGCCTCTCTTTCTAAAATAACCCTGGAAAGTTCCACCCTTTTTGTTCAACACAAACCACTGTGAACCAAAACCTTCTGTAAAATAGCGGGCCTTAGAGAACTCTATTTATTTAAAAATACAACTTGATTGGCATTCATTGCGGGAGAACAAATACAAAAACTTGGACGATGGTTTAATCTTGATAACTAAATTTTCTAACACCAATATCATATAATCATACAAGTGAAAATGGAAGTGCGAGGTGTTTGTTTTCTACAGGCATTTTTGGGCAAACTATGTATATAATAGAAGCTTTATAAAGTTAAAATTAAATAATCAACTAGCCTTGTTATGAAGTGCCAACACCACAGTAAGGGAAGCCCCTCTAGTTTCATTGTGTTCTCGGTATTTATCACATTTAACTTCTCCTTCTGTTTCTGAGAATGTAGCAGTAAGTGTGGTTAGAGAAGGAGTAAAAAGAGTATATGACTTCATAGCAAGTGCATCTAGTCTTAGATAAGGGATTAAGTTGCAGAATGATAGGATGTTTGTATTATAGAGTGCATGGTACATGTACTTCCCTGCATACAAATAATAAACCTAACAAGGACTGTTTTGAGGCTTGTTAGCTTGTATGTTTGAATTGGAGGGAAGCCGTGTATAGGAAGATTATTTCCTACTCTTCTATGTATATCTGCCCTTTTCAATTTTACAAGTATTTTTTTCTTCTTCCTATAACGGGCCTCATAGGTATGATATCGATGGCTACAAGGTAGCCGGAGTTGATTTTATAAATAACTATCCAAGGCTTCTAAAAATAAGTAAATAAATTGCAATGAAAGTGACATGTTAATGGAGCAGTGAATCCACATAAATTATCTAATAGTTGAATGGCAAGTTATCCATTCAAAGATGACTGAGGTTCAAATTTTATCAATTTTTGAACCCGAAGGAAGAGTAATCAAAAGTTAAACAAACTTCTGGTTAGTTGGGAAGGGGCTTTATGGATGGCATTGTAACATCCGGGAATCCGCGTAAACCCGAACTCGTCCGAATTTGGGTCTAATGAACCCAAAAACGTTGTCGGTCAATACTATACAACCTAAAACGACCAATTAGTAGTGAATCAAAAGTTGTTCGGGTGAAATCGATCAAAAATCGGTCACTTCGTCTTGCGCGCCGCGAAAAAGCCGCGACGCAAATTCGGAAACCGCAAAACAAACCGAGACCGTCATTAGATCCGATTCGACGATACAAGATCAACGGAATCGACCGTTCGTCAATCGGAGGTCGTTTGATATTTTTAAATCACAAAATTTAACCTTAAACAAAAACCGTATCCGAAAATTTCGGGTATTCAAAACTCGATCGGAAGTATATCAATATTATACTCATATTGATCGTCTTTCTGAGACGATCAAATCGAGATATGGTGCGTCAAAATCCGAGGTCTGATGTTCGTGTATGGTCAACTTTAAGTATATCAAATAAAAAAAAAAAATAATAATAATAAATTTTTTTTATATCAATCTGCTTTCCAGGAAGTTTCCACTTGGCTTTTCCCTCTTTGACACTTAACACTTTCCTATCACCACTTGGCCTCACTTAACCCCTTCTCATCCTCTATATAAAGGCACCCAAAACCTTTCTTTGATATCTCGTTTCCTCTCAAGCCGAAAAGAAAAGCCATTAGCAGCGATTGTTGCTGATTTCCAGCAAGCTATTGCTCCAAAATAGCCTCTGCCTCAGCCAATTGCCGCCCAGTTCCAACAGTTGGAAGATCTCCAGTTGGAGTTTCATTTCAGAACTATCGCAGCCCTGAAACTTTGGAGCTACCTCAAATCCAAGGAGAAAAGTAAGGAACATTTGTTGCAGCCTTCTTTCAAGATCCTGGAAATTCCAAAGCTGTTGCATGCAATTTTTCCCCTCCAATCTAGATAAGGTACAACCCTAACCTTTCTTTGCTGCCATCATGCACAAGTTTAAATTCCTCTCTTGTAGCCTTCCATGGTTGCATTTAGACCCAATTTCAAGACCATTTTACATTGTTATTTCTTGATTAAATGTGGATTTAGTCCCATACATATGCTATTATTCAAGAACATTGCACAATCATATATTCTGGGGGTATGAATCTTTCATGCAAGTTGCTTCCATTCCATAGATCACTATCCCATTGTCAGAAAATCACTGGAGTATTAAGATACAAAAGAATAATTGGTGCACCTTGATCTGGATATTTGAATTGATCAAAATAATATGTGACGTACAGTTATATATATATAGATATAGATATATATATATTGGTCATTTGCTTCATTAATATTTATTTAAAACTATAGATTACATAAGCATCTCACATGCCAACAAGAGTATGATCCGTACTTGGATGTACCTCCCTTTCTTGCATGTGGCATCAAATTGATTGTAGCTTGTTTGCCTTGCGGCCGTTTGAAAGATGAAAGGTTAAATATTTTTTTCAAGCTTCGTAATTTGAATATACAGGGAAAATTAACTAGTGCATATAGGAGTGTTTTCCATGCATGTGTCCTTAGGCTATCACTATACAAATATCGTTTAACAAATCCCTAGGCGTTTAACAAATCCCTAGGCTGATTACAGGGAAACATATATACAATGATCTTATTATTGTTACTATAGAAGGAATGTAGATTTAATCTCATACCTATACCCTACTAGCGGTTGGTTATCGAATCATGGTACTGCCTTTGCATAATCCGCTGCAGCCGCATCGACTCCATTGTTGTCAACTTGCATTATGGCCATTACTTTGTAATAATACCCTCTCTACAATGTTTGAACTCTTTATTATGGTGTCATCTAAAACACTCTCATACTAAGACTATTACTTGACTCTCTTCCCATGCCTCCTTTATGGCTTTGGTATGAGTGGTGGGAACACTTAGAATAGGTATAGATTGCTACATGCTCGTGTTTCTCATCTTGTACATATGTGCACAACGGATTTTCTGATCAATGTTCTCCTGGTTATCTGGACAAACATAATTAACACTTTCAGATATGTCAATGTACGCTATGTAGAATTACAGGTGCTTATTTGTTATAAGATGAATTATACTATGAAGGGCATTTTACACTGAAATTGTAGATAAGAAAGGATAAGTTAGGAAACTATATTTGGTTCTCTATTGTTGCATTGACCCATCATTTCCCAGCAAATACAACCTTAAGTTCCTTAGAAATAACAAATTGCAAGGCTTCTGTCCAAAACAAATGTAAATTTCTATCTGGGAAGATTCCTTACGCCAGCCTATCATAAGCACGATTATATAGCTTAACATAGCACGACTATATACTATTTTGTATCAAAATTTTTTTGCTTTCCGGTCCCTACTCAAGTGAGGCTATTAAATAGTCCTTATGGTACAACCATAGTGGAATTCCTATTGTGCGAAAACTTAAGAATCTGATAGCACAGTCAAGATCAAAATGGATTTAGAGTGGATCTTGTAAATTCTAAGCAAAGACTTGTATATTGGGTATGTGATTCACAAATGTGGCTGAATGAGTTGTTGGGAAAGGTTTCAAATATGGTTCACATGGGGGTATAAAAAGCCAATGGAATTATGTGTGATATTATGCTAATTAATATCAAAGTGAGATAGATGGGAACAACATCTCATTATCAAATCAAAATCTGTTACAACATGTGATGATAATTAGTATATGCCGGTCATGGTGATCCCTACACCTGACCGTGCGAGGGCGCGGTGACCCTCAACTGGGCGGAAGAAAGGAAGCCCGGTTTGGGCAGCGGCCGCCAAGTGCGCGGGTCTAGGATTCCAGTCTTTTACACGGTTTTTACGCGAGCTCGCAGTGTTTTTACGCCTCGTTGGGATCCAGACTTTAGACCAGTTCCACTGACCCTGTTTTAGGATGCCCAGGCGGGGGATCCTGGTTTTTCAGCTTTACATACGAGCTCGGTTGTCCGTACTAGTCGGACTGTTTTTCTAGAGCGACTTTTTCCTAGGAAGTCTCTCTCACCCGTCTCAGTGGCGTAGTTGGGGAATAGACCTATCCCTCTATTGGACCGCACTTCCAATTAGAGGGCGAGACGGAAGAGCCATTTGCAGGCTTCTTCACCGCTTGAGTTACTTCGCCAACAGACTGGCGATTCTATATCTAGATCATCCATATCTACATCTACAACATCTGGAGTTATATCTGAAACATTGAAGATTGAGGAATTGAGAAGTTAAGATCAAAAGACCATTTTCTCTACCCAAGAATTTAAATAAATTAATAGATCTCTACAATCTCAACTTTTCCATTCTTTCACTAACCAACATGATCTCTAAGGAAAATGATATATGCATTCCCCCTCACACACTGATGATTACACAACTGCTATCGAAATAAGGTTACATATGGGAAATGCCGGGTTCAGGGGAAAGTTATTAGAAATGCATTACGAACATTTGAGATGCTTACAAGTAACCTGAAAAACCGTTTTCATTTGCAAGTAGAATTAAATCTTAATTTGAGTTGCTCTCGCCTTTCTGCTTGTTTCTTTTGTAAATAATAAATGCCCGTTATTTTATATAAGTTTTTGGGAGGTACCAGCAACCGCTGACGCCTTTTCTTCCTATTGTGTGTGGCAGGCAAACAGCCTGCAGTTTAGTAGCCGCTCAGTATATACATGCTTCCAGGAGATATAGTGTACACCCGACGGTATGATTTACTTTGTCTTAGTTTTTGTACAGATGATGATGTAAATGCTATCTCTTTTGTCACATTTTGGGATATATGTTGTAACATGGAATATGCTTGTACATGTTGTAAATGGATATGAATATTAATGAAAAGAAATTTTGGTGATGTCTGTCTCTTTTACTTGTGGTCATGAGATGAGAATGAATGTCATAGTCGCGAAAAAATTTTCCCTGTATTTTCACAACTTGTGCGATATAATTGTGAATGATATCTTGCGAATTGCGCGTAAACGGGTACCCGGATCCTGAGGGGTTCACAGTTTGGTATCAGAGCAGTGGTATCCCGATACGCACATTCGCGGTATTACAATTCCGATCGCATTAAGTTCTCGAATAGCGACAGTCTTCCGACTTGTCGTGAGTTCGAGAAGGGAAATATGACATTCATATTCAATAACCACAAATGTCACCAATTCATTAATTTTCATATATATCCCAAAAAGAGAAAAGCATTTACGATAAGTATCTGTCTATGGCATTTTATGACTAAATATGGTTCTTATGCAGAGCCATGGCATCTCGACCAGGTCAGGATACTTCGGATCAGCTGGCCCGCATACTGAGCGCACTTACTGATCTTCAGCAGCAGCAGGCTGCTATGAGAGGCCAGCAGGAGCAGATATTGGCCCAGCAGACCGAGATTGCTGACAGGCAGACAGACATAGAGATGAGATTTGAGGATCTGTCAGATTTCACGTACCATCCATCTCAGGATGGGATACGACAGGACCAGCACCAGTCCGTTGAGGTGGAGCAGCCTCATCCTGATGATCCACTAGAGGACATTCCAGAGCATGGAGCTGAGGAGGATGCAGACTTAGGCAGGGAGCAGGACCCTGTTGACTTTGCTGACGAGGATGCACACGAGTTTGCAGCCATTCACAGGCACCAGTCAGTCTTCACTTCTTATCAGCGGGCCAACATACCCTTGTTCGAGGGCACAGGTCCACCAGATGACGCTGAGCAGTGGCTGATGAGAGTAATGAAAGTGCTCAGGGCGATTAATGCGCCACGAAACACGTGGCTATCTTTCGTAGAGTACTCACTGATAGACTTCGCCGAGCGATGGTGGATGGCCGTAGTGTCCGAGTTAGGCCGAGAGCCTACTTGGAACGATTTTGTGACGAAGTTCAGAGCCCACTTCTTTTCTGCGAAGTGGAGGGAGTCCCAGCGCCGACTGTTTGCAGAGCTTCGTCAGGGGCAGATGACAGCCCGGGATTACTTTATCAGATACACAGAGCTGTCACGACACACACGAGCAGCTGGCGCATTTCCAGAGGAGAATCTGGAGAAGTTCATTGGCGGCATGCGAGAGGAGGTACAGGAGAAGCTGGCAGGACTGCATATCACTTCTATCTCCGAGGCTACCGATGCTGCGGAGAAGTTCGAGGACATCAGAGGGAGACGTTACGGGAGCTCGTCTGGAGCACCGCCTAGACCGCGGCGATATTTTGGGCCGATACGTCGACCGTTTCAGCAGCAGAGGTCAGCCAGACGGTTCCGACCTACAGGTTCGGCATTCTCTGGCAGTGCTCGCTCTTCTCCATCGACTACTCTAGGAGGAGCACTTGCCGGACGAGGTACAGAGTCCACTCGACCATCTGGGTCGCAGCGAGCAGATAGACCACCTGCAGGACCAGCTCGGAGCACGGACACAGCTACTCCCTCTACTCGACCAGTCCGGTGCTACCGATGTCACGAGTGGGGACATTACCGAGCACAGTGCCCACAGGCTTCTGGCGAGACTCAGCCACAGCTTTCTCAGCCACAGCCTCAGACACAGCGTTCAGGGAGTTTCCGTGGCAGGAACTCCAACTTTAGGCGACAGCAGCCGAGACAGACGCAGAGTGTGGCAGGATCTAGTGCTGCATCAGCCAGGCAGGGGCAGTTACACGCAGTCACTGAGGAGCAGGCACGTTCAGCCGCTACTGTAGTGAAAGGTATGGTCTCAGTCTTGGGCCGACCTTTCCATGTTTTATTTGATTCCGGCGCGACACACTCTTTCCTTGCTTCGAGGTTGCTTGTTTCTTTAGATAGAGTTGCTGAGACGCTATCGTCTCCATATCACATCCGAGGGCCAGGTGGCCAGTCATTTGTCATATCTCTGATAGTCAGGCACTTGCCCGTACTGATTGGCGGTTACGAGATGATCGCAGACTGTCTACTCCTACAGCTAGATGAGTTCGACTTGATTTTAGGCATGGATTGGCTATCCACTCATCATGCACTTGTTGATTGCTTTAGGAAGACGGTTGTCTTCAGGATTCCAGATCTACCCGAGTTCACCTTTGAGGGTACTACACATGACTCCACCATGGAATACATTTCAGTATTGCGAGCCCAGCGACTTGTTGATCAGGGTTGCGATTCTTACCTTGCTTTTGTTCGAGAGGTGTCTGATCAGGAGCCGATGATACAGGACATCCGAGTAGTCTCAGAATACCCTGACGTATTTCCTGATGAGCTACCAGGGCTACCTCCTGAGAGGGAGATTGAGTTCGAGATCACATTGTTGCCAGATACACAGCCGATCTCTATGGCACCATATCGCATGGCACCAGCCGAGTTGAGGGAGCTGAAGGTGCAGTTGCAGGAGTTGCTTGACTTGGGATTCGTGAGGCCGAGCACTTCACCTTGGGGTGCTTCGGTTCTATTTGTCAAGAAGAAGGATGGATCCATGAGGTTATGCATCGATTACAGGCAGTTGAACAAGAGAACGGTGAAGAACCGTTATCCTTTGCCGCGCATCGATGATTTGTTTGACCAGCTCCAGGGATCTTCGGTTTTCTCGAAGATCGATCTTCGCTCAGGCTACCATCAGCTGAGGATTCGCGAGTCAGATATTCCGAAGACAGCCTTCAGGACTCGCTATGGACACTACGAGTTTGTGGTGATGCCGTTTGGGCTCACCAATGCACCTGCGGCTTTCATGGATATGATGAACCGTATCTTCCGTCCATACTTGGACAGGTTTGTAGTGGTGTTCATCGATGATGTGCTCATCTATTCACGGAATGAAGAGGATCATGCTAATAATCTGCGGATCGTCTTAGACACATTACGAGAGCACAAGCTATATGCCAAGTTGAGCAAGTGTGAGTTCTGGTTATCTCAGGTCTCATTTCTCGGGCATATCATTTCTGGAGCAGGCATTGCAGTTGATCCTGCGAAGATAGATGCAGTTATGTCTTGGGAGCAGCCCAAGACTGTCACACAGATTCGGAGTTTCCTCGGATTAGCGGGCTATTACAGACGCTTTGTCAGCGGATTTTCACGCATCGTCCGTCCATTGACACGACTGACGCAGAAGGGAGTTCCATTCATTTGGGACGATTCATGTGAGCAGGCCTTCCAGACACTGAAGGAGAGGTTGACCACAACACCTATTCTTGCTCTTCCTTCAGGCACTCAGGACTATGCAGTCTACACGGATGCATCTGGAGAAGGTCTAGGAGCAGTGTTGATGCAGAGAGGACAGGTGATTGCTTATGCATCACGACAGTTGAGACCGCACGAGCGGAACTACCCCACACATGACTTGGAGTTGGCGGCAGTTGTCTTCGCCTTGAAGATCTGGCGTCACTATCTATATGGGGTGAACTTTGAGATTTTCACAGACCACAAGAGTCTGAAGTACATCTTTGATCAGAAGGAACTGAACATGAGGCAGCGTAGATGGCTCGAATTGCTGAAGGATTATGATTGCACGATCTCTTACCATCCCGGTAAGGGAAACGTGGTGGCTGATGCACTTAGCAGGAGAGCACATGCAGAGGGTACGGCGAACTGGCTATACACATGGGATACGCTTGCAGCTTTGACCGATTGGCATCCTCAGGAGAGCGCATCCATTTCTACCACCGTGCCTCCACGATACAGCAGTCTTTGGGATCGTATTGTAGAAGGCCAGAAGACCGATCCTTGGATTCATGATAGATACATGCGCGCTGTCAAGGACGAATTTGATGACTTTGTTGTGATGGAGTCTATTTTATGGAAGGCAGGACGGGTCGTTGTACCCAATGATGAGCAGCTTCGCAGAGACATTCTCGATGAGGCACACAGTTCACGGTTATCTATCCATCCAGGCAGTACAAAGATGTACCGTGATCTGCGTCGACATTTCTGGTGGGATGGAATGAAGCGCGATGTAGCGCTACATGTTAGCAGATGCATGACCTGTCAGATGGTCAAGGCTGAGCACAGGAGACCACCAGGATTACTGCAGTCTCTCCCCATTCCCGAGTGGAAATGGGAGAGCATTTCTATGGATTTTGTCACAGGATTGCCGAAGACGCCAGGTGGCCATGATTCTATATGGGTCGTTGTTGATAGGTTGACCAAGTCGGCCCATTTCATACCTGTCCACACGACTTATACTCCATCCAGATTAGCCAAGCTCTATGTGCAGAACATTATCAGGCTGCATGGTATACCACGAGAAGTGGTGTCTGACAGGGATTCGAGATTTACCTCTCACTATTGGCATCAGTTCATGTCAGCACTACAGACAGAGCTGAGGATGAGTTCTGCATATCATCCGCAGACAGATGGGCAGAGTGAGCGCACCATTCAGACGCTTGAGGATCTACTTCGCGCATGCACATTGGAGTGGAAAGGGTCCTGGAAGGACCATTTGCCTTTGGTGGAATTCACGTACAACAACAGCTATCACTCCAGTATTGGCATGGCACCATTCGAGGCCCTATACGGGCGGAGATGCCTCACACCTCTCAGTTGGCGTGAGGTAGGTGATCATGCTTTATATTCCGTGGATCTCTTGGAGGAGACTGCGAGAGTTGTTGATCTTGTGAGGCGGAGGCTTCTGACGGCACAGAGCCGCCAGAAGAGCTATGCGGATCGTCGGAGGAGAGACTTAGAGTTCCAGGTAACCTAATTATTTCTTCTTCATCTATGACATATATATGTTCAAATTAATCTCATACTAATGACATTCCTATAAATTATAGGTTGGAGATTGGGTATTTCTCCGTGTATCTCCCATGAAGGGAGTACAGAGATTCGGTGTTCGTGGCAAGTTGGCGCCGCGATATGTTGGACCGTTCGAGATTCTGGCTAGAGTGGGGAAGGTTGCTTACCGAGTAGCTCTTCCTCCACATCTTTCTGCTATTCATGATGTCTTCCACATATCCAACCTGAGGAAGTATGTCCATGACCCTCGCCACATCATCAGTTACGAGAATCTCGATGTAGAGCCGGATCTGACCTATGAGGAGAAACCAGTTCAGATACTTGACCGTGCCGTGAAGAAGCTTCGCAGCAAAGAGATTTCATTGGTCAAGGTTTTGTGGCACCGTCACGGAGTCAAAGAAGCAACATGGGAGACCGAAGCCGACATGCGGGCACGATACCCGCAGCTTTTCTGATGTAAGCATCAAAACAAGCTTTTGTAATTAAATACATGATGAATATATGGCTTGTTTTCCCTTTGGGGTTTTTATGGGTTCAAAGCCCTTTGAGGTTTTTATGACCATACGAAATTCAAACAAGACACCGAGTAGCCTTAACTCGAGTCTCGAGGACGAGACTCCCTTTGAGGTTTTTATAATTGTAACATCCGGGAATCCGCGTAAACCCGAACTCGTCCGAATTTGGGTCTAATGAACCCAAAAACGTTGTCGGTCAATACTATACAACCTAAAACGACCAATTAGTAGTGAATCAAAAGTTGTTCGGGTGAAATCGATCAAAAATCGGTCACTTCGTCTTGCGCGCCGCGAAAAAGCCGCGACGCAAATTCGGAAACCGCAAAACAAACCGAGACCGTCATTAGATCCGATTCGACGATACAAGATCAACGGAATCGACCGTTCGTCAATCGGAGGTCGTTTGATATTTTTAAATCACAAAATTTAACCTTAAACAAAAACCGTATCCGAAAATTTCGGGTATTCAAAACTCGATCGGAAGTATATCAATATTATACTCATATTGATCGTCTTTCTGAGACGATCAAATCGAGATATGGTGCGTCAAAATCCGAGGTCTGATGTTCGTGTATGGTCAACTTTAAGTATATCAAATAAAAAAAAAAAATAATAATAATAAATTTTTTTTATATCAATCTGCTTTCCAGGAAGTTTCCACTTGGCTTTTCCCTCTTTGACACTTAACACTTTCCTATCACCACTTGGCCTCACTTAACCCCTTCTCATCCTCTATATAAAGGCACCCAAAACCTTTCTTTGATATCTCGTTTCCTCTCAAGCCGAAAAGAAAAGCCATTAGCAGCGATTGTTGCTGATTTCCAGCAAGCTATTGCTCCAAAATAGCCTCTGCCTCAGCCAATTGCCGCCCAGTTCCAACAGTTGGAAGATCTCCAGTTGGAGTTTCATTTCAGAACTATCGCAGCCCTGAAACTTTGGAGCTACCTCAAATCCAAGGAGAAAAGTAAGGAACATTTGTTGCAGCCTTCTTTCAAGATCCTGGAAATTCCAAAGCTGTTGCATGCAATTTTTCCCCTCCAATCTAGATAAGGTACAACCCTAACCTTTCTTTGCTGCCATCATGCACAAGTTTAAATTCCTCTCTTGTAGCCTTCCATGGTTGCATTTAGACCCAATTTCAAGACCATTTTACATTGTTATTTCTTGATTAAATGTGGATTTAGTCCCATACATATGCTATTATTCAAGAACATTGCACAATCATATATTCTGGGGGTATGAATCTTTCATGCAAGTTGCTTCCATTCCATAGATCACTATCCCATTGTCAGAAAATCACTGGAGTATTAAGATACAAAAGAATAATTGGTGCACCTTGATCTGGATATTTGAATTGATCAAAATAATATGTGACGTACAGTTATATATATATAGATATAGATATATATATATTGGTCATTTGCTTCATTAATATTTATTTAAAACTATAGATTACATAAGCATCTCACATGCCAACAAGAGTATGATCCGTACTTGGATGTACCTCCCTTTCTTGCATGTGGCATCAAATTGATTGTAGCTTGTTTGCCTTGCGGCCGTTTGAAAGATGAAAGGTTAAATATTTTTTTCAAGCTTCGTAATTTGAATATACAGGGAAAATTAACTAGTGCATATAGGAGTGTTTTCCATGCATGTGTCCTTAGGCTATCACTATACAAATATCGTTTAACAAATCCCTAGGCGTTTAACAAATCCCTAGGCTGATTACAGGGAAACATATATACAATGATCTTATTATTGTTACTATAGAAGGAATGTAGATTTAATCTCATACCTATACCCTACTAGCGGTTGGTTATCGAATCATGGTACTGCCTTTGCATAATCCGCTGCAGCCGCATCGACTCCATTGTTGTCAACTTGCATTATGGCCATTACTTTGTAATAATACCCTCTCTACAATGTTTGAACTCTTTATTATGGTGTCATCTAAAACACTCTCATACTAAGACTATTACTTGACTCTCTTCCCATGCCTCCTTTATGGCTTTGGTATGAGTGGTGGGAACACTTAGAATAGGTATAGATTGCTACATGCTCGTGTTTCTCATCTTGTACATATGTGCACAACGGATTTTCTGATCAATGTTCTCCTGGTTATCTGGACAAACATAATTAACACTTTCAGATATGTCAATGTACGCTATGTAGAATTACAGGTGCTTATTTGTTATAAGATGAATTATACTATGAAGGGCATTTTACACTGAAATTGTAGATAAGAAAGGATAAGTTAGGAAACTATATTTGGTTCTCTATTGTTGCATTGACCCATCATTTCCCAGCAAATACAACCTTAAGTTCCTTAGAAATAACAAATTGCAAGGCTTCTGTCCAAAACAAATGTAAATTTCTATCTGGGAAGATTCCTTACGCCAGCCTATCATAAGCACGATTATATAGCTTAACATAGCACGACTATATACTATTTTGTATCAAAATTTTTTTGCTTTCCGGTCCCTACTCAAGTGAGGCTATTAAATAGTCCTTATGGTACAACCATAGTGGAATTCCTATTGTGCGAAAACTTAAGAATCTGATAGCACAGTCAAGATCAAAATGGATTTAGAGTGGATCTTGTAAATTCTAAGCAAAGACTTGTATATTGGGTATGTGATTCACAAATGTGGCTGAATGAGTTGTTGGGAAAGGTTTCAAATATGGTTCACATGGGGGTATAAAAAGCCAATGGAATTATGTGTGATATTATGCTAATTAATATCAAAGTGAGATAGATGGGAACAACATCTCATTATCAAATCAAAATCTGTTACAACATGTGATGATAATTAGTATATGCCGGTCATGGTGATCCCTACACCTGACCGTGCGAGGGCGCGGTGACCCTCAACTGGGCGGAAGAAAGGAAGCCCGGTTTGGGCAGCGGCCGCCAAGTGCGCGGGTCTAGGATTCCAGTCTTTTACACGGTTTTTACGCGAGCTCGCAGTGTTTTTACGCCTCGTTGGGATCCAGACTTTAGACCAGTTCCACTGACCCTGTTTTAGGATGCCCAGGCGGGGGATCCTGGTTTTTCAGCTTTACATACGAGCTCGGTTGTCCGTACTAGTCGGACTGTTTTTCTAGAGCGACTTTTTCCTAGGAAGTCTCTCTCACCCGTCTCAGTGGCGTAGTTGGGGAATAGACCTATCCCTCTATTGGACCGCACTTCCAATTAGAGGGCGAGACGGAAGAGCCATTTGCAGGCTTCTTCACCGCTTGAGTTACTTCGCCAACAGACTGGCGATTCTATATCTAGATCATCCATATCTACATCTACAACATCTGGAGTTATATCTGAAACATTGAAGATTGAGGAATTGAGAAGTTAAGATCAAAAGACCATTTTCTCTACCCAAGAATTTAAATAAATTAATAGATCTCTACAATCTCAACTTTTCCATTCTTTCACTAACCAACATGATCTCTAAGGAAAATGATATATGCATTCCCCCTCACACACTGATGATTACACAACTGCTATCGAAATAAGGTTACATATGGGAAATGCCGGGTTCAGGGGAAAGTTATTAGAAATGCATTACGAACATTTGAGATGCTTACAAGTAACCTGAAAAACCGTTTTCATTTGCAAGTAGAATTAAATCTTAATTTGAGTTGCTCTCGCCTTTCTGCTTGTTTCTTTTGTAAATAATAAATGCCCGTTATTTTATATAAGTTTTTGGGAGGTACCAGCAACCGCTGACGCCTTTTCTTCCTATTGTGTGTGGCAGGCAAACAGCCTGCAGTTTAGTAGCCGCTCAGTATATACATGCTTCCAGGAGATATAGTGTACACCCGACGGTATGATTTACTTTGTCTTAGTTTTTGTACAGATGATGATGTAAATGCTATCTCTTTTGTCACATTTTGGGATATATGTTGTAACATGGAATATGCTTGTACATGTTGTAAATGGATATGAATATTAATGAAAAGAAATTTTGGTGATGTCTGTCTCTTTTACTTGTGGTCATGAGATGAGAATGAATGTCATAGTCGCGAAAAAATTTTCCCTGTATTTTCACAACTTGTGCGATATAATTGTGAATGATATCTTGCGAATTGCGCGTAAACGGGTACCCGGATCCTGAGGGGTTCACAGGCATGGACTAGTAAGAGATTGATTTTTTTCTAGTCGTTATGTATCTTCACTAAAAAAAGGGTCTTCAAATTCAGGGATCCTGAAATATAAATCGTATCAATTCAATATCCCATGTATCAGTTGACAATATTCTCCTAGATGTCATTATCTGTGCCATTTGCATGACAAAAA
Source organism: Ottelia alismoides (assembly GCA_037367405.1). NCBI lineage: Eukaryota > Viridiplantae > Streptophyta > Magnoliopsida > Alismatales > Hydrocharitaceae > Ottelia > Ottelia alismoides. The sequence goes on from JAZKJV010003658.1 coordinate 379,797, forward strand.
TGGCCTTTAAAAAATTAAGAAGACGTATTGAGCTTCTCTTCATCCCCAAGCTAAGATATTAGTGCCTCTCCTAGGTCCCACCTTAAGGGCTCGTTTGGTTACTGGATGGGGTAGGTTGGGGTAACCTCCTATGAATAATAGCTGTTTGGATGGTTATGAGGATTGGTAGAGGGTTGGAATAAGGAATGTGATGTGATATTACATTAATTTGTGATGGAATTCCAACCCAAGAATGGCTCAGGAATGCGAGGGTAAAGGTAACCCGATAACCAAACGAACCTTAAGGATGCCTCTCTGATGTGCATCACTCCTTTGGATGTGTAAGAGAGCCAACCCCATCTCTTTCCCAAAAATTGTGTTGACCACGACCTATGGTATTGCCATGACTGCTAGGGTTTTCCCTCAATGACCTTTAGACATTGCAATTTACTAATTTATAATCCCCACCAACTCTCAGGTTTGATGAGCTTCTTTTGTAGCTCTCATCCTTGAAGCAAGCTCCTTTGTTCCCTCCCCCCATACTGTATAGTGGGAAAGCTCCTCTAGTCCCTCCTCCCCTCGTTGTACGAGTGAGCGAACTACTCTATTTACACCCAAACCCTACATGATAGGGAATGTGATTTGGGCCCTTGACCCTGCGTAAATGGCGAGCGAGCTCCTTTATTCTTGGGAACCTTGTGCTAATTGTTTATCGCTACTCTTCACCCCCAACATTTACTATGCTCATTTGTTTTGCTAGTTGTGAGCTATAGGCGAGCTCCTTTGCTTCTATGCCTCGTGCATGATGAGTGAGCTCGTCATATCTTGCCCCAATGTCATAATGCACCCTACCCAAAGGCAAATGAGTGATATGCAAGGTGATGAGGTGAACTCCTACCTTATCTTGACACCACATCCATTACATTTTCCCGAATACCACAATTGACAACATCATCCCTTGATGTTGCCTTTGCTGGCATCTCATACTTCCACTCCTCTGCAACTATTGTTGGCAACTCATCCTTCCCCTTCAGTTGTTAGCATGATTTTAATAAGAAGAATACAACCATTGCACATCATTTAGAAGAGGCATAAGCCTCGGGAAATCAAGGCGTAAACCTCACTTTTACAAGGCAATAAATAAACAGATTTAAACAAAAATATACTATTTATGATAATAAGATCAGCCTTTGAGAAGTCACTCTGATACCATTCCAAACATTACATTAAGGCATTATAATTACATATAACATATCAACCATCATTTCCATTATTTGGGATCAACATGTGATATATATTGACTCCTAACTTCTTCAATTTTCTCATATTGATTGCTTTCATATGATTTGACTGAATGATCCATGGATACAAGATAAAATAAGATCAAAGGATAATATGGTCATAAAAAGTCAAGGAAAAAAGTAAGACATTCACAAGCCATGTCATCACATCTACCTTTATGGAAGGGTGCTTAATTATCTTTCTCTATTGCTTGAGTTTAGAAAGTAGGAACATTCTCATATTGATTGCTTTCATATGATTTGAACGAACGATCCATGGATACAAGATGGTATTAAATGTAATATCTATTAATGAGTTGCGTCGATGTTGTTCAAAGCTTATATTGGGCTTCAAAATGTATTGCACTAGCTTGCCGAGTTGGTTGGACAAGGAGAAAAGTTATTAAATTAAGGATAGTTATAAATGCATGATTAGGCAACTTATGTTCAATATTAACACCTTCATCAAAGATTATACTAGGATCTTCTGTTAAAGTATACCAATGAGAGGGTTTTTGGGTCGAAAACCGGCCATCTTTACTTAAAAATCAAACCATTATGTTATTAGGTTCAGGTGGTTGAGGCAACACCTTGTCACCACATCACAATCTCGATTTCGTCTCAAATTATGGAGGCACATACCTCTTAGGATCCATGCAAGGCGTAAGCTCTCTAGAAGTTTTTGGTCAAAATTATCTGGAGGCACGTTTTTAAAATTGTGGTTGTCAGATGCTTGTTGAGGACATCTTCTACAAAGGGAATTTTGAGAATAACCTCAACATTTTATCACACGAGGGAATGTGATCCTTATAATGTACAAAAAATAATTAAAATATCAACTGATGTCATAAGCACATGCAAAATTGATAGATTTTATGACTTAATATGATTTGAAAATTGATTACGAGAAGCCTTCATATTTTACATTTTATATAGCATGATGATTGTGCTTAAACTCGCTATAGTATGTATTTTATTCAATCCACTAAAACCTGATCACATAGTACACATTGATGTAACGTGGAAACCCTCCAAGATGAAAGGAAAAACAATGGCCTTGCAAATTCCTAGACTTGTAAAAAGGTTGGGATTTTTGTCTTCACCTTTTTAATGAAAAAGGAAGGGAGATGAGTTACATATATAGACCAAAAGTGGCTCATTTGTATATAGAGGTTGGATTTTTTTTCTATACATTTGACACGAAGGATGAGATATTTTGGCGTGTCATTGCTATTTACACAAAATGAATGTACGTCTTTGTTGCCAAGTGGTTCATCCGGCTGATGGTTGAAAGTGGAGACATGCATCCTGTTTTTTTGGCATGCTATAAGAGGACCCACAAGTGGGTGGATATGGTGCACCTACCCTAGAGGTTTTGATATTTTGGAAGGACATCAACGTGGAAGATTTTATGGTCTGTCCCGGAGCTTTGGAGACTCGATTCTTAGGTTGGTGATGAAGGCACCAGATATGGATGCATTGGTATCACATTGCTGGTAGGAGGAGGGTGGCGGCTTTGGAACATATTTTTCAGCATTCCATTCATCACTTTAGTTCAAAGGTTTATGTATTTGTTTTGGGGGGTTTCCATTGATTTTGGCATGTGGATGGTTGGGTCTGGAGTTGGAGCTATTTCTCAATGCTGAAGGCTTACAAGGAAAAATGTCAAAATGCTGGAGTTGGGGGGTTTCCATTATCTAGCAATGCTTTGCCAGTTAATTTAGAAGGTGAAAGTTCCTGTAAAGATATGATTCTTTGCATGGTTGTTGAGAAGTGGCAGACATGTGACCAAGGTGTTACAATCTATATGGTGGTCGAGGGTGATTACTGCATATATTTTTAGTTTAAATGGGCGAATAATGTTTGTTTGAAGAAGATTATTTTATTGTATGAAAGAAATAATCAGAAGAGAAATACATTGTAAACTTGACAATGTTAAATGTGTGAAGTGATAAGGGGTCCACAATGCCTTAAGTATCGACTCTCACCGCACGCACATGCACGTGCACCCCCACCCACACATGCACGGACACACACACACATGCACGTATACTTGCATTTATTTCGTGCACCCTAAATCTATTCCCTATTTTATACACCCAAATCTCATTAACTCCTTATCTCAAATTCCCTCTCATCTTGTGCACTCAACATTAATAAGAAAAAATGCATATTAACACTTACACGATCCTTGCTAGTATATATATGTGTGTAATGCAAGGTTGCAAAAGTCGATACTCGATCGACCGAGCCACTAAGGACTAATCAACAACTAGATGACTAATCAGATTTAGTCAGACTTTAGACAATTTTGAATTTTTTTAATTATTTTAAACACATAAATCAATTCTATACATATATTCTTATATATTTGTATAAATAGAAACATTTACAATGCTATAATACATTCTTAAAAACATAACAAAAATATTACACCTATTAAAAAAGTAACATTCATAAAAATGACTAGCGTAAATATACTAACAAAAAACGTCAACAGTGAATAAATCCTATGTAGATTTTTATATCAAATAATAGCATTACTATTAACGATAATACAAAACTGAATAGCATTAGCTATTGACGTGTCTTGAATCGTAGCCATTCGTTTCTGCTGAACCCACCCATACCCTACCGGCACATTACTTTGGCCGCCCGATAGCGAGCCTTGGAGGGGTTGGGGGGAGGGGGGAGAAGGTGCACCCTCCCCTACTTGTAGGGGGCAACGATCCTGACTCGATTTTTTTTATTTTGATACGTGGTTCTGTTTACAACATAAACTAAATATACAATATGATAGAATGAACTAAATACACAACATAAACGCAAAGGAATAACATAAAACCTAAGAGGCAACATAATATACTAAGTTATTAACTACTAACCAACAATGAATAATGTTACTAACAATGATATAAAATCAGAATAGAGGAATAAAAAAATGAGTAAAAACTCGGCCGGAGAGATAGAGAGAGGGAGGGAGGGAGAGAGAGAACAAAAAGGTTAAGTAAATTCTCATCCATGACTTCTTAACCCCATAATTACATCTCGACACAATCCTTTAAGGGCCTAAATTTATATCTCGCATCCAGGATGTTGGAGTTTTCTTTACGAAAAGCCTTTAACTCTGTTATTTAGCATCCAAGTCTGGCCATTGTAAATAGTGCTTTGGACTTCTTCTTGTATGAGTTATAAATGTCCTCCCAACTGTTTGAGTGCATATTTCAGGGTATTACATGAGGTAGACTAAAGCATCCATTTGACTAAGTAAATGAGGAAATAAGGTTGGCAAAGTTTGGTGTAGGGTTAAGAGGGGATGAGGAAGCTGGACACATTGGGTAGCCACTTAATACTGGCAAATGTTCCTTAATGGCCTAGCGTGGTCACCCCCAAAGTCTTATATTCATCTTTCCACCATCTCGGATTATTGATAATTGAGCGCAAGGTCTTACTGAATCAGTTGTGTAAGTATGGTTCTTTAAGTTCCTGTTTTCAATCTGCATTGCAGCAAATATTTTTTATTGCTCAATGCTATGCACTCTCCTATTTAGATACATGATGATATAATATTGAATTGGTTATAATTTTGCTTGACACATGATCTTTGTGGATTGTCTGATACTCTCAATATACAGTGCCTTCCCCACCCCTACGCTGTGATATATTGGTGAGGTAAATCCAACATTAGTAAACTTTTGTAAAGCTAGGAACATCAGTGCTTTCATTGCTTCCTAGGCAGATTGTCGTGGGTGTTTGAGTGTCCCTAGGTTAGGTTACAGTGTTACACCATATAGTTGAAAAATCTGATTTTCTGCAGTCTGGTCGTGCTGCCCTGCTGCTTGAAATAGGTCAGGTCTATTGCAAAAGACGATATAACTAAAGTCTGGGTTGAAAGCCTTTTTCCTATTTGAGGCGACACTCATTTCTAAAGAGCACTGTCATGTCTATAAGATAACTAATTTTTTGGTTTCCATCTTACATTGTTCATGATTTTATTGACGTGTCATGTTGGGATATCACAACATTCGTTCACTTCAACATGAAATTTCTTTCAGAACAAATAAGGAAGAGGCCTCTTTCACATCTTTCTACCCAAGGTTAGGGATGGCCTTATCTTTACACTGAACATGCCCAAATTAATCCCCATGATTAGAATGGAACCTACTTACAACCTCAACAAGATGATAACAAACCCAAAGATCCTATGTATTTGTGACTTGATTAAATAGGATAAAACTCCTCGGTATTTTGTTGTATTTGGAAAGGTGTAAAAATCTATTTATAGGCATTTTAAAAGAGTTTGCGTTTAAATAAAAAGTTCTTAGCACGTGCTTATTAAGTCAGCTGTGGATAAAACGTTCTTATTTAAAATAATGTTTTATGTTAATGTCATAGAGCATTTAAAATCATAATGTAAAAGAAAAGTACTCTTGATGGTACTCCATCTAGATGAATATCGGGTCATTGTCGGAGACGTGCAAGGATGATATGTATAGCAATTGTGAAGTTGCTAAGATGGAGGTGTCGCCACAAAGAAATTAGTGGATCCTCATTTGAGATTTATGATAAAATGATTATCTGGTATCAATAGAATTGAAAAGAAGAGAGAAGCACCTCAAAATTGGTGTGTTCATAGCATATCATGTTTACATTGTTAAATTGTACATGTTTAATTGCCACCTTTGCAATAGTTGATATATGCTTCACCGGAATGACCACACGGATATGTTATGAGTTAAAGGTTCAGTTAAGGTAGATGGAATTGATATCTCAACTTACGACTCGATATTATAGGTTTCAAGTATGCAAAGATTTCATGTTTTTTTATTTACAAAGCTTTTGTTTCAGCAACAATGATAAGATGCTACCTTGACAAAATTCAGCATATGCCAGTCTGTGTTTGTATATAAATATATGGGATTTTCCGTGGTAAAATAGAAAGAGTCAATCTTTAGAGGGGTCATCCAGAGTGTCACGAGACTGTCTACGCTTACTATTTTCCTACCAAAAAATACATATTCAATCTTTAGAGGGGTCATGTCACAGACTCACAAGACTGTATATACATACCATTTTCTAACCAAAAAATACATATTCGTAAAGTCCAAAAATACAAAAACAAAATCTCGACCCACTTGGACAATGCAAAAAGAAAGCAAGACTTCATTGTGGTATATTTGAGTGTCAATAGACTAGTTCCCACTCTCTTCCCAATCTTTTCATATTTCTAGAGTAGACTCACAAGAATTGTACAAGTTAATACCTCGTACTTGATTGGACATGAATGCATAATGACATATTGGCTATATTTTTCAAGAGATGCTTACTTTTAAGTCTGATCATATTAGAGATCATCAAGAAGTACTTGGTATTACTATTGTTTGAAAAACAATACCTACCCTTGCAGATGCTCCATAATCTTTTCGATTGCTCTCTCGAAATCTACGATCTTCAGCGGAATTGAACCATTTCCTTGTATCCAAGAAGAACTTCTGGACTCCAATTAATCATCTTAGTTGATCGTTTTTATGTAGACGCTAAGTAAAAAAGGCAGCAGAAACTAGAATAGAGTGTAATAGTAAGAAATGTGAGAATATTTATTTTCACAATCTCATGTTATTAACTATTTTTTATTCTGTTGTAGGGCTGTCCCAATAAATAATGGGTAATCATACTTATATATTTACCCCTATTAATTGAGCAAACCCATGTCTAGTCCTTCCTATTTATTTATGTTTATTTTATGTCACGCCAATCCATAAAAAGATGGCTATGACCATTAAAAATTTCTTTATTGATTCATTTTTGGAGTTGAATACCCCATTCAAGATTTTTTAAATCCAATCCATAGGAATCAATAGGAAAAATGAATCCCCTATGAGACACTAGATCCTACTTAGTTATTGATAGAGTGAATAGATCTACCATATCCTGAAATTTTTATTCTGATTCAAATTCATGGAGTGATGTGGACCCCCCTTTATTTTGGTCATGGAATAGTAGAAAAAATAAATGCAAAATGGATTTTTTTGTTCTTTCAACGAAGCATCAACAATAAAATTCTCATAATTCTGACACTATCTCGGTTACATCTTATTCTTTGCTTCAACAAAAGGTCCATTAATGTACAATAATAAAATTGTAGTGGGCATAGCTTAGTGGTAAAGTGATACATTTTATTTAAAACTTAAATAGGTAAGGAGTCCTTCATTTTTGTTCGTATTATAATAAAAAACTTTATTTCTTAAAAGATTAAATCATTTTCCTTCCATTTAGTGCTACATTTGAAGAAAATAGGGATTCTTGAGATTTGTATCCAATGTTGAGTTAATTGAAAAAACAAATGGGATTAAGGTGTAATCTTTTGGTTATTAAAAAAAAAAGGTGTACTCTTTTGGATAATAGAATATTCATCTTGTTCAGAAATTCATATCCATATTGACAATAAATTACCTATATATTAATATATTATGAGTCTATGACAAGGGCTACAACTTACTTCGGTAGAGCAGCTTCTTTAAAAATGTGTTGATGCTTTTCAAGGAAGCGCAATACACAATCAAAATATATATGATCTTATTGAGATTGCACCCTGGTTAGGCGTTAGCGCTCGACGTTACGGAGGGTTATGCATGTGAACGACAACTATTAACGATTACGCAATGTTCCATGTGTAATTATGAAATTACTCAGGGTTATGAGTGTAAATATCCCTAAAAGATTGATGTCTAAGAACCAATTACAAGGCTATCGTGTTGCGTTTATTCCTACATTGTCTAGTGGTGGGACTTGGGTCTCTTTATGGAACTATATAATCAGCACTACACCTCTTGTATTCATGTAGAAAGCCAATAAATATCTTCGACTCTACAAAGTCTTCTCATGTGGATTAGGGTGGTTCTTCTTTAACCACACGAATTCATGTTTGTTCTTTGTCATTTGTGATGCTGCGCATTTTCTTTCAAAATTCCTTAGGAACGGAAAGAATGTGGTCGTCTTTAGGATGCGAGTATGTTGGAAAGTTTGGAGTACAATGCGAAGACGCTGCACATCATGGGTGCATTTGAGATTGTGGGAGGATGTAATAGGTTGGTAAATAATTGCTAAAAGTTGTCTTTCGTTTGTTTGTATGGGTCTTTTGAATAAATTCTGGATGGCATCTCACGCTGGATGGCCACCTTTGGCTTTTAAAAAAATATAATGCAGTGCCAATAGAAGAAAAATTGAGAGAAGCACCTTAATATTGGTCTGTGTTAAGAACATATGGCTTATTTATCTGTAAGCATGGATATGTTCTTTGTTAGCTATGCGTGGATTCAACAGCTATATCAAATCTTCATACCATGGAGAAAGGGCTTGCTTTTTCTTTTGGTTTGGTTATTATTATTTTTTGAATTGTTTGTAAGCATTAAATTATTCTGAAATCCTTAGCTTCAAGTATAGTTTTACCCCCAACAAAATCTCGTACTCAGAATAATCTCATGTCCACGTATTTGTTGCTTGCATATAAGATTCTTTATTATACCTGCCACTTATTTTTCTCGTCATTTTAACCACATCAACTTGTTCCTGATTGTGGTCAATATTGGTCAGGATTCAGTAAGATGGGAACTGTCATGTGTGTATATCTATGCTTAAGTAGAGTTGTTTTAAAAGAATCTGCAATTATTTCCCAACCACCTTTTGATTTGTTTGCAAATTTTCACTGTATTGGTTTGTTTTCAATGGCGGTCGTATGTAGCAATCGCTGTTTATCTTCTTGACATTCTTCAGTTATAAGGTTATCTATCACGTTAATCATGTTCATAATAAGTTTTCAACATGATTACTTATTTTTGGCTTGGCTAAACGGCTATCTTCGTATATATAACTTTCATTGCGCTGTTTGTTTTCGTGAAAGACACCCAGTGTTACGATACCGTAACATCATCTGCAAGGCTTAGAAGTATACTCTTAAAAAAGGCTTATGAGTAACTTTCTCCATGCTGAACATAATGCATTCATTGTTTAGAGGTTGGTCTCATAGTTTCCCCTCACTTAGCTATATAAGGACAAAAACATATAGAAACTGGTCGCTGTTGGAGTACATGGCCGCAGGCTTGGTCTCGAGTAATAATGTGTGCTTGTGCACTTGAGGTGTTTTGCATATGCATTGTGCGTCTTCTTCAGCCACGCTCTTTTTGCGCTTCATAGAATGTAGCTTCTTTCTTTTCTATGCAAAAGATGGCTTACAAAGTTTATGCAGGTGAAGCCTGCTTCCAGTTTCTCCACAGCTACGATCCAGGCACCAAAGGCTGCAGTAATAAGAAACCGACCACTATCTCCTTTCCTTTCCCAGAAAAGGCCTGAGAAGTCTTCGATAATCTCGATTGGAGAAAGGATGACACTGATCACCCTTGGAGTAATTTTCCTGCCTGCACCCGAGATCATCAAGATGTCTCACTTTCTGTACTGACATGTTTGGATTGTTGATTTGTGGCCAACCCTTGATGTTGTCTCAGAAGCTTTTCCTTCATTGTTCGTAAACATTCGGTATTGTTGCAACTTGAAATAAGTAGTTGATACCCTCAAAACCAGTATTTTCATCTTCAGATTCTAAACAGTTTGTGAGATTTTGATGCTGCTTAGCTCCAGGCATGCTGTTGAGATTGAACTGAAGTTCTTTTGAATGAAACCGCAAATGTGAATGGAAAATGGTAAGAAATACAGATATTCTGACAACTAAGACGTCGTTCAGGTAAGATCCTTTTTTAGTTCACTTGTGGTCAGAACTGGTTCTTTTTGTGTCCATTTGACTTATGAATAACTTTGCCCTTGTATACAATACGGAGACATTCGATTTGCGAGTCTGCGACTACAGCCATTGAATAGTTATAAGATACATAGCAGCCGCCCTGTCGAAGGGCGGAGTTGCCAAATGAAAGTGCCCATTTGTATAACAAGAGTTGAGGCGAAGATGAAATCAAAAAGTTGTTTAAATTGTGGAAATATTTGACATATGCACATATATTGAAGATCTTAACTTGACTATGGGGTCGTCCATGATTCTAGTGTTGAAGAATCTAGAATATTTGAAGTGAAGAGAAGCTGTTAGGTGGTTTTCTGACTGAATTCTTTTGATTTCGATACCCTGATTCCTGATATTCATATATAAAAGGTTGTTATGGAGAATAAATTACGCAGAAGTTCCTGAACTGTACACCTAATCTCGATGGCGTACCTAAACGTTAAAAAGTACTTGATCTTTGATCTCCAGCAGTGATAGTATGGTACTTGATCTCTCGATCAGATCATTTGGAATGGTCGATTGGATCATCTGCTGAAACTCAATCTTAACAGGATGATCGATAATATTTCATAAAACAATCAATCAAGCAAGCGTGTTTTTCAGGTTGGTGGATGCTATACAATGATAGAAACATAGAATAGGCATCTTCTTGATGTCGTACCCTTTTTTCCTCAAAATAAAATGACAGAAACCCTAAACATGGTTGAATGATGTGATCGATCAGTTGACAAACGTGGAAGATGAACGTAGTCTTGAACACGAATCATGCGTTCTAAAATTCCTCCCAAAACCTAGGATAATTTCGCGGAATTGAGAAAAGATTAATAAATGCTCAAGGGTTCAAATTATATTCTCTCCTTTTATTCTATAAGGCCCCATTTGTTTAAATGGAAGGAAATTACAATGGAATTGATTCAATACAAGAATGAAATAGAAATGAATAAAAATTTCCATTCTATTGTTTGGTTCATATTAGGAGTGTTAACTCTAATATGAGACACATTTTTTCTTATATTTAGTAGGAGAAAAGAATGGAAAGAAGTTAAGTTTTCTTTTGATATATTTTGTTACATATAGAATAGAATTGGTATCATCCAAGTTAATTTTTCATGCGTTAGATATATTTAATATAAGGCATCACAAGTTAGATTGAAACAGAGTGTTTGGTCTTGCCAACCCAATGCATACTAACCTTCCACTTGCCTTCCCCCCTATATGAAATAGTCCTCGTTGTCCTTCGCGAACTTTTTGCTTCCTGCCTTTCCTATAGTACTACTTCATAGGACTTTTTGCTTCATAGGACGTTTTCATCAATATATCCCTATAATTATGCTATTAAAATTTTATGCGAAACAGAGACTCCTACGGCCTCCATCCAAACGGGGTCGTTTTTAGCAATTTTGTTACCGTTAGAAAATGACTGTCTGGATGGAGGCCGTAGGAGTCTCTATTTCACATGAAATTTTAATAGCATAACATAGGGATATAGTGATGAATATTCACGGAAGAAATTTTCAAAAAAATAAAAAGGGAGAAAATAGGGTGGGGGGACCCAAGTTAGCCCTCCCTTAAGGGTAGCTACATTAAACCCATATATATATATATATATATATATATATATATATAGAGAGAGAGAGAGAGAGAGAGAGAGAGATGATGGGGAGCTTGCACCATGGTGCATGTAATTTTACATCTACCGGGGCTTATATCTTCCACATTTTTTTTACTTTTTTGAAAAATACCACCATGTATATTCATCTATATATCCCTCCAATAAGCCATTCAAATTTCGTCAGAAACAGAGACTTCTATGACCTCCATCTAGAACAGGTAATTTTAACGGTCTTGGAATTGCTGTAGTCGACCTGTTCTAGATGGAGGTCATAGGAGTCTCTGTTTCTGACGAAATTCGAATGACATATTGGAGGGATATATAGGGATATTGAACCTATTTCAAGGATCTGGTGGTGGAGCAGTGAGCGTACCATCCAAAGGATCATGGTTCAAATACCCCTCCTCTAATATTTACATACTAAAAAAAGGTGCTTGAATGATTACAGTCTAACAACCTTGATAAATGAGAAATCCAATATGTTGAGGCTCCGTTTGGTTGCGGGGTTGGTCAGGGTTGGGTTGGCCCAACCCGGGTACCCCTCCTTCCAACCCTCCCAATCCTCCTCACAGTTACTATTCACAGGGGTACCCCAACTCAACCCTACCCAACCCTGCAATCAAACAGAGCCTGAAAGTTGTGTTGGATGCCTGAGGACATGCCTTAAAATAAAGTACAAGATACTAAATTGCGATCCAAGGGTTACTTAATTATTAAATGAGTTGGTTTGACAATTAATAGGATTTGTTATTGAGTTCCAAAAGCTAAATGTACCACCATGTGGTATGGTTAAACTGACATCATGTCTACCCTACTCTAGGGATGCCATAGAGGGATGAATCAAAGTGATGATGGAACCAACTGTTGCGAATATGGAGAATGGATAAGGAGGGATAAAGTACTGTTTCTTTTCGAAGGGAGATGATAAGGAGGAGCAAGTGGTAGTTATTTGCTACTCTTTGTTCGGTAAGAGGAAGACGATAAGGAGGGATAACGGGATTATGTTAATGAGATTATTAGATAAGTGATAGTTATTTGCTTTTTTTTTGGCGAGAGAGGTAGAAATTGGAGGAATAAAGAGGTAAACCTTACCCCTCGTGTTGACTGCAAGACAAAAACATTGACCGTATATGATCCTTATTTCTCAAACGAACATTCCCTTGGTGTATGAAATAGATCAAGCTCGTTATACCACGGGACATAAACGTAGGCATACAACTTAGTTACTAGTGTAGTATTTTGATCATAGTTGCTATAATTGTTGTAACTCCCTCTTTGCTGCTCTACATAAGTATGGGAAAGGGGGGTTTGAACTCTCGTATAGCAGACTGCTCTACCACCAGATCATTGAAGTGGATTCTATATAGGGATTTTATCACTTGTGCCCCTCCGAGATGTTGCAATATCAGTTATGCCCCTATCTTTTTGGTAATATCAGTTGTGCCCCTCAAAAGTTTCTCCGTCATCAGTTGTGCCCTTCCGTCAGGTTGACCGTCAATGAATTGACTTAACCATGGTTTTTTCAAACCTTGGTGCATTTAAGAGGGGTATTATTGTCCAAAGGCCTCTTCTTCCTCCTCCAACCTCCTCCTCCTCCCTCTCCGGCCCGAGCTCCGCCCCGAGCTCCCCTCCCCTCCCCGACGCCGCCCCGAGCTCCCCTCCCCTCCCCGGCGACACCCCGCAGCCCCTACCCTCCCCGGCGCCGCACCTCCTCCCCCCCGCACCTCCTTCCAGCCCGCCGCCCCCTCCCCTCCCCGGCGCCGCCCCCTCCCCCCCGCACCTCCTTCCGCGGCCGGTTCCGAGGTATTGATGCTCTTGATCGAGGCGGCACGACCGAGGTTCGGTTCAGATCTACGTGATCTCGATCGGTTACTGTGGTTACTATTCTTCGATCGGAGATGTTTAGATCTTGGAAGGTGCTCTTTGATTTTATTTATAACTGCAGGTGATGCCTTGAGCGGCGGTGATTTTTGGGACGACAAAGTTATTCTAATCTGAGGGACAGATCTCCAGCAGTAGATCGATTGCTTATCGATGCATCTCCGTTGATCTGATGATGCTCGAATATAGAGCTTCTCGCTCCGGATCTCCTGGCTCAGCGAACATGAAGGCGCTCCGGAGAGGTTCAGATGTGAGAGATAGAACATGAAGGCGAGGAGATCTTAAAGTGAATGTGGATGATCAGAAAGTTTAATGATCAAAATCGAAGAAAAAGAGAATGGAATAGAGGATTTGAGAAGAAAATAGAAAGAGAAGGAGATAAGAAGGGATCTAACCTGGAAGCAGAAATGGATGTAGGTGTCTGAGGGAGGAGCTCGGAGGTGCTCCATGTTTTCACCTCTATGGTCGCCAGTCGGAGGCTCGACGCAACGGAGGCGATGGTCGGCGCCGACGATGATCTCACCTCAAATCTCCTTCTCGACCTCTCACTCTACGACGGAATGAATGGAGCTCCTGTCCGCCGGGGAGGGTAGGGGCTGCGGGGATCTCGGGGCGGAGAGGGAGGAGGGGAAGGTCGGAGGAGGAGGAAGAAGATGGGAAGAGGAGGAAGAAGAAGAGGTTGGGGAAGAGGAGGATGAAATGACCATATAACCTTTTAAAAAAAAATAATTCCTCTTATGTCCTCAAAGTTAACGTCCGTTTGCACTGTAGATGGACGGTCACTAACCCGAGGGGCACAAGTGATAAAATAGCAAGTTTTGAGGGGCACAACTGATATTACCAAAAAGATAGGGGCATAACTGATATTGCAACATCTCGGAGGGGCACAAGTGATAAAATCCCTTCTATATATGTGTATATTTACATGTATAACTGTTTCAAAACCACGTCGAGAAAGCTTTGTATCAAGGTGTCTGTTCGAGCTGGATGATATTTTATAGATTTCGAGTTAATATGAAGTCAACTCATTCGATTAAACAGACAATCCTAGTCTTAGTTTTTTTCACTAATAAGCCCAATACCCTAATCTTAGTTTTCCCAAAAGAGAACCCACATAAACCTACATCTTGAAGTACTTAGTACGTGCATGCATTATAAAAGTTGATTTCTTTGACGATATGTATCTCCTTCCCATGGTATCAATATTTAAACACACATTAGCTCCACTCTTTTTTCTATTAATAAAACACATTAAAACACATTAGAAAGGATAAAGATCACTCATCCATAATCCAACAAAAGATACCATAAATGTTATAAATTAGACAACATGTAGCTGATTTAGTCGTTCGGATCTTTCGATCAACTGAAAATACAGTTCTTTGCATCATAAGCATAAATGGCAGGTGTAATACAAATATTTACGTAAAAATTAATTTTTTTAATGTTAAAATCCTTGTAAGATAAAACATGTGAATAATTGACACTTTTCTTTAATACATGTGGGAGAGAAAAACTTGAGCAGACATGGAGGATGTGTCTATTGAGTACTGCATCACCTTTCAAGTACCAACCATCCCCCAAGAACCAGCACAGGCACTAACACAAGGGGACTTGTGATAGAAAAATGGTAATTTTCTTCTCAGAAGTATCCTCCCAGGACTCTTCTAATAACACAATCAACTTTTCACCATGACTTGCAATCGAAAAGTACATAGAAGAAGATCGCGGATCAGTAAACACTGCCTTCTCGAACGAATATCTATACACTATCAGCGACCCTGATTCCTTTGAACCTGTGGTAACTAAAATAATATGAACAAGATCAAGCACGGGCAGGATATCCAAAATTCTAGAAGACCTTAATCTCGCCTCCACGCCCTGCAGCCACAATGACCATTCCCCATGCTGATTTATTCTGGATCTGTTCAGGGATCTCACTCAAACAGAGATCAGATTTCTTGTGCATCGAAGAGCCCAACTTCTCCTCGGGCCACGTCGCAGAAGCTCGCTCTGATGGTCGGCCACTACTGCTCGTTGAAGATGGAACCTGCGTGCATCGTGAGCTGTCGCTGCATGAGACGTTGCTGGCTCGAGACATGTCATCCAATCTGGACTCGCAAGAGTTACTGGAGTGAATGGCTGGCCGTGTACTTGTCTGCGGCCAGGCAGTAGCTACGGTGACGTGCTTGCATGGGAAGTGCTCGTATGATTGGGCTGAAGTAACAGCACCAAGAGTTCTGCTTGGCTCTGAAGGTGGATCATATCTCCACACGTAAACTTGGGAGTCCTCGCTTGCACAGATGACGTGTTTGCAGTCCCCGGTGAGGGAGGCTGAGATCTGGCTTGTCTTGTTTCGGAACCCTGTGAAGGTTGGAGCCAACACAATCCTATAAGATAACCAGTTGCTTGTACTATAAATAGAACATTTCTGCATGTAGTACAGTGGTATATAACAAACATCCTACCAACACCTAACTAATATGCATCGATAGACATGTATTGGAAATATTGGATGTTGATTTCTGACAGCTCTATGACTGATATTTTTTTATAGATTTCAGCATGTTTATCTTAGAAAAACCTTGACATGATAGCTAGCCATCAAGACTGTTTCAATCAGTTACAGTTGTCTTCAAAAGATAAATTATTTTTATCAAGTCAATCGAAAATGGGTGTCATGTAGACAGTGACGGGGGGAGGTGGGTGGGGGCTTTGCCCCCCGCTCTCAATGATAACATGTATATATGTGTATACATATAGTACATATATAATCTAAATACATTATTTAGTAATTAAAATATATATATTATATAATAGCCCCCCTAGTAATGAAAAGGGATTGGATACGAATTGGATATGTATATTTCCATATTCACAATTCGCTTCATCTCTATCAAATACGAATATGAGTACGGATACGATTCAGATACGCATTAAAGAAATCATATACTTAAAATTACGAACACAGATCTGAATCGGATATTTATCAGTTCCAAATACGGATCGAATAAAGATCGGACCCGAATATGGATTGAATAAAGATCGGACTCGAATATGAATCGAATAAAGAGTGAAATCAAAATATGGATTCAATAAACATGGAATCCGAATATGGATCAAATAAAGACGGGCATACAAATACGAACTGAATTTTTTTTTTATCAAAGTTCATAATGATTTTAAAAAATGGTAATGAAATATAAATAAGATGTATCATGACAAAAGTGAGCGTTGAGGTGACGCATTCTTGATGGAAAGTAAAAAGAGGGATAAGGTTTCGTAACTTTTGTTCGTGCACATCCCAAAACAAACGGAAGTTTATTAATATCATTAATATATTGAATTATATAATGTATAATAATGATATAATAACACACGATTGTGGCTTATATTAAATTAACTTATATATAAAATAATATTAAATGTTGTATTCAGATATCTGAATCCGGATTTAGATATTCAAGTCACTACCATATCCGTATCCGTATCCGTAAAATTTTTACAATCCATATCCATATTTGATCCGTATTCGATTAATATTTGGATATTGATATCCGTATCCAATATTTTTTCGAATACGGTAAATGGATATTCGGATATATCTGTATCCGTTTTCATCCATACCCCCCATATCTCAACAAAAAAATCAATAACTAATGATTAAAATTATTTACATGTTGTACATAATTAGATGATGGTATATCAATATATATCCATCATCATAGCTATTTTTAAGCGGTCACAGGATATGCATTTTTAATTTAGTATACATGTACAAATAAGGATGTTTATTTTTATTTCCTTTGTATATATATATATATGAATGAGGATATTTCTTCCATTTTTTTGATCTGAAAACAAATATGGTTTCATATCTTTTTGGTGTACACAAATATAGTTATTTGTATCATCGAATCTATATGTGTATATCTTATTAATATATATATATCAATTTAGTTAGACTTGTATCAAAATATGGCACACTATTACATGTGTATTGCTCTTCGGAATCACTTTCAAATACAATGATAAAAAAATATGTTAAATATTAGTGCCAAACAATTACAGAATTATTAAAATATTTCCTTATAGATTGAATTCGCTTCCAAACATCCGACCTTGAATTTTCGATTAACGTTCTACATATCCTCCAGATTTCACTCAAATCCAATGTTATTTACAATTTTATCTTAGTGGTCATATGTCCGATCAATATTTAAGCAACTTAAATCCCAGTTAAAAAAGAATCAAACTTTATTAATATTAAATAGCAAATAACCTCATATTTGAACAAAATTTAAAGGATATGTATGTGCGTATAATAATAATAGGTGATTCAATCTATAATTTTGAATTTTTGGAAACAAATTAACAAGCAATAGGAAAATTACAACACCTCTGTTGTAACTCGCATTACAACAGAGGATCTACTACATATATATGAATAACTAATATGACAAGATCAATTAGATAAATAATGTCTAAATACTTTTAGTCCCCCCAAGAGAAAATTCCTGTCTTCGTCCCTGCATGTAGATATCAGGTGGTTGGCAACATTTTATGTCGACATGGTGGACAGCTGCGTTCATCATCAACCAAAAACGGAAAATGCTCTCTATTTCTATCCTCATTTTATTGCCAAATGATATTTTCCGCTAACCTTTGAACTTGTGAACCACCTTGAGATCGTCTACGACCCTTATTCGCGAATCAGCAGATGTAACAAACAACTCTGATGTACTTCCAGGGGCGAACTGTTCTAACGACAAACAATATCAGGTTTCGATGAAATATCAGAATCATCAGAGATAGAGCCAAAGAAAATGCTGCACTACCTGGAAACCTGTGATTTTCTTTTTCTTGACATCAAGGTTGATTTCACTATTCGGTTGCATCTTATTATCTGCAAAGGGTACACGAAAAGCCAGGAAGTTACGGTGAGTGAATACACTAGATTGGAAAATATAATAGGAAAGCTTTGGAATTAACTTATAAGTTGCAAGAAGCAAAATTGCTGATAGTAAAACTAAAACAACTTCACAGAAGTGCCAGAGTAGAAGATGGGGTTTTCTTATTTGGGTTTTTATCAATTGTGCCCTCTTGAGATATTATTGTATATCAATTATGCCCTTTTTTTGGAATATCAGTTGTACTCCTGACGTCTTGCACCGTTATTACTTGTGCTCTTATGTTAGTTTCACTGCAAATGAGTTGAATTAAACCATGGTTTATACAAATCATGGTATAGTTAAGAGGAACAATAAAAAATCCACCTCCTCCAATCCATCCTCCTCCGCCACCGCCCCTTCCTCCTCCTCCTCCACCGCCCATCCTCCTCCTCTAGCCCCCTGCTCCTCCCCCCTCCTCATCCTCCAGCCCACTGCTCTTCCGCCCCCTCCTCTGTCCTATCCTCCTCGTCCAGCCATCTGCACCCTTCGTCCCCCCCTCCCCATCTTCATCCTCCGTTCTATCCTCTTCCTCAAACCCTTGCTCCTTTACCCCCTTCTCCTTCGTCCAATCAAGGGTAGGAGGTGGTCGGAGGAGGGGGCAGAGGGTCTGACGTCAGCCAACATCTTCTCTGGGTTCGTGTTCAGGTGTAGGCAGAACAACCAAGGTTGTTCGGGCGAGAGGCGGGGCTCTTCAGGCTTAGCCCGAGCCCACTGTCATTCAATTCTCAGACCTCCACTTTTGAAAGGATCTTCTCCTACTGCCTCCACTCTCACTCCAGCAACACTAGGGATCTCACAATCGACCCCATGTCCACCGCCATCTCCTACATCCCATTGGTCACCGACCCCGGATGCTTTCCCACCATTTCTTGTAGCTGACGTCCATCAACATCGGGGGTAGGGTGCTGCTCGCCTCCTCGATCGTGTTCTCCACGACAGAGACTCTCATCAACTCAAGGACCGTGGTCACCCAGTTGTTGATGATTGTGTGCACGACACAACAGAAGGCACTCCGAAGTAGGGTGACATAGTACACGCAAACGACTGGGATGAGCATACTGGACACGTGCTACGACTTCATGTGGCTGAGCATGAATTCGGTGTTGCCGGTGGCGCTGAGCTACGATGGAGGTGTGATGGTGAACCTCAGGTTTAACAACATCATGCTTCTGTTCGACATCTCTCGCGCGTGTTTGGCATTTGCCGAGAACGTCGATGACCTGCAGGTGGAGATCATCATGAACATGCAGTAGATGTCGCAAAGGATCGTCTATGACACCACGCTCTCTAGAATCAACTTCAGCGCCACCATCAACTAATCATGAGTGGAAAGAAGAAGGAGAAATAAGGCATTTCTACCCTTGATTTGTTATCTAATTACCCCATATATCCCCAAAGTTAATGTACGTTTGAGTTGAAGATGAATGGAAACTAACTCCAGGGGTATAAGTGATAACAATGCAACTCCAGGATACAAGTGATAATAATGCAATAAGTCAGGGGCACAAATGCTATTCCAAAAAAAAGGAGCGGTATAACCGATATTGCAATATCTCAAGAGGGCACGACTAATAAAAATCCTTCTTATTTTTATATTAATACCGAACTATTATGTGTTGCTCCATGGGATTCTCTTTATATCAAGAGGCCCGAGGCACTCTCTTAGAATTTAGTTCTTTCCTCAACATGGTATTAGAGAGTGCTAACCTGTAGTTATTTCACAGTTTTGAGATTAACTACCACTTATGCCACCCTTTGCACCACTCTAGGGGACGTGGCACCTTTTCCCTGCAAGTCCTCATGTGGAACCTCCACGTATCCATTGAAGGAGAGAAGAAATATTTTTCTATATTATGAATAGGTACCCCACCTCTTCGTAGAAAGGGAAAAGCTACGATCAGGGTTACACTATAGGGTCATCTCTTATAGATAAAATATGAAAATATCCCTGATGAGGTTTAAAGTGAATCTCTCAATACTACCCCTTAAATTGGAGAACAAATATCTATCACGCCCAACTTGGGCCAAGACTTTTGGAAAGGTCCTCTGGAGAGGAATACAACTTTTCATTTCACCTCAACATGGTATCAGAGCGACGGTCCTATAGACTAGAGACTATGACCTAACCCTAGCCCTCCCCACCAAAAACCCTCCTCAGCTCGCTGCCTTGCGCCGCACGCAAGCCTTGCGCCGTACGTGCCTCAACCCACTACCGCCTTCCTCACGCACGACATAAGCAGCCGCCGTGCATCGTACGAGCTGCCACCTGCAACCTCCGCCCTTGCCTGCCGCCGCAGCTCACGGCTGTCGTTCCTCTACCTACTGTTGACCAACGCGTGCCCCCTTTCACGTGTGGGCTGAAGCCTCCGCCCCTCTAGGGCTGCCATAGCCCTGCGTGTCCTGCTTGCAACCATTTGATCTTGGTTTCCAATCCTTGCTTGAATATCTAGAGTGTGACGTGTTCAAATAAAACACCCTAACCAACCAAAGGCAGCTTCGAAGAATGGAAGAGTTTGTGGTATAAGTCTACACCCACAACCATCTTCCCATATGTGTGTGTAGACACAGGTCGTATTTGTTGCAAGTCCCAGTCTTGGTGATTGTTGTTATCATGGTTGACAACAAAGCAGATGTTCCATCCATGGGGGTCCAACCCCCATCGTCAAAATGGATGGCACGAACTATGAACTGTGGGCCATGCAATTCATGAGTCTGATGCAGTGTATTGGCAAGAAGCACATCCTCATGGTGGAGGAGCCAAGTGACAAGACTAGGATAAATACCTCATGGGAGGCAGATGATGCCTATGCACGAGAGTATGGCTATCTGGGACTGTGTCATCAGAGATAGCTAATGATATTCTAAGTCAGTCAATTACGAAGGCTATGTGGGACATTCTCGCTGCCACGTACTCACCAACGAAGAACGAGTCGAAGATACTGCAACTCCAACATGATATCTTCACATCCAAGTAGAATGGTCGTCTCCTTCAAACCCTCTATACTTCCTTGAGGGGTATGTTCGAGAGGTTACAAGGTTACATTCCCTTGATTGCCACACCAGAGCAGCTCAATGCATACATAGACGCTGTGATGACAAGAGTTTTTCTAGCAGCTATTGACCCTGAGTATGATGTTGCTCGTGCCCAGATTCTTACTGATGCTACCATACCTCCAATGGAGGAGGCATATCACATATTAAGTAGGCTACCTATATCTTCAGGTGGTACCTTGTAGCAATAGACATATTCAGCTATGGCTGCATCTCGTGGTAGAGGAAGTCATATACCATATCGTGGCAGAGGAAGCTCTAGCCGTGATAGAGGGAGGGGGGGTCGACCTCGTCAGCCTTGCACCTATTGCCACAGATTTGACCATTCTGAGGAAACATGCTATTCTAAGCATGAGTTTCCTGCTTCAGCTCGGGTTGCAGAACAAACACAACCAGTTGAGAGTCCCTCACCTGTTGCAGATCAGAGATTTGATGAACTTGTTGCTCGTCCCAGGGAGATTGTGCCCACTACTGGGTCGACTACCTCTCCTTCAGGATCCTCAGAGGTGGCGGCCTCAGCATCAACGTCTACATCAGGTACAACATATGCCCTTACTACTTGTTACAGGGTAGACTCGTCAGAATGGATCATGGATTCAGGAGCATCACATCATCTATGTGGTGATAGAGGCCAGTTTAGCGTATTTCACCCGGCTCAGAATGGATGATCTGTTGTGATAGCAGATGTGATACATTCTCCCATCACTGGTCAGGGGGAGGTGCAGTTGACCCCTGAAATGAGACTTCAGAATGTTCTCTATGCACCTAAATTGTTTATGAATCTATTTTCAATTAGTCAAATCACCACATACTTACACTGTCGTGTTATATTTGATCCATCTACTCTTGTGTTTCAGGATATACTAACGGGCGGGGTGATTGGAACTGGCCGTGAGCAAGGAGGTCTCTACAAATTGGTGCAGTGTCCTTATGCTGATGCCTCTTCTCTTCTCACTGGATCAGTTTCTCCCTATATGTGGCATATTTGATTTGGCCATCTTCCTCTGCAAAAGTTGTGTCACGTTCTTCCACAGATTTCTCTTAGCTCCACCTTTCAGTACGAGGCCTGCCAGCTTGGGAACCATCATCGCTCTACCTTTCAAAGTCGTCAGGGTCGTAGCAGTCATAGTCTGTTTGAGTTATTGCATTTTGATATTTGGGGTCCCAGTCGTATCCCAAATCTTCAAGGATATAGTTTTTATCTTGTTGCAGTTGATAAAATTTTGAGATTGTCTTGGGTATTTCTTGTTAAGAATAAGTCTGATGCATGTCCTATTATCCAGTCCTTTATTAATGAAATAAGGAATATTTTTCTGTGAAAGTCAAGTTTATTCGTTCCGATAATGCATTAGAGTTTTGCAGTACACAACTTTCTTTCCTTAGGTCCCTTGGCATTATGCATCAGACATCGTGTACATACACGTCCCAATAGAATGGGATAACAGAACGAAAACACCGTCATCTGTTAGATGTCACCAGAACTCTGTTGACTCAGAGAGTCAGAGTCGTGTCCCTCATTCATATTGGGGTGATGCGGTTCTAACTGCTTGCTATCTGGTAAATCGTATGCCCTCTTCGGTGCTAGGAGAGAAGATTCCGTTCTTGATTGTGTTTCTCGAGATGGATCTTTTCTCGCTAATGCCTCGTGTCTTTAGTTCTTTAGCTTTTGTTCATCAAATGTCTCCAGGTCTTGACAAGCTTTCTCCTAAAGCTGTCAAATGTGTGTTTGTTGGGTATTCCAAGACCCAAAAAGGATATTGTTGTTTTGACCCCGTTCGACGAAGATACTATGTTAGTGCTGATGTTACCTTTTTCGAGCCAGTTATGTATTTTTCTCCCACAAGCGACATGCTTACTCCTTCAGAGGATGGAGAAGAGGTCTACATGCCACCTCCTCCATCATTATCATCTCCACCACCACCTCCACTGTCACCACCTCCTCCACTGTTACCTCCACCGCCACCTACTTTCTTTCCGCATGTTTACCAGTGACGCCCCCTGCTCATGTGCCTCCTCCGTCATCCAGCACGCTCGGGGTATGTTCAGAACATTTGGGTATTAGTGATGGTACTGGTGATTTGCATGTACAGCCTGAGGTACAGGATGTGGATACTATCTCTTCTACATCTGCTGAGGATCTAAATATGCCTATTGTACTAAGGAGGTAGAAACGAGCATGTAATATGCATCCCATTTGGTCTCATGTTTCCTTGGGGTGTCTTTCCAAGGATTTTCAAAGATTTGTTATTGGTCTGTCGACTGTGGAAATACAATAGTCATATCAGGAGGCACTATAGAGCAGTCAATGGCGTCTGGCTATGAAGGAGGAGATGGCAGCTTTACAGTCACGAGGTACGTGGAGTGTTGTCCATGCTCCAACAAGCGCATCTATTGTTGGCAGCAAGTGGGTATTTACTGTGAAGCATCGGGCTGATGGTACAATAGACAGATATAAGGCCAGATTGGTTGCTCGTGGGTTCACCCAAACCTATGGGGTGGATCATCAAGACACCTTTTCTCCTATTGCACGACACTCTACCATGCAGATTCTTATTGTTGTTGTCGTGGTTCGTGATTGGTCGCTTTTCCAATTAGAAGTAAAGGATGCTTTCTTGTATGGAGATCTGCAGGAGGAGGTTTACATGCAGCAACCACCTGGGTTTGCTGCTGAGAGGGAGTCTAGTATGGTGTGCCGTCTTCATAAGGCTATCTATGGCCTTAAGCAGAGTTCGAGGGCTTGGTTCCATAAGCTTTCGGAGTTGATTGAACAGAAGGGGTTGTCAGATCCACTACAGATCATGCTCTCTTTGTTAAGAGAAATCAAAGAGGTATTGCAGTTGTTTTGGTTTATATTGATAACATTGTTATCACTGCCAACGATGAACAGGGCATTCAAGCAGCTAAGGACTTTCTTGGGCAACAGCTTGTTACCAAGGACCTTGGCACGCTTTGTTACTTCCTTGACTTGGAGTTTGCACATAATCAACAGGTATGGTTATGACGCAAAGGAAGTATGTTACTGATCTTCTATCTGAGACATGCATGATTGGATGTAGACAGCTACTACTCCAATGGATCCTAATTCTAGGTTCTATGATGATGACTTTGAGGAGGTGGACAAGAGATAATACAAAGAGCTGGTAGGGAAATTAGTATATGTTATTATTACTAGGCCTGATATATCTTTCACCGTGAGCAGAGTGAGTCAGTTCATGGAGCAACCCAGGCATGCACACATGGATGCAATGTGCATGATCTTGAGATATCTGAAGTCATCTCCAGGAGCAGGTCTTCTTTTAGAAGAGATACTTCTCTTACAATTACTGGATGTGCAGATGCAGATTATGCTAAGTGTCCTAAAGACAGAAAGTCCCCCTCAGGCTTCATTGTGTTTGTTGGTAGCTCATTGCTCTTATGGAAAAGTAAGAAATAAACTTTTGTTTCTCGGTCTAGCGCGGAATCAGAATATAGAGTCATGACCCAAGGGAGTACAGAAATGATATGGGCAAGTCTGTCCTGATTGATCTAAAGATTCAGGTGCCTCTTCCTATGCACCTCAAATGTGATAATCAAGTAGCCTTGTTCATAGCTAATAATCCAACATTTCATGAGAGAACAAATCATATTGAGGTAAACTATCACTACACTCATGACTTGACCAAAAAGGGCTTATTTCAACGTCTTATGTCGCTTCAAGTGATCAGACTGCAGATATGTTCACCAAAGCTCTTGCAAGAGGTCCATTTCATCATTGTTGTTCCAAGCTGAGCATGATAGATATATATACTCCAGCTTGAGGGGGAGTGTTAAGATTGTTATGTTATTGTCATCTTTATTTATATTGTTTATTTCTCTTGTCCTATTTATGTAATATTCCCTTTAAGCTTTTCTCCTATATAAGAGAGCTCTAGGGTTAGATGGAATACGACTTTTCGTTTCACCTCAACAACTTATTTCCATGATATGTTTTCTTGTGTTGCGTTGACCGATTTAGGAGGTGTGAGCACATATTATTTATGATGTGCTCATGAATTGCATTGACCATGGATTGCATTTGCTTCCATCCATCTTGATAATATGGCCGATATCTTTTGTAGATCTGAATGATGAAACAATATCATTCTTTTGATTTTCTATTGCAAAATATTTAAGTCGAATGGGTCGAAGAGTAAATTATGGAGTTGAAAAAACATAACAAAATCGCTTGTGGTGATGATCGAACCTGAAAATGTCCATTGGTGATCGCCAAGGCCAGTAGCATGCCACCACTAAGGCACAACCACACTGTAGGATTGTAGACAGCAACTGCTGCTGCAGCGTGGGGGCGAAGTTGGTGATGTTGGATGCAATCATCGTTGTTGCGTCGCCATCACTATTGATGTGCTATATTACGTTGCATAGAGAAATGGAAGGGGAAGGGGTGGGAGTGGCTGGGCGGCAACCGAAAGGAGATGAATAAGGGGCCTAGGTTTTGGTGATTCTAATACCAAATTGAAAGGAGAGAAATATATATTTTTTATATTATGAATGGGAAAAGGCTTTGTTGTTGTATGAATGTCTACCCCAACTCTCCTAATAAAGGGAAAAGCTAAGTTAGGGTTATACCTGAGAGTCATCTCTTGTAGATTGTTAGAAAATAGAGATGCGGAAGCGTTATCAGAAATAACGATAAAGAAATATGAACAAGACGAGATTTACGTAGAACCTTACTACCTAAGGAGCAGGATGAAACCACGAGAGAATGCCTTAGAGGGCGTATGTGTTCATTGCATTTTCTCAATAGATACAGGAGGCCTGGGGCTCCTTATATAGCCTCCACACAGCCTCCAAGTCCCACGACTAGTAGATGTGTGACTAAACATATGGATGGGGTAAATGGATCCTGGGGATATCCATTTACCCATCTACAACTCATGACACACAACCAAATACTCCAACATTCCCCCTCAAGCTAGAGCATGCAATGCTCAACTTCGACAAACAGAAAGAAAATCAACTGACGCTACATGACACTACAGATCATATCAACTCAACACGCACAATTGTCGGCTGTTGTCAAGGACGTTGCTTCTCACGCCGTGCAGGTGAGGAGGACAAACGGGCCGGAGTCTGAGTCAATTGAATCTCCTCGTCAGAGAGCATGTGCTCTGAACTGCGCCTATCAGAGTCACTACAATAGAAATGAGTCTCCTCGTCAGAGTACTCTGGCCCGCCACAATAATGTGGACAACTGCTCCATCTTTGAAAAGGGTCGAACTGAAAAAGGCCGTGGAAGTGCAATCCTCGTCGGAGTCCACAATCGTTGAAGAATGGAGTATGAAAAGTTTCATTGTTGGAGAACTCAGTCTCTCCCATCTGGCTCATAGAATGGTACTCTACTCTGAAGTCCCTATGATACCACATGAAAACCCTATTCAACATGGCATAAGGAATTGTCCTCTACTCCAGAGTCCCTACGGCTGACACTGGATTTGGAACTGACCCGTGACTCTACACAATACCCCCCCTTTCTCCCATACTTGTTGGAAAATGACATCAACAAAGTTGGGAGAAAACAAGATAATATATAAATATGGGGAGAAAATAAAACATTAAAACTACCGATTTCAATTTTTGTTCGGCTTCTCAAATCATTTTTTTGATTTTTTAAGCCATTTCAATCATCATTTTTTTATGGCTTTTCATTCTTTTTTTTTTTAAATTGCGTACGACTTTTTAATTGTACGCGCCTTTTTTTTGAAACAAATCCCCTATTTTTTAAACAAATCAACCCCCTTTTTTATTACATAGGACTCATTTACTTTTTTATTAACACACCACTCGCTCTCGTACTGTTGGGCTAAAAATATGGAAAAGGGATTTTTTAAAACGTGAACGGCCCGGCTTATTTAGGGTTCCCAGTTGGGAACCCCTTTTCCAATCGAGCGCCGCCCTGACATGGGTTTCATCTGCTGCTGCATCCTTGAGATCGACCTAGACTTGGAGGCTGGAAGCTCACGCAGCCCAGGGAGTCTCCGCCTAGAGATCGCTCGTGCAGAGTTGCTGTTGCGGCATCAGGGAAACGCGCCAGGAGATGTAGCTTGATTGGAAAAGCCAACACAGGAGATTCCGCCTGGCACCTTGTGCGAGATGGAGAAGCTCCCCACCTTGGAGCATGATGGCGGAGAAGCTGGAGATCGGATGTTCCACATGCTGCAGGAACGACTGTGCTACTAGGACACGCGATGGAGGTAGATTCCTTAGTAACGTAGTTCGAAAACAATATTCTTCTAATAAGCCAAGAATTTTTTTCTGTCATTACCGTAGGCATATCACATACATTTTGTGCGATATAAGATATCACAGGGAATATATGTGCTTCTCTTTAGTACATATATTGTCTGCACTTTGGGCCCATTGGCGCATAACATCCTTACAATATGGTCTGCAATTCAAAAAATAAAATAGACAGAAGGATCGAAGGGTTACTTACACACATTCCCTTTTGAACACGAGACCTGACTCTCCTCGCACAAACTCTCCTCGCACAGAGCACATCACCGCCCATCCTCTCCGCCTCCGCCGGCCACCTCGCTGCCTCCGTCGGCCATCGCCTCCGCGTCCGCCGTTGAAGGCCTCTCTGCCTCCGCCACCAAAACCCTCTCTACTTCCACCACTGTTTATTTGGTCACCAAGAGTACTTTTCTCTAATATTTTTAGAATAGAGTTCTTTGTTCTTTGACTTTCTATTCACTGTCATTTTTTTAGTTGAACATTGTTCTTTTGTATGACCTAAGGTGATGTAAATGCAATTTTTAGGAGGTCTATGTATTCCAGATATTGCATATTTGAATTGAAGAGTCATAATAATAACTCTACTTGTGCGGTCGTGCAAGGTTTGGTATTGAGAACATCCATGCCTTATGAAGAGTTGTTGGAATTGGTTTGTAATAAATTTTCGTTGGATAGGAGCACTCACAACATCAATATATCACAACGCATTAAAACCGGTTCAGTGATGACATCCATTACAGATGATGATGATGTACAAGATGTTTTCCTTTACGCAAAGACATATGCAAAGTCGGCTCCCATAGAGATGGTAGTAGATGCCTCTCTGATTGAATGTGGAACCGAACACCACACCTTGGGACCACACGGTGCGCCCCTAATTGCAGATCTATGTAGCGGCGACCCACCTATTCTGGCACGTAATGATGATAGTACATATATTAGCGAGGCTTTGATGATAGAAGTGATCGTGTTCTGAATGACTGTCCTCCGCAGGTCACTGATGATAAAATAGAGAATGAAACTGAGGAAGCTGAAGACAATGTTGGGCATGATGAAGCAAATGGTTCTCAAATTGCCTTTTCCATACCCTTCTACAATATCTTAAGCGGTGACGGACTTGCAAATTTTGAAGAGAATTTTCGAAATGAAAATGCCATTGACAGCACTGGTGATGAACTGCGAAAGGGTCACACTTTCAAAACGAAATATGATCTTGTATTTTGTGTGAAAAAGTACCACATATTTTCCCATTACAACTTCACAACTAAAGAATCTACCACATTGGTTTGGTCCATCTCGTGCACGATGGATTCCAATGGATGCAAGTGATTTTTGCGTGGTCATTATCGTAGATTCGATGGGATGTGGGTAATATCTAAGCTTGGCGATCCACATTCATGCATCAATCCGTCTATCAGTCAAGATCATCCCCAACTTGACTGCAGATCATGACACGAGAGGTTCTCGACTTTGTGAAGGACAACCCAATTGTTCCAGTTTCAACTCTTAGGACCCATATCATGAAGGTATACAAGTATTTGGTTACAAAGAAAAGGATTTGAGATGCGAGAAGAAAGGCAATTGCAATCATTTATGGTGAATGGAAGAAATCCTATGCAGATATGCCACATCTATTACATGCTTTGAAAGCTGTCATTCTAGAGACTGAAATCGCTATTACACATACGGAGCATCTCGATCAAAGGAAGCCACATTGTCATAGATTTCAGCAATGTTTTTGGGTGTTTGGTCCATGTATTGAAGCTTTCAAGCATTGTATGCCTTTAATCAACATAGGCGGTACACATTTGTATGGAAAGTATACACAAAAATTATTGATTGCATGTGGGATTGACGGTGACAACCATATTGTCCCACTTGCCTTTGGCATTGTGGACAAAGAATCTACGTCAAGTTGGAAGTGATTTTTTTTAATTGTAACGTATCAAGGTTATTGGGATGCATCCAGGTCCAATTTACATTATTTCAGATCACCATCCAGGAATTAAGTCTTCAATGAATGATGTTGATGTTGACCTACTTCCACCCTTTGCACATTGGCGTTTTTGTTCCCGACATGTGGCTAGCAATTTCAACACTGTATCTAAGAACGGGTACAACAACAACAACGTCTTTTCCCACAATTAAGTAGGGTCGGCTACATGGATTCTTCGCCTCCATTCAGATCTATCTTGGGCCAATCCCGGGCTTATATCCATAAAACTAAGATCCCTTCGTATTGTCTCTTTCTAACACTTCTTGGGCCGTCCTCGCCCTCTCTTAGCCGGCTCAAAATTGTTGCATTTACCGGGAGTCGAACTCGGGTCTATTGCTTGGAAGTATTCTTAAATACTTTTTTTGTATTTAAGAACGTGTCAATGAAAAATATTGTAACTGCAGCTGCCTTACAAACATCCTCTAAGAAATTTGTGTACTTCATGAGAAAATTAAGAGAATGGAATACAGATGCAACTAGATGGTTTGAAACACATGATTGTCCGAAAGAGCAGGGGACTTTGGCATATGATGGTGGTTTTAAGTTCGGCCAGTCAACCGCCAACCTCAGTGAGAGTTACAAAACTTACAATGTTGTGTTGAAGAATGCACGTTGTTTACCCATTGTGGCACTTATTGAAAAAACCTTCTACATCCTATATTTTAATAAACGTGCAGATGAAGCTACCACTGCCATTGCTAATGGGAAAAAATACACCACATGAGCTGCTGCAAAAACACAAACTTGGGGTTCATTTGCAAATGGGCACAAGATCACCCAAATACAATGTACTCCTGCTTTACTTTTTGAGGTTCTTACAGGTGCTAGGCAGACACAATATGGCATAAGAGAACGCAAAAAATATACAGTTGTGATCAAAAAAGGAACATGCACATGCCAGAAATGGCAAACATATCGGATTACTTGTTCGCATGCAATTGTTGTTATATCTCAAAGGCGTTCTGCAATGGACTCATATATAGGTGAGTAGTACACTTGGGAGCACCAACTCAAGGTTTACCAGGGGAAAATTTTCCCCTTGGGAGATAGGGATACATGGTTGCCTTTGTCGTACCCCGAGTTGAGACCCGATAAAAAGTTAAAGCTAAGTAAAGGGAGACCTCAGTCCATGAGGATCCATAATGAGATGGATATAAGAGAAGTTTTGCAAAAAAATACATGTAGTTTATGTGGAACTCTGGGTCATAGTAAACACACATGTCCAAAGAAAAACTTGGGAGCATCTTCATCGACTACAACTCCTACATCAAATCGAAACAAAAATAGATGTGGGGGATGTGAAGGGCAAGGTCAAATAAGAGAAAATGTACCTGCCTCAGTAAGTTTATTATATTTCTCGTTACAAAAATTGTAGTACATGCATAGTAATTATACTTTGTTGCTTTTAGTATTTGTTGTATCTTCCACTTTTAAATTACTAACGTATACATTTGCTATGTGTGTTACAGATGAATCCATGCCCGATTGATACTTCTTTGCTGACGCAGCAGGATCGATATCGCTCACGCCGAGTATGAGAGGGTGATGTAAGTTATGATTTGTTATTTATCTCAAAAAAGTTACTATTTTTATTCCATTTCATTTTTACGATTTGCATGCAAGTAATAAATCATATTATGTTACCAGGTGTCATCATAGCTACGATGTCGGCGAAGGCACGTACAACACATACCTCTGGACGAGCGCATCTGACCTTTTGTTGTGCGTTCATAAGTTCATAACCCTTGACTGGCATCTTATAACTGCCTTGGTGGAGTGATGGAGGCCGGATACACATGCATTTCATATGGCCAACGAGGAGATGACGATTACACTTCAAGATGTAGCTGTGCTGATGGGATTGCGAGTTGATGGCACGGTAGTGACCGGTGCCACATCGACAATAGGGAAATGGGTTGATGTGTGCGAACAATTACCAGGGGTTCGACCAATGGAGAATGAGATTCAAGGATCAAGGGTGCTAGCGAGTTGGTTGTATCATTCATTTGAACACGTGCCCATCCATGCAGATGCAAACTCATTGATACATTATGCGAGAGCGTACATCCTACAGCTCCTTGGGGGTGTATTATTCATGGACAAGAGCGGGTCGTTGATATCTATTATAACTTTACCTCTTCTGTCCAATCTTGGTGTCAGTGGTACTTTCAGTTTTGGATCCGCCACATTGGCATACTTGTACAGACATCTCTGTTACGCTGCAGACATGGAGACTAAGGAGGTAGGCGGTTCTGTTATATTTTTGCAGCTTTGGGCATGGGAGCGCTTTCCCCATATAACGCCTATTATTAGAGTGAGACCCCAATGGCATGGGTGGCCATTTGGTGTTCATTGGAGGGCAGACTTTGAGAACAGACGGCAACCAACACATGTTGTTCGGCCATATCGTGAAGCATTTGTGTGAACCCCTCAGGATCCGGGTACCCGTTTACGCACAATTCGCAATATTTCATTCACAATTATATCGCACAAGTTGTAAAAATGCAGGGAAAATTTTTCGCGTAATTTATGACATTCATTCACAACACATGACCACAAGTAAAAGAGACAGACATCACCAAAATTTCTTTTCATTAATATTCATAACCATTTACAACATGTACAAGCATATTCCATGTTACATCATATATCCCAAAATGTGACAAAAGAGATAGCATTTACATCATCATCTGAACAAAAACTAATAAAGTAAACCATACCGTCGGGTGTACACTATATCTCCTGGAAGCATGTATATACTGAGCGGCTACTAAACTGCAGGCTGTTTGCCTGCCACACACAATAGGAAGAAAAGGCGTCAGCGGTTGCTGGTACCCCCCCCAAAAACTTATATAACATAACGGGCATTTATTATTTACAAAAGAAACAAGCAGAAAGGCGAGAGCAACTCAAATTAAGATTAATTCTACTTGCAAATGAAAACGGCTTTTCAGATTACTGGTAAGCATCTCAAATGTTGTCCCATAACCTGGCATTTCCCACATGTGATATATGTATAACTAGTTGTGTATTCGTGAGTGTATGAGTGTAAGCACATATATCATTTTCATCAGAAATCCCGTTGGTAAGTGAAATGGAAAAGTTAAGATTTGAAAGATCTATTAATTTAATTAAATTCTTGGGTAGAGAGAATGGTCTTTTGATCTTAACTTCTCAATTCCTCAACTTCAATGTTTCAGATATAACTCCAGATGTTGTAGATGTAGATATGGATGATCTAGATATAGAATCGCCAGTCGGTTGGCGAAGTAACTCAAGCGGTGAAGAAGCCTGCAAATGGCTCTTCCGTCTCGCCCTCTAATTGGAAGTGCGGTCCAATAGAGGGATAGGTCTATTCCCCAACTACGCCACTGAGACGGGTGAGAGAGACTTCCTAGGAAAAAGTCGCTCTAGAAAAACAGTCCGACTAGTACGGACAACCGAGCTCGTATGTAAAGCTGAAAAACCAGGATCCCCCGCCTGGGCATCCTAAAACAGGGTCAGTGGAACTGGTCTAAAGTCTGGATCCCAACGAGGCGTAAAAACACTGCGAGCTCGCGTAAAAACCGTGTAAAAGACTGGAATCCTAGACCCGCGCACTTGGCGGCCGCTGCCCAAACCGGGCTTCCTTTCTTCCGCCCAGTTGAGGGTCACCGCGCCCTCGCACGGTCAGGTGTAGGGATCACCATGACCGGCATATACTAATTATCATCACATGTTGTAACAGATTTTGATTTGATAATGAGATGTTGTTCCCATCTATCTCACTTTGATATTAATTAGCATAATATCACACATAATTCCATTGGCTTTTTATACCCCCATGTGAACCATATTTGAAACCTTTCCCAACAACTCATTCAGCCACATTTGTGAATCACATACCCAATATACAAGTCTTTGCTTAGAATTTACAAGATCCACTCTAAATCCATTTTGATCTTGACTGTGCTATCAGATTCTTAAGTTTTCGCACAATAGGAATTCCACTATGGTTGTACCATAAGGACTATTTAATAGCCTCACTTGAGTAGGGACCGGAAAGCAAAAAAATTTTGATACAAAATAGTATATAGTCGTGCTATGTTAAGCTATATAATCGTGCTTATGATAGGCTGGCGTAAGGAATCTTCCCAGATAGAAATTTACATTTGTTTTGGACAGAAGCCTTGCAATTTGTTATTTCTAAGGAACTTAAGGTTGTATTTGCTGGGAAATGATGGGTCAATGCAACAATAGAGAACCAAATATAGTTTCCTAACTTATCCTTTCTTATCTACAATTTCAGTGTAAAATGCCCTTCATAGTATAATTCATCTTATAACAAATAAGCACCTGTAATTCTACATAGCGTACATTGACATATCTGAAAGTGTTAATTATGTTTGTCCAGATAACCAGGAGAACATTGATCAGAAAATCCGTTGTGCACATATGTACAAGATGAGAAACACGAGCATGTAGCAATCTATACCTATTCTAAGTGTTCCCACCACTCATACCAAAGCCATAAAGGAGGCATGGGAAGAGAGTCAAGTAATAGTCTTAGTATGAGAGTGTTTTAGATGACACCATAATAAAGAGTTCAAACATTGTAGAGAGGGTATTATTACAAAGTAATGGCCATAATGCAAGTTGACAACAATGGAGTCGATGCGGCTGCAGCGGATTATGCAAAGGCAGTACCATGATTCGATAACCAACCGCTAGTAGGGTATAGGTATGAGATTAAATCTACATTCCTTCTATAGTAACAATAATAAGATCATTGTATATATGTTTCCCTGTAATCAGCCTAGGGATTTGTTAAACGCCTAGGGATTTGTTAAACGATATTTGTATAGTGATAGCCTAAGGACACATGCATGGAAAACACTCCTATATGCACTAGTTAATTTTCCCTGTATATTCAAATTACGAAGCTTGAAAAAAATATTTAACCTTTCATCTTTCAAACGGCCGCAAGGCAAACAAGCTACAATCAATTTGATGCCACATGCAAGAAAGGGAGGTACATCCAAGTACGGATCATACTCTTGTTGGCATGTGAGATGCTTATGTAATCTATAGTTTTAAATAAATATTAATGAAGCAAATGACCAATATATATATATCTATATCTATATATATATAACTGTACGTCACATATTATTTTGATCAATTCAAATATCCAGATCAAGGTGCACCAATTATTCTTTTGTATCTTAATACTCCAGTGATTTTCTGACAATGGGATAGTGATCTATGGAATGGAAGCAACTTGCATGAAAGATTCATACCCCCAGAATATATGATTGTGCAATGTTCTTGAATAATAGCATATGTATGGGACTAAATCCACATTTAATCAAGAAATAACAATGTAAAATGGTCTTGAAATTGGGTCTAAATGCAACCATGGAAGGCTACAAGAGAGGAATTTAAACTTGTGCATGATGGCAGCAAAGAAAGGTTAGGGTTGTACTTTATCTAGATTGGAGGGGAAAAATTGCATGCAACAACTTTGGAATTTCCAGGATCTTGAAAGAAGGCTGCAACAAATGTTCCTTACTTTTCTCCTTGGATTTGAGGTAGCTCCAAAGTTTCAGGGCTGCGATAGTTCTGAAATGAAACTCCAACTGGAGATCTTCCAACTGTTGGAACTGGGCGGCAATTGGCTGAGGCAGAGGCTATTTTGGAGCAATAGCTTGCTGGAAATCAGCAACAATCGCTGCTAATGGCTTTTCTTTTCGGCTTGAGAGGAAACGAGATATCAAAGAAAGGTTTTGGGTGCCTTTATATAGAGGATGAGAAGGGGTTAAGTGAGGCCAAGTGGTGATAGGAAAGTGTTAAGTGTCAAAGAGGGAAAAGCCAAGTGGAAACTTCCTGGAAAGCAGATTGATATAAAAAAAATTTATTATTTTTTTTTTTAATTGATATACTTAAAGTTGACCATACACGAACATCAGACCTCGGATTTTGACGCACCATATCTTGATTTGACCGTCTCTGAATGACGATCGATATGAGTATAATGTTGATATACTTTCGGTCGAGTTTTGAATACCCGAAATTTTCGAATACGGTTTCGGTTTGAGGTTAAATTTTGTGATTTAAAATTATCAAACGACCTCCGATTGACGAACGGTCGATTCCGTTGGTCTTGTATCTTCGAATCGGATCTAATGACGGTCTCGGTTCGTTTCGCGGTTTCCGAATTTGCGTCGCGGCTTTTCACGGTGCGCATTACAAAGTGACCGATTTTTTGTCGATTTCGTTCGAACGACTTTTGATTCACTACTAATTGATCGTTTTAGGTTGTTTAGTATTGACCGATAACGTTTTTTGGGTTCGTTAGACCCAAATTCGGACGACTTCGGTTTTGATTGGAAACCGGATGCTACAATTTGATATGCAATCTACAGAGCACGTATACATTTTTTTTTAAAATAATCATTTCCAATTTATCCATGAAGTGATTGAAATATGTTATGTGCAGGTTTTAGGGATGTCGTACGGGACAAACTCTTGGAAGCTAATCCACATTACTGCATCGATGGTCAACATGTTTGGACGTCATGTGTTCCTCTAATCTACTTCCACGTGGTCGAGCACTACTTTCCCGACCGCGTCGTACGCCAATTTGGTGGATGCCAGAGTATTCCATCTCCTTGCGACACTGATGAGGTGTTACATGCGATCGATCTGCGACGCAAGGTGGATGTAGATTGGAGAGAAAAACATGTTGATCATATCACTGCTTAGATGTCTCGTCACGATAGAGTTCTCCACATAGACTAGTCCATTGGGATTAGCACCTCTCCGGATTATATGGATCGGTATCTTCGGATCACTAGAAGATATGTGGGGAGATTAGGTGCAATCCTCGCCTACAATGCAAGTCTAGATAATTCAAATATATTTCAATATGTTATAAATATCTAACTTCACATTTATTTCCAATTTTCAGATGCAAAGATGGGATCTTGTCATAGAATTAGGAGACAGAGATCCTAGCCACTACTAGTATAGAGACATAGCACATGAGACCAAGTCCGAAATGGAGCGTTCATTAGCCACTCAATTTGCAAATGCTATGATCTTGAATGAGGAGTACACACAACAGGAGAATGTCCACGGAAGAGGAAAACAACGTGATAGAGGAAGAGGTCGGGCTACTAGGGCACACCAACGGCAACAAGGTCATGGACGAGGTCGTAGACGAGGACAACAAGATTATGCACATGGCATTGAATTGGAGGGTAACCAGGATATGGACGAGGTCCCTGAGTTTCTTTTGGAGACACAGTTTGTCACACCAATTGTTGAACCACGAGACGCCGAGATAACAACTTCACAAGCGCCTGCAAGGAACATAAGGGGGGAAGAACCTCAACATGCGTATGTTGCACTAACCCCGCCACCTACGCCCATCTTCGACGAGGAAGAAGGCATAGGAAGTTCTCAATTCCAAGGAGTTGATCTTAGATATGGAAAGACAACCTATTAAAGGAGGGGAAGAGATAAATATGTATTCTATAACAATATTTGGCAGGAAATGTACTTTATCTTAGTTAATTGTATTGTACCCCATATGAACTATTTTCTAATACAATATAGACTTTTTAAGGACATCTATTCATACAATTTATGACATGAATGCATTTGGTACATATCCTATGCATGGAGATATTTATTGAAATCATTTCTCTTATGTGTTAAGGTTTAAGTTCCATTTCTCTATTTTTTCCCAGCATAACCTTCTGTCTATTTTTTTCCTGAGTAGCAGCAGAGCATATCGCATATTATTTTTACGTTATAGGTATGTGTTGAAGGGAATAAGAGAGATGCATTCCATTAACCCTAGAGCTCTCTTATATAGGAGAAAAGCTCTATGGGTAATTTACATAAACAGGACAATTAGAAAGACTAAATAATATAATTACTCTAACACCCCTCCTCAAGCTGGAGCATATATATCCAACATGCTCAGCTTGGAACAACAAAGATGAAATGGACCCCTAGCAAGGGCCTTGGTGAACATGTCTGCAACCTGCTCTCCTGATGATACATGAGAAGTTGAAATAAGTCCTTTTTGAATTAAGTCCCGTGTATAATGGCAATCCACTTCAATGTGCTTTGTCCTCTCATGGAAGGCTGGATTATTGGCTATGAACAAGGCTACTTGATTATCACATTTCAGATGCATGGGAAGAGGAACATCAATAGTTAAATCAGTCAAAACAGATTTAACCCACATCATCTCAGCACTACCTTGGGCCATTGCCCTATATTCTGACTCTGCACTGGATCGAGCCACGACAGTTTGCTTCTTACTCTTCCAGGCTACTGGTGAGCTGCCAACAAATACAATAAAGCCTGAAGTTGGCTTTCTATCATTAGGACACCCAGCATAGTCTGCATCAGCACAACCTGTGACGGATATAGATATCTCTTCTAAACAGAAGACCAGTACCCGGAGATGACTTCAGATATCTCAAGATCATAAAGACAGCATTCTTGTGAGCCTGCCTGGGTTGGTCCATGAATTGGCTTACCCTACTAACCGCAAAATCTATATCCGGTCGGGAGAGCTTTCCCACTAGCTCTCTATATCGTCTCTTGTCTACCTCCTCAGAGTCATCATCATAATTTTGACATTAGGATCCATAGGAGTAGCAGCTGGTCTACACCCTGCCATACCTGTCTCAGATAAAAGATCAGTAACATACTTCCTTTGTGTCATTACCATGCCTTGCTTGTTTCGCGCAAACTCCAGCCCCTAAAAGTAACGAAGTGGACCCAGATCCTTCATAACGAACTGCTCGCTAAGAAAATCCTTGGCTTCTTGAATGCCCTGCTCATTACTGCCTGTAATAACAATATCATCAACATACACTAAGATGATCACAGTACCTCGCTGGTCTCTCTTTACAAAGAGAGTATGATCTGCTGTAGATCTGACGAAGCCCTTTTGTTCAATCAACGTCGAGAGCTTCTGAAACCAGGCCCGTGGACTCTTCTTCAGGCCATATATGGCCTTATGAAGACGGCATACCATACTTGACTCCCCCTCAGCAGTAAACCCTGGTGGCTGCTGCATATACACTTCTTCCTGCAGGTCACCATACAAGAAAGCATTCTTGACATCCAACTGAAATAGGGGACAGTCACGGACAACAGCCACCGCAATGAGAACCCGTAGGGTAGAGTGTCGTGCTACTGGAGAAAACGTCTCCTGATAGTCCACCCCATATGTTTGGGTGAACCCACGAGCAACCAACCTGGCTTTGTATCTATCAACCGTACCATCAGGCCGATGTTTAACTGTAAAGACCCATTTGCTGCCCACAATTGACGCACCTGGTGGAAGTTGCACAACACTCCACGTACCACTCGACTGCAATGCCGCCATCTCCTCCTCCATAGCTAAACGCCACGGACCGCTCTGTAGGGCCTCTTGATATGACCGTGGGATCTCCACAGCCGATAACCCAACAACAAACTGACGAAAGTCTGGAGATAAACGCTCCAACGAAGCCTGAGAGCCAAAGTCCATCCCATATTTGGGATTCATCGTCCGAGCACGCTTCTGCCTTCAATGGGCAATAGGGATGTCTAGATCATCAACTGGAGGAGTAGAATTATCTGTAACATGTACTTCCATCTGTACATGCAAATCACCCGTGCCATCCGAAGAACTCAAATGATCAGTACATACCTCGGGCGTGCTGGATGATGGAGGAGGCACATGAGCAGAGGGCCGACGCTGATAGACCTGAGGATAAAAAACAGTAGGTGGTGGTGGCGGTGGTGGTGGTGGATTGGGCTGTGACGGTGATGGTGATGTCGGAATAGAGCATGGAACAGATGGAGGAGGAGGCACATAGAAATTGTCCCCTTCCTCTGAGTGAGTGAGTCTGTCACCTGTAGGGGAAAAAAACATAATGGACTCAGAGAAGGTGACATCTGCACTCACATAGTACCGTCGTCGAACTGGATCAAAACACCGATAACCTTTTTGGGTTTTTGAATAACCCACAAACACACATTTGACCGCTCTGGGAGAGAGCTTGTCAAGACCAGGAGAGAAGCAATGAACAAACGCAACAGACCCAAAAACACGTGGTGTTAGGGAGAAAAGATCTGTCTCGGGAAACACAGTCAAGAACGGGATCTTCTCCCCTAACACTGACGAAGGCATACGATTAACGAGATAGCACGCAGTTAGAACCGCATCCCCCCAATAGGAATGAGGGGCACGGCTCTGAATCAAAAGAGTTATGGTCATATCCAACAAATGATGATGTTTCCGTTCAGCCACCCCATTCTGTTAGGAGGTATATGGGCAAGACGTCTGATGCACAATCCCATGAGATATAAGAAATTTAGAAAGTTGGGTACTACACAACTCTAGAGCATTGTCAGATCGTATGTACTTCACTTTAGCAGAAAAAAGATTTTTTATTTCAATGATAAAAGACTGAATAACATGACCAGCATCAGATTTATTTTTAAAAAGAAAGACCCAAGATAGCCTAGAGAAATCATCGACTGCAACAAGATAAAACATGTGCCCTTGAAGATCAGGGACACGACTGGGACCCCAAATATCAAAATGAAGTAACTCAAACAAACCATGACGACTTAGACCTAGACGACTCTGAAACGACAACCAGTGATGTTTCCCAAGCTGGCACGCCTCGCAATGAAAAGTAGACCTGGGAGAAATCTGTAGAAGGATATGGACCATCTTTTGCAACGGAAGATGACCAAAGCGGAGATGCCATGTGTAAGGAGAGACAGATCCAGCACTAACAGAAGAGACACCAGCATAAGGAGACTGCACCAGTCTATAGAGACCCCCTTGCTCACGGCCAGTTCCAATTACTCTGCCCGTTAGGATGTCCTGAAACACAAGAGCAGATGAGTCAAATATGGCACGACAATGTAAATCTTTAGTGATTTGACTAATCGACAGTAAATTCATTAAAAAATCCGGAGTATAAAGAACATTCTGAAGTCGTATCGCAGGGGTCAACTGCACCTCCCCCTGACCAGTAATGGGGGAGTGCGTCCCATCAGCTATCACCACACAGTCTTAGTTGCATTAAAAACATCCAATTGCTTTTTATCACCACATAAATGATGAGATGCTCCTGAATCCATGATCCATTCTGATAGATCTGCTCTGTAACAACTAGTGAGAGCATATGATGTACCTGACATGGAAGCTGATGGCGAATCGCTATCTCTGAAGATCCGGATGTACTTGCTTGCCCCTGACCTGGCATGATCTCTCTAAGCCGCGCCACAAGCTCGTCGAACCTCTGATCCAGGACATTGGAAGGAACCACATCCTGCTGAGTCTGCTCCGCCACACGTGCTGTAGTAGTAGGAAATCCATGCTTAGAGTAGCATGTTTCCTCAGTGTGTCCAGTCCTGCGACAGTAAGTGCACGACTGTCGTGGAGGTCTGCTACCTCCTCTGCCACGACCACCTCTACCTCGAAACTGTGGATATCCTCCCCTGCCACGAGACGCTGCCATGGCTGAGGGCGTCTGAGCTCCACCATGAGGTATGGAGAGTCTACTCAGCCTGCGATAAGCCTCTTCCATAGGAGGTATGGTGGCCTCTGTAAGAATCTGCGCTCTGGCGGCATCATACTCCTGATCAAGGGCTGCTAGAAATACTCCTGTCATGACTGAGTCCCTGTATGCCTTTAGCTGTTCTGGTGTGGCTGTCAACGGAATGTACCCGTGTAGCTTCTCAAACATAACCCTCAGAGAGGTGTATAGGGTATGAAGAGGACGACCGTTCTGCTTCGAGGTAAAAATGTCATGCTGGAGTTGTAAGATCTTGGACTCGTTCTTCGCCGGAGAATAAGTGGCAGCTAAGATGTCCCACATGGCCTTCGCAGTGGGTTAACTCAGAATGTCGTTGGCTATCTCCATGGATACAGTACCCGATAATCATACACGTTGCATAGGTATCGTCAGCCTCCCATGAGGCATTAACCCCAGTCTTCTCAACAGGTTCCTCTTGCGTGAGAATATGCTTCTTGCCATTGCATTGCATAAGACTCATGAACTGCATGGCCCACAGTTCATAGTTCGTGCCGTCCATTTTCACAACGGGTGCTGGACCTTTAAAAGCACCCAGAGACGGAAGATCGACCTTGTTGTCTGACATGATGACAACAATATTCTGCAACTGGGGTTACACGACTAGAACGTGATGTCTACGTGAACATCTGTGAAGGCTGTTGTGGACGTAGACTCAAACCACAACGCCCTCCATACCTTGAGTGTTTCTCTGACTAGGGCGTCTACTGTGAGACGATGGAACTACAACCCAGACACGCGCACTTGACGTGCGTGTAGGGCTTGCGTCGACAGAAGTTGCCGCGCAAAGCAACTAGGCTGCAGAGGATGACGCGCGCGCGCACAGCAAGGACCACGCGCTACTGGGCTGCAGAGGGGCTTCACGTGCGACTGAGCGCTGTGCGCAGGAGAGGTGCCAGAGGAGATCGCGCGTGAGAGGCACAGGAGAGGGAGGCGTGGTGTGCGGTGCTCAGTACGCGCAGGTGGGGTGCCTGATGTTGCGCGATAGCCCGGTGCACAGGATGATGCCTCCAGCGGGGGTCGCGCGATGGAAGGCACGCGCAGGGATGCCGCCAGGGGGCGTGAGATGCCGAGGCACGCCGCCACCGCGACCTCGGAAGATGCGTGTA
Source organism: Ottelia alismoides (assembly GCA_037367405.1). NCBI lineage: Eukaryota > Viridiplantae > Streptophyta > Magnoliopsida > Alismatales > Hydrocharitaceae > Ottelia > Ottelia alismoides. Next base: position 422,321 of record JAZKJV010003658.1, read on the forward strand.
CGTACACGCAGTGGAAGAGGCGGCGACGCCGATCGGAGGAGAGAGAGGAGAGGCCGGCGGGTGGGGTCGGGTATTGTTAGGGTTTCAAGAACTTCGGTCTAGGACCGTCGCTCTGATACCATGTTAAAGGGAATAAGCGAGATGCATTCCATTAACCCTAGAGCTCTCTTATATAGGAGAAAAGCTCTATGGGTAATTTAAATAAACAGGATAATTAGAAAGACTAAATAATATAATTACTCTAACAGTATGAAAGCGTGAAAGCGCAGAAAAATCATGCCGTCTAATTTTTTCCTGAGTAGCAGAGCATATCGCATAGCGTTATAGGTATGAAAGCGTAGGCAAATCATGTGCTAACTTAAAGCACATAAAATCCATGCGTTTTCCTTTAACGCATACATTTAATGTGATATGCCTATGGTATTCAGAGAAAAAAATTATGTTGGCTTTAGTGGAAGATTAATGTTTTCAAACTACGTTACTAAGGAATTTACCTCGCACGCGATGTGGTCTGAGATTGCGATGTATTGTTGGGTCACACCTGTTCACACGGTGGAACACCAGCATCGGTCCTAAACCGCGAAGAAGACCTACGCCGATGCTCCTGGAGGCGCCTGAAATCGAATAAAGCATCGCTGAAGGTGCCGAAGGGGAGAGGAGGTACGCGAGAAATCTGATGAAGGCGCGCCTCCGAATCGGGAGGTGCACGAGAAATCTGATGAAGGCGCGCTCCGAACCGGGAGGTGCGACTATCGCCATCGAACTGCAGGGATGCCTCCTGCGATGCCTTTGATGCAACTGTCCCTTGGCACTGGAGCATCTCTATGGAGAGGAGGAGCGGCTGTACCTGAAGCCGCTAGGGTTTCATCAACCTTAACAGATTCTCGAGAGATGCCGCCGTTGACTGGAGATGCACGTGTTGATGATGTGCACATAGGAGATCCTAACTTAGGGTTTCGTTAAAAACCCTTGAACGATCTCTAACTTGAATAGATATGGCATAAGAAAAATAAATCTTAAAAAATGGATCTCGAATATAAATAAAACTTGAAATCCTCGAGAATCGACCAACTCTGATACCATGTTAGAAAATAGAGAATGCGGAAGCGTATCAGAAATAATGATAAAGAAATATGAACAAGACGAGATTTACATGGAACCCTACTCCCTAAGGAGCGAGATGAAACCACGGGAGAATGCCTCAGAGGGTGTATGTGTTCATTGCACTTTCTCAATAGATACAAGAGGTCTGAGGCTCCTTATATAGCCTCCACAGAGCCTCCAAGTCCCACCACTGGTAGATATGGGATTAAACATATGGGCGGGATAAATGGATCCTGGAGATATCCATTTACCCATCTACAACTCATGGGTGCACAACCAAATACTGCAACATAGATAAAACAAGAATTCTTGGTCTTGATGGGTTTTACATTGCAATGTCTCAACATGTGCCATCTCCTTGTGTACCTACATGATCTCTTCATGTGGTTCTTCCTCATGCATGTGAATGATTCAACCCACTGACTACATTGACATGATCTCATCATCTTGCTTCTTGTGTGAGCTTTATACCATTGCCATTGCCAACAAGAGCGACGTTCTGAAGGCAAGACATCTCAAAGTGTGAAACCAAAGCCATTTGTGAAACCCGATATGCTACGGAACTAGAGAAATATCTCTAAATTCTTGAGCATTACTTCAAGGCCATAAAGACCCAGAAATGGAGAAGGTGACTCTTGCTTCCATGTATCTAAATTGAGATGCGAAACCTATGTGGCATAACCGATCCGAAAACGAGAAGATGCCGAAGATCTCCATGTGGGAGGAACTCATTCACGAACTCAAAGAACGATTCCTCCCAACAAATACCACATAGATGGCTTAAAAGGTGTAACCTCACTTCATGTCAACATGTATGGTGCATGACTACGTCAAGCATTTCTTAGATGACAAAGGTAAGCACAAGCTGAATTGCAGAGACAAGGAATGAAGGATCTATAAATGGCGTTTATAATAGTCGATGCTTTGGTCTACTACAAGGTACAAACATCCACCTCCACGAGTAAGGAGGCGTACAAAGAGAAGGAAAAGGCGAAAAGAATGGGCACGCCAAAATACAAATGAATGAACATGAAAATGGAGGTCCCGATACCTTTAAAAACCCAGAAGTGCCCAAGTCAAAGGAGTGCTTCATTTGCAAAGGACCACATAGAGCAAAGGACTTCCTAAAAAGAGGAAAACTTAATGCCATCATCATCTAAGAGGAAAGAAAGGAGGAGGCACACATCGCTAACCTCCAGGTGTCATGGAATGCCAAACTTTGTACCCTCAAAGGTACTCATACAATGAAGGATTGAGTTGAGACGAGGTGGAGCTTCTCTATGCGGATATTCGGGGTCCATAGACATCTCTGACGACAACAGTGTGCACATGAGCCACCCATAACTACATCTCAAGAAAAGAGTTTCTCGTGCCTAGGACTCTCCTTGGCTAAGAACAGTAGCACAATCAAATTGGAAAACTCGAACATGTTATGCATAGAAGGGACGATTTACGTGCCCGTCCAAGCCAACGAAAGGCAATGCCATGTTCACTTTCTTGTCCCTCTAGATGATTTCCATGCCATCCATAGAATCGATCTTTTAAGGAAATCGAAGGCCTCCGCTACCCCCTATTTGAGTGGAGTATTTTTGGCAGATGGAGAAATGTCATACATTATGTGCAACAAAGCAATTGGATTGAAGCACAAGATGTCTACAATGCTATTTATGCACTGAGTTGCGAAAGGGAGACCCCACACACCTCTTAACGGTATGTAAGGGAGAGGATGATGACGTGTAGCCGTGTCCAAAAGAAATCGTTGCTATCTTGGATGAATTTTAAGATGTCATGCCATCCTGAAAAAGCTCCTAGTAAAGAGAGACGTAGACCACATCATCGAATTTGGTACCAGGAGTAGTACCCCCAACACTTGCACCATACAAAATGCCTCCCCTACACTTGAGGAGTTGATGCCTCAACTCACAGAGCCGATACAATCTAGAATGATGAGGTTGAGCAATGCCCCCTTTGAAGTGCTAGTGTTGTTCCAAAAGAAGAAAGTTTGGGAATGTGCATAGATTACCGCACACTCAATAAAGTTACCGCACATAACACATACCCAATGCCAAATGCAGAAGACTTGTTCGATCACCTGGCAAGGAGACCTTCCCGAAGATGGGCATATTATCAGTGTACTATGCAATCAAGAAAAAAGGTGAGCCAAAGAAGACATAAGTGACATGCTATGGATGTTTTGAGTTCCTCGTCATGCAATTTGGCCTTACAAATGCTCCTGCAACATCTTGTACACTAATGAACCATGTACTCTGAAAATATACAAACTCCTTTATTGTGGTGTATCTTGATGATATTGTGTTGTATAGAAAGACTTTTTTTTATTAGAAAAAGGGGGAGCCCTTCCGAGGCAGGAGTCACCACACCATAGTATTCATTAATTATCGAAAGGGTACATCAATTGGATATCCAGAAATTGTACAAAGCATTACAGTGCGCTAGTACATTTTCGCAGTAAAACCGCTACCCTTGAAAGTGCTATCATTCCTGCCAAGCCAAATAGCCCAAAGAGCGACAAAGAACCTGGAAACACCAGCGGAGGACCCAATCCCCACCGCTCGAATAGATCTCCAAAAATGTTCCAAGCCGGATGACTGGCGACAAAGAACCTGGAAACACCAACGGAGGACCCAATCCCCACCGCTCGAATAGATCTCCAAAAATGTTCCAAGCCGGATGCCTGGACCTACGCCAGCCCCAAAGATTCCCACACATTTGCCGAAGACCTGCATCCGAAGAAAATGTGGTCCGCATCCTCTACGTCCTCCTCGCATCTGTCACACTTCAAATTCTTCACACCCAGCAGTCTGCCCCTTCTCACTTTGTCACATAGACGATCTCTCCTTAGACACCAAAGGAACAACTTAACCCGAGTAGGAATCTTAGCCGCCCAAATCACCTTCAAGTCCACACATAGATCCTCGTCGCACTCCACTACACCACCACACAACTTCTGATATGCAATCTTTACCGAGAACTTACCATCTGCCCAATCAAAATGATTTGGCTCGCCAGACATCTCCCCAACAGGGGGAATCTCCGATAGCAACCGCAAAAATTCCTTAAGCCTCTGATCCGAGAGAAAGTCCCTACATCAGAGCGCATTGAACACTTGAAGAAAATGCTCAAAAAATTGAGGGAAAATCGGTTATACTTTAAACTAGAGAAGTACGCCCTTGGGCAAACTTCTCTATATTTCCTCGATCATGTTGTGAAAGGAGGCATGATTAGGATGGATCCAAAAAGTTCAGCCCATCGAGGAGTGGATCACCCCAAAGAAGACGACGAAGCTACAACCTTTTCTCAGCTCAGTGAACTACTACCACAAGTCCATCAAAGGCTATTTAAAGAAAGCGACCCCATTAATCGATCTTTTAAAGAAAAATCATCACTGGAGACAAACTCCAAAATGTGAAGATGCCTTCCTATGGCTAAAAGAGGTAGTGAGAGAGGAGCCCGTTCTAAGGCTCCCAAACTTCGAGCACCCCTTCGAAGTATATGCTAACACATCAAACTATACCCTCGGTGAAGTGCTAGTTCATGAATGATATCCCATTGCTTAGAAAAGCCACAAGCTAAATGCATATGAAAGAAGATACCCTGTGCATGAGGAGATAACAACAGTAGTCCACTGTCTACGAGTATGACGCCACTACCTCCTCAACAACAAGTTCTCGGTATCGACAAACAACATGTCAACCATTTGTTTTTCACCATATAGAAGAAGCTGAAGTCGAAGCAATCCCGATGGCAAGACTTCTTTGTTGAATTCGATTTCAAGCTAAGGTACAAACTTGATCGAAGCAACCAAGTCACTGATGCATTTATCAAGAAAAGGTGACTTAGAACTTGTCGATGTTTTGCTATCGACAATCATGAGGGTATCTAGATATATTCTCATGCACATCCAAGATGAGAGCACATGAGATATTGTTACCTCTTGCCTAATGAAGCAAGTTACACAGAGAGAGATTCGAAGATTTTGGTAGAGGATGCCATCCTCTACACTTAAGGAAGGAGACCCTATTTACTAGCAAGTGACATATGCGAAGGCTTCTCCTAAAGGAGATGTACGATGCGCCATAAGTCACCCAAGAGTCTAGCAGACACTCGTATTCCTCTCCTCGAGGTTATTCTGGATGAAAATGGAGACTGATGTAGAGATGTACGCTAAGACATGTCTTGTGTGTCAACAAGGCAAGATCGAGAGAAAGAAGATGGCGGGACTATTGGAGCCACTCTAGATTCCTTCTCGACCATGGGGAAGCATTTCCACAAACTTCATCTCATGGTTCCCTAAGGTGGATGAGAATGCAACAATAACGATGATTGTAGACCGCTTCTTCAAATGCATGGTATTCATAGCTATACCACACCAATGCACAAAAAAAACCACCATACAATTGTCCATGTAAAATGTTATGAAATATTGGGGCATACAACTGGATATCATGAGCGATCACCATGCAATGTTCACATGGAGATTCTAGACAACACTATTAGAGATGTGGGGCTCGAAGCTGAAGTTCTCCACCGGCATCATCCGTAGACAAATAATCAAACAGAACGCATCAATGCACATTTAGAGAAATACTTGAGATGCTATGTAACAAACAACTGTCATAATTGGGTATTTCTTCTTGATACCGCCTAATTCTGCTACAATTTGCAACGATGTTCTACCACCGACCAAAGTCCATTTAAGATTGTGATGGAAAGACATCCGCTCGCGCCAAACAACGTAGTGAAAGCCCAAGGGAAGTGCCCTACTATCTACCAATACTCTTGAGATAGGTAAGAAAGATGGAAAAAGGCACATGATGCATTAGCCATACCCAACATAACATGAAGAAAGCCGCAGACTAGAGTTGAAGACCTCTAAAATTTCAAATCGGAGATCGAGTTTTACTCAAACTTACTCCTAAATATGGAAGAAGATCTTGAAGAAGACGCCACACAAAAGACTCATTTCTCAATTCGATGGACCTTTTGAGGTAGTATAACATACGCAACATCTAGCCTACCAAACGTGCCTCCCTGAATAGCTAAATCTACATCTGGTATTCCATGTGATCTTCTTGAAGGAATACCATGAAGACATGAAGGATCCTGCCACGAGGTACACAAGGCGAGCCCCTCTAAGCATACACAATACAGGAGGGTTGCTGAACAGATCCTCACCACGCCGATCGAGGGACAAAGCAGGAAGTACTGGAGGATATACTTCCTCGTGAAATGGAAGGGACTTCCAAGAGAAGAAGCAAGTTTGGAGCATGACACAACAACGTGGCAATTCGTGGACATGATCAAGACATTCCTATACAAGTAGGATCAGACGAGGATGACTAATGATTCGGGTGAGGGACGATCGTCACACCCATAGAATCTGGATATCGAGGATGTACACATTGGCATGAGGCTATGCACACAACAAGCATATGTGATATGATAGGGCTTGCCAGCGTAGCCCAGAGGCCACGAAACCGAGTTCCGGAGAGCTCTCCGTGATAAAGGGCACATAATCAAGGCGATAGGCCGCATCGACGCATAAGTATTCAACAATGAACATGTGGGCAACACATCCTTTTGACAGAGGAAAGGTGACACCACAACATGGGATTAACCAAGTACCGTGCATTATTGGTTGGGCCCATATAAATGGAAGCGATTAATGCTTAAATCCCAAGCTTGAGTTAGTGGATATTAATGGCATAGAACTTACTTTCATTTTAGAGGGAAAATGGAGAAACCACTAAACAATTCTCTCGGATATTAGAATAGAGATATCCCATTGGTTGGAAAAAAATCTGTCGACATCGTGAATTGTAGGCTTCTACCCATGTGAAATGAAGGGTTATAATGTCCATTGAACATAATTCTTATTGGTCCCCTTTGTGGCTCTATTCTTATTGGCTAAGAATAAGAGAGCAAGGCTGTGCATCCCACTATATAAATATGAGATGGTGCTTTTGCATATGGGGAAAAACTTGGTGGAAAAACCACACTCCCATGGGAGAGAGCTCGGAGTGGTGATTCTCTTTTCTGCTAATGTTGATATGTTAGTCTTATATTAAAGATTCAATACACTTGTTATTCTTTGTGTCACTTTCTCTCCTCCTCCTCTCCCTTTGTATGCATGGGGCATGTACTCTTTATATGCTAGGGGAATCTTTGTTGTAATTTGGGAATTGCAAGTATCGACAACATTGAACATCTTTCTATTCTATATGATATATTAAGCATTCTCGGCTAGCCATCCTACCTGTAGGAAGAGTTCAGCTCTATCGACTGTCTCACGAGAGTTTGTTTGGTCACAACTACACTCCCGTCTAGAAGAGTAGCGTGCTACGACCTGTTCCGCTAAGAAAAGGGTTGGTTAACATGATATATGTTAACATTGCATGAGATAATATCTCACATGCAAACTTGAGACTTGAAGATCCGTAATAGCTTCCATTTTATGTCACTAGGTTCCAAATCCTAACACTGCCCATTCCCAATAAGAGGATAAATGAACAGGAAGATGGACAGCATATGGTGGACTATTGCTAAAAGGGAGACATCCTCATATAGTAGGCATGCTAGAGGCATTGTAACAATAAAAAATTTATGTTGGTGAAATGGCCGCCGTGATATGGACAGAGAAAAGACAACTGGACTGAGATAGGAGAAGATTGATGGAAGTTGACCTGCCACATGCACACCATGTTCCATGCTGAAAGCTCCACTCAGAAGTTGTATTTGATTCTCTTACTCATGCTGGTTGATCATATAAAAAATCAAAGCTATTGTTCTTCCTCGACAGAAAGAAATCTACACCCATTTGAATCACTTTTGTGGTGCAACCAAAGGATTGGGAACTCTATGTGCTTCTAAAAACTCATGGTCAGGTTCCATTCAGTCATATCAGAAAGGAATAGAATTAATGAAATTTTAAGGCATGTCAGACTTTTTAATGCACGAAGCTATAATCATAGATTACCTGTAATGTTGTATAAGCGGCAAGTCCCTTTGTTTGACCCAACAAAAGCACCCTGGAAATGTTGCAAATAATAGATATCTCAGGTAAATTATCCCAACAGGCACTGTGCTATCTCTGTAGGTTAAAACATATTATAAATAGGCCATAAATAACACTAATGATGCAAGACGGTGGCAGAGTTGAAATAATAGTTTTTTTGAAAGAAGTTGAAATAATAAATGAACCTTGCCATCTGGAGAGTAGCAGACTGCAGTGACCATTTCATGCGCATCATTCCAGTGTACTACTTCACATTTCCCTACACTCCATATTCGTACCTTTGCATCTAACGACCCGCTGATAAAGTAATTTTCATCGGAAGGATTGAACTGAATGCAAGTAACTACAATAAACAATCATTTGAATAAATCAAAGCAATTTAGTCCATAGATCAAACTAGAATGATTCTCTCTGAGAAAGGGACGCAATTTGAGACCAAAAGAAATGGATACTTACCAAAATCATTGTGTGAAAATGTTCTTAGACAAGAACTGTTTACCAGGCTCCACATTTTTACTGTTTTGTCCATCGAAGAAGATAACAAAAACTGCAGATTAGCAGACATACACACATAAGAATGTGCTGCAGGATCTAAGCATGATATCCAGTTTTTGAAATTTGTCTTTTTATGAAGACAATTCAATTTAATTTATACCATTTGACGTAAAAACTTCTTTCCTCTCCAAAACTTTCAAATGAAACATCCATATTGGGATAGATCATTAGCCATACATAGAGAGCTAACTTACATTAATTTTGACCAAAAGCAAGAGTTTAACGAAGTACAACATGGGCATAAGTATTCCCCACTGCTGCTCTTATATTAATTTATATACCACTCCACAGAATATGTAGGTTCTCAGATGAGAGGAGATTACCAAAAAGATGTCCAAAAGGAAAATCGTAGTTCTTTTGTTATAACATCAATCTTTAAAAAAATTTAAGACTTTTCTTCCCTTTCTTTTTTTCGAAACAAGCCATGGAAATCCGTTCAACCTCATTGTATGAACTGACAGGCTCAAATTCCTACCAACCTTTCTCAAGCTTGAAACTTCACCACTAGACTACTGTCTAACTGACCCCGCCGGATATTGCGATTTAGATATTGACAGATGGTCATATTGAATTTGTGAGATGAGTCAAGAAAACTAAACCTAACCGGTTCAAATCATGAATTTAGCAGTAACATGCCACTTTAAAACAAATTGGATGAGTCAGGCCATTGCACAACATTCAAAAGTATCTTAATTCAAAAGTCATCACATAAAATCTTGGTTAAATTGGATCAGAAAAGACAGCACAAAATCCACATGTGTACTGTGCAATACTATGTCATGTTCAGCACTACAATGTGGATATTCAAAGCGACACTCTGTCTGATCACTGGAGAATCATTCAACATGCCCTTGATCTCACATAATAGGCACGGATCATCCAGATCTAAGGAGCAAAGTTGAGAGGCCAATTTGGCATCATAAGGTATGGAAAGTAGGGAGTGATTTATAACCAAGATTGAGCCTCTCAGTTCATTCTAATTTGTTTGAAGTGGGATGTTCTCATGAGCACAACTGATATCCATGATAAATTCATTACAACTGATATCCATGATAAATTCATTCCATTTAAAACTGATATCAGTGGAAACATAATAATACACAGAATTCTATTCACCATAACCTCTTCACTCTGAGGTCAATAAAAACTGTAGAGAATCATTTATGTTACGTTTTATTGTTTCATAATTACTACTTATGTTTTGTAAGACCTCTGTAATTTACCCAAGGGTTTTCTCTCTATATAAGAGACCCGAGGGCTCTATGGAATAACACATCAGAGTATTCTTTTACCCTAACATGGTATCAGAGCCCTAACCCTAACCTAGGGTTCTCTCCACCGCCGCCCCCCCCCTCCCTTCCGCCGCCGCCGACCTCTCCAGCCTCTCCCGGTCGCCGCCACTGCCCGCAGGACCTCCACTCGCCGCCGCACAGCCACTGCCGTAGCGGCCCAGCCCCCTCCCGGCGCCGCCCAACCCCCTGCCGGCGCCGCCCAGCCCCCTGCCGTAGCCGCCCAGCCCCTCCCCGGCCTCCAGCTTGCTGCTGGGACCTCCGTAGCCGCCGTTTCTTCGTGGTAGAGGCCTTCAGAGCCTCTACTCGTCACCGGGGTTCACTTTTTCACTCGGTCTCGGATAGATGTTGGATTCAAGTGCATAACGTCTACATATGCACTTGAATCCTAAAAGGTCTTGGTAGACAACTTTCTTCTTGGTCTATCAGTGGTTGTTCTTCTCCGGCATTATGTCAGAACAAAAGCTCGACATGCCCGCCATAGGTGTTTTCAAGGGTTCGGCACCAATCGTCAAAATGGACGGGACAAATTACGAACTGTGGGCGATGCAGTTCCTTAGTCTCATGAAGTCGTGTGGTAAGAAGCATATTCTTACCGAGGACGAACCGCCGGAGAAGACAGGGATCTATGCCTCGTGGGAGGCTGATGATGCGTACGCCAAGGTTTGGCTCTCAGGTACGCTCACGTCTGAGATAGCGAATGATGTTCTTCACCAGCCCACCGCCAAGGCGATGTGGGATATTTTGGCCATGACATACTCACAGGTGCGCAACGAGACGAAGATGCTCCAATTGCAGCACGACATATTCACCACGAAGCAAAATGGGAAGCCTCTTCATTCCCTGTACACGTCACTTCGTGGAATGTTCGAGAAGCTCTATAGCACCATTCCGCTCACAGCCACGCCGGAACAGCAGAAGACGTTCCGCAACGCCACTATGGTTGGCGTATTACTCGCTGCCCTTGATCCGGAGTACGAGGCAGCACGATCCCAGATCCTAGCAGATGCCACCATCCCGCCGATAGAAGAGGTATACAGGAGGCTCAGTCGAGTCCCTGTTCCGTCTAGCACAGCGAATACATCTCCATCCGCAATGGCAGTTTCCAGGGGACGTGGTGCTTCGTCCTCATTTCGTGGCAGAGGAAGTGGTGGACGTGGCCGTGGAGGTCGCGTTCGTTCCACGTGCACTTTCTGTCGCCGTACAGGTCATTCGGAGGATACATGCTATTCTAAGCATGGCTTCCCTCCTTCTGCACGTGTAGCGGATCATGCTCAAGGTCCATCTGCATCTACTCCAGATCACAGGTTCGAGGAGTTGGTGGCACGACTTCGTGATATCATGCCACAATCGTCGTCAGAGGGTGCTGAGGTTTCTGATGTTGCAGCTTCAGCCTCAGCTAGTTCATCTGCCTCAGCCAGTGCCTCAGGTAGTACTTCAGTCTCATCTACTAGTCATGATCTCACAGGATGGATTGTCGACTCCGGAGCTACTCATCATCTATGCCGTGAGAGAGATATTCTGCAGTCTTACAGAGCTGTTCAGCCTGGTCGCTCTGTACTCATTGCTAATGGCACTCATTCCCCTATCATTGGTCAGGGGGAGACGGCTTTGCTTCCTTCTATGCACTTACAGAATGTGCTACATGCTCCAGAATTCTCTATGAATCTCTTGTCGATTAGCCAGATTACACGTGATTTGCACTGTCGTGCTATTTTTGATCCATCGTCTGTTATTTTTCAGGATATACTAACGGGCAGGGTGATTGGCTGTGGCTCTGAGCACAATGGCCTCTATCGTCTCGTCCGTACTTCCTACGCTGGCGTCTCACTGCATTCCCAAGGCTCCGTATCTCCGTACACCTGGCATCTTCGGTTCGGTCATCTACCGCTGCAGAAAATGCGTCATCTTCTGCCTCAGGTCTCTCCGAGTTCCTCTTTTCGTTGTGAAGCGTGTCAATTAGGGAAGCATCATAGGTCTAGCTTCCCCAGTCGTCAGAGTCGGAGCAGCAGCTCCCCGTTTGAATTATTTCATATAGACATTTGGGGTCCAAGTCGTGTCCCGGACCATCAAGGGCACAGGTTCTATTTGGTTGTGGTTGATGATTTTTCTAGAGTTTCATGGACCTTTCTTCTGAAAAATAAATCTGAAGCAGGAAATGTTCTCCAAAATCTTATTAATGAAATCCAGAATGTTTTTTCATCTGCTGTTAAGTATGTGCGTACTGATAATGCCTTAGAATTCTGCACTCGCTCTCTTGCTAGTTTCCTTTCTTCTAAAGGCATCATTCACCAAACAACGTGTGCTTACACCTCTCAACAAAATGGGGTTGCTGAACGGAAACATCGACATTTTCTTGATATTGCTCGCACATTACTGATTCAGAGTTGTGCTCCATTATCTTTTTGGGGAGATGCCATACTTACAGCATGTTATTTGGTCAACCGAATGCCTACAACTGTTCTTGGGGAAAAATCCCCGATCTCTGTTCTTTTTCCCGACAGAGACTTGTTTAACCTTACACCTCGAGTCTTCGGCACTGTGGCGTTTGTCCACCGCTTATCTCCGGGACTTGATAAGCTCTCTCCTAGGGCTATCAAGTGTGTGTTTGTGGGTTACTCCAGAACACAAAAAGGATACCGTTGCTATGACCCTGTTCATAACAAGTACTATGTGAGCGCAGATGTTACATTTTTCGAACCTGTCATGTACTTCTCCCCTGCAGGTGACAGATTGGTCTCCTCCACATCACCAGATTCCACGGTCTATGTTCCTCCACCTCCAAGTCTGGGTCAATCCTCTCCTCCACCGAAACCACCACCACCACCACCATCACACTTGCCACCACCTCCGGTTGTCCCTTTCCCTAAGTTCTATTCGAGGCGGACAGGCCCTGCTCAAGCTACAAGTCAACCATCCAACACGCCTCAGGTATGTTCTGATGTTAACACTAATGATGGGTTAGATAATGCACCTGTGCAGGAGCCTTTCCTACAGGAGGAAGATCAACCAGTTAGCACGGTCCTGGAAGATTTGGACCGCCCCATTGCTCACAGGAAGCAGCGCAGACAGTGTGCCTCCTATCCCCTTGCCTCTTACGTCTCCTTTCATCGTCTCACTGGGGACTTCCAGCGGTTTGCAACTGCCGTATCGTCAGTCGAGATTCCACGGACATATCAGGATGCCATGAAGACTGACTGCTGGCGTTTAGCAATGGAGGAAGAGATGTCTGCCTTGCGATCTAGAGGGACTTGGTCTCTTGTCCCCATTCCTCCAGGTGCATCCGTGGTGAGTTGCAAATGGGTATTTACGGTAAAATATCATGCGGATGGTCGTCTAGACAGATACAAAGCAAGGCTTGTGGCACGAGGATTTACTCAGACATATGGGGTTGATTATTTGGATACTTTCTCACCGGTGGCGAGACACTCTACTCTACGCATTCTTATGTCTGTTGCTGTGGTACGTAACTGGCCTATTTTCCAGCTTGATGTCAAGAATGCTTTCTTGTATGGTGACCTACAGGAGGAAGTCTACATGCAGCAGCCACCCGGGTTGCTGCTGAGGGGGAGACTCAGATGGTGTGTAGACTTCATAAGGCTATCTATGGCCTTAAACAGAGTCCTCGGGCATGGTACCAAAAGCTCTCCCAGCTTATGGAACAGCAGGGGTTCAGAAGATCAAATGCGGACCACTCACTGTTCGTCCTGAAGACCCCTAGAGGTACTATTGTCGTTATGATATACGTCGATGACATATTGGTCACAGGAGATGATGCTCAGGGGATTGAGAGAACCAAGTCCATGTTGGGGAGCCAGTTCATTACAAAGGATCTTGGCACAATACGTTACTTTCTGGGGATAGAGTTTGCAAGAAATGCACAAGGAATGGTGATGACTCAAAGAAAATATGTCACAGATTTGCTAGCTGAAACAGGAATGACTGGATGCAGACCTTCAAGTACACCTATGGACCCGAGCATGAAGCTGTACGATGAGGATACAGAGGAGGTGGACAAGAGAAGGTACAGAGAAATGGTGGGTAAGCTCTTATACATTACCATAACTCGACCGGATATTGCCTTTGCAGTAAACCGGGTGAGTCAATTCATGGAGCAGCCGAGGCAAGTTCATATGGATGCCGTGTATATGATATTGAGATATCTGAAGTCTTCCCCAGGCGCAGGGTTGCTGTTCAAGAAAGATACAGATCTGTCTATTTCAGCCTGCGCAGATGCAGATTATGCAGGATGTCCAAGGGATCGTAAGTCTACTTCTGGATTTGCTATCTTCATAGGAAGCTCCTTAGTCTCGTGGAAAAGCAAGAAGCAGACTGTTGTGGCGAGATCCAGTGCCGAATCCGAGTACAGAGCCATGGCTCAGGCAACCACGGAGATGATGTGGGTTAAAGCAATTTTAGAAGATCTGAATGTTGATGTCCCCTTGCCTATGAACCTTCAATGTGATAATCAGGCAGCATTATTTATTGCCAACAATCCAGCCTTCCATGAGAGAACAAAGCACATCGAGGTGGATTGTCATTATACTAGGGACATGATTCAAAAGGGCTTCATTTCCACATCTCATGTCAGTTCAGAGGACCAGACTGCTGACATATTCACGAAGCCATTGCTCAGAGGACCTTTCCAGAGATGTTCGTTCAAGCTGAGCATGATAGATATCTATGCTCCATCTTGAGGGGGAGTGTAGAGAATCATTTATGTTACGTTTTATTGTTTCATAATTACTACTTATGTTTTGTAAGACTCTGTAATTTACCCAAGGGTTTTCTCTCTATATAAGAGACCCGAGGGCTCTATGGAATAACACATCAGAGTATTCTTTTACCCTAACAAAAACAATATTGGAATCACAATTTAAGCGATATTCGTGATAGTATGGAGAGGCCAAAATCCTAAAGGTGCAATTTTATACACTTATCCCCAGCAAAAACTGAATGAACAAGGCTGGTGATCAATGGCGCATAGACTGAACAGAAGCATCAAACAACATCCACCTAATTCTTGATTTTCATTCTCCAAATCAATCACTTAGGTGATACAATAATACAACCTTTCTAAACTTTCCAACTACAATTGCAAAATCCATCTTATCATAAAATGACAGTTGATCTACTAATTTGAGCTCCGGTGTTCAATACTTGTTCCCCCTAAATATTTCCTATCTCTTTTAATGAGATCCGTCTGCCCCTTAGTTTCAAAATCCCATCTTTGCCACGTTTCTGATCATTATACTCTCATCACATTAAAAATTTCCATAACCTCTATTCTAACATTTCTGCATCCACAGCCAAAAACACGAAGCAATATACACAAATCCAAGAACCAATGACAAAGGAGAGAGAACCAGGCAAAGCATACCTCAGACTTGGACCACGACAGATCCAAGACATCCTTCCCATGACCATGAAACGAGCACACGGGCTTTTCCGACAACCCAAACACCTTCTCCGGCACAACCACCTTCTCCAAACTAAAGGACGACCACCTCGACCCGGAACCCGACCCCTTCCGCCTTCTCCTCCTGAACCTCCCACCGCCGTCCTCCCCTCCCTCCCCCTTCCACTCCCTCTCACCCGCCTCCCACACGTGGATCACGCAGTCCTCCCCCGCGCTTGCGAGGTGCCTCCCGTCCGCGCTGAACCTCGCCGCCCACACAGCCCCCGCGTGTGCGGTCACCTCTTGCACCACGAACAGCGCCGTCAGCTCCTTCCACGCTCCCCCGCACTGCTTCGCCCTCACCCTCTCTAACCCCAAGCAGAGCTGCAGCTCCCGCGCCTCATCGCCACCCCTCTCCGACCCCTCTCCCACCTCCTCGCTGCACCTTTCCCTTTCCTTCCTCCACACCATCTGCTTGATTTTCCTCATCCACTCACTCCTCCTCCTCCTCCCGCCTCCACCGCCACCGTCCTTCCCTGCCGCATCGCCGTTCTCCCGCAGCATCATCTCCTCCACGATCGGGGACCTTCCGAAGTCGAAGGATGTCTGGGGCACCTCCGCCTTCCCCGCCTCCTCCTTACCGCCTCCGAGGTCCCCGATCTCGCCGTGATCGGTGGCCGTGGGGGTTTCCGGGAAGCCCTCGGGGTCCTGCGAGAGGCCTAGCTTGTGGAGGAGGCGGTCCCGGCGCTCCTGAACGGAGGATGGTTCGGACATCCATAGGGAGTATGCAGAGTTGCGGCGACGGTGGGGCGTAGGGTCGTCGTCGGAGGGGGAGGAGCCCCCAGGGGAGGAGAGGACGCGGTCTAGGGTTTCGTAGAACTCCTCCTCGTCGTCGTCTTCGTCGTGGTTGGGCGGTGGAGCTTGTTGCGGGACGGACGACGTGGAGCGGGTGGTCATGGCGGGAGGCGAGGTTCGGGGTCGCGGGATGGGGACTTATTTATATTTATAGTAGCCGTTGGGGGAGGCTTTGCATCGGAAAATTGTGGTCACTTTGAATTATTTTTTTAGAAAGGCGTCAATGGGGCTGCCCCGGGACTTTTTTTAAAGAAAAATTAAAATATTTTTAATTAATTGAACAATCATCAAATCATAATATTTAAAAATATAGCCATAATAGGTGTCGATTTGGGAAGTAATACCCAAATTGCCCACTGATGTAAGTACAAATTACCCACTGACTTTGTCCAAATCCGCACCTCAAGTGCGATTTGGGCATCTCATTGGGTAATTTGTATTTCCATCATTTGGGTTATTTGTGCTTCCATCCATCATTTGTTATCAATTGTTTTTCCATCTAACCTCTTTATTATCAAAAGTATAACATTTGCCATAAGGATGTAATTATCTTTTAATGGTAATGTGTATCATTTCTATTACTAAAATTGTTATTTTTAAATTCTTAAAATTTTAATTTATAATTCATTTCCTTCATTATATTATATTAAATATCTTATTCTAATTAATTATATTTATACGTAATAATTGTGACTTATTCAATTTAATTGTAGAGTGGTCTCTGACTAGCGATGGAAAGGATCGGATACATATCAGATATGTCAATTTTCTTATCCATATTCACATCGTCTATATCAAATATGAATAAAAGTCTACGTATGGATATGAGTTGGATGAGGATTTAGGGAACTATATAATTGGATACGAATTCATATATAATATTCATTCAATATGAATATGAATCAAATAAAAAGTGAATAATAATAATCTTGATCGATTAAAGATCGGATACGAGTGAGATCGAATGAAAATCAATGTTATTTAGCCAGAGAAATGAATAATTGGATTACACATTTCCATTCAAATGTAATTACATCTTTATGGCAAATGTTATACTTTTGATAACAAAAGATGTTAGTTGAAAAAAATAATTGATAACAAATGATGGATTGAAGCACAAATAACCCAAATGATGGAAAATCAAATTAGCCAATGATGCCCAAATCGGCACTGGAGGCGTCGATTTGGGCAAACTCATTGGATAATTTGTACTTACATCCCTCATGCCTCCAAATCGGCACCTGAGATATCGATTTGGGAAAAAAAATGCCAAATCGATACCTCAGATGCCGATTGATGACTATATTTTTAAATATTATAAATTGATGATTTTTAATTAATTATGAATATTTTAATAATTATTTTAAAAAATATCCGCTGCCCCTCCCCTGCCCATTTTTTTCAATTTTTTTTATTTTTTTTGAAAATCATCACATATATTCATCCTTATATCTCTTTTATATGTCATTCGAATTTCCTCGGAAATAGAAATTCTTACAACCTCTATCCATAAAGGGTCAATTTAAAAAATCCTGCGACTGTTAAAATGACGTCTAGATGGTGGTCGTAAGTCTATGTTTCTGACGAAATTCGAATGACATATAGAAGGGATATAGGGATGAATATACATAGTGATATTTTTTCAAAAAATAAAAAAATTACGAAAAATAAGTAAGGGCAATATGAGGGCAGCATCATTTTTTCCTTTTAGAAAAAATGTAAATGTCAGTACAAAAGGAAAATGTTTCGTCAACTGCCTCATCCATTGACATTGTTGCCGACGTTACCTTCGATTTTTAATTTCAAAATTGAGATGTCAAAATACGAACATCTGTGTTTACTTTACATTTTCCCTCTATGGAGTAAATTACATAAAAGTCCTTAAATTATACTCCCCAATTCAATATTGTACCGGAGCTTTAAAAAATAACATTGTGATACTCAATCTTTGATATTTGCATATGATATTATGACTCATGGGATCTGCAATGTCAATGTGATAATTAAGAACAAACAAATAGGATCACCATTATGCATATTGTTGCCGGCCCCAAGGACAAAACCATGGTTTTATATGAGAACGGAATGAAAGTACGTTTGTAGAAGTATATATGCATTAGCCATTGCAACATTAATAAATTGAACGTTTCATTTTAGGATTGTAGATTAACCGCAAAAATTACCATTTAATTCTTTAAAGTATATTGATCTTATATACAACTCAGTATTTGGTGGATTAGAAGCCACGTGTGAGGTTAAATTACGGTTAAAGGTTTATTTTGATTAGATATTCTTAATCACCTCACCAAAAGTTGATTGGTCGTAAACACTAAGGGTGCGTTCGATTCATGAATAAGCAGGAATAATGATGGAGAATAAGGAAAATAAGGGTCTATTCTTTGTTCGGCTGGATAATAGGAATAAGGAGAATAAGGTGAAATAAAGGTAGGTAAGGTGGGATAAAGATAGGAATATGAGTGAAATAAGATGGAATAATGGAGAATAGTTGTACCACTGGAAACCGTGTCGGGAGAAGAATTGACCCCTTATTCCAGGGCCTCATCTCCAACCAAACAGAGCCTAAAAGTTAAGGTGAAAGTAAGATTAATACCCCTTTTTGAGAAAAGTATGCAACAACATTCTTGGTTACTTTGGTTGGAGATTAGGCCCTGAAATAAGGGGCCAATTCTCCTCCCGACACGGTTCCCAGTGGTACGACTATTCTCCATTATTCCATCTTATTTCACTCTTATTCCTATCTTTATTCCACCTTACCTACCTTTATTTCACCTTATTCTTCTTATTCCTATCCTTCAGACGAAAAATCAAATTAGCATATATTAATATATATGGAAAAATGGGGTTGTCCCTGCCCCATTCAGCGAATTTTTTTATTTTTATTAAAAAAATACTACAATGTATTTTCATCATTATATCCCTCTAATATGACATTCCAATTTCATCAGAAATAAAGACTCCTATATCTTCCATCTAGAACAAATAATTTTAACGGTCTTAAAATTATTGTAATCGACCTATTCTAGATAGATGTCATATGAGTCTCTGTTTGTGATGAAATAGGAAATGACCTACTAGAGGGATGTAATGATGAAAATATATAACGTTATTTTTGGAAAAAAATAAAGAAAATGGGGGTGGGGGCAGACCCATTGAATCCTAATATATATAAGAGGAAAGGGATCATACTTCATGAAATAGGTAACTTACCTACTCCATTCTTATTTTTTACCACTTATTTTTATTTTTTTAAAAAATCCTTCAATTGATTTTCATAACTATACCCTCTAACACGTCATTCAAATTTCGCGAGAAACAGAGACTCATATGCCCTTCATCCATAACAGGTCGATTATAGCAAATCTAAGACCGTTAAAATTACTCGTTCTAGTTGTAGGGCATAAAAGTCTCTATTTCTGATGAAATTTGAACGATATATTAGAGGACTATAGTTATGAAAATCCATGGAAGCACTTTTCAAAATAAAAAGAAGTGGTAAAAAATGAGAATGAAGTAGGTAAGTTACCTATTTCATGAAGTAGGACCCCTTTCCTCTATATATAATCAATTTACATATGTATGCCAAAAAATTAATGATGTATTAATATCTAACTCTCACTCTCTGTGATAAAAAAAACAAAATTTTCAAGTTCGAAGAAAAATCTACGTCAACGAGAATAACCAGCCCAATAGTTGTGGATAAAATGAGTTTATAATTTATCACAAATTTACAAATAAGACAAAGCTTTCTATAAATTAGATATATTATAAAATTATCCAATTTTCAAACAAAACAATCACTTCGTTTCTCTTAGTGCATATTCAATCTGATAACTAGTTCGTTCTAACCCTTTTATCTTTGCGACATACTTTTGTATTTGGCTAACTGTTAATAAGTATTGTTGACTTTAACTCTTTTGTAATTTCAAATATCAATTACTTAATAAACACCATGTCGTAAATTGTTCCATTTGAAAGATGGGAGATTAAATAATTCATTATAAAGGTGCACTAACTCATGTCTAAAACAATGTAATCACTAATTTTAAGTGGTTATACATTATCTTTTTCTTTTTTTTCTTCACATGAAATTTCTAAAATCAAGATTTGTGTCATTGAAACATACTTTTAGTCTATTATATGCTTACATTATGAGATATTCCAAAACTAAAATTTCAAGGGGGCATTTGCCCCTCCATAATGCCACCTCTGGTTCCATACATGGCCGATTCACTTCCTCTCGAATTAGTCACATTTCATGAAATCATCTAAACCTGTTACTCTCCTAACTAAAGCGAGCTAACATCCATTTGCAATAGCGTATAATTATCTTACTTAAATGTAGATTGCATAGATTTCTGTAAATCGACGCATCTTATCTTTTTATCATATCTAGAGATCTTCTATACGATAGGGATGTTTAATAACGCGATACACCAATACTTAGCACAAGCCCTAGAGTGCCTACTGGCGACGTCTGATGAAAGGTATTGCGATGACTACAACTTGGTAAAGATGGAAGTTGGCACATGATTCTTCATGCGAAAAACAATCACAATGATCCCATAGCATGCATGATAATAGATAGTATAGACAAGCTCATGATCCGCCTTATATATCTAGTGGCCCGATACATATATTGAAGTATATAGGAATGCTATTTGAAAGCTATCTTATCAAGATTTTTAAATTGGCACATAAGTCAAAGTAACACTAATATGCATAACAACATGTTCGTTCATTTATATGATCCCTTATTATATAAAGTAAACTTGTACTATGGCATATAATAATTGTCAACTACATTATTTGTTTCATGTTCCACACCCTCCATTTATAATATAAAGGCCCTAAACCACTTCATCTACTACAATTGGTTTCATAAGATCCCTATTAATATCTAAATATTGTAAATGGACTAATTATCTTAACTTTTAACTAGTTGAAGGGCAAGATTAAGTTCCATGTTGGAATCTTTACATACTCCAAGCCTTCGTGCAAGGAACATAAACTCATGCATGTTGAAGATGTTTACATCCGTAGTTGCAACCATATATGTTTTGTACTGAAGTGTTGCATCTATGCGTCCGACTATACCCCACTCAAACGACTAACTGGCTTGCCATGCTGTCCATTAACTGATGAAGATCAATCATCATTCAAACAAAGATGTGATAAAGCATAATGAGATAGGATCAACCACATAAACAAACCTAACACAATCATCATTGAGTATACCATAAATCAAAAGATAAGCTATAGATCTATTGTTAATTTTTAAAATACATATTACAACATAGACTCAAAATATCAAAGGCACTCAAACACAATAATGTTCAGGAAAGCGACCGACTAGACCGCATACTAGACCGCATCCTCGTACTCGGTAGTCTTGCTGCTCCAAGTATGATGGAACGTTCATGTATGCGGGTTGACTTGCATACTCGATCGAGTATACCCCTTATGTGGCCGCCTACTTGGCTGCTTTTCTAATAAATTTTTTTATTTAACCTAAACTCAAATAACACCACTCGCATTATAACATAAAACCACACACTCCCTGCATAAAACTGCATACTCTCCCGTATAAAACTGCATAAAACCACATACTCTCCCGTATAAAATTGCATAAAACCGCATACTCTCCGCACAGTCTCTCGATTGAGGATATTAACAAATTATTAAATATTTATTTATATTTTTAATAATAAAAAATATCAAACTGTATACTCTCCGCATACTCTCGTGGATACCGCACACTCTCTTTGCAGTGACCCATCTGACTGAATACCATATAGTGCCTTCCTGGACATTGCTCAAATATGTTCCATCCTTAAATTGAAGATAAGAAATGAGGCATAATGGGATGGGGATAGCACACAATTCAAAAAATTTAATCTAAAAGGAAACAAAAACCCTAATCCTAAACATAGAGGATAAGCTATACTAGGTCAATGTCTTATAGTCATTACATTATTAACAACCTATGGGTCTTCTTCTTGGATGCTTGGAGTGAGGACTTATTGGAGGTCCCATTTGCATGGCATCTAGATAGGCATGATCCAACAATGGTGGGTGGCTCAAGGTGTCTTGTTGCCTTAGCATTGACTAGTGGTTTGTCTTCTCTTGGCCACTCTAGTCTTGAGATGCCCACCACCTAAGATGGTAGGGAATTGCATAAGATCCCTTGATCAATTCTCAAGCCATCTTATTTTGGCATGACTTCATGGGATACCATATCTTTATGGTGACCTAATTGCCTAGGTTTGGGAAACAAATATTGATGTTTGTGTGCAAGTACTGTAATCATTGACTAGTGAATAAGAAATGCATTCATCAAAGGGGGACATGATATGCACCTTTATGCTAGATCTATTAGACATTTTTTTGGCGTTTAACATACATGAAAGAGATCCCGATCAAGGGAGTACAATGAGTTCCTACTGGAGGGAGTACTGCATCTGACGGTAGGGAAAAATACATAAGAAAAGAACAACAAAGATAATAATGAAAGAAAGAAGCGCCGCCAGATATTGAGACATATATGTTATAATGACCTAAATATTCTTGCTTTGCTAGCTCAAGGAGGTGGGCTTGCGAAATTAAAAGAAGTTTTTTTTTACTTTTTTGTCATTTGGAATTTTCCAATAACACTTATATACCTCTATCTTCTTTATAATTACACTTGTGTCTCTATATACCCGTAGAATTCATAGTACTGCCTTTTTTGTTACTGTGATATCGGGCACCTGTGTAATACAAGATGGGAACCAATGCGAGTTTTGTAAAAATATAAGGGTACGAGTGTGATGTAAAAAAGCAAGGAGTATGAAGTTATTGGATAAATTCACAAGGTAATGAGCATAGAAAAATCGATGACTTTTACTTCTAAGATATCGTCAGCAAAATTGATATATGAAAATGTATAATTCAAATAATAAGATTACATATGAATAATATTCGCTACAGAAGTTAATGATATATTTTGAAATTCACCACGAATAATGTATTTGCTGCTATAACATTACTAACGAATCGTGTAAATTGTTATTCTTATAAACGTTGCTAAATTTTGCAGTGAAGAGTACAAATTTTTACAAAGGAAGACAATGAACATTCACTATCATATAAACAATTAGCAATAGATAGATTATATATTGTAAATTTCAAGAATTAAATACAATTTTACAATGAACAATACCCGTTTCCAAATAAATTAATAAATATATATAATATCAGATGATATACCAACAACTTCCAAAAAATATTAACTATTATAAGCTAAAGTTATCATGTTAAATATTTTGAAATGATAACCAACTTTTACAAACTGCAGACTAATTGAAATATTGGATGAGCACAATCAATTATAAATATAATTAAATTCATCATTATGTCATAGTCTATAATTTTTTAGGATATTTAATTGGGATCATAAATATCAACTTTGAACAACGTAATCTCCGTAATAATGTCTACAAAGAGATGATTTTGACTTGATTTAAAGTTTTCTAATGCATTAAGTTATAACGTATAATACTGTCCGTAATAATGTAAGAAAGTCAATCTTTACAAATCTGCAAAATAATTGTCTTTGCATCCTCCTTCCAACGAACTAAAATAAAGTGTTAATTTTTTTATTAATTTTAAAAGGCATTGATAGAAGCCTTCGACAACTATGGGGAAAATGTAAATTTTGGAGGACACATACATGTATTTTTTCATATCCAATGTAGCAATTTAATCGGAATAGTTATATAATTTGATTTAGGAGTATGAATACTATTTCTTTTTTCTCATTGAAAAAAACTAAAATAATAGATCAATTTATGATTTTATGGATTTATTTGTCATTATTAATTAAATTATTATTATTAACTCAATTTTGAACATTACATTCTATTCCATTACGGAAAAAAGAAATTTTCAAAAAATAACAATAAGAAAATAACACAAAATAATTTATTAATTATATTTTGATCTATTATACACACGAAATTGGACCATTGTCTTCTTCCTCGAACTATTTCTTCTCTATTGTCATCGATGGCGTCTGCTATGAATGCGCTTGAATTGTTAAACTATGTGTGTTGCATGTCGGACCCCTTGTGTCGATATTGTAGGCGGTGAATTTTTCCTATGAAGAGTTCCATCGTAAGTGCTTCGATCAATATAATCGTTCTAACTAGTCTCTACATTATTTTAGTTACAATTTGCGTCTTTGTTTGATCACGGATTGATTCTTTGGATTTTTGTTCTAGTTCCCCTCTTGTTCCTAGGCTATTATTCTCGAATGATTTATACACGATTTTTATATGCAAAATTATTGTGACATGTATTATTTTCTATTGTTTTACTGATTTAATACATAAAACCTCAAAAAAAGGGATGGATTCAGCATGACTTGCATTGTCAAAGAACTCCTATGCAATTTGGCAAATAAATTGCAGACGTCTTATAGTCGTTAACTAAAAAGAAAATTGAAATACATGCTTAGAAAGCACTCGTTCCTTGGAGGAAAATGGGAACGCACAAACACTAACAAGTTGTCGTGACAACTAATTTTTTAAATAAAATGTCCACCATTATTAAATTTATGCATCCTCCCCCCAACCAAGGGAGAAGAGAAATGTGATGAGCACTAATTCTATAAAAACATGCATGAATGGAGCCACACATGACATGCAATCATGTCTCAACAAGTAGTTTCCAGTTAACCTATTTTAGATCAAAATATCTTCACTATTTGTTAATACCTTTAAGTACATTGAAAGCACTTTTGAGAGAACATCATTGAAAAATTTATTTTGGATTGAACAAATTGCGAATGAACTACTTTTGTTTAGATTTTTCACACATGCAACCCTTCCAAGTTTTTGCAAATACACTTGTATTTTTTTGCTTTTTTTTCAATAACATATGTGTGCCTATATTCTTACAAAATTTACAATATTGGCCTGATGTTATTACACTTATGATCCTATATTACATTAATGGAAGATCATTACTTTGAAATTTGCACCAATATAGGATTGTATTATTGCAAAAAAAGTCAAGGGCACAATTGTATTTGCAAAAAGCCAGGGGGTAAGGAGAAGAATGCGTCACACAAGCAAAAAACCACTCTTAAGTAAAAACCGTTCAAGTAATGAAACCCATTCGCCCGGCTCATCGATGAAGTATTGACCTTCAGATTCATTAAATGGCTTGCGCTGCAGGCATGTGTGTTAGGAAAACTTGAACCCAGTAGGTTCATAGAAAGTTCGAACTCATTATGTTCAACTTGAGCTCGGATTGTCGATTGGCCCGTGCATTTAGGCTCGACGAGCAAACAAGTCGAGCTTTGAGTTGGACTTTTCACTTAATAATTGTCGAGAAAAAGGTCAAATTGAACCGCGCTCGGCTAGATAGCTTGAGTAGCATGCTTAGCTAGTTCAAATAGTTCAACTATGCTTTCTCTTCCTATTAAAAATAAGAAATTATTGATGACATATGGAGCACAAATTGATATAAACCATTGTCATAAAAAAGACTTCCTCCTATTCAAAAGCATGAAATCTTGATATTTTGTATCAAATGCTTATTTTATTTTCAGTATTATTATATTTTAAGTAATTTAAATAGAAAAATACTTATCTTATCCTCTTTATTATTTTTTATATACGTTATACTCTTTTCTAATATTTTATCAAATCCAATGGTTGGTACTTAAACTTATTTCTTCCATTCGTCTCATTTACATGTAGATTCATGCATGTTGTATTATATCTAATATTATAGCAGTTTTATGAAATAGTTTGATTACAAAGTCCAACATGTTTGGGGAAAATTTCTTGTGCTGGTGATATCGGTTTTGCTCATGGATGTTTGCATTATGGGCTAAGTAATGGCACTAACTATTAATATCATAGGATTTGTTTACATCACTAGTTATTTTTGGATGCAATTGTTATTGGTAATTATTTTTTGGTAAATACATTCTTACTATATATTAAGAGCCGCGGTGTAGGCACTGTAGCAGACATGGTATAAATAATTATTAGGGACGAAAACGAATACGAATATATTCGTATTCGATCTGTTATCGTATTTGTTTTATAAATATTTTGTTATTCGTATTCATATTTGTTTTAAAGTGGACACAGATATGAATATTACATTGGCATTGACTAATTTTTGCATTCGTATTCATATATCCAATTTAGTATATAAATATATATAAATTTATTTATAGGTGTGTGTAACAATAATTTATGATTGCATTCACCATTATTGGTATAATTATTTTGAAATAAATATATTTGGCATGGGGATCCTTCCAATAGGTCATGATCCTTCCATGTGTAAGGAAGACCAATGATCGTAGCTGTTAGATTCAAATCTAACAACATCAATTTGTTTGCCCAAAAAGGTATTTGATCATCATATTTTGCATTAATTATGCATGCTATTTAATATTCTAAAATGTTAAATTTAGCTAGATCTAGTTTTAGTATTTTTTTCACAATAGCTTATTTAAATAATCTCCAATTTTGTGCTAGACGACACTACGTGGGACATATATTTGTATCCTCACACGTTTTTTTTAGAATATACGATTCCTTTTGTAATGATTGTATGTTTTTTTATAGAATTTGTAGTTCATTCAAAATTCATCAATCATTTGTAAAATTTGTATAGTTCTTTGTAGAATACAATTCATATTAGTAATATATTTGTTATTTTTAGTTTTGGCGATTAATGTGAAATCTCCAATCTTTTTTAAATAAATGTATAATACATGTTTTCAATATGTATAATACCCACCCAAATATGTATATACATCCAAAATGTATAATACACATCAAAATGTGTAACGCACTGATTGTCATTCACATCCAATTGATATGTAAAAGTAAACATCAAATAAGTATAATACACATCAAATAAGTATAATACACATCAAAATTATATAACACACATCAAATATGTATAATACACATAAAAAATGTATCAAACACATGAAATATGTAATATATAGTTGTTGCAAGCTCTCCTTGTGATGCCACCTTCGTGCTACACACGTCGCCATCCCGATCTGTGTGTTGTCGTTGTCGCTTCCGTAAAGAACTTCTTCGGTAGTCATCATCACTTCTGAGTAGGCCTTGGATAGATCTCCCACAACCCCGATCGTGCCGAACTTGAGGTAGATCAGCGTTCCCCTTTTGCCCGCTGTAGCTTGCAACCTCTCTCCTTTTTCTTCTTTGATCTACAATAAAGGAGCAAAAATTGGTTGGCTGATGGTGCTCTACAATGTGCAAGGGTGGTCCACGCGATTGGGGGGGGCAACGAGACGCGATGGTGTGGGCAGATGAACGCCTGAAAATGAGAAGGGGAGTGATCCAATGGGTTCTGCTACTTCCTTTTCGTTTTATATGGGCTAGAGCTCGCAGAAGGCATTGACGGACAACAGAGATGCTGGTCTGCACGATTGTGGGCTGCGTGAAGGGCATCTGTCCTCGGGCGTGCTCGTCTTCCTCTTCCCCCGCTCACCACCATCAACAGACCAAAATGACACGTATGCATACCAAAATAATCAGAGTTTTCAATTTGGAATAAGCAATTAAGGAGACATATTAATGGAGGATATAATTGAGGTTGTTAGATACTATTTTTAGTTATTGTTTAAAGATTAAAATAGATATTTTCTTAATCTATAAATAATATTAATAAACTATTAATAACCACCACAAGATTAGTTATGGATGGTCGGAATTGTTGGCCTTCCTTAGGGATGGAAGGATCATGGTATATCTCTTTTATATGTAAATCTATTTAAGATTTATGTTATTATTCGTATCGATTCATATTCATTTTATATTATTATTCGTTTTTAAGGATATAGTAATGCAAACACGTCAATATTCATATTTGCGTTCGTATTCATATTTTAAAATGGATTATATATATATATGCATTTGACCGTTTTCATCCCTAATAATTAGAGCTCGACTCTGCTGAATACTGGTCAGCCATTGAGTCTACAGACTCCTTAGCAACCTGAGTGGCAATGTCCTCTTCAATTAACATATCCATCAACCCCTCATCTTCAAACCACAACACTTAAACAAGAAAACATGTGACCACCTTATCTTAAAAACAAAAAAAACATTACATTAATGAGATTATAGAAATAAATTATTATGTTTAAAAATTATTAAAAGCTTACATCCTAATCATTAACATTCTGATAAGCAAACTCTTCATGATCTTCAACCTTACTTTTAATTTCATACTGACTTCAATGAACAATTTTAACCAGAATCACCCAATCAGAGTAATGATCATTTGTAAGATAAAAAAGTCCAATCAACATGACCACCAAGAACAAATGACTCTTTGTTTTGAAGTATAATATTTTCAATGAAATTGTTCATATCAGCATCCACGACATCATTATCTAATACCTCTTCATTATTAAAGATACTTTCAAAGAAGTAGTTGATATCTCCCCTATTCGTGAGGTATTCAAACTGTATTAAAATGCCACCATCCACTAAAGATAGCATGTTCTTGACGATACTCAGCCTTACCATTTAAGAATTTTATACAGGGACATTAAATATGACTACAATCCGATCCTTTTCGAAACTTTTTCCTATCATCATTATAGGCCCATTCTAACCACTACAATACACCGACCTTGTTAGTATAAAAATTACTATGCTGCTCACCAATCCAAGAGTTATCTTTTGTAAATCCTAAATTTAAGAGAAAATACATAGAAATTGAGTAAGTTACATAGATGTTTTTGGAAGATATGAGTGGAAAAAATTTTGATTAATTTTTTAGTTGCGCATGTACCAATGATTTTGATATAAACAGAAAATTGGTATTACTTACACATACAATCTATTTTTTATTACATTTTAAAAATATAATCACACATCTCTTAGATGCACCTTATAAATTAAGATTCTAAGACTTAATAATGCATAATAAAATGCATTAATTCACCTATAAAGACATCGACTTGGTATATTACATAGGAAAGTGGTTATTGTGCCAAAATCTAAAAAAAATAAATTTTTAAGATTTTTATCATTTGTACCCTTATTAACTTATACAATATCAATTATATCCCTATGAGTGCGTTTGGTTGGTGGGTTTTCTGGGGGTGGGTAACCCGTTTTTGTTTTATGTGTTTTGTTGGTGGGTTAAGGGTTGGGAGGGTTTGTGTGATGTGATTGTATTGGAATTTGAAAAAGTTGATAGTTATTATGATATGATTGTATTGAAATTTGAAAAAGTGGGTGGTTGTTGTGATGTGGTTGTATTGAAGTTTGGAATAGTGAGTATAAGTTGAGTATTTTATGATTTTTAGATGATATGATGGTATAATATATAATTTTTTGATGAGAAGTGAGTGGGCCCCGCTAATGGGTTAAAGTTGGGGGTTTTGGGGGGTTACCCACCCAAAGTGGGGGGTAACCCCCAATCCGAACGGACCCTATGTTTTTGGGAATATCTGTTGTGCCCCTATATTCTTACAAAATTCATAGTTCTGCCTTTTTTGTAATACCGATTATGCCCCTACTTTACCCTGATAGAAGGGCAAAACTGTGAATTTTGTAAAATGGTAGGGACACAACTGATATTCTTTAAAAGACATGTGCATAAATGATATCGCAGAAGTTAAGAATGGTACATGTGATAAAAACCCAAGATTTTTATGCAAACAATACAACGTCTTGTATATATAGAAATCACAAGGACTCTCTTAGTTCAGGCTCTCGAACTAAAGAATGTTAATATGCATTTCATGATGTACATAAGTCTTATATCAAATATATACACGTTGTATGTACATGATTCAATAAGATTTCATCATGTTATGATAATACATATTATCCGTACATTTGTTAGGTTTGACTGATTCATTAACCAAATATCAAATTCATCGTGCGCCTAATATGTGGACTAGAGTGTATAAATTTAAATCACATCAAAATTCCTTGAGGCAATATTTTTAAGAAAATAAAAAAGTACGAGAACACTGGACATGGAATTCGTAGGCCCTGTTTGGTTGGAGAATAGGCCCTGGAATAGGGGGCCAATTCTCCTCCCAATACGGTTCCTTGTGGTACGGTTATTTCCCATTATTCCATCTTATTCACATTATTCTCCTTATTACTATCTTCCAGCCGAACAAAAAATAGACCCTTGTTCTCCTTATTCCCCATCCTTATTCATGCTTATTCCCGAACCGAACGCATCCTAAGAGTCGTCTGATGTTATATGCTAAAGAAATTACACTTATAATGTGTAATTCATGTGTGATTTCCTTTACTGATCCTATGTTTAGTAGAACCAACCATCCAAACTATAAGTTAATATAACACAAGTATACATCAACTAAATTTTTATGTGAATAATATCGCAACTATCGGTATTGACATTAACATTTTATTATAATGAAAATTTTCCGAATTTCATCGAGGATCAAGCTCTCATAAATTTTTAGATGTTGTTCCTTAAACCCTAAAAGCACGTAAATTAGTTACCTAAGTAGCATCCTAAATTACCACATCATTTCAAGGTGCAAGAAAAACAAGTCAACAATTTTAAAAGCATCCTTTTCTTATCTACTGGGAGATGATCATCATTACCTCTCGTCCGGGTATGGGGGCGTGAGTCGTGAGTAGGAATGCAAACGATCGGATACAGATATAGGTATTACCGTATCCTTATCTATTTTTTAATATGAATACGGATGCGGATACGGTTATTGACGGATATTAAAATTAGCTTACACACATCCTTAAAAAACGGATACGGATGTAAAACGGATATTGATCACATACCAGTAATATTAGAAATACTCTATAGAATCGATTTAATATATACGAATTGGATAGAAAACACATGATATAAATTTACTAAATGTGTTTGCATCATAAAAACTATATAAATATGGTAAAAGAAGGTATATGATTATGCTATATAGGATTAAAAATAAATCTATGACTATATTTATATACAAAAACGGATATATAGATACGGATACAGATGTTTGTGGATATCAAAACGATATCCATATCCGTATCCATTTTAAAACGGATGTCAAAATTTGTATAAAACGGATACGGTGACGGATCGGATATATCCCTAACCGTTTGAATTCCTAGTGGTGAGGTGTGGTTGTGGGTGGGGCTTGAGGCTCAAAATGAAAATATAAAACATATACACAAGTAAATTTCGGAAGCCAACAATAAAAGAAGTATGTTCATTATCATTTTAATTAGGAAAAAAGTTCGGATTTCATCGAGGATCAGAAACTCATAACTTCATAACTTCCTGTTGTTGCTCTATAAACCCGAAAATGTGCAAAATGATTACCTAAAAGGCATCCTACATTACCATGCTACTTCAAGGTGCAAGAACAATAAGTCAATTCTTTTTTAAACAATGTTTTTCTTCATATTTGAGTGATGAAACCATTGCCTCTCATTCAAGTGTATGGAATTGTGGGGTTAGATTGCTAAGTACGAGGATGAGGAGCACATACAAAGGCGAAAGTGGACGGAGGTATTTGTGATGCCCCCACCCTTTTGGGGATGTCGCGAGCGTCAATGACCGCCACCAACAAGATCTATGATACTTAGTAAACCCATCTCATGTATATTTGATCAACATTCAAAATATATATTTAACAGGAGAAAAAAGAACACATATTGATTCATACTGGACTTTAAACTTTAAAACAAGATTACAAAGAAACTGTTGGGAGACGGGCAACAAGCTGCGCCACCAATCCCTTTTGGATGGCAAATCCAATTCTTCGGAACACAACATCCATAGACCTGGGAACCATAACATTACTATGCATAATTTTCTAGACCCTCTTAAGGAGCTCTACAGCTTCAGACGCCAAGAACCCAAAGGTATCAAACCCGAAAGGGATGAAGACATGTTGATTGTCAATACAAGCCTTCTCATGTTTAGCAACTTTGGCTGAGGCAGCTTTCTGTGCAGTGCATCCCGCAGTAAAAATCACTTGTTATCAGACCAACTAATTGAGACACTCCAGTTAAATCAATACATGCATGTTTTCCTCCAACCCAACCAAAAATTAAAACATCCGCTGGTCTGAGTGTGGATCTCCCCTCATGTGGATCAGACAAAAAATTCGCAGGTGTTTCTTTCTTTGACGCAACCCCGGCCTTCTTGAGAACATCATAGGGGACATCTCTGACAAGATCATGTCTATATTTAAAACCTGGGAGTTCACAACGATGAACGACATGCTCCCCAAAGGAGTCTAGGCAAGATTTGTGGCATACTGGACACGCCTCATATGCTGAGAATAGTGGAATCATTAGGCAATATCTGAGAATAGTACGATACTCAATAGGTGACATATGCATTCCAAGATCATCGATAGGAATAGCTAGAGGAAAATCTTGAGCATGGTCAGATTGCAAGCACCGAAAAATTACCTTTTGTCTAGTCGTCATGTCAAATTCAACCTCAATTTCTTTGATAATTTTGCTAAAAAAGAAACTCGCCAAAACATTATGGGCTTTAGGGGGGACGGTATCCTTGTTAGCAAAACATGTAAGATCTAAAGATGGGAGTTTGACACGTACACCCTCCTCTAAAAAATCAGAATCAATATCACATACCCCACTGTCTCGTAAAATGTGGTCTTGAAGCATCCAAGATTGAGCTATAGAGATACATCATACATATATATGAAACCTGTCACAATATGCTCTCAAAAGTATATCCCTTTACAATATCTCTCAACAAAAGTAAAAGCTGGAAGCAGAATCAAACTAAACAAAAAGCAACAATCCCTGTCTACTGCAAGTTAGTAAAAGCTTGAACAACATGGCCGCTTCTGTTGCGGCTGCTCATGTAAACCTATTAAGTTCACACTGATGTATTGTTATGAGCAATTGCCCAGAAACGATTTTAACACTAACC
This sequence comes from Ottelia alismoides, assembly GCA_037367405.1. NCBI lineage: Eukaryota > Viridiplantae > Streptophyta > Magnoliopsida > Alismatales > Hydrocharitaceae > Ottelia > Ottelia alismoides. The sequence continues at coordinate 455,544 of JAZKJV010003658.1, forward strand.
ACTGGTGTAAGGTAATCAAGGAAGATGCAAACTTTCATGGTTCTCACTCGTATCCCACAAAACTTTTTATAATACATATATGAACTCAAACAAGGTCACACCTTCAAGATGTAATTTGTTTCTTTTTATTTTTAATACCAAAAAGATCATTATAGAAACTATCTAAGTCCATTATCCATTAGCTAAAGTCTTCAATGGTATAGGGCACGAGTCTGGACTCTCAGTCATTTTTCATTACCATACAAGTCACTTGGGTAACATCATTCAAATATCTCCATTTTCTTTGGATATAGGAAAGCGGTACATTATTCTCCTCCTTTATTAACCACATCCCCAGAACTCCCGTCATAGTGCTATTATTCAGAACACTAATTAGTGTGGTCAAATACTAACCAACATCTAAGTATTGACTTTATGTATGAAAGCGAAACATAGACTACCATCCATGCAACTTGGTGTCAAACTACATCGAGTAGACATTGGAAACACATTGCGCACCCAGTAGTATGTGTCACCCAGTCACTACTCCATCATTATGAATCTCACTATATGAGACATAACCAGATCATAGACACAATCATTTTTATGCGAGTATCTCATGATATGTTAGGAGTTTGGATCATTAGTACTCTCATTAATAAATCTTAAGTTCTCATGACATATGGATTTACTACTTTGCATACTCATCCTATGATGTTAGTAATGTTACCAACAAGTCTATAAGGTGGCATGCTATATGTGATTTAACGTTAGCAAAGGTGGCTTATGTGACTCAATGTTAGAAATATTATCCCATATCTATTACCAACACACTTATGAGGTGACTTGCTAAATGTGACTTAACGTTAGCAATATTATCTCATAATTGTTACCAGGACATCTGTGCACTGCAGTATTGTGGTTTTTTTTGACCCACCTCTCAAAATTGTTAGAGGGAGTTACACAACTTCGATTGAGTGATTCTTGGATGCGTTGGAAAGATTATTCAGAGTCCTTTCTAAATGTGTGTTCCATTCCCTAAGGCAATCATGCAGGTCTCTTAGAAATTTTTTTTTAAAAAACAATCAAACCATTATGATGACAATATGCACCTCCCATTTGATAAATGCAGCGCATTAACTATCCCCGTGCCTTTCATTTGATACATTCTCTCTTCAAAACATAGTCACTAAAGTACTCATGAATCACACAACATTTAACATGAATCTCTTGATTTTTAGGGCACATAAGAACGAAGAAACCGTGTGGAACCAACAACAAGAGAGAGGGCAAATATCGTTACCTAAAGGCTTGCCTCCTTGTACCTCTGCCTGTGAATGACACGTATGGTGCACCATTGGCAACGAACACACACATACACGCAGACAAACAATGATGACCTTGACTCCATTACGCGATGGTGACTTTGGATCGTCGATCTGATGCATTCCGATGAACTCCAACAACGCTCTAATGAGGTCTCTGTGAGGAGGATGGAGTGGGAGTGGATGCTCTAAGGGTCAGGGTTTTGGGGGCAACCAAAAGTTTTTATGTGGTAGAAATCCGGACTCTGATCTTGGTTCAAATCTGAAATGGAACCCGACCCAGTCTTACTAAAATGATCATAACTTGAGCTCCTAAACTCGGATTTTGATGTTTTTGAACTCGTTGGAAAGGTCTCGACAAACCATACACAATGAACTAATAATTTGCCTCATTTTAAAATCAAGAATACTCCCGATTTTAAAATACGGGATTTCATAGTATTCTTCCTTGAACTTTGGAGGATCATCTGAACACATTTTATAATATTGAAAAGAAAAGAAGAAGGGATAAATTATGTTAACAATGAGATAATTACATTCAGATCTAAAGATTCTTTATTTTCTCATGTGATCATAAAATCAGATTTCTCATTTCTATCTGATTTAGTCATCAACTGGAAAAAGAAAAAAAATCTAAGTCTGATTTAATTTGTCTCATGATTAACCGATTCAATTTCCTTATTATTTTCCTTCTGGTTGGTATAAAACCTGTTATAATAATTCCTCGAAGTCCGAAGACAAACATCTCCATCCACAGCAATTTATTCGCACTATTGTGACTCATGCTCGACCATTTAACTATATTTCAGATTTCCACGAGGCTCAGAATGTCATGAGTATCCAGTTATTCTTCTTAAACCCTTGAAGGTTATAAGATGGTCTCCTAAGAGGCAACGTAAATTACTACACCATTTCAAGATTTAAGGAAAATAAATCAACACTTTTTTAAATTAATATTTCATTTCAATTCGAGAGATGAAAACATTGCCTCTCGTCCAACTGTGGGGTTGTGGGTGAAGTTTTAGGGTTGTGGGTGGGGTCAAGGCTCAAAATAAATTATTGTTATCCTGTAAGAAATTCTTTGCATGCAAACTACCATATATGGTAGTTGTCAACATTATATTATTTCTTATTTTGTGGCTCATGATTAATTATTAAAGGGTGCATCTTTTGAGAAGTTGCTCTTGGTGGTTACTGTCACACCCCAAATTCCGTGATCGAGAATGATCGTGCAGACACGGTAGCTGGATACTCGAGAATGATCGATGGAGCAAGGACTTCAGGAGGAGTCCGAAAATGTGGGTATCAGGGAGGTTATCCACGAGAGTCTGGAGGCTCTACTGTACGTGATGGAGAAGCGTCACACAGGACACTGGCTCGGTAGCAGAGAGTCGTGAAGCTTGTAGCAGTGCGAGCACAACGAGTACAGACAGCAGTACAAGACATGACAGTGGATGCACGTAGTCGTACATACGCGAGCGCAGAAGGGCGGTACGTAGTGAAGCAGTAAGCAATGAGGAGCAATGTGGAATGGTCACAGAGGCGTACGCACGAAGGCGCACGGTATCAGTATTGATGCGTGGCGGTCCAAGGAGGCATGGAGCGTTGCAGGTGCTGAGTACGAGCATTGTCGAGCGTGCTCGGTAGTACACGTATGAGAGTGGTCTGGAGGCCACGATAGCGAAGTTCTGGAGGACTTCCCCTTAGCTTGCAGAATGCTAAGGAAGGGTTTATCGCACGAGGGTCTGGAGGCTGCAGGTTCCCTTTGGCACAAGATCAAGTGTTCGGTGGCACTTGGTGAATTACGGCAAAGCTGCATCAGCAAGCGTTGGAGCGCGAGTGTGCTGATGACTGGGCAGTTGACTGGACGTCAACCGTGCGAGAACACGAAAGGACAACAAGGGAGTCGAAGAGACGAGCAGACGAAGAGTTGCTGAGGAATGCGAAGGGTTGTCGAAGAACTCGAAGGGTCTCTTGTGTCTTTATGTATCATTATTGTAGGTGTAATAATGAGTATCCCTTAGGTTGCCTTGAGTCTTGTATATAAGGAGAGGTGGTGGCTCATTTGTAAACACACACACACAGTGTAGAGTGTCCACCCACTCCAGAGATAGTTCCCCTTTTAATAAAGAGAAGAGCTTTGTGCCCGTGCTCGTGTGATTGCTTGGTAGAGTTCTTGAGCATTCTTCAGCGTGTTCTTGAGAGTGATCTTGAGCGATCTGGAGTTCGTGCTCGTGTTTGTGTTGAAAGCGTCGGCACGCTAGCAAGTAGGAGTACGAGAAGAGTTGGAGTGCGTCCGTGACCGTTCTACTCGAGAAGGCTGGTTAGCTACGGGTTAGCTAAAGCCGCACAGGATCGGTCGAAATCGATAGCGGGATTTTGACCCTGTGACAGTTGGTATCAGAGCACGGTTTCTGATACAATTCGTTGGCGCGAATTGGTAGGAGCAGATCACAGAGCTTGGTTGGTGCCAAGAAAGCGGGCAAAGCTACGAGCGACTGTCGGTGCAGTCGATCGCGGGAACTGAGGTTACTTGTTGGAGCAAGTACATCTTCAATCAGCAGAGTGAAGATGGTGGGTGTTACCGAGCGTATGGCAGCATTGGAGCAAGCGATGGCAGAAGTGGAGTCCAGCATTGGGACTTATGCCCATCGCATCGCCGCCTTGGAGGATCGTTCTTCAGAAGGATCGGATGTTGGGGACGAGACCCAACGCTCAGTGGAGCAGATCAAGTCCTTGGAGGACAAACTGGAGACGTTCAACACGATGATGAAGGATCTTCGGAGTGAGATCTCCCTCATCAAGAAGGCATTGGCGAACAGCGGAGGCTCCACGGAGGTGCAGCGACGCAAGGTACCCAAACCCAAATCCTTTATAGGTACGCGGAGTGCCAAGGATTTGGAAAACTTCCTATGGGGATATGGAAGTTTACTTCGAGGAGACCAAGACGACGGAAGCCGAGAAGGTCGGCTTGGCATCGATGTACATGTCGAGCGATGCCAAGTTATGGTGGAGGAGTCGTGCAACAGATGTGGCGAGACCGAAGATATCCAGGTGGGATGATCTAGTCACGGAACTGAAGGAGCAGTTCCTGCCGAAGAACACTGCGTGGATTGCACGGGAGGCTCTTCGACGCTTGAAGCAGACATGCACTGTTCGTGAATACGTGAAGCAGTTCACGTCCTTGTTGCTGGACATCAAGGGGATTTCCGAGGAGGACAAGCTGTTCAACTTCACGATCGGGTTGCAAAGCTGGGCGCAAGCCGAACTGCGGAGCAGGGAGCGAAGGATCTGAATTCAGCAATAATGGTGGCAGATGCGTTGGTTGTTTATGGGGCCCAACCTAGTCACAATGCTGAAGAGAAGGAGTTCACCAGCAAGCAGAAGGCGCGGTCGAAGGACAAGGGCAAAGGCGTTGCCCATGATCCACCAATGGAGGAACAAGAGTACTCCAAGAAGAGGGAGCAACCCAAGAGCAAGGGATGCTTCATATGCGACGGACCGCATCGGGCGCAGGAGTGCCCAAAGAAGGAGAAGCTGAACTCTCTTCGTAGGGACAAGGAGGAAGAAGAAGAACGTGAGGTACGCTTGGGAGCAATTGGTGCTATGTGCAAGGTACGCCTCACAACACTTCGAGCTGGAGCTTCGAATTCGGTGGAGAGAGGGAACTCCACAACAAAGAGCTTTGGAGGCGCCAAGGCTCGATCGAGGACGCACAGGAGTGCGCAGGTGCGTGCTGAACACCAACGTGTGTGCAGGAGGCACACAACCAAAGCCGCGCATAGGAGAACATCCTTACACGAGAAGTCAAGGCAGAGCTCTGGAGGGCAATGCAACATGGGCAAGAAGTTGCATGTCCATGGGGATGGAGTGGTGACGAACCACACCACCATTGATCTTGCAGGAGGCAAGATACCGAAGATGTTCGGAGCACAGGAGGTGCTCATTTCCCAAGATGTAGGGACGCCTACAGGGAACGATAGAGATCGTCAACGAGCAAGCATGGAGGTGCGTACTCCACATGTGGAGCTGGAGCTGCCACACCCCAGTGATGGAGCTGTTGTATCCAAGAGGGATACATCGAAAATGGGAGCTGACGAGGAAGCTCCACTTTTCATGATGAAGACCAAGTCATGGAGGGACGTGGTTCGTGAAAAGACCGGGTGCAGGAAGGGAGGCGGTGCAAGGCAGTACCACCCTTCCAATTGAGCCGCATCAGGAGGTGCGTAGCGAATGGAGGATCGTGACGGGACGCCAGCTGAAGAGGGAATCTCGGTTGAGGACAACCGATTCTTCAGATGGGGGAGGTTTGTCACACCCCCAAATTCCGTGATCGAGAATGATCGTGCAAACACGGTAGCTGGATGCTCGAGAATGATCGATGGAGCAAGGACTTCAAGAGGAGTCCGAAAATGTGGGTATCAGGGAGGTTATCCACGAGAGTCTGGAGGCTCTACTGTACGTGATGGAGAAGCGTCACACAGGACACTGGCTCGGTAGCAGAGTGTCGTGAAGCTTGTAGCAGTGCGAGCACACAGCAGTGCAAGACATGACAGTGGATGCACATAGTCGTACATACGCGAGCGCAGATGGGCGGTACGTAGTGAAGCAGTACGCATTAAGGAGCAATGCGGTACGGTCACAGAGGCGTATGCACGAAGGCGAACGGTATCGGTATTGATGCGTGACGGTCCAAGGAGGCATGGAGCGTTGCAGGTGCTGAGTACGAGCATTGTCGAGTATGCTCGGTAGTACACGTACGAGAGTGGTCTGGAGACCACGATAGCGAAGTTCTAGAGGACTTCCCCTTAGCTTGGAGAACGCTAAGGAAGGGTTTACCGCACGAGGGTCCGGAGGCTGCGGGTTCCCTTTGGCACAAGACCAAGTGTTCGGTGGCACTTGGTGAATTACGGCAAAGCTGCATCAGCAAGCGTTGGAGCGCGAGTGTGCTGATGACTGGGCGGTTGACTGGGCGTCAACCGTGCGAAAAGATGAAAGGACAACAAGGGAGTCGAAGAGACGAGCAGACGAAGAGTTGCTGAGGAACGCGAAAGGTTGCCGAAGAACTCGAAGGGTCTCTTGTGTCTTTATGTATCATTATTGTAGGTGTAATAATGAGTGTCCCTTGGGTTGCCTTGAGTCTTGTATATAAGGAGAGGTGGTGGCTCATTTGTAAACACACACACAGTGTAGAGTGTCCACCCACTCCAGAGATAGTTCCCCTTCTAATAAAGAGAAGAACTTTGTGCCCGTGCTCGTGTGATTGCTTGGTAGAGTTCTTGAGCGTTCTTGATCGTGTTCTTGATAGTGCTCTTGAGCGATCCGGAGTTCGTGCTCGTGTTTGTGTTGAAAGCGTCGGTGCGCTAGCAAGCAGGAGTACGAGAAGAGTTGGAGCGCGTCCGTGACCGTTCTACTCGGGAAGGCTGGTTAGCTAACGCCGCAAAGGATCGGACGAAATCGATAGCGGGATTTTGACCCTGTGACAGTTACCTTAATGGATAGGTAACCATCATGTATTATAAGTATTATTTGGGGTCCCCTCTTCCTCAACTAATGAATGTAAGAGGATCCATTACTCAAGCATATTAGGCAAGAGTTGAGAATGAGAAGGAAATCCCATCTTCATCACTTCCTTTCCGCTGCGATGGCTTCCGGTAATTATATATATATATTAGATCTATTTTGGATTACTATTATAGATATATCATATCCATCATCAAAACCATGGAAGGCTACTAGATACCTTGCCTTTTAGGTTTTAGGGAAAATAAATTTACTGATATCATCACCTGAAGTGAGTGTCTAGGATATGTATACTCTATAAGCAAGGAAAATGCAAAAGCCAACCATAAAGGCAACATAGGTTATGCACTCATAAATTTCACAAATAAAATGTACAAAATCTAAAATGTGTAACTTTGGTTCCCTTATTAATTAGTGCACTTAGAACTTTAGGGGGAAAACTACAGAGCACATTGACCGGCACTGACATCCAAAGCCCCATTGCACAATAGTGCGAGCAATGTGCCTCATCAACAGCAACCATACAACCCCACCCACAAACCCTTATGCACCACAATCCCTACCCTCAACCCCTCCCGAAAGGCAATTGTAGTAACTGTTGATGCATATACAATTTGCATATGAAGAGATATAACAGATATGTAATCAACATGGCTTATTATATCATTCAAATAAGTACAAGAGAGTCACCATACTAGGCCCTCCTCTATATCGTGCTTGGTCCATCATGTCTCCTCTCTATGCTTACCCTCTCATAAAAGTATACTAGGTCTTACCTCTCCTGGTAGATCTAGTTGAGCCACTTTGCTCGATGGTGGAATAAACTGGTCTAATTAGCCTGGACTACTTATCCCATCCTTGTTCATGAGAAGTAGCAAGAGTAGTAGTTTGAGACTTTAATTCCTCATGTTATTGAGTGATACAAAGGTGATTGAGCATGTTTTAAGTGAGTAGCATGATATCATCATGATCTTATCACATGCTGAGTGGTAGGAAGGATTTCGCCCATCTACAAATGTCATTAACATCAATTCTTTTCGAGTTCTATGGTTCATTTGTGTAGAACAAGTCTCAAAGAATTTTACTTATCATTCAATGTCTTCACTTGAAAGTACTATAGAATATGATTCTCCTAATGTCTAAGATGCAATAATTGATGGTATATATGGAAGGGACAACTTATATTCTTCCGCTGAGGATAGGACTAATTCAAATTGTAACGTCCCGGACTTAGGTCCCGGTCCATTATCGAGGAATACTAGTCCTGACAACTTGTTGGGTACATGCCCATATAAGCTCGTTGACAACCACCCAAAATGCTTAAGCTCAAGTTGTCAAGTAGTAATTCCCACCACTTATAAACCACACCCACACTTCGTGAGTCTTAGGTATGGTATTATGTTTAGGGTTGGAGTGTTACAACCTCCCCCACTTATATTCGCAACGTCCTCGTTGCGACATGGTCCATCACTCATTCCCAGTGACAGTGGTGGTTGCACGCTCTGGGTAGCCATTCCTCCTACCTCTTTGTAGGGGTGGCTCCACCTCTCGGGTAGCCCTTTCCACTATTAGAGGGAAATCGGCTCTGATACCATTTGTAATGTCCCGGACTTAGGTCCCCGGTCCATTATAGAGGAAAACTGACCCTGACAACTTGTTGGGTTCGAGCCCAATTGGACCCGTTAACAACCACCAAAAATGCTTAAGCCCAAGTTGACAAGTAGTAATCCCCATCACTTATAAACCACACCCACACTTCGTGAGTTTTAGGTATGGCACTATGTTTGGGGTTGGGGTGTTACAACCTCCCCCACTTATATTTGCAACGTTCTCGTTGCGACATGACACATCACTTATTCCCAGTGACAGTGACGGTTATATGCTCCGGGTAGCCTTTTCCTCCATCCTCTTTGTAGGGACGACTCCACCTCTCGGGTAGCCCTTTCCACTATTAGAGGGAACATGGCTCTGATACCATTTGTCACGTCCCGGACTTAGGTCCTCGGTCTATATCGAGGAAAATTAGCCCTGACAACTTGTTGGGTTCGGACCCAAATGGATCCGTTGACAACCACCCAAAATGCTTAAGCTCAAGTTGTCAAGTAGTAATCTCCACCACTTATAAACCACACCCACACTTCGTGAGTTTTAGTTATGACACTATGTTTGGGGTTTGGGCGACACAACCAATCACTTATTCCCAATAACAGCGGTTGCTCGCTCCGGGTAGCCTTTTCCCCCAATCTCTTTGTAGGGGCGGCTCCACCTCTCGGGTAGCCCTTTCCACTATCAGAGAAAAATTGGCTCTGATATCATTTGTAACGTCCTGGGCTTAATCCATTACCGAGGAATACTAGCCTTAACAACTTGTTGAGTATGGGCCCATATGGGCTCGTTGACAACCGCCCAAAATGCTTAAGCCCAAGTTGTCAAGTAGTTATCCCCACCATTTATAAACCACACCCACACTTCGTGAGTTTTAGGTATGGTACTATGTTCTTGTATGTGATGTCATAGCAGATCTATTAGAGTATTTGGTTGTGCGCCCTTTATGTTGTAGCAGGGTAAATGGATCCTGGAGAAGATCCATTTACCCCATCCAGTGTTTAGTCCCACACCGCCTGTGGGTGGGACTTGGAGGCTCTGGGAAGGCTATATAAGGAGCCCCAGACCTCCTGTACTCATTGAGAGAAAAAGCAATGAAAGACACGCCCCTTTGAGGGCTTCTCCCGTGGTTTCATCCCGTTCCTCACGGAGTAGGGTTCCTCGTAAAATCATGGTCTTCCATGTCTATGTTTCTTGTGCTTATGCTCTTTTATCATTTCGCTTCCGCTTCTTATTTTATAACAAGATCATCTCATATACAATCTAAGGAATGACATAAATCCACTAATAAGACACATACTGCGCAATTGTCTTCATCCCATGCAGCAGATCTATCAATTACCTCTTTTGTCTTCGAAATCAAGAGAACCTGAAGCTTCCTCTCTCTCTTGACTGATACAAGGAGGATCTGTGACCATCTTAACTAACTAATCTCATTCAACTTGATCAGATCGTAGAATGAGTCTCTCATGCTATCCATGTCTGTCGTTGGTGATACTTGAAATTTCATACTTTCGGACATCTTTTATGCTAGAGTCGTATCCAAACCTTGCGTAGAGACAAAATCCATCTCTAGATAACAAAGAGGATAGTTGGGAGATTCATGCAGTTGGGGGGGGGGGGCTACTTATCACGTTCAACAATCGAATGGAATGGATATCCGATGTCACACTCCTTTTTGCAATTAAAAAAGGATTAGCGGCGCAACTTCTTGCCCGCTTTTCTTCTATTTCGATGTTATGAGTTCCATTATTTGGCACTTCATGTTCTTAATCACACTGTTTAATTAAGTCAGAGTGGTCCACTTTGTCATCTCCAAATCTCTGGGCACAAGACTGTCAAGTTGTCAGCCCAGTGAAAAGGATGATATATCTTCCATGGGAAGGACCCAATATCTCCCCCATCAAGCTTGTTGTCTTCCTTAGGTAGTCATCAACCTATGCGAGGACCTCGATAATAAACCCAATTAACGGGGTGTCTGACATGAAAGGGACACTTCTCTGGTGGAGGCTCACTTTCTCCAAACACCATGCAACTTTCCATTATTCGTGTGCATCGATCTCCAATGGCTAGTTTTACTACATAAAAAGAACATTACCAAGTCTCAGCATACCTCTGTGACAAGGACAATATGTGAATACCGTTGTATGAATAAAATATCTTCATTTTGCTCTGACTGAAATGGGGCATCCTGATTTAGTAGTAGATTTCGATTTGCCAGGTTGGCTATTTTACTTTAGAATGTTAAAATAATAAACATGGCTTAGAATATCAGTAACTGTTGATGCATATACAATTTTCATATGAAGATATATATCAGGTATGTAATCAACATGGCTTAGAATATCATTCAAATAAGTGCAAGAGAGTCACCATATTAGGCCCTCCTCTATCAATGGTCACCATGCACGTGTACTATAAAACATATCCTGCTTGGTCCATCATGTCTCCTCTCTATGCTTACCCTGTCATTAAAGTACGCTAGCTAGGTCTTACCTCTCCTGGTAGATCTAGTTGAGCCACTTTGCTCGATGGTGGAATAAACTGGTCTAGTCAGCCTGGACTTCTTATCCCATCCTTGTCCATGAGAAGTAGCAATAGTAGTAGTTTGAGACTTTAATTCCCCATGTTATTGAGTGATACAAAGGTGAGCCATCATCATCATATCACATGCTGAATGGTAGGAAGGACTTTGTCCATCTACAAATGTCATAACCATCAACTCTTTTCGAATTCTATGGTTCATTTGTGTAGAACAAGTCTCAAATAAGTTTACTTATCATTCAATGTCTTCAGTTGCGAGTATTTCTATAGAATATGATTCTCCTAATGTCTGAGATGCATCAAGTGATGGTAGATCTGGAAGGGATGAATTATATTTTTCTGCTGAGGATAGGACTCCTTCAAATTGTTCCAGATCTTGTATGTGATGTCATGGTAGATCATCTCATATACAATCTAAGGAATGACACAAAATCCATTAATAAGACACATACTTTGCAATTGTCTTCATCCCATGCAGCAGATCTATCAATTATCTCTTTTGTCTTCGAAATCAAGAGAACCTGAAGCTTCCTCTCTCTTTTGACTGATACAAGGAGGATCTGTGACCATCTTAACTAATCTTATTCAACTTGATCAGATCATAGAATGAGTCTCTCATGCTATCCATGTCTGTCGTTGGTGATACTTGAAATTTCACACTTTCGGACATCTTTTATGCTAGACTCGTATCAAGACCTTGCGTAGGGACAAAATTCATCTCTAGATAACAAAGAGGATAGTTGGGAGATTCATGCAGTAGGGGGGGCCTACTTATCACGTTCAACAATCGAATGGAATGGATATCCGATGTCACACTCCTTTTTTGCAATTCAAAAAGGACTAGCGGCGCAACTTGTTGCCCGCTTTTCTTCTATTTCGATGTTATGAGTTCCATTATTTGGCATTTCATGTTCTTAATCACACTGTTTAATTAAGTCAGAGTGGTCCACTTCGTCATCTCCAAATCTCTAGGCACAAGACAGTCAACCCAGTGAAAAGGATGATATATCTTCCATGGGAAGGACCCAAAATCTCCCCCATCAAGCTTGTTGTCTTCCTTAGGTAGTCGTCAACCTATGCGAGAACTTCGATAATAAACCCAATTAAGGGGGTGTCTGACATGAAAGGGACACGACTTCTCTGCTGGAGGCTCACACTTTCTCCAAACACCATGCAACTTTCCATTATTCGTGTGCATCGATCTCCAATGGCTAGTTCTACTACATCAAAAGAACATTACCAAGTCTCACATACCTCTGTGACGAGGACAATATGTGAATACCGTTGTATGAATAAAATATCTTCATTTTGCCCTGACTGAAATGGGGCATCCTGCTTTAGTAGTAGATTTCGATTTGCCAGGTTGGCTATTTTGCATTAAAATGTTACAATAATAAACAAGTCAATTTTTTAGCAGCAAGCGTTTGTAGTCCAACGGTTAGGATAATTGCCTTCCAAGCAATAGACCCGGGTTCGACTCCCGGCAAACGCAACAATTGTTTTATTGATATTCCTCACTGGAGAGATAAAATGAAGGAAAATGGCTGTTAAACTGTTTTTATCTATGGAGTAGGACGGTCTGACTTTCTCGACCTGCTCAATCATAAAGTTTTGATGTCTCTTTTCTGTGATTTATATTTCTATATTATCATCTTCAATAGTTTAGCCTTAAATTCATGATGTCAAGTGTTTGTTCGAACTCCATTCATCAGGTAAAATGACAGTGCTTTATTTGAAGAGAATCTGAAGTTCATCAAACCAGCTGCATGCAAACATCTGAAGACTGCATTAAAATGCCGAATATTCATTTCATATCTAGTCATTAAATATGCGTTGATGTCGTAACTTTTCTAGTCTTATGGTTATCATAGATCAGTGTTTGACTCCTGAAAGAACTCGGTAACATAAGGTCTTGAAGTAGTCCTTGTTAATTTATCTTCATTTTTGTTCTCCAACTGAAAGGGGAATATCTTGTTTTAGTAGATAATTTCCGATTATATAGTATAATGCACTCCAGTGATCTGGTTGACGGAGAGTCAGAATCCTTACATAAAATAATTTTATTGGTGTATTCTTGTTATGTCTGGATTCATGTGTTTCTGCTGTGGTTTTTTGTAATAAGTTGTGGAAATTCTTTAACTGGATTATTCTTGTGTGTTTATCTTTGACAGATGGGTCCTTTGGATGGTTGTTTTTTAGCAGGGGTACTAAGTAGCCTAAACATCTCATTTTTAGTTATGAGTATTCGCTGTTTCAAAACAGCCTTTTCTAATCTTTATCATTTGCGAATTTGGTCAGATCATTAGTAATGAAGCAAAATTTGGAGAAAATTGGAAACAGAAGCTGTACATTTTAACACTTGACATCCAACAGTTAGGACAATTGCCTTCCAAGCAATAGGTCCGAGTTTAACTCGCTGCACATATCTGTTGTCACTAGTTCCCATATTGTCTCGGTCAACATTATTTAATTCCATTCACTGTCGTGATGCACATGTAGTTGTTGGATCTCCAAAAGTTGCCATTGTTTGAGGGAAGATTTCAAACTGCTACTCATGGTCTCTTCATATTTCAAATTACGCTAGTTTGGAAAATGATATAGTCGGGTGTTGTTTTATTTGTAAAAATATTATCAAATTTCAATACTAAAAAAATACACTGTCTCCACCAGGCCCACCATACTAAAAAAAGGATATAGTCAGTGCCGTTTGGAAAATTCCGAAGGAAATCATAATGATCCCGCATGGAAATATTGCTTTCAACTAGAGATGGAGGGGACTCATAGAGATAAAGGAATATCCTGTATGTCCAATGCAATTTTTGTAGTAAGAGGATTATCGTTGGAGTCGCTAGACTTAAGCATCATCTTGCGAAGACCGGAAAAATGTGAAAGGTTGCGCACAAATTCCTGTCAAAGTGTTGAATGAAATGAATGCTATATTATCTTCCAACGAAGAGAAAAGTAGAAGAGCAATGATGAAAATGGAAGAATTGTGTAGAGATGGTAGTTTTGAGATGCAAAATCCAATTGGTGGTGAAAATGAAGCATTCAGTCCATCTGGATCTAGTAACATGAAGAGGGCAAGAGGTCCCATGGACGTCTTTGTTGCCGGTCCATCACCATTGGAAAGTCCAAGTCCAACGACTATGATTCGAACGAGTGATCATCAAACTACATTGAACGAGACATGGAAGAAAGAGGAGAGAAATCGTGTTTGTTGTACCATTGGCAGATTCCTCTTCGAGAAGGGGTTGCCATTCAATTGTGCAAGTAGCCCTTCCTTTCCGGTCATGCTTCATGTTGTCGGCTCCTTTGAAAGGGGATTGAAGCCTCCATCGGCTTACGAGCTAAAGTGTTGGATTTTGAAAGAAGAAGCGAAGAGCATTGGGGAGGTTACGGGTGAGGCAAGAGCTTCTTGGGCAGAAACTGGCTGCAACATAATGTCAGATGGTTGGACAGACGTAAAAGGTCGTTCTTTAATCAACTTATTGGTGAACAATCCGAAAGGTACTTGATTCTTGAAGTCTGTTAATGCGTCTGATAAAGTAAAGAATACAACCTTGCTTTTTAACCTATTGGATGGGATTGTGGAGGAGGTCAACGAATGCAATGTTTTGTAGGTTATTACAGACAATGCATCAAATTACAAGGCAGATGGACAAATGTTGATGGAGGAAAGGAAGCATCTTTACTGGACTCCATGTGCAGCCCAATGCATAGACTTGATGTTGGAAGATATCTTGAAATTGCCTCTACATGCCTCTGTGTTCAAGAAAGCAAAAAGTATCATTAACTACATCTATATGCATGGATGGGTTTTAGTCATGGTAAGGTAGAAAATAGGAGGATATGTGGTACGACTAGCTGTCACACATTTTACTACGGCTTTTCTCATGTTACAAAAATTGATGAGCATGAATGATCCTCTAGAGTCCTTTTTTACTTTCAGTAAATGGAAGAAGAGTCCCTATGCTTCTAAGCCTCAAGGGAAAAGTGCAAGTCAAACAATTTTGAGAAGCAAAACTTTTTCGCCTGGTGTTGCCTATGTGATAGGAACGACGAAACCGTTGGTTATGATTTTGCGCATGGTGGATTCCGAAAAATATCCACCAATGGATTTCATCTATGCGGCCAAGAATAGAGCTAAGGAAGAAATAACGAAAGCATTGAGCAATGATGAAATAAAATACCGAACATTGTGGGATATTATGGGTGGCAGATGGGATCGTCAACTCCATACCAATTTGCACGTGACATCATACTTTCTGAATCCTCAATGCCAATACAAACCTTCCTTCTCCAAACATTTTGAGATAAAAAAGCTTGTTTGATTGCATAGTGAGGATGATAGATGATTAAACTGCAAGGGGGAAAATTGATCTACAGATTGATGCTTTTAAGCATGCAAGAGGCTTCTTTGGATAGAAAAACGCAATAAGTACACGAAAGAAGAGGAGTCCTGGTTAATATGTATTTTGTTTTATTATTTATTTCTTTCAATTGATATCTATCTAATATTAATTTTATTTGCGAAATATACCATTTTCAGCAGATTGGTGGCCTCAATTTGGGGATGAATATCCTGAATTGCAAAAAATTGCCATCCGAGTTTTGAGTTTGATTTGTAGTGCATCGAGTTGCGAGCGTAATTGGAGTTCTTTTAATCAGGTAATATTTTGATAATATTTACAATTATATTATATTAAATTTATGATTACATAATAAAGTATTTGGAAATCCATCACTAGGTCCACACAAAGAGAAAGAATTGACTCACACAAGCCAAATTGAATGATTTGGTCTATGTGATGTTTAACCTAAAGTTTAAGAATAGAGAGATAAGGAGAAAGGCTATGGAGGATCTTCTATGCTTGGATGACGTGGATTCTAGTGATGAATGGGTATCAGAGCTCCAAAGTTGTGACTTTGAAGCATATCAAGAACTTGATGCAAACACCCCCATTGAAGATGAGGTTGTAGAAGCCAGGGATGAAGCTGATCAACAAGACAATTCATGTAGACTTTTACATTAGCCCAAGTAGTCTAGCAACCATGTTTGTTACTCTTCGTATTGGAAAGTTACTTAAAATATGCTTTAATTGCTTTCGAACATTGGAATTTTATTAGATAATATTATCTTACTGACATTATCACAATATTCTTTATTAAATTACATAATTTGGATGGGAATATTAAGGCTTACACCTCGACCATCTCGAGGCTACGCCTCGCCTTGATTTTAGGGTAACTACCTCATTCCGCTTTTTGTTTTTTCAAACCTTGGGGACAACTCGATCTTGACTCGAGAACCTTATCAAGATAGAAGTTTGGCTTGAGTTTAGCTCGTTTTCCCATCTAGATAATTAACAAAATTAGTTAGAGTCGAGCCTAAGGAGTTCAAGATTTCATGGCACCCCTAAGTGAAGTATTAAGTTAATTGGATAATTTGAACCAGTGAAAAGATCCATCTATTATGCAGTATTTATGTGTTTAGTCTCATATTGAATATTTTAAGAGTTGGGTGTTACTGGGTCTAGATATCGAATCTTTAATTGCATGTTTTTATGAGAACAATTAATACAAATCCATGGTTATTAGGCCACTTACATATGTGGAGTAGGATGATCATCCTAATTTTCTCGAACCACGTAAATATAATGCTTTAATTTTTTATCGCATTATTCTTGATAATAATTTTCAACAAAACATTTTTGTTGTAACCGCACAAATTGTCTAACACAAGTAGCATAACAATTTTGAGAGAAAACTCTTTGGGAAAACAACTACAAAATGTTTTCGATAAGGCCCCCCAACCAATACTATGGTGGGTTACTGATCAGAAATCCTTCAAAAGATTTGCTAAAATCGTTTAAAGTGAGAGAAAAGGCTTACAAACTAAAATGCTTTTTAGGTAAAGTTTTAAGCACAAGTAGAGTGCAACATGAAGCATAGAAAGAACTTTAAGAACAAAAATTGAGAACGAAGAGCATTGCAAGAAATTATGACTCATGTCTCTTGGTTTCTTAGATTTGTATAAGTCATTGAGTTGCCCAGAACTATCTGGGACTTATTAATAATGTTCAAACTGGCAATCGAGGTCCAAAATGGCAGTTTGATCAAGCTATGTTTTTTCAACATACAACTAGAAAGTCAAAAGAGGCTCGTGTTTAACAATCAGTTGACTGAGTGGTAATGAATGGTGGATGATGTGAATTACCGTTGGTTTATGGGATCATAGATAAATGGGTATGATTGGGATACTTTCAGCCTATATACAAGTCCATTTACTAAAAGTTTTAGTGAGGAGTAGGATGAAGAAAACTGGCTATTAAGCCACATCTCCCAGACTAAAGCGATCATCCTGACAATCTCAAACTACATAATTAAGAGAGGTGATAAACCTCTTGCCCTTTTAAAGGTGGGAGGAAGACCTTCTATCTTTCTAGGATGGGTGGAAGGCCTCCTATCTTTGTATAGATGTAGAATAATATTGCTCAAATTCGACCTATTGGCTATTGACTATTCATGTTTTCTTCCTTTCTTCCTCGTTTATCCCCATCGGAATTAGGGAAATGCTAGAGTATCATGAGATGCTTTTTCTCGGCAAAGTCTAATGAGTCTTCTGATATGTCACTGGTGTAATGGAGGAAACTAACTTGGTTTAAGGATGATGGTGGCCTTGGAGGTCTCGGCTTGAAAGAAATGAACAAGGCGCTGCCATTGAAGTGGATCATCCACTTTCAAGGAGATAGGGATGACCCATGGTGCACTATGGTTAAGAAGATTTATAGGTTTTCCTCATTTGTAGAATCCACGAAGGGTGGTAACTTGCCATCGACTTTTTGAGAGGGGTGTGCATGGTGTTGCCTAAAGTGAGGCCGATGATGTGCCCAACATTGGGAGATTGTTGTCTTTCAATTCTGGCAAGATGATCGGACGAAGGATGTGATTCTCTATGGAAAGTTCCCTCATCTTCTTATCTTGGATTCTGACTCTAACATTCCTATGGCCCAAACATGGGATGGGGATTATTTTCCTAAAATTTTTCTCAGATCTACCAAACCGAAGAGTGGAAGATATTATGTTTGTTGAAATACAAATGCAGAAGTGAACCATAACAAGAACAAAGAAAATAAAGAAATATAAAATATGGAACACTCATGATTTACATGGAACCCTACTCCCAAGGAGCAGGATGAAACCACGGGAGAAGGTCTCAAATGGACAGATCTTATGTATTGAATTTTCAGTGAGTACAAGGGGTATGCGGCTCCTTATATATCCCTACAAACAGACCATAATCCCATCACTCATCCATATGAGAATAAACATGAATGGGGGTGACTAGATATTGGAGAGATCCAATTACCCATCTATTACATACTTAACACTCTCCCTCGAGCTGGAGTTGAGAAAGCTCCATCTTGCAACAAAAGAAAATATGCAACTCATCTGCACTTGATGCATACGAGAGAGACGGGGATAAAGACACCCGTTTGAAGAACCACGGCTGGTAGAGAACATCACTCAAGGATGTATTGTGACTTTGAGGTCACCGAGAAAGAGCATTTGTCGTGCGTGGAGTAGCTGCTGCGATACCGATTCATGCCTAGAGAAGAGTCGCTGTAGAAGAAGAAAGTCCAACGTAGAGTAGTAGTTGATGCTCTGTGAAGACTATTGATAACAACAATAGTATGGAGTGCTGGTCTGTCAGTCGGAGACAAGCAACAAAAGTCGTGTAGATAAATTTTAAGAATATAACGTCTCTCACTCCTTTCCCCTACACTTGATAGAATAAGAGCATAGATCATCAAGCTGGGAGAAAAAAAAATAAAACATATTTTTTCTTTTCTTCTTTTTTGTGTGCTTTTTTTGCACAAAATTTTTTTAGCCATTTTTTGGCTTTCCCTTTTCTCTCTCTCTCTCTCTCATTTTTTCGCTAATCAACCTTTTCTTTCTCTCTTTTATTGGGCAGGAGTCCATCTCCTCTTTTTGTTAGAACCTTTCATTTTTTTGTACATGGCCAATTAGGGTCCAAATACCTCATTTATTTTCTTTCCACTCGAACTCTCTTCTCCATGTTGATATCAAGCCCCCCTCCAAGGTTCCCGATGGAACCTATCTCTTAGACTCCACTGCCTTAGATGGGAAGGCATGAGAAGGGTTGAGTTGGAGAATCCATGCTTGCAAGTCTTGTTGCCTGAGAGATCTGGAAAAGTGTTGTGCGCATCTTCATCGTGCGAGGGCTGAACTGCGCCTTTCGAAGGGTAAGAAGGGACATCACCACCTTTGGATCTTAAAGGATGGAAGGAGGTGTCTCTGGGTGGCTCACCTACGAGGTGCGTGGAGAAGTCGAAAGGGGGGATGGTACCTTTCAAGAACGCGTGCGAGGGGGTGATGGACTATTCTTTTCTTCTTTGAAAAAGTAGGATTGCAAAAGGGAGGGGACTCAGCCTGGAGATGTAGGAACCTCGCTGTTGTTCTTCATCGATTTTTTGGGATCGCGTGAGGATGATGTGATTGGGCTTGGGCACATAAAGGGGGGTTGTTGGGCTATAAGGATCATCTGGAGCTAGGGGGTACGATTTTGCATCTTGCTTCAGAACATCAGAGCTTCATCGACGCTGCATGTTGAGGATGCTAATCGAGAAACGACATGGCGCTGTCTGGAGAAGATTTTGCTGGAGATCAATCTCTTCATAGGAACCACTTGCTAGAATCGTTGATGCTTTATATAAGTAGGGTTCCATCAGGAACCCTAAACCTCTTGAACTTAACAAATCATATATGAACATAATCTCAAACCATGAATAAAATAATCTTAAAAAAACAAAGTCACAATCAAGATTCGAAAAAATTGAAGGGATTTTTACCCGGCAGACCCTGTAATCTTTTGCAATTACCGCTACGACCTCTGAAACATACTAATTCCTCTCTCGACCCGTAAACTTGCTCCGTCTTACCCCACGAACCCTACCGTTAAATTGACATATCTAAAGTTAACTTCCTTGGGTTAAAAACGAGTTAATCTAACCAATCTGCGATCGGACGGTTAAAATTAATCATGAAAAGGAAAAAGAAATTGGAGGGGAGGGCTTCCATTTGAGTACGGAAGCTGGAGGGGAGGGGCTCCTCTCCGGCAGCTTCCAACTTTCATGGGGATGGGGATCAAGAGGGGCTTCGAGTGGCATAGCCGGTGAGGGCATGGGAGCCGGAGGTCGAGGCTTCGAGCTGGTGCTAGGGCGACGCGCGGGGGAGGGCAGGACTTCGAGCAGGTACTGGGGCGGCAGGGGCAGGAGGAGCGGAGGGGCTTCGAGCTGGTGCTAGGGCGGCGCGCGGGGGAGGGGGGACTTCGAGCTGGTGCTAGGGCGGCGCGCGGAGGAGGAGGGGCTTCGAGCTGGTGCTAGGGCGGCGCGCGGGGGAGGGGGGGACTTCGAGCAGGTGCTAGGGCGGCGCACGGAGGAGGAGGGGCTTCGAGCTGGTGCTAGGGCGGCACGCGGGGGAGGGGGGGACTTCGAGCAGGTGCTAGGGCGGCGCACGGGGGAGGGGGGACTTCGAGCAGGTGCTGGGGCGGCGCGGGCGGGAGGAGCGGGGGGCTTCGAGCTGGTGCTAGGGCGGCGTGCGGAGGAGGAGGGGCTTCGAGCAGGTGCTAGGGCGGCGCGCGGAGGAGGGGCTTCGAGCTGGTGCTAGGGCGACGCGCGGGGGAGGGGGGAACAGGTGCGGGCGGGCCGGGGAAGGAGTTGGGCACCGACTTCGAGGAAGAGCATTGCCCGGTGACGATGCTGGGCGCAAGCTGCGAGTGGAGGAGCATTGTCCGGGGGTTGGGCGCCTGCTGCGAGCGAAGGGGGTTATGGATGCAAAAATCCCTAACATAAAATAAAGAATGTAACAGAATCCGGTCACCTTTAACGGGTAAATGGATGGGGGTTAACCACAGGGTTCGTGGGATAATGGTTAGTAAGTTTACGGGGTCGAGAGAGGAATTAGTATGTTTCAGAGGTCGTAGCGGTAATTGCAAAAGATTACAAGGTCTGCCGGGTAAAAATCCCAAAATTGAACTGCAGAATCAAACTGCTCTGATACCATGTCGAATTACGAATGCGGAAGCGTAGTCAGAACAAGAACAAAAAAAATAAAGAAATATAAACATGGAACACTTGGAATTATATGGAAACATACGTCGTGAGGATCAGGATGAAACCACGAGAGAAGGCCTCAAAGGGTCAAATCTTTTGTATTGAATTTCTTAACGAGTACATGAGGTGTGAGCTCCTTATATAACCCTACAGATAGACTAGAGCCCCATGGCTCATCTATGTGGGACTAAACACGATTGGGGGTAATTGGATCTTGCTTTAACAATGTCATTGATGGAGACTTTGGATATGATGGATGCTCCTTCGGTTGGACATCATTATTGGTGTTGTGAGGATGGCAGGTTGACAATCCGAAAAGCTTACATGGCAATCCTTAGGTCAATGCATTTGATCCTAGGGGTTGTTCAACTGTTGGAAGAGGTTATTGAGGTGAAAGATCTTAATAATGGTGAATGTATTTCTCTGGTTGCTGTGCACGGAAGGGTGATGACTGGCTCTAGACAGACTCTTTTCTTCCAATGCACTAATGACATATGTGTGCAGTGTATAGGACATGTTGAGAATATAAAGTACATTTTCTTTGGGTACGAGGGGTCTAAGGATGTTTGGCAGGTGACGTGATCTTAAACACCATCTGATTATTCTTCCAGTTTTCAAGTCTTTCTTGGCACAAATTGGTGTGATTCTGAAGAGGAAAGAACCTAGATGGTGGTAATGGTGTAGGCTCTCTAGTTGGCATGCAATGGAGTTGTTTCTCAGGAATATAGATTTAATTTTGAGAATGCAGTAGAACATGGTAAATATCTGGTTGAAGCTTGGTACTTGTAATATAGTGCATTTTTAGCCTTATAGTTTTAATCCTGTGACTATTAATGAAGTTTGTGGGCAACCGTCCCAATGGTGGTTCATCCTTTTTCCTCCTAGAAAAAAACATAAACAAGAGAGAACGAGGAAGAGGGTGGAGGCGAGCTGTAAAGCGAAGATGTGTGGCTAGTTATCTTACAAAAGGAAGTCACTCTATGCATAGGCTTGTTGACTTTTTTGAGTATATTTGATACTACTATTTATATTTTGATGTTATCCTTTTCAATAGTTTAGCACTAAATCCATGACGTTAGTTGTTTGTTCTATTTTTTTGAAGTGCTTTTTCAAAACCCATTCATGATATAATATAACAATACTTTTTGTCAAGGAAGCATTTGGAGTTCACAAAACATGCAATCTGAAACCTACATTAAAAATGTTAAATTTTTTGCTTCAATCTAATCATTCAATATGCTTCAAAGTCATCAAAGTTTTTTTAGTTTGACGATTAGCATAATTTCTTTCCAAGTTGTTGCTGGAAGCAAACACACCTAAACAAGATTAATCAAGCAAGACGTTAACACAAGGATTTACAGAGTTTACCTATAACTGGGCTATGTCCTTGGGTAGCGGTGATCGATTTTCACTATATAGTTAAAGAAGAAAGTACATATGATATAGAGAACCCTAACCCTAAGGGAGTTTATGTTCTAATCCCGTACAAGCGAAACAAACACATCCATATACTCGAATACAAATAGAACCACTCATAAAAACTTCGGCAGGAAGGGGTGTATACAACAGTTCTTCAACTTGGGTCCGATGGTTAGGATTCAAGGCATATCAACCATCTCCACATTGAATTGAATCCTCTGAGAATCTTTTCCAAGCTTCGCCATGCCGACACCAACCCCTCCTTAAGGCTACTACCAAATGTCAACATTGAGCAAGTCCAAACAAATGTTTGAACTTACTCATAGGAACTGCCTTTGTGAACATATTGGCTGGATTATCTTCCATGGCAACCTTTTTCACCTTGATCCTCTTCTTAGAATGAGTGACGTGATATCTGACATCTATGTACTTGGTCCTCTCATGATGCACCCGATATTATGCTAAAGATATTGCACTGAGACTGTCATAATATACTATAGTCTGATCCTGTTCTAGACCGAGATCTCCAACTAAGCCCTTCAGCCAGATGCCTTTGCAGCTTACTGTCAAAGCTATGTACTCTTCCTTTGTGGTATAAAAAGTAACTGATGGTTGTAAGGTAGCCTTTCAATTGATGACATAACTCCCCAAAGTGAAAACATAGTATGTCATTGATATCCTCCCATCAACATCTGCAATATAATCCGAATCTAAATAGCCAACAACTAAACTCTTAATCACTTCTGTAGATGCGGATAATGTATAATATTCCTCTCAAATAGCGGGAAATTCGCTTGACTACATGCCAATTCTTCTTCCTCGGGTTGCCCATGAATCTGCTAATAATGCTCACAACATGAGCGATAACAGGTTGTATGAATACCACATCATACATAATACTCCCAACTGCACTAACATAGGGAACACATGACATGTGTTCCTTTTCTGCCTCTGACTAATGAATGAAAGAAATTGAGAGATGAATATTTCTTGCGGATGGAGTGCCTAGAGGCTTGTTTGTATACATCACAAATCTCATTAGAACTTTCTCAATGTAATTCTTCTGAGATAAGAAAAGCTTCTTCTATGCACGATCTCTAATGATCTCCATCCATGAAATCTTCTTCGTTGCACCAAGGTCCTTCATGTAAACTTTGAACTAAGGAGCTTCTTCATATCATATATAGTACTCTTCTTCTTGGTAGCTATCAACATGTTGTCAACGTACAACAGACACATGAAGGACCCATTATCTACCTTGTTGTGGTAAACATAAAAGTCGTATTGGTTCCTGTTGAGTTCATGATCAACCATGAATCTATGAAACTTCTTGTACCACTGTTTGGGAGACTGCTTAAGCCTATACATAAACTTCTTCAATATGCACACACGGTCTTCCCTTCACTGAGATGTGAATCCCTCCGATTGTCTCATAAGAATGTCTTTTTTGAGTTCATCATGCAAGAAAGTTATCGTCACATCTAATTGCTCCAACTCTAAGTCTCGATGTGCTACAAGATCTAATAGCAACCTGATGGATGTTTATCTTATAACGAGAGAAAATATCTCATTGTAATCCATACTTTCCTTCTGATGATAACCCTTTGCAACGAGGCATACCTTGTGTATGACGCCTTCACCGCTTGAGATTCCTGTCTTTTTCTAGAAGATTCATTTTCATCCAATGACCTTCCTCCCTTTTGGCAACTTGACAAACTCTTATGTCTAATTCTTGTGAAGAGACTCCATCTCCTCGCCCATAGAAACAATCCACTGCACAGATTCTGCCACAGCTATCGCCTCCCTATAAGTGGAGGGATCTAGAGACTCTACCTCCTCTACAACCTGCAATGTAAATGCAACCATGTCTTTAAATATGTATTTATGTGGTAGATGTATATCTCTATGAGTCCGAGTTAGAAGCAACACTTAGTTGCCTCTCCTCTGGTTGATCGGTTTTAGGCTATTTAACATCAGCCTGATCAGGAGTGATGTGATCAACTGCGTGACTACTACTTAGTGTCAATTAGAACTCCATTTGTTTGTGCACATCGACACTTGTTCCTTCATCAACAGACTCACTACTCGAGTGAAGCATGGAATTTTCTTCAAATGCAACATTCATGGCAACGATAACTCTATGCTCAGAAGGGGACCTAATTTTGTACGTCTTTACCCCTACACCATATCTTGTAAACACCCCTTTCTTCGTCCTTGATTCTAACTTAGGTTTCCTTATTAATTAGTGCACTTATACCTTTATGGGGAAAACCACAGAGCACTCTGACCCGCACTTACATCTAAAGCCCCACTGCACAATAGTGCGAGCAACGTGCCTCATCAACAACAACCATACAACCCCACACACAAACCCTTATGCACCACAGTCCCTATCCTCAACCCCCTCCCCAAAAGCTGATGCATATACAATTTGCATTGAAGATATATAGCAGATACGTAATCAACATGGCTTATAATGTCATTCAAATAAGTGCAAGAGAGTCACCATATTAGACCCTCTATCAATAGTCACCATGCACGTGTACTATAAAAACATACCGTGCTTGGTTTGTCATGTCTCCTCTCTATGCTTACCTTGTACACTAGGTCTTACCTCTCCCGGTAGATCTAGTTGAGCCACTTTGCTCTATGGTGCAACGAACCGTTCTAGTTAGCATGGACTACTTACCTCATCCTTGTCCATGAGAAGTAGAAAGAGTAGTAGTTTGAGACTTTAATTCCTCATATTATCGAGTGATACAAAGGTGACTGATCATGTTTTGAGTAGCATCATCTTATCACATGCTGAGTGGTAGGAAGTACTTCGTCCATACACAAATGTCATAACCATCTACTCTTTTCGAGTTCTATGGTTCATTTGTGTAGAACAAGTCTCAAAGAACTTTACTTATCATTCAATGTCTTCAGTTGCAAGCAGTACTATAGAATATGATTCTCCTAATGTTTAAGATGCATGGTAGATCTGGATGGAATGAATTATATTCTTTCAATGAGGATAGGACTAATTCAAATTGTTCCAGATCTTGTATGTGATGTCACAGTAGATCATCTCATATACAATCTAAGGAATGACTTAAATCCACTGATAAGACACACACCGTGCAATTGTCTTCATCCCATGTAGCAGATTTATCAATTATCTCATTTGTCTCCGAAATCAAGAGAATCTGAAGCTTCCTCTCTCTTTTGACTGATACAAGCAGGATCTGTGACCATCTTACGTAATTAATCTCGTTCAACTTGATGATCAGATCATAGAATGAGTCTCTCATGCTATCCATGTCTGTCGTCGGTGGTACTTGAAATTTCATACTTTCGGACATCTTTTATGGTAGAGTCGTATCGAATCCTTGCGTAGAGACAAAATTCATCTCTAGATAAGAAAGAGTATAGTTGGGAGATTCATGCAGTGGGGTAGCCTACTTATCACGTTCAACAATCGAATGGAATGGATATCAAATGTCACACTCCTTTTTGCAATTCAAAAAAGACTAGCGGTGCAACTTGTTGCTCGCTTGTCTTCTATTTCGATGTTATGAATTCCATTATTTGGCATTTCATGTTGTTAATCATACTGTTTAATTAAGTCAGAGTGGTCCACTTTGTCATCTCCAAGTCTCTAGGCACAAGACTGTCAACCCAGCGAAAAGGATGATACATCTTCCATGGGAAGGATCCAAAATCTCCCCCATCAAGCTTATTGTCTTCCATTGGCAGTTCTCAACCTATGCGAGAACCTCGATAATAAACCAAATTAAGGGGTTGTTTGACATGGAGGGGACACAACTTCTCTGCCGGAGTGCCTTTCCATTATTTGTGTGCATCGATTTCCAATGGCTAGTTCTTCTACATCAAAAGAACAGTACCGAGTCTCGGCATACCTCTATGGCTCGATGACAAGGACAGTACGTGAATACCGTTGTATGAATAAAATATCATAGTGTAGGAAGGCAAAACCTTTTGTCTTTTGAAGAAATTTGGAGTTAAATCTTATACAAGAACTCTATGCTCAAAAGTTAGCTTTGGTCTTAAAAGTCACAGCCTAATGTGCTTCCATGTAATTGTAACTTTTCTAATCCAGTGGTTATGGTAATCGGCTTCGAAGCAATGGACCTCTGTTTGACTCGTCATGAAATTGTTACATGATGTATTTACTCAAACATTCCTTTTTCGTAGACTTATCTTCAACTTTCACTGACTGAAATGGGACATCCTGCTTTAGTAGTAGATTTCGATTTGCCGGTTGGCTATTTTTTAAAAAAACATGTTACAATTATTATAAAATTTGTCTCGGTTAACAACAAGCGTTTGTAGTCCAACGGTTAGGATAATTGCCTTCCAAGCAATAGACCCGGATTCGACTCCCGGCAAACGCACGAGTTACTTTTTTGGGATTCCTTACTTGAATCCTCCGTCGATTTTATGTCTATTGTCTTTCTTTGTGTGATTTCTTCTGCGGGCAGAGCATTGCATGATCCACTCGACAGGGAGTGCTGAGAAATGTACTATAGGTTCTGGGTTTTGAGATTAAATGAAGG
This sequence comes from Ottelia alismoides, assembly GCA_037367405.1. Classification (NCBI taxonomy): domain Eukaryota; kingdom Viridiplantae; phylum Streptophyta; class Magnoliopsida; order Alismatales; family Hydrocharitaceae; genus Ottelia; species Ottelia alismoides. The sequence continues at coordinate 482,634 of JAZKJV010003658.1, forward strand.
AAAATGGCTACTAAACTGTTTTTCTTATGGAGTAGGGCGTTCTGACTTTCTCGACCTGTGCAATCATAAAGTTTTGATGTCTCTTTTCTATGATTTATATTTCTATATTATCATTTTCAATTGTTTAGCCTTAAATTCATGATGCCGTGTTTGTTCGAACTCCATTCATCAGGTAAAATGACAGTGCTTTATTTGAAGAGAGAATCTGAAATTCATCAAACCAGCTGCATGCAAACATCTGAAGACTGCATTCAAATGCCGAATATTCACTTCAAATCTAGTCATTAAATATGCTTCAAATAGCTTTTCTAGTCTTATGGTTATGATAGATCAGTGTTCTGACTCCTGAAAGAACTCGTTAACATAAGGTCTTGAAGTAGTCCTTCTTAACTTATCTTGACTTTGTTCTCCAACTGAAAGGGGGATATCTTGTTTTAGTGGATAATTTCCGATTATATAATATAATGTACTCCAGTGATCTGGTTGACGGAGAGTCAGAATCCTTACATAACATAATTTTATTGGTGTATCCTTGTTATGTCTGGATTCATGTGTTTCTGCTGTGGTTTTTCGTAATAAGCTGTGGAAATTCTTTAACTGAACTATTCTTGTGCGTTTATCTTTTGACAGATGGGTCCTTTGGATGCCTTTTTTTTATCAGTAGTAAGTAGCCTAAACATCTCATTTTTAGGAATGAGTACTCGCAATTTCAAAGAGCCTTTTCTAATATTTATCATTTGCGAATTTGGTCTCATTAGTAATGAAGCAAAATTTGGAGAAAATTGGAAACAGAAGCTGCACATTTTGACACTCGACATACAACAGTTTGGACAATTGTCTTCCAAGCAATCGGTCAGGGTTTAACTGGTTGCACATATCTGTTGCCATTAGTTCCCATATTGTTTATGTCAACATTATTTAATTCCATTCACTGACGTGATGCACATGTACTTGTTGGATCTCCAAAAGTTGCCATTGTTTGAGGTGATATTTCAAATTGCTGCTTATGGTCTCTTCATATTTCAAATTACGCTAGTTGAAGTGTTACAATAACCCAAGCAAGTGTGAGAGTGGGTTATAATCGGTGAGGATCACTACTTGATAGTTTAGGCTTAAGCATTTTGGGCGGTTCTCAACGGATTTATTTGGGCCATGATCAAATAAGTTGTCATGTCAGTTTTCTTTGACAACAATCCATGGCCTAAGCCTGAGATGTTACACCTGCAAACACATTGCGACCACTTTCTCTTTTCACTGGAACTTCCCCGCTGCTATTCCTGCATGGACAGCTAGGAATGATTACTCCTGCAATCTGGTTATGTTATATTTCGATTTTGCGGCTAATGATCAATGACAACCTGTTGAGAAAAAAATTTTGCGTGACTACGTTCTTTTACCCGCTAGGTAATTCTTTCGGGAAAAAATGAGACCTTTTCAATGAGCTCTGACAGTGAATCTTTAGAAGCATCAACGGTCATATATTCGGAGTGGTTGCATAAAGCAATAGATCTTTTTGGTGCCTCCGGGAAGCTTCTGTCTTAATTTCCGCTGCTTTATTTTACTTAATATTTTATGCTTGTCCTACAAATGTTTCTTTTATGTATCTGCATTCTATCTAAGTTACTTTCTTTAAACCTGCATGTCAAAATGAATGTCGATATCATCAACGAATTAAATACCTTTGTTAGGACAGCATGGAAGTTGCCACAAGAAGTGGGCTGAATTGTGGCTCAAACTTGTTGAGAGCAGTGAAGGTTTGTGTCTATCAAGCAAAATGAGTCGAGCCAAGCTTCGCCTGGGTTCAACCTTGATAGTAAATTATGAGATCAAGCTAGTTCGAGCTCAAAATGAGTCAACTCCATCTAGTCGAGCTTGAGCCAGATAGTGAGCTGCTTGACAAGGAAACTCAACTTTGTTTCGAATGCTCGAGCCAAATCATGAGTTAATGAATAGTCAAATTGTGCTATTGGGGTGATCTAGTTAACGAGCTATCGAATGAAGCTATCAAGTTGAGCATGGCTATTCTGTCGAGCTATCAAGTCAAGATATCAAGTTGAGCGGGGCTATCTAGCCAAGCTAGTTAATTCAATAAAATATCAATAAGACCATGCTCAATAAGATGAACTATAGAATTAGTAAAGCTCACCTCGAGCTTGACTCAACAACCTTGTCAAACTAAAGTTTGGCTTGAGCTCGGCTTGTTTGCTCATCGAGCTGATTTCACAAGCTAATTAGTGAGCCGAGCTAAAAACTAGCCTATCGAGCTCAAGTTTTCCTGATACCCCTAAGAGAAGCCCTAACTTGTAGTCAAAATGAACACCGAGATTGTAAAATGAATTAATGCCTCTATTAGTGAAACATGTAAGTTGGCACAAAAAAGGGATTGAATTTTAACTTCAAACTTGTTAAGAAAACTGAGCTTGGGATTTAATCGAGCCAAATGAGTTGAGCCAAGCTTGCTCGATAATGAGTTATGAGCTCAAGCTCATTCGATGTAAAATAAGTTAGTTCAAATTAGCTTGCAAGCTGCATAATAAGCCAACTCGAATTTGAGAACTCAAATTTTGAGCAATCGAGTTGACTCATGTGTTAATAAATAGTCAAATCTAATACTAAGACAAGCTAGTTATACACTATCAAGCTTTCGAGGCTAACTATCTAGTTGTGCATGTCTATCGGGTTGACCTATCGAATCTAAATATAGAGTTGACCAAGATAGTTAATGAGTTGAGTTATTAGGTTGAACATGCTTTTTGACTCGAGCTACACACTTGAGCAGGGACAACTCAATCTTGACTCGAGAACCTTGTCCAGATAGAAGTTTGGCTTGAGCTTAGCTCGTTTGTCCATCTAGATAATTAACAAAATGAGTTAGAGCCGAGCCTAAGGAGTTCAAGAATTCATGGCACCCCTAAGTAAAGTATTATGTTAATTGGACACGTCTCTTGGTTTCTCAGCTTTGTAAAAGTCATTGAGTTGCCCAGAACGATCTGGGACTTTTTAGTAATGTTCAAACTGGCAATTGAGGTCCGAAATTGCAGTTAGATCAAGTTGTGTTTTTTCACGATACAACTAGAAAGTCAAAAGAGGCTCGGGTTTAACAATCAGTCGACTGAGTGGTAATGAATGGTGGCTGATATGAATTAACGTTGGTTTATGGGATCATAGATAAATGGGTATGATTGGGATGCTATCAGCCTATATACAAGCCCATTTACTAAAAGTTTTAGTGAGGAGTAGAATGAAGAAAAATAGCTATTAAGCCGCATCTCGCAGACTAAAGAGAGGTGATAGACCTCTTATCTTTTTAGTGGAAGGCATGCCTTCTATCTTTCTAGGCTGTGTAGAAGGCCTCCTGTCTTTCTATAGATGTAGAATAGTGTTTCCCAAATTCGACCAGTTGGCTATTCATGTTTTCTTCCTTTCTTCCTCGATTTATCCCCATCGGAATTAGGAAAATGCTGAAGTCTATCATGACATGCTTTTTCTCGGCATAGTCTAATGAATCTTCTGATATGCCATTGGTGGAATGGAGGAAATTAACATGGTCTAAGGATGATGGTGGCCTTGGTGGTCTCGGTTTGAAAGAAATGAACAAGGCATTGCTGGTGAAGTGGATCGTCCACTTTCAAGGATATAGGGACGGCCCATGGTGCGCTATGGTTAAGAAGATTTATAGGGTTTCCTCATTTCTAGACTCCACGAAGGGTGGTAACTCGTCGTCCACTTTTTGAGAGGGGTGTGCATGGTGTTGCCTAAGGTGAGGCTGACGATGTGGCTAGTACTGACCGATGATGTGGCCAGTACTGAGAGATGATGTTGTCTTTCAATTCTGGCAGGATGATTGGACGAAGGACATGGTTCTCTATAAAAAGTTCCCTCATCTTTTTATCTTGGATTGCCTTTAACATTTATGTGGACCAAACATGGGATGAGGATTCTTTTCCTAAAATTTTGTTCAGATCAACCAAACCAAAGTGTTGCGAATTGCGGAAGCAAATACGCACAAACACGATCAAACAAGTAAGACGCAAACACAAACATTTACAAGGTTCACCTGTAAATGGACTACGTCCTTGGGCGGCGACGATCGATTTCACTATATGGAGAAAAAGGTATTACAAAGGGTACTGAGAAGGTACATATATGGGATGAGAAACATGATCAGAATGAGGAGTGCAGTTTCTGATGGCCCTAAGGCCCCTTTTATACCACACTGAAGAATACCATTTGTATTCAACAATCCATCCCAACAGTTCTCAGCCAATCAGAAGGCAGGACACAGATCAGACATGTCAGCAATCCCGACCCAATAGTTCTCAACTAATCAAAAAGCAGAACATAGATCAGATATGTCAGCAATCCAGACCCAACAGCTCTCAGCCAATCAGAAACCATGACACAAATCAGCCACATCAGCAACCCAACAAGTGGTTAGAATTCAAGTCATATCAACAGTCTCCACCTTAAATTGAATACTCATATAGCAAAATGAACCACTACTATTACTCCACCATGAGTTGAATTCTCCACTAGCAGAATTAACCACTGCTAGACTCCACCGGGGTTAAATTCTCATATAGCAGAATTAACCACTACTATACTCCATAATGAGTTGAATTCTCCACTAGTAGAATTAGCCATTGCTAGACTCCACCGGGGTTGAATTCTCATATAGCAGAATTAATCACTACTATAATTCACCACTTGAAATTCAGATAATAGGAATCAAGGAATTATAAACAATATTCACTTTGATATTTCTCCTTAGAAAAGCTTTATCGAACTTCACCTCGCCGCCGCCAACCCCTCCTTAGGTCTACTGCCAATTGTCGATATTGAACAAGTCCAAACAACGCTTGAACTTACTCCCAGGAACAGTAGACCCTTGCAAGACATATAAGATCTTATGCTTGTTGCCCTTGATGACAACAACCCCAGCTTTGGCAACCTGCATGACTCCACCTTCAGCGTTGTATCTGTATCTTTTAGAGTCCAAGACTCCAAGAGATCAGGTTCTTCCTCAGATCAAGAACATGTCGTACTTCTGTCATAGTCCTCATGACCCCATCATTCATCTTGATCTTCACAGAGCCCATCCCTACAATCTTGCACGCTGTATTACTCCCTGTGACGAAGTTTCCACCATCTAACTTCTCATAGGTACAAAATCAATCTTCATTAGGAGTCACATGGTAAGAACAACCTGAATCAAGAATCCATGTGCTATCTGTCGTCTTCTGATCTGTGATGGTGAGAATGAAATCATCTTCAGAATATCTGCCACCTTGAGCCACTGCAACAATTGTGGCTTTCTTTAGTCAGTCTTTCTTCCAATGCCCAGGTTCCTTGCAGTAATTGCAGATGTCCCTAGCATAGTAATTCTTGGACTTCTGATTTCCATTTTTTGTGTAGTCAGAACCAGTACGACTCTTCTCATGAGTCATAACCAAACCTACAACATTAGAGTCTTGCATCCCAATAACCATATGTCGAAGTTCACACGTATGCAAACTCGCACGAACTTCCTCTAAGGTTATGGATTCTCTTCACACAATGAATGATTGAACAAAATTCTCAAATGATAATGGAAGAGAAACCAATAAAATCAATACAGCATCCTCATCTTCAATCTTAACATCTACGTTTCTTAAATCCGCCAGTAATGTATTTAAGTGATCTAGATGTACTTTAAGAGATGTACCTTCATGCTTGCGGAGAGAGAACAAATGTTGCTTCAAGAACAACTTGTAGGTCAGAGACTTCGTTATGTATAGACTTTCCAGTCTCAACCACAGACCGGCCGCGGAATCCTCATCGGCAACCTTCGTAATAATCTCGTCCGTCAAACACAGCATGATCGTCAAGTGCGCCTTCTCTTCCTGCACCATCAACTCAGACGGCTCGAGTGCTTTCGTCCGCTCTTGATCTAACAATGCCCAGATGCCCTGCTGCTCCAAAAGGGTGCGCATCTTGATCTGTCATAGAATGAATCCGTTCTTCCCTATGAACTTCTCGATCTTTGGATTGTGCGATGCCATCTTGCTGGATGATCCTGACGGAACCTGAAGCTCTGAGACCAGTTTGTTGTGAATCACAGAAGTAAATACACACAAACACGATCAAACAAGCAAGACGCAAATACAAAGATTTACAAAATTCACTCGTAAATGGGCTACATCCTTGGGCGACGACGATCGGTTTCACTATATGGAGAAAAAGGTATTACAGAGGGTACTGAGAAGGTACATATATAGGATGAGAAACATGATCAGAATGAGGAGTGCAGTATCTGATGGCCCTAAAGAGCCTTTTATACTACAATAGAAGAATACCATTTGTATTCAACAATCCATCCCAACAGCTCTCAGCCAATCAGAAGGCATGATACAGATTAGACATGTCAGCAACCCTGATCCAATAGCTCTCAACCAATCAGAAGGCAAGACACATATCAGACATGTCAGCAATCCTGACCCAACAACTCTCAACCAATCAGAAGGCAGGACACATATCATCCACATCTGCAACCCAACAAGTGGTTAGGATTCAAGCCATATCAACACAAAGAGAGGTGGATATTATGTTTGTTGAAATACAAATGCAGAAGTGTAATCAGAACAAGAACACAGAAAATAAAGAAATATAAAACATGAAACACTCATGATTTACATGAAACCCTACTCCGCAAGGAGCGGGATGAAATCACGGGAGAAGGCCTCAAAGGGCCAGATCTTATGTATTAAATTTCTCAGTGAATACAAGGGGTATGCGGCTCCTTATATAGCCCTACAGACATGCCATAATCCCAACACTCATCCATGTGGGACTAAACATGAATGGGGGTAATTGGATCTTGAAGAGATCCAATTACCCATCTATTACATACTTCAACACTCCCCCTCAAGCTGGAGCTGAGAAAGCTCCATCTTGCAACAAAAGAAAATGTACGCAACTCATCTGCACTCGAAAGATCTAAGAGAGATGGGGATAAAGACAACCCGTTTGAAGAACCACAGCTGGTAGAAGACCTCACTCAAGGATGGGTTGCAACTTTCAGGTCTCTGAGAAAGAGCATCTGTCGTGCATGGAGTAGTCGCTGCGATACCGGTTCATGCCTAGAGAAGAGTCGTTGTAGAAGAAGAAAGTCCAGAATAGAGTAGAAGTTGATGCTCCGTGAAGAGGAATGGTAACAATAATAGTCTAAAAGGTCGGCATGTTACTCGAAGACATGCAACAAAAGTCCTGTAGATATATTTTAAGAATATAATGTCTTTCACTCCCCTTTTCTTCCACACTTGATAGAAGAAGAGCATAGATCATCAAGTTAGGAGAAAACAAGACATATTTTTCTTTTCTTCCTTTTTGTGTTCTTTTTTTGCACAATTTTTTTGTAGCCATTTTTTCGGCTTTCCCTTGTCTCTCTCTCTCATTTTTTTGCTAATCAACCTTTTCCTTCTCTCTTTTTTTGGGTAGAAACCCACCTCCTTTTTTGTTACAACCTTTCATTTTTTTTGTACAGGGCCCAATTGGGGTCCAAATACCTCACCGATTTTATTTCCAGTCGAACTCTCTTCTCCATGTTGATATCAAGCCCCCCTCCAGGGTTCCCGATGGAACCTATCTCTAAGACTCCACCGCCTTAGATGAGAATGCATGAGAAGGGTTGAGTTGTAGAATCCATGCTTGCAAGTCTCGTTGCCTAAAAGATCTAGAAAATGGTCGTGCGCATCTTCATCGTGCGAGGGCTGAACTGCGACTTTCAAAGGGTAAGAGGGGGGCAACACCACCTTTGGAGCTTAAATGATGGAAGGAGGCATCTCTGGGTGGCTCGCCTACGAGGTGCGTGGAGAGGTCGAAAGGGGTGCCGATACCCCTTCAAAAATGCACGCGAGGGGGTGATAGACAATTCTTCTTTTCTTCTTTGAAAAATTAGGATTGCAAGAGGGAGGGGACTCCGCCTAGAGATACAGGAACCTCTCCATTGATTTCATCGATTTTTTGGGATCGCTTGGGGATAATGTGATTGGGCTTGGGCGCAGAAAGAGGGGTTGTTGAGCTGTGAGGATCATCTAGAGCTAGGGGGTGCGATTTCACGTCTTGCTTCAGAACATCAGAGCTTCATCGACGCTGCATGTTGAGGATGCTAATCGAGAAACGACATGGCGCTACCTGGAAAAGGTTTTGCTGGAGACCAGATCTCTTCATAGGAACCACTTGCTAGAATAGTTGATGCTTTACAGAATTAGGGTTCCGTCAGGAACCCTAAATCTCAAACTTAAACAGATCATATATGAACATAATCTCAAACCATGAATAAAATAATCTTAAAAAAAAAGTCACAATTGAGATTCAAAAAAATTGAACTGCAGAATCAAAGTACTCTATTATTTGGCGAAGCAAGAAGATGCCTGAAGATTGGAGGAGTATTGTGGTGCCTCTTTATAAGAATAAAGGAGACATTCAAAATTGTTCAAATTACAGAGGTATCAAGCTATGAGTCACACTATGAAAATTTGGGAACGTGTGATCGAAAGAAGGTTGAGGCAAGTTTCCAACGTAAAAGAAAACCAATTCAGATTCATGCCAGGTCGCTCTACTATTGAAACCATCCATTTGCTGAGGTGAACAATGGAGATTTATAGAGCTAAAAGGAAGAACTTCCATATGATCTTTATTGATTTGGAGAAGGCTTATGATTCTGCCCCGCGAGAGATATTGTGGAGAGTTTTGGAGAAGAGACAAGTACTTGTCCTATATATTAACCTCATGAAGGACATGTATGATAGGGCTTTATCTTGTGTAAGGACCTCGTCTAGGAAGACTGGCAATTTTGACATCAATATTGGTTTACATCGAGGTTCAACTTTGAGTCCATTTCTTTTTACTTTGATTATGGACGAGTTGACAAGTCACATTCATGATGAGTTACCTTGGTGTATGTTATGTGTTGATGATATTGTGTTGATTGATGAGACTAAAGATGGAGTAAATGAGAAGCTTGAGGTCTGGAGACATGATGTGGAGACTAAAGGATTTCGTATAAGTAGGGCTAAGACGGAATATATGGAGTGCACCTTTGATGGAAGCAATGGCGAAGGAATCGAGTGAAGATCGTTGACGATAACATTCAAAAGAGAGATTCTTTTATATATTTGGGATCTATTTTCCTACATGATGGGGAAATTGATGAAGATGTTATTAATATAATAAATGCAGGCTGGATAAAGTGGAGAGGAGCCTCTGCTGTTCTATGTGATAAGAAAATTCATTTAAAGATTAAAGGAAAGTTTTATAAAGCAGCCGTAAGACCTGTTATGCTCTATGGATCTGAATGTTGGCCTGTGAACCATAGACATATGCAGAGAATGGCTGTAACAAAAGTGAAATTCTAAGGTGGATGTGTGGACACACACGTAAAGATCGGATTCGGAATGATGCAACAGAAAGAAAGTTGGTATAGCTCTGATCGAGGATAAGATGCGAGAAAACCGCTTAAGATGGTTCGGTCATTTGCAAAGAAGATCAACTGATGCACCAGTTAGGAGATGCGAGTGTTGGGATGTTGAGCCGGCTAAGAGAGGACGAGGACGACCCAAGAAGTGTTGGAAAGAGACTACACGAATGGATCTTAATTTTTTGGATATAAGCCTGGGATTGACCCAAGATAGATCTGAATGGAGGCGAAGAATCCATGTAGCCGACCCTATTTAATTGTAGGAAAAGGCTTTGTTTTTGTTGTTGTGTAGAATCAAACTGCTCTGATACCATGTCGAATTACAAATGCGGAAGCGTAGTCAGAACAAGAAATAAGAAAATAAATAAATATAAAACATGGAACGCTTAGGATTTACGTGGAAACGTACTTCGTGAGGATCAAGATGAAACCAAGAAAGAAGAACTCAAAGGAACCAATCTTTTGTATTGAATTTCTCAATGAGTACAGGGGTGTGAGCTCCTTATATAACCCCATAGATAGACCAGAGTCCCATGGCTCATCTATGTGGGACTAAACATGAGTGGGGATAATTGGATCTTGGAGAGATCCAATTACCGATCTATTACTTACTTTAACAATGGCATTGATGGAGACTTTGGATGGGATGGATGACCTTCTGTTGGACATCATTATTGGTGTTGTGAGCATGGTAGGTTCTCAATTCGAAAAGCTTACATGGCAATCCTTAGGTCAATGCCATTTCATCCTAGGGGTTGTTCAGTTGTTGGAAGAGTTATGGAGGTGAAAGATCTTGATAATGGTGAATGTATTTCTCTGGTTGCTGTGACATGAAAGGGTGATGATTGGCTCTAGATAGACTCTTTTCTTCCAAGGCACTAATGACATATGTGTACGGTGTTTAGGACATGTCGAGAATCTTAAGTACATTTTCTTTGGGTACGAGGGGTCTAAGGTTGTTTGGGAGGTGACGTGATCTTAAAGAACAACTGATTATTCTTCTAATTTTCGGGTCTCTCTTGGCACAAATTGGTGTGATTCTGAAGAGGAAAGAACCTAGATGGTGGTAATGGTGTGGGTTCTCTAGTTGTCATGGAATGGAGTTGTTTCTCAGGAATATAGATTTTATTTTGAGAATATAGTAGAACATGCTAAATATCTGATTGAAGCTTGTTCCTTGTAATACAATGAATTTTAGCCTTATAGTTTTAATCCTGTGACTACTAATGAAGTTTGTAGGCAACCGTCCCAGTAGTGGTTCGTCCTTTTTCCTTTAATCCTTTAATCCTGTGACTATTAATGAAGTTTGTAGGCAACCGTCCCAGTAGTGGTTCGTCCTTTTTCCTTTTAGAAAAAACATATACAAGAGAGAGTGAGGAAGAGGGTGGAGGCAAGTGGTAAAGCGAAGATGAGTGGTTAGTTATCTTACAAAAGGAAGTCAGTCTATGCACAAGCTTGCTGACTTTTTTTGAGTAGATTTGATACTACGATTTATATTTTGGTATTATCCTTTTTAATAGTTTAGCACTAATTCCATGACGTTAGTTGTTTGTTCTATTTTTTGAAGTAATTTTTCAAAATCCTTTCATGATATAAAATAACAATAATTTTTGTCAAGGAAGAATTTGGAGTTCATCAAACATGCATTCTGATCCCTACATTGAAAATGTTAATTTCTTTGCTTCAATCTAATCATTCAATATGCTTCAAAGTCATCAAAGTTTTTTTAGTTTGACGATTGGGATAGTTTCTTTCCAAGTTGTTGCTGGAAGCAAACACGCCTAAACAAGATCAATCAAGCAAGACGTTAACACAAAGATTTATAGAGTTTACCTGTAACTGGGCTATGTCCTAGGGCGGTGGTGATTGATTTTCACTGTATAGATAAAGAAGAAAGTATATAAATATAGAGAACCCTAACCCTAGGGGAGTTTATGTACTACTTCCGTATAGACAGATCACTGAAACAAACACATCCATATACCCGAATACAATCGGAACCACTCATAGAAACATTGGCAGGAAGGGGTGTATACAACAGTTCTTCAACTCAGATGGTTAGGATTCAAGGCATATCAACAATCTCCACATTGAATTGAATCCTCTAAGAAGCTTTGTCGAGCTTCGCCATGCCGCCACCAACCCCTCCTTGAGGCTACTGCCAAATGTTGGCATTGAGAAAGTCCAAACAATGTTTGAACTTACTCATAAGAACTGCCTTATCTGTCTTGCCGACCTTTTTCACCTTGATCCTCTTCTCAGAAGGAGTAACGTAATATCTGACATCTATGTAGTTGGTCCTCTCATGATGCACCTGATACTTGGCTAAACATATTGCACTGAGACTGTCATAATATATAGCCTGATCATGTTCTAGACCGAGGTCTCCAACTGAGCCCTTCAACTAGATGCCTTTGCAGCTTTGTCAAAGCTATGTACTCTTCCTTTGTGGTATACAGAGTAACTGATGGTAGTTATCAGCACAACATACAACTGAATCCAAAAATTTCGACTTTTAAAATTCATCAGAATGTAAAAACCTTATTTACATTTTATTTATTTATTTATATATATTATTATTTTTTTAACAGTAGTAACTCTCATGCAAACCTCCATATTTTAACATTTCTGATATAAGATCATAAGCTTATAACTTAAGATCCGGAGCTTAGAATTTAACATTAGGATCTTTGAGATTTATATCGGAAAACTTTACAATAGTGACTCATAATCCTAAATCAGGAACTTAGAATTTAAAGCAGAACATTCTGTCAAAAAAAATTATAGAAATTTAATTAGAGATTAATATCTGATCATAGCATACAGCAGAAATTGTTACATGAACTGTTACTATGTGTATATACACACACACACAGAGGAAATCAGGTCTTAGATTTGAATTTATAAAACCCAACTTTAAGCAAGATCAATCTCAAATGTAAGGATGGAACATGCATGCAACTCCTCATCAATTTCATTCATTTATCTTGGGATTTTATGGTATATACATCACATATGGCAGCAAAGGTGGGGGTTGAATGTACATATCATCCAATGAGTCTCAAGCAGTGCACAATAAACATGAATTTTAGAGGATAAGGCATGTATGGCAGCAATGAGGGGAAGGGAATGTACATCTTGGATCTCCTATTTGGGAGATCACATGCTTGCAGCAAGTGTGGAAATTCCAGCACCTCCAGATTTTCTTGGAGTTTGATTTCCAAGAGCAAAGGCAACAACTTCAAGGGTTCCCTATTGCTGGAAGCAGTAGTGGTTCTAACTTAGGAGAAATCTGCAGTTTTGAGAGGAAGGGGGATGTAGTAAGAGAGGTTCCAGAAATCTTTGTGAAGGAAAAGAGCAGCCAAAAGCAGAAGAAAGCTGGAGCTCTTGGTTAGGAAAAAAAGAGAAGGAAATTGGGAGGACTTGGCTTCTTCTCGATGGAAACTTGGAGCAAAATAGGAAAGTCTTGGTGTTTATATAACCAAGAGGGTGGTCTCTTATGATGCCAAGTGGAAAAGGAAATATTAACCCAAGTGGAGTAAGAAAATGCCATGTGGAGAGGAGATTTGAATACCAAATGGGAAAAGGAAAAAAATCAAGTCAAATGGCCTGCCGCACAGAAAAAATGTATATATATTATTTATTTATTTTTCCATTTGTTTGAGACATCAAAGCCGACCTTACTTGCGTCTTAAGTTTCCATTTTCGATGCATAGTATCTCGATTTGATCGTCTCTGGACGACGGTCAAAATGAGTATAATATTAATATACTTTCGATCGGGTTTTGAGTACCCGAATTTTCGAGATACGATTTTGGTTTGGGGTTTAAATTTTACGGTTTTAAAATATTAAACAACCTCCGATTGATGAACGGTTGATTCCGTTGGTCTTGTTTCGTCGAATATGATTTTTATGCAGTCTCGGTTCGTTTTGCGGTTCCGAATTTGCGTTGCGGCTTTTCGCGACATGCATTACAATGCGACCAATTTTTGGTCGATTTTGCCCGGACGAGATTTAATTCACGATCAATTGATCGATTTGAGTCATCTAATGCCGACTGACAACTTTATTGGGTTAAACGGACCCTAATCGGGTCGAGTTTGGGCTTATGCGGATTCCGGATGTTACAAATATAAAAACCTTAAAGGGAGTATCGTCCTCGAGACTTGAGTCAAGGTCATTAGGTGTCTTGTTTGGATTTCATACGGCCATAAAAACCTTAAAGAGTTTTAAACCCATAAAAACCTCAAAGAGAAAACATGCCATATATTTTATCATATATCTAATTACAAAAGCTTGTTTTGCTTATTACCTCAGAAAAGTTGCGGGTATCATACCCGCATGTCGGCTTCGGTCTCCCACGTCGCCTCTTTGGTGCCGTTTCCACAACGCCTTGATCAATGGAATCCCTTTGTTACGAAGCTTCTTTACAACACTGTCAATGATCTGCACTGGCCTCTCCTCATATGTCAAGTCAGGCTCCACATCAAGATTCTCGTAGCTGATGACGTGTCGAGGGTCGTGCACATACTTCCTCAAGTTGGATATATGAAAGACATCGTGAATGGCTGATGGATGTGGAGGAAGGGCTACTCGATATTCCACCTTCCCCACTCTAACAAGGATCTCGAATGGTCCAGCATATCGTGGCGCCAGCTTGCCACGAACACTGAATCTCTATATTCCCTTCATGGGAGATACACGTAAAAATACCCAATCTCCAACTTATAATTTATAGGAATGTCATCAGTATAAGATTAAGTTAAATTTGTAATAAAAGAGAGAAGAAGATTGGATACTTGAAACCCCAAATCTCTTCTCCGATGATCTGCATACCTTTTGTGCCGGCTTTGTGTCGTCAGAAGCCTCTGTCTCACAAGATCAATAGCTCTCGCAGTCTCTTCTAAGAGATCTACGGAGTATAGAGCATGATCACCTACCTCATGCCAACTGAGAGGTGCGAGGCATCTCCGTCCGTATAGGGCTTCGAAAGGTGCTATGCCGATACTGGAATGATAGCTGTTGTTGTACGTGAATTCAACCAAAGGCAGACGGTCCTTCCAGGACCCTTTCCATTCCAAAGTGCATGAACGTAACAAATCCTCAAGTGTCTGAATGATGCGCTCACTCTGCCCATCGGTCTGCGGATGATATGCAGAACTCATCTTTAACTCTGTCTGTTGTGCTGACATGAACTGATGCCAGTAATGTGACGTAAACCTTGAGTCTCTATCAAACACCACCTCTCGTGGTATACCATGTAGCCTGATGATATTCTGCACAATGGAATTTAAGTCATGTTGACAGGTATGAAATGGGCTGACTTGGTCAATTTATCAACAACGACCCAAATGGAATCATGGCCACCTGGTGTCTTCAGCAAACTGATGATGAAATCCATAGAGATACTCTCCCACTTCCACTCGGAAATGGGGAGAGACTGCAGTAATCCTAGTAATGTATCCTTGTTATGTTTGGATTCATGTGTTTCTGCTGTGGTTTTTCGTAATAAGTTGGGGAAATTCTTCAACGGAATTATTCTTGTGCGTTTATCTTTGACAGAAGGGTCCTTTTGATGCGTGTTCTTTTACCAGGAGTACTAAGTAGCCTAAACATCTCATTTTTAGGAATAAGTATTCTCTATTTCAAACAGCCTTTTCTAATCTTTATCATTTGCTAATTTGGTCAGATCATTAGTAATGAAGCAAAATTTGGAGAAACTGGGAAACAGTAGCTGAACATTTTGACACTTGACATACACCAGTTTGGACAATTGCTTTCCAAGCAATAGGTCAGGGTTTAACTCGTTGCACATATCTGTTGCCATTAGTTCCCTTATTGTTTATGTCATCATTATTTAATTCCATTCACTGACGTGATGCACATGTAGTTGTTGGATCTCCAAAAGTTGTCATTGTTTGAGGGGAGATTTCAAATTGCTACTCATGGTCTCTTCATATTTCAAATTACGCTAGTTTGGAAAATGATATAGTCGGTGCTGTTTGTAAAAATATTACCAAATTTCAATACTGGAAAAACATACTGTCTCCACCAGGCCACACATGGTGGCATTTGTACTCTTTGTTATGACGCCCCCAGTTTAGGTCCATGGACCTTTATCGAGGATAACTGATTTTGACAACTTGTTGGTTTCAAATTCAATTGGATACATTGAAAACCACCACGAATGCTTAAACACAAGTTGTCAAGAAGTAATCTCCCACAAATTATAATACACTCTACACTTCGTGAGCTTCTGATGTGGGATTATCTTGGAGTGTTACTCTTCGTTTTTGATGTGGGATTATGTTGGAGTGTTACAACAACCCAAACTAGTGTGGGAGTGGATTATAATCAGTGGGGATTACTACGTGACAGTTTAAACTTGAGCATTTTGGGTGGTTCTCAACGGGTTCGTTTGGGCCCTGACCGAACAAGCTGTCAGGTCAGTTTTCCTCGACAACGGTCATGACCTAAGCCTAGGATGTTACACCTGCAAACACATTGTGACCACTTTTTCTTTCCACTAGAGCTTCCCCCTGCTATTCCCGCATGGACAGCTAGGGATGATTACTCATGCAATCTGGTTATGTTATATTTCGATTTTGAGGATAATGATCAGGATATAACCTGTTAAGAAAAAAATGTCTTGTGACTACATTCTTTTACCTGCTAACATCGGCTTCTCTTGGGCAGGTAATTCTTTTCGGAAAAATGAGACATTTTCAATGAGCTTTGATAGTGAATCTGTAGAAGCATCTGGGGTTATGCATTCTGGGTGGTTGCATATCTGACCGTGAATCTTTTTATTTGCAAAAAGCAAAGATCTTTTTGGTGCTTCTAGGAAGCTTCTGTCTTAATTTCCGCTGCTTTATTTTACTTCTTAATATTTTATGCATGCCCTACAAATGTGTTGATATGGCTTGAATCCTAACCACTTGTTAGGCTGATGATGTGGCTGATCTGTGTCCTGGCTTCTGAATTTATGAGAGCTGTTGGGTTAGGATTGCTGACATGTCTGATTTGTGTCCTGCTTTCTGATTGGTGAAAGCTGTTGAGTCGAGATTATTGACATGTCTGATCTGTGTACTGTCTTCTGATTGGCTGAGAGCTGTTGGACTGTGATCGCTGACATGTCTGATCTGTGTCGTGCTTTCTGATTGGCTGGGAGCTGTTGGGATGGATTGCTGAATACAAATGGTATTCTTATGTTGTAGTATAAAAGGGGCCTTAGGGCCACTAGATACCGCATACTCATTCTGATCCTGGTTCTCATCCCATATTTGTACCTTCTCAGTACCCTATGTATTACCTTTTTCTCCATATAGTGAAACCGATCACACTGCCCAAGGACGTAACCCATTTACGGGCGAACCTTGTAAATCTGCGTGTTTGCGTCTTGCTTATTTGATCGTGTCTTTACGTGTTTGCTTTCGCGATTCGTAACAAACTGGTAACAGAGCTTCAGGTTCTGTCAGGATCATCCAGCAAGATGGCATCGCACAATCTGAAGATCGAGAAGTTCACAAGGAAGAACAGATTCAGTCTATTGCAGATCAAGATGCATGCTCTTCTGAAGCAGCAAGGCATTTGGGCACCGTTAGATCAGGAGCGGACGAAGGCACTCAAGCCGTCTGAGTTGGTGGTGCAGGAAGAGAATGTGCACTCGACAATCATGCTATGTTTGGCGGACGGGATTATCGCGAAGGTTTCCGATGAGGATTCCACGACCAATCTGTAGTTGAGACTCGAAAGTCTATACATGACAATGTTCAGAAAGGCGCTATGCGGTATTCAGTCGGAGGGTCACTGCATAGAGAGTATGCGGTATGCGGGAGAGTATGCGAGGAGTATGCGGTTTTATGCAGTTTGGTATTTTTTATTATTAAAAATATAAATTAATATTTAATATTATGTTAATAATTCTCAGTCGGGAGAGTATGCGGGGAGTATGCGGTTTTATGCGGAAGAGTATACGGTTTTATGTGGGGAGTATGCGGTTTTATGCGGGGAGTATGTGGTTTTATGTTATTATGCGGGAGGGTTATTTGGTTTTTAATTAAATAAAAAAAGTTCTATCAGAAAAGCGGCCGAGTATGCAGCCGCATAGGGGGTATACTCGGCCGAGTATGCGGGTCAACCCGCATACATGGCCGTTTCATCATACTCGGAGCGGCAAGGCCACCGAATATGAGTATGCGGCCGAGTATGCAGCTTACTCGGCCGCTTTTCTGAACATTGATACATGACGAAGTCTCTGACCAACAAGTTGCTC
Organism: Ottelia alismoides; assembly: GCA_037367405.1. NCBI lineage: Eukaryota > Viridiplantae > Streptophyta > Magnoliopsida > Alismatales > Hydrocharitaceae > Ottelia > Ottelia alismoides. Next base: position 500,367 of record JAZKJV010003658.1, read on the forward strand.
TTGAAGAAACGCATGTTCTCTCTCCGCATGCATGAAGGTCCATCTCTTAAAGAACATCTAGATCACTTAAATACATTACTGATGGATTTAAGAAACGTAGATGTTAAGATTGAAGATGAGGACGCTGCCTTGATTTTATGGGTTTCTCTTCCATTATCATTTGAGAATTTTGTTCAATCATTCATTGTAAGAAGAGAATCTATAACCTTAGAGGAAGTCCGCGCGAGTCTGCATACTCGTGAACTTCGACATATGGCTATTGGGATGCAAGACTCTAACACTACAGGTTTGGTTATAACTCATGAGAAGAGTCATGCCGGTTCTGGCTACACAAAGAATGGAAAGCAGAAGTCCAAGTTGAAGAATTACAATGCTATGGACATGGCAATTACTGCAAGGAACCTGGACATTGGAATAAAGACTGTCCAAAGGTCACAACTGCTGCAGTGGCTCAAGGTGGCAGATATTTTGAAGATGATTTCGTTCTCACCATCACAGATCAGAAGACGAAAGATAGCACATGGATTCTTGATTCAGGTTGTTCTTACTATATAACTCCCAATGAAGATTGATTTTGCACCTATGAGAAGATAGATGGTGGAAACGTCATCATAGAGAGTAATGCAACATGCAAGATTGTAGGGATCAGCTCTGTGAAGATCAAGATGCATGGAGTCGTGACGACTGTGACAAAAGTACCACATGATCCTGATCTGAGGAAGAACCTGATATCCTTTGGAGTCTTGAACTCTAAAGGATACATGTACAATAATAAAGGTGGAGTCATGCATGTTGCTAAAGCTGGGGTTGTTGTCATCAAGGGAAATTAGCAGAAGACCTTATATGTCTTGCAAGGGTCTACAGTTCCTGGGAGTAAGTTTAAGCATTTTTTAGACTTGCTTAATATCGACAATTGGCAGTAGCCCCAAATAAGGGTTGGCGACGGCAAGGTGAAGCTCGGTAAAGCTTCTCTAAGGAGATATTTCAAGGTGAATATTGTTTATAATTCCTTGATTCCTACTGTCTGAATTTCAAGTGGTGAAATATAGTAGTAGTTAATTCTGCTATATGAGAATTCAACCCCGGTGGAGTCTAGCAATGGCTAATTTTGCTAGTGGAGAATTCAACTCATTGTGGAGTATAGCATTGATTCATTATTGTGAAACCCCCGAAACCCGAATAGGGACTAAAACGCAAATCTTTACTGAGTTTGGGCTTGATTGTAAAATCTGTACTTGTCCAGTGAGCAAAAAATTCGAGTAAGGAGTCCATTGCATAGGGCTCGTCGATAGCTTTCCAACGAGTCCTAGAACGTTAAAATCCGACTTCGGGAGCTCAAGTTATGGTCATTTTAGCAAGGAGGGGTACAAGTCACTTTCAGATCCGAACCCGGATCCGAATCCGGGTCGGACCCGTATATTCCGCCCTCCCTCCCTTCGCCAACCTCGCCCAAATCGCCCAACGTCTCCTTCTCTCGACCTCCAGCTCTCCCCTCCTCCATTCCTCTTCCCTCTCTTTCACCAAGGACCGCCGGAGCGCCTTGGATCGACGACCCAAAACCAAAAGGTACGATGCTCCTCCTCTTGCTGCCGGATCCCACGCGATTTTGAACCTATATGTTTTGAACATTTATAAATCCTTAGGTGTTCTTATGCCTAGATTTATGTGAGTGTCGACGCCCACGATTTGTTGTTGCAACGTCAATGGTATTCTCTTCCTGGAGGTCTGCCTAAGATCGATTGTTGAATGAAATCGGTGGTTCATGTAAAGCTCTATCATGAACATATTTACAATTTAAATCACGCCACATTCTTGCGGATTGACTGAAATGGCAGGTCAATGGAGTCCAAAGACATGTATAAACGAAGGAGACCAATGCCCTCAATGGAAGCAATATACTTTATACAACCCTCCCTGGACAAAACATGGTTATGTTTGTATCGGATATATCTAGAGGTTGCCCTCTTTATAGGAAGGCATGTCTATTCTTTAGATCTGTAGTTCCCAGTCAATATTTGACTCATATCAAAAGGGATAGAAGTGTCATACCACGAATTAGGGCTTTGAGCGAGATGAATTTGGAATGCCTTGTTATTGATAGTCATGCATTTTTTTTAAACTGACCATGAGAGTATTAGAGAAGATTTTGCCAAAAATACTGTGAAGTCCAAGAACTATAATGCTCACTTGGATACAATGGTCAGAGGGATTAATACCGTTTTTGCATCTTACAGGGTATATAAATTGCAAACTGCCTGGAGTTCCTTGGGATATATTTGATAAGGTAGGGGGTCTAGATGAATCACCCACTATGAAGTTTATGTAGGCAGTGTTTTACCAGATAGCAACCAAAATCTACTATTAAATCTCAATGATGATTATCTGAAACAAGCTGGATGGGACGACCCTGTCAAGGAAAAACTGTCCCTTCCACCCTTCACTGATATTAGCATATGTGAGTTGCACATTCGACATTGTAGTGAGTTTCGAAACTCAACTGATTGTATTTAAACGGATACCTGATAGATCTAAGGACACACTTCTCTCATAATCTTTAACCTTGAGATGAAACATTGTCAACGGGAATCATGTAGCTGCGGGGAGTCATTACCCAATGGTATAAAATTTGAGGTGCTTGTATTTTGGATCCTATGATTTAATCATTTATTTGGGTTATATGGTCTAAGCTTATCGCAACCTGGTTTCATGCTATCGATGCTATACCAATCTCTAACATGTCTGCAGTTTTTACATATCTCTCCCTAATGCTTCATCTTATCAATGGTATATCATTATCTAATAATATTCAATTGATTCAGAAGGTTTATACCAAATTTTATCTATATATTTTGCAATGTCTCTAGTATGTAATTGCTTGATGGATTATGATGACTCTCATCCATTGTGAAATATTGGGTAGATGGAGCAGGTGCTTCAAGGGATTGGGCATGCACCCTTGGGGCCCCGGGTAGAAACCTAGATGACCACGATCCCAACTGCTATTGTAGCTGCGATGGTTGGGGGACATGTTGCTTGGCACACCGAGGTGCTAATCTGACGGTGTTGGCCTCGGCACTTGCGTGCTTTAGCCCGGTGCTCGAGCGCGGGTCAAGTAGTCATGGTTGGTCGACTAGTGTTTCGCTTGTCACTTAGAGTTAACACTCGTGTACGGACCAATGTAGGCCACATTGGTCGGTATTCCGAGTGGGAGCGCTAAGAGGGGAGTTCCGGGAAAATGTGGTTAATGAAGTGGTGATGGGACGTGAATCTCCTGTGTATAAGGAGGATCGAATTGATCGCAATGATTTGCGGGTTGGAATCTAATTTGGGGATCGGAAGTATCATTGGGAAGTGGAGCTAAGTGGACGTGTTGGGAACTTAGTTAGGATGCATTATACCCCACCGCATGCCTACGGAGGCACCCCAACCCTAAGGTAATTTTCTTTTACCTTAGAGTCATAGTGTGAGGTCTCATCTAGACCAAGACCACAGACTATCCACGAAGCTTGGTTACTCGTATCCATATCTAGATCAAATAATAAAAAGTAAACATGTAATTCTTTGTGAGATCAAATATCCTGTTTCTTTCTCTTTTGCACACATTTTATCATGCATTTCTTGTCGTGTAGTTTGTTTAAATCGTATTGGGCAACTTTGCTCATAACGTACCTACGTGTGGATCCGCAGGTTCGCAGCAGTGATCGTTGGAGGCACCATCACTTTTTGAGCAGCGTTACGACACCTTTTGTGGTATAGCTGTCAGTAATTTTGCTATCCTTCTTTACTTTTACCATTTTGTTGAGAGACATGGCATGTAATATGTATAATTGTGGACATCCTATTTATGCTTACATGTATATTTTGTGGACATGGAATGATCAATGAAATGTGATTATGAACAGGTCATGAATGGAAAAAAAGAAAATTTTTATATTTCAGTAAATTGTGCTATTTCTCCTGCTTATGTGTATGTCATTAGTATTCGAATGTGGAATGTATGTGCGTGGATTGGTTTGCCGAGTACCCGGATCCTAAGGGTGTCACAATTATGCTATATGATAATTCAACTCCGATGGAGTCTAGCCGTAGTTAATTCTTCTAGTGGAGAATTCAACTCATTGGGGAGTAATAGTAGTGGTTCATTCTGCTATATGAGGATTCAATTCAAGGTGGAGATTGTTGATATGACTTGAATCCTAACCACTTGTTGGGTTGTCGATGTGGCTGATCTGTGTCCTGACTTTTGATTGACTGAGAGATGTTGGATCAGGATTGCTGACATGTCTGATATGTGTCCTAGCTTCTATTTGGCTGAGAGCTGTTGGGTCAGGATTGCTGACATGTCTGATCTATGTACTGCCTTCTAATTGGCTGAGAGTTGTTGAGTCAGGATTGCTGACATGTCTGATCCGTGTCCAGCCTTGTGATTGACTGAGAGCTATTGGGTTGGATTGCTGAATACAAATGGTATTCTTATGTTGTAGTATAAAAAGGGCCTTAGGGCCACCAGATACTACATCCTCATTCTGATCCTGATTCTTATCCCATATATGTACCTTCTCAGTACCCTACGTATTGCCTTTTTATCCAACCGATTGCCGGCGTCTAAGGACGTAGCCCATTTACGGGTGAACCTTGTAAATAAGTGTGTTTATGTCTGTTATAAAATAGAAAGCGGAAGCGGAATAACAGAATAAAGAAGAATAATCACGAAGAACACAAAGATTTTTATGTGGAACCCTACTCCAGAAGGAGCGGGATGAAACCACAGGAGAAGCCCTCAACGGGGCGGATATTCTATTAGAATTTCTCATCTGTTACAGGAGGCCTGGGGCTCCTTATATAGCTTCCACAGGACCTCCAAGTCCCACCACTAGGCGGTATGGGACTAAACTCAGTGGTGGGGTAAATGGACCCTGGAGGGATCCATTTACCCACCTATTACATAAGTGACGCATGCTCCAAATACTCTAACACTCCCCCTCAAGCTGGAGCATGCAATGCTCAGCTTGGACAAACAGGAAGAAACTCAACTCACAATACATGACACTACAGACAATATCAACCCAACGCGCACAGCTGCTGCAGTCGAGGACGTTGCTTCTCATGGCGTGCATGTGAGGAGGACGAACGGGGCTGGAGTGTCTATCTGGCTCAGAGAATGGTACTCTACTGTGGAGTCCCTATGATACCACATGAAAACCCTTGCCCTTAATGGCATAGGGAATAGTCCTCTGCTCTGGAGTCCCTATGGCTCACATGAAAGCTCTGGCCGACCAACAGGAATGATTGGCATGCGTCATCGTCGAGTCTGAATCTGATAATTGTAGAGTCTGAATATCTGACCGGTCTGCAAAATCTGATATCTGAATCTTAGAACAAGCCCTGTGACTCTACATATACTCCCCCTTTCTCCCATACTGGTCTGAATGGCATTGTTGACCACGTTGGGAGAAGACAAGATAATATATAAATATGGGGAAAACATACTGAAAGCAATTCTTGCGGCTTTTCATCATTTTTTTTAATAAGCCGTTACCTTTTTTTCTGTAAGTTGTTCCTCTCTTTTTTTTTCGGTTTTTTTTTTCATCACATTTTTTTTAATTGCATACGGCTCTTCTTTGTATGCGACTTTTTCAAAGATTTTTTTTGATGCGTACGACTTTTTCATGTACGCGCCTTTTTCACATTTTTTTCCTTTTTTTTTCATCGGCCCACTTGGGCCCATCAACTCCCTCTTCTTCCCCCTTTTTTTTTTAAACACATACGGTCAGGCCACATCTCCCTTTTTTTTTTAAACAATAAACTCGGGCCTTACAATACCCCACGTTTTTTTTGCAAGGCCCATTAGGGTTCCCAATCGTGGGAACCCCTTTGGTTCCCTGCGCCGCCCCCATGATATGCAACCACGCCAGAAGGTCATCGTGCGAACGGGAGGAGCCGAGGATATGGAGGGCGCCGCCTGGAGATGGGCTCCGCCTGGAAGAGGCTTGCTGCGGCCATGTGCCGCCAGCGAGAGGTCGGTGAAATCCCAGGATGCGGCCTGGGTCTGATTGTGGGGCGCCTGCGACGTTGGCGGGGCTCCGTCCTTGGAGCGAGAGAGAGAGAGGGAGACGGGGCTCGCCGGCTTGGCGGGTTGAAGAGGAGGCGCCTGAGTGCGGGGGATTCGCCATCGGGAGTCTTGCCGCCTGATAGCGGCTGGAGGACTGCGCGAACCACCGCCTGCGCCTGGAGCACGCCGCTGGGAACTTTGCGCAGGACGGGTGTCTTCTTCGACCAGGGCTCCGATTGGGTAAACACGAAGAGCCTACAAACGGAGATGCGCCGCATGATCTGTATGTATGAAACTAGGGTTCTAGAAAACCCGTTGCGGCTGGAGAAGATCCTCCTGTGATCGCCAATGGCGATCTGGAGCCTCTGGAAGCATTGGAAGCATTGCAGATGGAGCGACGTTAGGGCAAAGACTTCAATACTCGTCGCCGTCATGGGAAGCATTGCAGATCAGAGACATATTGATAAAATAAGGGTTGAAACAGAACCCGAAAAAAATTCTAACCCTCGATCACATACGACGAACAAGAAAAATAATCAAAATAAATCTTCAAAACTTTACAACCCAAAAATCGAACCCGCTCTGATACCATGTTATAAAATAGAAAGCGGAAGCGGAATAACAGAATAAAGAAGAATAATCACGAAGAACACAAAGATTTTTATGTGGAACCCTACTCCAGAAGGAGCGGGATGAAACCACAGGAGAAACCCTCAACGGGGCGGATATTCTATTAGAATTTCTCATCTGTTACAGGAGGCCTGGGGCTCCTTATATAGCTTCCACAGGACCTCCAAGTCCCACCACTAGGCGGTATGGGACTAAACTCAGTGGTGGGGTAAATGGACCCTGGAGGGATCCATTTACCCACCTATTACATAAGTGACGCATGCTCCAAATACTCTAACAATGTCTTACTTGTTTGATCGTGTTTTTACATGTTTGCTTATGTGATTTGCAAAAAGATGTTTCTTTTTGTTTCTGCATTCTGTCTAAGTTTCTTTCTTTTAACCTGCCTGTCAAATTGAATGTCGATATCATCAACGAATTAAATACCTTTATTAGGGCAGCATGTAAGTTGACACAAGAAGTGGGCTGAATTGTGGCTCAAACTTATTAAGAATAGTGAAGGTATGAATGTATCACGTAAAATGAGTCGAGCCAAGCTTCGCTTGGGTTCAACATTCATAGTAAATTATGAGATTAAGCTAGTTTGAGCTCAAATGAGTCAGCTCCATCTCGTTGAGCTTGAGCCAGATAGTAAGCTTATTAATAAGGAAACTCAACTTTGTATCGAGTGCTCGAACCAAATCATGAGTTAATGAATAATCAAATTGTGTTATTGGGGTGATCTTTAATGAGCTATCGAGCAAAGTTATCAAGTTGAGCATGGCTATTCCCTCGAGCTATCGAGTCAAGATATCAAGTTGAGCGGGGCTATCAAGCCAAGCTAGTTAATTCATAAAATATCAATTAGCTACGCTATAGAATTAAGTAAAGCTCATATCGAGCTTGACTCGACAACCTTGTCAAACTAATGTTTGGCTTGAGCTTGGCTCATCAAGTTGATTTTACAAGCTAATTAGTGAGAAAAATCTAGCCTATAGAGCTCAAGTTTTCCTGACACCCCTAAGCGAAGCATTAACTTGTAGTCGAAATGAATGTTGATATTGTAAAATGATTTAATGCCTATATTAGGGAAGCATGTAAGTTGGCACAAAAAGGGGATTGAATTTTGACTTCAAACTTGTTAAGAAAGTCGAGCTTGGTTTTCTATTGAGCCAAATGAGTTGAGCCAAATGAGTTTGTGTTTCTAACTTCCCTTCACTAACATGATTATAGGCAACACAACCAAAAACTCGTAAACATAATAATCATCATGATTACCAGACCATACCTCTATGGTTGTTTTGCAGTCAATAGGATGTGGGACTACGATTCACGAAGTAACAAGCCGTATTCACAGCTTCAGCTAGAATGCTCTACCAAGTCCAACATTAGAGAGCATGCACCTTGCTCTCTCCTTTGTTCTGCAACTCCATTCTGCTATGATGTGTCTCTGATGGTGTAATGTCTCGAAACACCCTCCTCTTTGCAGAACTCATTGAACTTCGACAAACTGAACTCCATCTCGCTATATGTAGGGAGACGCTTTACCTTCTTAGAAGTTTGATTGTCCACCAAGATCTTCTACTGCATGAAGGTCTGAAATGCCTCGCTCTTGTACTTCATCATGTACACTCACACCATCCTGGAGTAATCATCAATAGTAGATAGAAATTACCTAGCACCTCCCAAAGATGGGTCCCGTGGAGGGCCCCAACAACCAGCATGGATGTAGTCAAGCGCAATGTTCATGAGAGTGGCCTGTGCGGCTGCATATGCAGCCACATATGCGTATGCGGTGCCTTCAGCCATTATGCACCATGTGCGCTTATGCGGGCCGCATACGCGGGCTGTGCGACCACATATGCAGTCTGTGCAGCCGCATATACATTTTTTTATTTTTTTTATTTTTAAATTTGTGCCATGTTTTTATTGTGTTATTTGTGCCACATTTTTCCTTACTTTTGCATGTATGCCAACCAAGGATTCCAGGATCATTTAAATCCATCGTCAAAGTAGTTGTACCGCGAAATTGAAGTAAACACGTGAGGAAGAAAAAGAGTAATGTACTGATAATTTAGCAAACTAATTTAGTCAAGTAATAGTTATTATGAATGCAATATTATGTGTAACGTTTGGTACTTTTAGAGGATCAGTTATAAATATAACGACAAAGATAAATGACATTATATTCAACAATAGAGGCATTTTGTGTGCTAACTTTTCTATTTTGTTGATTGTTGTCAATTATTTTGTGTGCTAACCATTCTATTGAAGTATTGATATTTGATTGATAGGGATTGTTTTGTATTCTATATGAAAGTTATTTTTCTTAGATTTTTTATTGGACCACATTTATACATAAATTTAGTTCTGTTGTAGTCACTTTTGTATATATTTATTTACTTTTAAATAAAAAATTAAGAAACCGCGTAGAACCGCATATGCCCCCACATACCGCTTAAGCGCTATTCAGGGACCCCTTTCCGAACGCATACACATACCGCTTTCATGAACCTTGGTCAAGCATCTTCTTCGTCCTGTGAATAGCTTTACTGAATTGCTTCATGTGTTGTTTCCCGAACACTCAATATTCACAGAACTCCGGTTTAGATCCCTTGAGATCCCCAATGAGACCCTTCTGACTGAGGATAATCATCACCATCTGACTCATGTGTCCCAATCGCATATGGCACAATTCTGACCCCGATCTCACCGTTTGGGGCCACTGCAACAGACTCCATAACTGCAGACCCATGCATGACGTGTAGGATCTTTTGTTTGTTTCCCTTGATGACAATTGCCCTACCTTTGGCAACCTGCATAACTCTACCTTCAATGTATATTTATTATCCTTTAGAATCTAAGATTCCAAGAGATATCAGGTTCTTCCTCAGATCAGGAACATGGCATACATTTGTCTTTGTCCTCATGACTGCATCATACATCTTGATCTTCGCAAAGTCGATCCTTATAATCTAACATGTTGCATCACTCCCATGACGATGTTTCGACCATCTATCTTCTCATAGGTGCAAAATCAATCTTCATCGGGAGGCATATGGTAAGAGAACCTGAATCAGGAATCCATGTATTATCTGACATGTTCTGATCTGTGATAGTCGAACTAGATCATCTTCGGAGTCTATGCCTCCATGAACCCCGTCAACAACCGTGGCTTTGCATTTCTTATTCAAGCAGTCCTTTTCCCAATGTCCAAATTCCTTATAGTAATTGCAGATGTCCTTAAAATTGTGATTCTTCGAATTGGACTACTACTTTCCCTTCTTCAAATAGGCAGAACCAACATGACTTTTCATGAGTCATAACCAAACCTGTAGCTTTAGAGTCCTGCTTCTTGGTAGCCATATGCCAAAGTTCACATGTATGCAGAACTACGCGAACTTCCTTTAGGGTTATTTATTCTCTTCCTACAATAAATGATTGAACAAAATTCTCATATGAAAGCGGAAGAGAAACCAATAGAATGAATGCAGCATCCCCATCTTCAATCTTAACCTCTAGATTTCATAAATCCATCAACAATGTATTTAAATGACTATATGTTCTTTAAGAGATGTACCTTACTACATACAGAGAGAGAACATACATTGCTTAAATAGCAACTTGTTGGTTAGAAACTTCATCATGTACAGACTTTCGAGTCTCAACCACAAACTAGCCATGGTTTTCTCATCAGCGACTTCCACAATGATCTCATCTACCAAACACAACATGATTATGGAGCGGTCCTTCTCTTCTTGCACAGTCAACTTGGATGGTTTGAGTACCTTCGCCGGCTCCTGATCCAACGATGCCCAAATGCCCTACTACTTTAGAAGAGTGCACATTTCGATCTGCCATAGATTGAATCCTTTCCTCTCTATGAACTTCTCGATCCTCAGATTATGTGATTCATATTGCTAGATGATCCCGACGGAATCCGATGCTCTAATACTAGTTTGTTGCAAATCACAGAAGCAAATACACACAAATAAGATAAATTTAGCAAGATACAAACATACAGATTTACAAGGTTCACTTGTAACTGTATTACGTCCTTAGACAACAACGATCGATTTTTACTATGTGGAGAAAGGGGAAATACATAGGATACAGAGATCCATAACCCTAGGGGAGTTAATATACTACTCTCTATATACGGATCCCTGAAACAAACACATCCATATATTCGAATACAAATAGAACCGCTCATAAAAAATTTCGTTGGAGGTGTTGCCCCCACATCCTCCCCTCCCCCCCCCCCGATGGGGAGGGGGAGAGCGCACATATTTCCCTCAGTCCCCCTCCCCAAGATTCGCTAGTCGGGCGACAAGACCTTAGTCTTTTTTGGGGCATGATATTACAGGCAGGGGTAAATACGACAGTTCTTCAATCTGGGTCATATGGTTAGGATTTAAGGATATTTATACCCATAACCCCGAGTAGTTTCGTAATTACCCCATGAACCCTCGATAATTCATAATTACATGAGTAACCCCGAATAAGTGCTCTATCCTACACAGTGTTTTTGAAACCGGACCGGCCGATCCGACCGGTGAACCGGACCTGGACCGGTCCGGTTAACTGATTTATGCCGGTTCGGTTCGATTATTCAAAATTTAATTAACCTATCTGGTTTAACCTATTTTTTTGACCTGATTTAACCAGGTTCAACCGAAGTTGAACCGCATTTAATTTTAAATTATTTAAAAATTTTGTTAGTAATGGGAGTTGAACCCATGACCTTTGGTTACCTATTTCACACTTCAAACCAATCACACTAACACAACTTTTTTGCATGTATTGGGTTTTAAATATAATTAAACTATTATCATATCATAGAGCATCTAGTCCAAATAATATATATATCTATATGACATGTATGATATTTGATGGTGTATAAGAAAAATATTTTATGTGTAGTGTGAAATATATACATTATCTATGTATTTTATATATATATTTCAAGCATATTAAGTGCATATTATATATATGTATATTATTTCATTTCGGTTTGATTAGCCGGTTCAACCATTTTTTTCACCGATCTGGTTTAATCCGGTTTTAAATAATGATGACGTCATCATCCGGTTGAACCGACTTGATTACATGGTTCGACCCGATTCAACCATTTGAGCAAGGTTTCCGGTTTGGTTTTAAAAACCTTGATCCTACACCCATAACCCTCCGTTATTTTAGTCAGTTAACTCAACCAGATATAAAGTTAAGCTAACCAATCCTATATTCAATGACTATAATTAAAGGCAAAAAAAGGAAAAAATACCTCGCTTCCTCCTCCTGCCCCCTCCACTTCTCCAGCTTCCCCCACCTACCTCACTGAACACCATCCCTCCCCCTCCTCCAGCTTCCTCCCCCTCGGCCAACACCCCCACCCCTACACCGACAACCTCCTCCAGCAACCCCTTCAACCCCCTCTCCCCCGGCCTCCCCCTCCCAATGACCCCCACCCCCCTACCTCGTCCTGTGCGCCGACCACCTCGTCCAGCATCCCCCTCTCCTTCGGCCTCCACCTCCCAACATCCCCAACACTCACACCAACCACCTCCTCCAGTAGCTCCCTCATCCTCCACCCGTGCACCGACCACCTCCTCCAACAACCCCCTCGTCCTCTGCCCGTGCACCGACCACCTCCTATAGCAGCCCCCTCAGTCTCCACCTCCCCCCCTCTCCCGCGCTAACCACCTCCTCAAGCAGTCCTCTCCTTTGGCCTCTGCCTCCCAGTGCCTCCCAGATGTTGGAGAGATAACGAGATGGCATGATTTGTAAATATCAATGAGCATTAGGGGCAATTTTGTCTTTTTCTAACAGAAACCGTCAAATATAACGGCCAATCCAAACGGAACATAACACATGGTTCTGGGTTACTCAAGTAATTATGAATTATCGAAGGTTCTTGGGATAATTATCAAACTACTCAGGATTATGGGTGTAAATATCTCTAGGATTTAAGGCATATCAACACAAGCTATAGAGTAGTGCTAGGCTCCAGAAAGATTACTACCATGATGTTTTTAGGTAGTCTTTCTTGATTTGTCTTCATTTTCTTCTGTGATTGAAAGACGGAGGATATCCTGCTTTAGTACTTGGTTTCGATTATGTTATATAATAGTGTCTACCAAATTTACAATGCTTTTTTCCCTTCCAGGTTACTATAATCTGTTGAATAAGATGTTTCAAACTAATTGTGCAGAATTATTTGTAATGTGACCTTTCAAATTGTGTATAATGCCTGATATTCATCGCAATGTACATGTTTTTTTTTCTTCTAATTTAAGAAATTTCAACTGGATTTTGAAATACGTAAGCTTCGTTACTCCTGATTTTTCACATTTAAGGTTAATTTGGCGGCCAACAAACCACAATGTTTCTATGTCAGAAAACAGTTTTTGGATAACCCATAGTTGATTTATTTGTATTTCCTACCCAAGGTATCGACATAGCATAGTTTGTACCCCAGTCACCCGGCTGACCACATGGTTGAATTTCTAAAAGATGGGGCCCTTTTGATGCCACTGCTTTTTTCATTGAGAGTACTGATGTAGCCTGGAAGATTTCCTTTTTAAAAACGTTCCATTTATATTTCAAACAGTTTTTCTAATCTTCACCATTTATGAATTTGATCTTATGAGTTGTAATGAAACCATATGTCAAAATCCAGAGAAATTGACATCTATTTCAAAGGGAAGCAGAAGTTGCTCATGTCCCCAAGGTGCTGTTTGTACTTGCTGGATCTCAGCAAAATGTCAATATTGAAGGGATTATGGAAATGTGCAACACTTTTTCAGATTTCAAATTAAAATACATAGCACAATTTTACCTCTCCTTTTTTAAATTTACACTAATTCAGCAAATGATAGCGATCTCTAACACATGGTGTTGTCAGTAAAATAACACCAAATTTCAAAATTTAAAAACAAAGAATCTTGACCAGGCCATACATGTATGCTAGCGTTTGTAGTCCAACGGTTAGGATAATTGCCTTCCAAGCAATAGACCCGGGTTCGACTCCCGGCAAACGCATGTAGATTATATATTTTTCCCACTGAAATTTCTCCCCAGCCATTCCTGCATGGACACAGATAGGCATGAATATACTTGTAAACTTTTTATATTATATTTAGATTTCGAGGTTAGTGCCGGAGTAATAGAAAAATATCTTATGACTCCATTTTTTAATCTGCCAAATAACAAAATTTTGCAATTTAATCCAACAGCCATAACATCAGTTTGTCTTGGGCATGTAGCTCTAACAGTAGGAAAATGAGACTTTTTCAACGAACTCAACATCTTTAGAAACATGCACTGTCATATAGTGAGGATGGTTGCGTATCTGGCAATGGAACTCCTTTTTAACGGCAGTGGAGATTTTCGGTGCTTCCAGGAAGCACATACATAAAATACATGTTCTGCTGTCCTACACTGTCTTGATTTCCATAGCTTTATTTTACTTCTTTAATACTTTATGCATGCCGTATAATTGTTATTCTTTCTTTCTGCATTATGTCAACGTCACTTTCTCTTAACTTGTGGTCAAAGTGAATGTTGAGTTTGTGAGAGGATTTAATGTCTTAGGGCAGCATGTAAGTTGGCACAAGAAGGGTGTTAAATTGTGACTTTGAAATGGTTGAGTAGTGGAGGTGGGGATCTTTATTGAGCCAAACTCAGCTTAAGCTAGGGCTCGATGGAGAATTCTGAGATAAGCTCGACAAGCTTAAGCTGATTCATTTCAGCTGCTTAACAAAAGCCAACTTGAATCCGAGAAAGCGAGTTTTGAGTGCTTACGTCATTGTACATGTTAAAGAATAGTCAAATCCTGCTATTAAGCTGAGATAATTCACGGCCTATCAAGATGAGATATCAAGTTGAGCATTTCACATTGAGCCATCGGGTCAAGACATCAAGTTGAGCAAGGGTATCAAGATACGCTAGTTACAGAACTCAGCTATCAAGCTGAGCATGCTTATTGAGTCGAGCTTTTGAGCTGAACTATCGAACTGAATAGGGTTCAGCTTGAGCTCGGCTCAACGACCTTTTTAGAACATGAAGTCTGGCTCGAGCTTGGTTAGTTTTCTCATCAAACCAAGCTCACAAGTTAATTAGAGAGCCGGCCTAGAGCATATCCTATTGAGTTTAAGATGGTATACCCCTAACTTAAGCATAATTAGCCTACATTCGAAAAGAATGTCGAGATTGTTAAATGATTCGATGCCTTTGTGAAGGCAAGACATAAGTTGGCACAAGAAAGGGTTGAATTGTGACTTCTAACTCGTTGAGAGTAGTGAAGGCAATAGTGGTCTATCGAGCTAAATGAGTCGGGCCATCTTCAATTGAGTCAGCCCGAATCAGCTCACGAGCTGCTTAACAAACCAACTCGAATTTCAGAAAGCTAGTTCCAAGTTCTCGAGTTAACTCACAAGTTAATCAACAACCAGATCAAACTACTGAGTCAAGCTAGTTAACAAGCTATCTGGGCAAACTATGCAATTGAGCATGGCCATCCACATCAAACTATCAAATAAAGATATACATTTGATCAGGGCTGTTGCGATGAGATAGTTAAAAAAACTGAGCTATCAAGTTAAGCATGTTTATTGATTCAAGTTATCAAGCCATGCTATTGAACTAAGCATGGCTCAACTCAAGCTTGGCTTGGCAACTGTATTGAGCTGGAAATTTGGCTTGAGCCCAATTTCTTTGCTCATTGAGCCGAGCTTACAAGTTAGTTAGTGAGATGAGTCTATGAAGCTCAAGCTATCAGAGATATCCCTGAGTATTGAGTTAATTGGATAATTTCATCTTTGCGGCAATATCCATTTTTCATGTAGTATTCATGTGTGAATTCCCACATCACTAATAATAACAGTTGAGGGTTAGCGGGCTGTAAGTATAGGACCATGTATTACAGGGTTCTATGAGAAGAATCAAAACAAATCCATGTCTATTAAACCGCTTAAGTCTGTGGAGTAAATCAGTCATCCTGCTTGTCAAAATGAACATCAAGTTTGCCAAAGGATTTAATGCCTTTTTAGGGAAACACCTAAGTTGGCAAAAGAATGGGATTAAATTGTGGATTCAAACTTGTTGAGAATAGTAAAGGAAACCTACATAGCTAAGTGAGTTGAACCAATCTTAGCGTGAGCTCAAGTTCGAGCTCGATAATGAGTTATGGGCTCATGCTCGTTGGAGCTTAAATGAGTCAACCGGATCTTGCGAGCTGCTGAATGAGCCAATTCAATTTTTAGAAAATGATATCTGAGTGCTCGAGTCAACTCACAAGTTAATGAATAGACAAATCAAGCTATAGAGACGAGCAAATCAAAGAGCTATTAACCTATCGAGGCAAATTATCTAGTTGAGCACGATCATCACATCATCAAGATGTAGAGAGTTTGTCAACGATATTGGTTGAGATAGTTAATGTGTTGAGCATCAAGATGAGATTGTTTATAAGCTCGAGCTATCGAGAGAAGCAATAAAACTGAGCATGGATCAACTCCAGTTTCGGTTGAAAACCTAATCAAGTTGGAAGTTTGGCTCGAGCTCAACCCGTTTGCTTATCAAGATGAGCTCACGAGAAAGGGAGACATGACTATGAAGCTCAAGCTATCCTAGATATCCCTACGTGAAACATTGAGTTAATTAGATAATTTAATCTTGTGGAAAAACCCATTTATTATGTACACATGTGTTTAGTCCCAACTTGCCTAAAGTGAGAATCTAATTTGAGTGGGGCTTAGCAATAGGGCCTTGTCCACAGGTTTTGTTGAGATGTTAGTTATCTTTCTTAGCATTTTCATATTTTCTATTTTTTTGTGTTCATATAATTTGCCCGACAGGTTTCTCTCCTATAAAAGAGAACCCTAGGGCCACTCAATATGTAATTCATTCATTCTTTCTACATGGTATCCAAGCGACGACCCTAGATCAGAGTTTCCGTATCCCATCAAGCCTTAACCCTACTTGTGCCCCCTCCCCCATGTCGCCGCTCCCCAGACCAAGTTGTTGCCACCCGGCTAGGCCGCTGCTATTCAAGTCATCGCCAGTTGTCCCTCCCAGTCATCACACCACCCTCAACCATCGCCCGAGGTCCTTTTCACGCCTCCACGCTTCTTCGTGCACTTCCGTGGTGTGAACTACAACCTGAAAAGGCCTGATTGACTAGAAAACGTTATTTCAGAAATATAAATCGTGTTTTCCGGCCTTAGTACGCAGTGAAAATAGACGAGGATGATTGTATGAGTCTACACGTACAACCAATCCTCCGTATGATTGTGTAGGTCATTTTATCGTTGTGTCAGAAAATAAGGGTGATTTGCCCAACAAGTTTCTCTCCTATATAAGAGAAACCTAGGGCCTCTCAATATGCAATTTATTCATTCTTTCTACATGGTATCAGAGCGACGATCCTAGACCGGAATTTTCGTACCCCACAAAGCCCTAACCCTACCCATGCCCCCCTCCCCTATGTCGCCGCCCCTGCCCAGGCCAAGCCTCCGCAGCTATCCAGGTCACCGTCTGCTGTCCCTCCCAGTCGTCGTACCACCCCTGACCTCCACCCGAGCTCCTTTTCATGCCTCCACGCTTCTCCGTGCACTTCTGCGGTGCAGACTACAGTTTAAAACGGTCTGATAGACTGAAAAATGTGATTTTAGAAATATAAATCGTATTTTTTGGCCTTAGCGTGCAGTAAAAATAAACGAGGATGGTTGTATAAGTCTACATGTACAACCAATACTTTGTATGATCGTGTAAACTAGTTCATATCGGTTTACTCACACCGGTCAAGTTATGTTGTTCGGTCATTTTATCGTGTCGGAAAATAAGGGTGATATGTTTTCTTCGTTTGATGCCTTCAAGGGCCCGACTTCCATCACAAGGATGGATGAGACCAACTATGAGTTGTGATCCATGTCGTTTCTCATCCTCATGCAGTGCAACAACAAGGAGCACATCCTGACAAATCCAGAGCCGTCAGATAAGACTAGGGAAAATGCTTCTTGGAAGCAAGATGACACGTATGCGTGTTTGGCTGTGTGAGACCCTCACCACGGAGATAGCCAATGATATTTTGAATCATCCCACCACGAAGGCAATGTGGGACACTTAGGCATACACCTATGCTCAAGCGAAGAATGAGGCCAAGACTCTTTAGCTACAGTTCGATATCTACAAGGCCAAACAGAATGGTTGTCCTCTGCATGTGTACTACTCTTCACTCCAGGGTATGTTCGAGAAGCTTCATAGCTATATGCCTATTACGATATCTCTGGAGCAACAAAAGGCATATAGGAACTCCACGATGGTTGGAGTTTTCATGGTCGACCTTGATACAGAGTATGACGCAACGCGTACACACCTTCTCACCGGAGCTACCATACCTCTCATGAAGGAGGCCTATGGCCGTCTATGCCGGATTATCATGCCTTCAACAACCACTCCTCCACCCCTTCAGTGATGGCCGCTTCTCGTGGCCAAGGAGGGATGATCCAGTCCAGAGGATGCACCCCTCACAATAGAGGCGGTGGATGTCAGCGTGGCCCTTGCACCATGTTGCAGGAACCACCATTACAGATACCACAGCCAGAGCCTCTTCGAGCTTCTCATATATTGCTTACACATTTACTGATAGTAGTGGTGCATATATGACAGAGTGGATTATGGACTCCATTGCTTCCCACCATCTGTGTGAAGACAGAGCGCAACTGAGGTCCTACATCACATGGTAGATGGGTTGCCATTGCCAATGGAAACCACTTATCCATTACATGACAGGGGTAAGTGCATTTGACACCGTCCATGTGCCTTCATAATATTTTATATGCTCCTGAACTTCATATGAATTTACTTTCCATTAGTCAGATTACTAAGGATATGCATTGTCATGCTATTTTTGACCCTTCGTCTCTTGTGTTTCAGGACATACTCATGGTCAGGGTGATTGAACGTGGCCGTGAACAATGAGGGTTCTACAGACTGGTCCAACCTCCTCATGCTGGGATTTCTACTATACCTATTAGACCAGCCTCATCATATTCATGGCACCTTCGTTTTGGCCACATTCCTCTACAGAAGCTTTGTCATGTTCTCCCTCATATTTCCACGAGATCCTCCTAGTGTGAGGCATGCCAGCATGGGAAGCATCACCGTTCCTCCTTTTTGTCCTGTCAGAGTCGGAGTAGTTCTCAGTTATTTGAGCTCATTCTTTTAGATATTTTGGATCCGAGTCGTGTCCCTGATTACCTAGAACACCATTTTTATCCGGTTGCTGTCAATGATTTCTCTAGACTTTCCTAGGTCTTTTTATTGAAGAATAAGTCTAAGGCTGGATCTGTTATCAAATCTTTTATTAATGAGATAAAAAATAATTTTTCTGCAAATGTCAAATATCTTCGTTCTAAGAGGTAAATTCGCCTGAGGGGTAACTATGGAAACTTATTCCACAGGACCCCCAGGCGAATATATATTTTGTTAAGTACCCCAAGTAAGCCGTAACTTGAGGTCACGGCTTCCATAGTATGAAGTTGTCACTTGAAGTCACGGCTCCCACTGAAGGAAGTCGTGACCTCAAGTCACGGCTTTCTCTGCTTCCAGAACAGACAAGTCCCCACCCATGGTGGTGGGACTGGATATAGAGTCATAACATTAATCCAAAAAAGAGTCATAACATTAGTCAAAAAAGAGCGTAAACATAAGAAGGTCTTCATTAATCCATAAAACATAAGAAAAGCTCTTCATTTAATATACATAAAATGACATAGAGTCATAACATAAGAAAGTCTTCATTTAATATACAATGTGATACAAATCACTACGTTACAAATACATCATATATGTTTCCTTCTACGAAACACTCTAAGCTTAGGTGGCCTTTCGTCGGATTCCTGCGGTATCGCCTCAGGCTGCAGTTGGCTTGAGGGCATGATCTGGCCAGCTTCATCAATCTGTGAAATCATAGATCAATCGAGTACTGCCACGTCGTCCATATGAAGTACTGGAAGAGGAGAGCAACGTGAAGGGCCAGCGTCAGAAGGACCCATCTCCTTCACCAAGGCGGCTGGTGTGGACAGGCTATTAGGGGTGCAATGGTCCTGGAAGGGAGTCTGAAAATCATCAGCAGTAGATGCTTCGACGTGTCGCCTCCGACCACCTCCAGCTCTTGCTCCTTCGCGTCCTCGCCCATGTCCTCGTCCACGACCCCGGTCAATAGGAGTTGGTTCCGTGGAAACCCCTTCTTGTCTCTCGATGGCTTCCAGTAGTCGCCGCTTAAAATCAATCGCCAAAAATGCCTCACCTTCTGGATCATCCCTTGCTAGATGGATGTCTTCAAACCTCGATACCTGCAAAATGAGACATACTCGAGTCATATTCCATGTATGTTGAAAATGAAATGTTAATATAATTGTTACTCACAACAAAGTCCATCATGCACCCGTGTCTACCAATAAACCGTCGGGTGATACGGTTATACCAACTCATGTAGTCATCTGTCATCCCATCTCCTCCTGGCACTATGGGGACTGTCTCCACAATATAATCCTTCCTGTTCTCACACATCCCCAAGAAGTTGGCATGGAATTGGATCCAATCGACGTTGATCTTCCCTCGCAGATCTACCGAGTGGAGCTTTGGGCATGTGTTGCACGGACCTAGGATCCCTTGAACTGCTCCAAACTGTCGTAGCAAACGATCTGGAGTGTATAACTCAACCAAACAGAAATGAATGAGTGGTACTCTTGCAACATGAAGATCCGGTACTTCTAAGCAGTACAGAGGAAGCATTTGCATCACATTTGTCGTGTAAGGCCTCCAAACAACCTACGAAAATAGAAATAATTTTATTAGAATCATGGATAACTACTCGTAACTCAGCCATGGCCGGTCCCAAGCCCAGGTAAATGAGGAGGGTTGCGCGTTAGGTATCCGACAGCCAGCGCAGGAGAGATAAATTCGTAAATAGTGTTCTTAATTTCTTCTAAGAACACTATTTATGAATTTATCTCGAAACCGTTTGGATCTTTTAAACATGGATTTAAGCAAACACACAGATTTCGTTGGGACGTTCCCTACTTGCGACGCGTTGCATCGCCCGAATGCAATGAAAAATTGGCAAGGGCCGCTACATCGCAGCCTGGATGTAGTTCAAAATTTACAAGGGTTCTCGTATGAGGAACGCATGCGGGTAAATAAGCTAGTTCTGCTGCATCACCGCCCGGAAGCAGTCCAAAATTTGCAAGGGTTCTCGCATAATGGACGCATGCGAGTAAAGAAGTTAGTCCAAAAGAGATTGCAAAGGAAGTTACGGATTGGTAGTTGGAATATCGGTACTTTAACTGGAAAATTGATGGAGATAGTGGATACAATGGAAAGAAGGAAGATTCATATATTATGTCATCAAGAGACTAAATGGGTTGGAAAGAAAGCAAGGGAGATCGAGAAGACAGGCTTTAAACTTTGGTATTCAGGTAAAGATAAGGGCAGAAACGGTGTTGGAGTGGTTGTTCATACAGATTTGAAGGATTGTGTGGTTGAGGTGCAAAGATTTGGGTGGATCGGATTATTTTGCTAAAGTTGGTGCTTGAAGAAGAAATTCTGAATATCATCTCAGTTTATGCACCACAAATTGGTTTAGATGGAAGGACTAAACAAGCTTTTTGGGAGGATATGGATAAGATTTTACAAGGAATCCCACAAAGAGAGATGGTTTGCATAGGTGGAGATCTTAATGGACATGTGGGAAAGATGTTTCAGGGTATGCAAGTGTGCATGGAGGACATGGTTTTGGGGATAGAAACGAAGAGGGAAAAGTCATTCAGGATTTTGTAACTGCATACGATCTTTTCATAGCAAACACTCTTTTCAAGAAGAGGGAGGAGCATTTAATTACTTATAAGAGTGGCTCAACTAGAACACAGATTGATTACTTTGCGTTGAGGAGAAGAGATGTTGCAAAGATTGCAAAGTAATCCCTGGAGAGAGTTTAACAACCCAACATCGCTTGTTAGTCTTGGATTTACAAATAAAAAGGCGGGTAAAGAAAAGGAAGGTTATTAAGATCACTAGAACTAGGTGGTGGAATCTTCTGCTGAAGCAATCAAGCTTCAGGGAGAAGGTTTTAGAAGACTTATCTTGGGATTGTAGCGGTAGTGCAAACGAGATGTGGGAGGCAGTAGCATCTTGTATCCGAAAGGTAGCCAAAGAGATGCTAGGCGAGTCAAAAGGAGGAGCTCCGGGTCAAAAGGAGGCTTGGTGGTGGAGTGAAGGGGTGCAAGAGAAGCTAAAAATTAAAAGAGCTTGCTTTAAAGCTATGTCTAAGGATAGAACAGAGGAAACTGTCACAGACTATAAAATAGCGAAGAAGGAAGCAAAGAAGGCTGTAAGCGAAGCTAAGTCAAAAGCTTATGAGGTTTTGTATAAAAATCTCAACTCTAAGGAGGGCGAGAAGGATATATTCAGGTTAGCCAAAGCAAGAGAAAGAAAGACCAAAGACCTTTCTCAAGTGAGATACATTAAGGACGAGGAAGGTCACGTGCTTGTTACTCAGAAGGATATAGAGACTAGATGGGAGCAATACTTCCATAAACTTTTCATTGGAGAAGGAAATAGAGAGATCACTTTGGGTGATCTATCTAGTAGTGAAAGTTACTTGAATCGTGCATGCTATAGACGAATACAAAGAAAAGAAGTAGAGGAGGCTTTGAAGGTTATGAGACCTGGGAAAGGTGTTGGACCGGGTGACATCCCTGTAGAAGTATGGAAAGTTTTAGGTGAGCGTGGTTTGACTTGGCTTACGAATCTATTCAATGTTATTTGGCGAAGCAAGAAAATGCCTGAAGATTGGAGGAGGAGTATCGTGGTGCCTCTTTATAAGAACAAAGGAGACAAAATTGTTCAAATTACAGAGGTATCAAGCTGATGAGTCACACTATGAAAATTTGGGAACGTGTGATCGAAAGAAGGTTGAGACAAGTTTCCCAAATAAAAGAAAACCAATTCGGATTCATGCCAGGTCGCTCAACTATTGAAGCCATCCATTTGCTGAGGAGAACAATGGAGATTTATAGAGCTAAAAGGAAGAATATCCATATGATCTTTATTGATTTGGAGAAGGCTTATGATTCCGTCCCACGAGAGATACTGTGGAGAGTTTTGGAGAAGAGTCAAGTACCTGTCCTATACATTAATCTCATAAAGGATATGTATGATAGGGCTTTATCTTGTGTAAGGACCCCGACGGGGAAGACTGACTATTTTGATATCAACATTGGTTTACATCAAGGTTCATCTTTGAGTCCATTTCTTTTTACTTTGATTATGGACGAGTTGACAAGTCACATTCAGGATGAGTTACCTTGGTGTATGTTATTTGCTGATGATATTGTGTTGATTGACGAGACTAGAGATGGAGTAAATGAGAAGCTTGAGGTTTAGAGACATGCATTGGAGACTAAAGGTTTTCGTATAAGTAGGGCTAAGACGGAATATATGGAATGCACCTTTGATGGAAGCAATGGTGAAGGAATCGAGGTGAAGATTGGCGACGATAACATTCAGAAGAGAGATTCTTTTAGATATCTGGGATCTATTTTGCAACGTGATGGGGAAATTGATGGAGATGTTACTAATAGAATAAATGCAGGCTGGCTAAAGTGGAGAGGAGCCTCCGTTGTTCTCTGTGATAAGAAAATTCCTTTAATAATTAAAGGAAAGTTTTACAAAGCAACTGTGAGACCTGCTATGCTTTATGGTTCTGAATGTTGGCCTGTGAACCATAGACATGTGCAGAGAATGACTGTAGCAGAAATGAAAATGCTAAGATGGATGTGTGGACATACACATAAAGATCGGATTCGGAATGATGCAATCAGAAAGAAAGTTGGTGTAGCTCCGATCGAGGATAAGATGCGAGAAAACCTCTTAAGATGGTTTGGTCATTTGCAAAGAAGATCAACTGATGCACCGGTTAGGAGATGCGAGTGGTTGGATGTTGAGCCGGCTAAGAGAGGGCGAGGACGGCCCAAGAAGTGTTGGAAAGAGACTATACGAAGGGATCTTAATTTTTTGGATATAAGTCCGAGATTGACCCAAGATAGATCTGAATGGAGGCGAAGAATCCATGTAGCCGACCCTACTTAATTGTGGGAAAAGGCTTTGTTGTTGTTGTTGTATGGATAACTACTCGTAGTGTAACAACATGCTAGGTTTACTTTCATACATATGACATTGTTTGAAGGTCAAATGCATCTCGATATGGACACACCACATGTGTTGGCTCTGTAGTGACATCGAACTGTGCCCGTCAACGGCATCCTAAGGGGCTCCCCCCCAATCGTACGCCAGATAACAAAAATAAAACATAATGATAAAAACTTACAGTATAATTTTTTTAAGCACATACATCTCCCAGCCAAACAGCTCTGGATCTATGAGAGCCTTGTAGATGTAAAACAGATCGATCAATGAGACTCGACTCCATCTGCAACAATTACAAAATTGAGTGATTAAATAGGTGGTTGTCAAAAATTAAACAAGAGAAGTGACTAGTAAAAAAATTAGTCGCAAATATCAAAAACTAAACAACCTTGGATAGTACGGTTGGGACATTTCCTCCTATTGTGGCCACCTCCTGACATAAGCCGCATTTGTTTACACTTGGTGGCCCATGGCTACTATGCCGACGATTATGACCAAGTTGACGACAAGCCTTGCACTGTTGTTGGACAGGATCCTCATGTATATCCATTTCATTATGAATCTGCTTTGATTTGGGCTGACCCTTGGATCTTACTCTTGTTGGATCTGGAATTGTTTTCTCTGTTGTGAATGTTGGCCATACCTCCCTACCTCCAATGGGGTAGAAGACACCTTCATAAATGTTTAGCTGACACTGCCATATATACCACGGGCCCATCTACTCATCAACATCAATATTTAGATGTGCTAGAACAACGCATGCAAGAGAGTAAGGGATTCTGTGAACTTGCCATTTCTGATAGGTGCAAGACAAGTCACTGAGTAGGACTGAATGTTTCCTTCCTCCCTTTAGACCAAACTGTGTCATTTGTTGCCCTGTGGTGACTTTATATAAGTGTAAAGGAGCACCCCTGATTCGAGTGATTCGTTGGTTGTTGCTCCTATCCATCCACCTCTTTAGCATGTCAGCAGCGTATTTGGTGAATCGGTCACCACGAGCAAGATGAGACATTGTCTCACTATAACGGTCCTAGAAATATTGAATGCAATTGTAGTATGTTTTCTGCATCAATGCTGCCGCTAGAAGTGATCTTGCATCTTTCAATACAACGTTATAACTTTCAGAGAAGTTAGATGCCATGTATCCAAAACGATGTCTACCATCAAAGGCCAAAGTCCATTGATCTCTAGGGCAATTGTGCGTATCAAACCAATACCATGCACTCTCATCCATTTCCTTCCACTTGTCCATGTAATTGGTCCACTTTCTTTGTGTAAAAGCCTTCCCAGCCCTCATTACCAAGCTCTTCATTGTCTGGTTTTTCATAACATCGTTGAAGTTACTAGCAACATGACGTAGGCAGAAACGCCAATACACATAGGGCGGCTGAAATTGCACTTCTGGGCGACGCATGGCAGAATGAATTCCCGATGCGCGATCTGATATAACACAAATTGGACCAATAAGATCCTAAAAAATATGAAGCTGAACTCTCTCCAAAAACCAACACCAACTGTCTTCGTCCTCCTCATTCACGAAGGCAAATGCAAGAGGTAGGATGTGGTTTGCTGCATCAATGCCACATGCAATGAGCACCTTCTGCTTGTACCTACTATACATATGAGTACCATCAATGCTAACAACAGGTCTGCAGTGTCTCCATGCACTGATACATGGACCAAATGCCCAGAAAGCCCACTTGAATAGCTTCTCGTATCCACCAACAGGTTCCCCATAAAGATCGGTCACGGTTCCTGCGATTGATGTCTCCAAGCACAAAACCGATACGACAATTCGTGGTATGAAGCCACCCAATCACCGTATACTGTCTCTATTCCCTTTCTCCTAGCATCTCATATCCTCCTACGATTCACCATGTACCCAAGCTCATAAGAAATAGACTGCCGCTGGTATGAAACATTCACGACTGGTGGACCTTGATTTGATTCAGAAATTTCTGTGCCATGAAGTTACAATCGAGTTGAGGGTGATCTTGGTTTACTACACGATGCAAGCAAGTATGTGCTGAATCAAATTTCGAAATCACAAAGAGTCCATCAAGTGGGCGGCGATGTCCATGCAACCGCCAAAGGCAACCCACGTTCTTCTCACCATAATAAATAACCCATAAATGACGTCAGATTCGTGCACCTCAAAATTGTAATGGTGCTTAATGTGAAACAATTTCACTGAATAAATCAAGTCTTCTTTTGACTTGAAGGTCATCCCATTTCTCAACTCATCTGAACTTGCCATTCCGTCATGAATTCCCATCACGTCATCACCATTTCGGATGTAACCATCACCGCCTCGTGTGTTATAAAAGCGAATGTCAGACTCAACACACACAGTCTCGTTCTCATCGTGCAACATTTCTCCATCATCATTTTCCATTTCATCAGCAGTGTTATGTGGGGTATCCTCCATCATACGATCAATCTCGGGATCGCAGTTCTCCCCTATAGTGTAGATGGGGTCATTTAGGGAGGGCCCCAAAGTTGGGGCAAATTAACTGTTGTGGCCATCTCCCCATGAGTTGTAGATACATGAGGACTCTCACGGGCCCTTCCACATGTGGTCACATCAGATGTACGAGAAACAACATGTGTTCTTGGAGCCGTCGCCGCAGCTTGGCGTATACACATAGGAGCTCTTGTGTATACAATGTCAATAAATAAAACTGGTTTGTAGGAGCCTCCCATCATCTCAGCGTAGTTCAAAACATCGTCAATGTCACCATCATACTCCACATCAACCAAAAAAGTCTCATTATTCTCCAACAGCCTGTGAAACAGACGTAATTCTGTATCATTGTCTAAGTCAAGACGAAATGATTTTGCAATCATCTCGACCAATCCATTAAATGTCAAACCCATCCCAACTCTCATGGGTTTCACCCGACCTCCCTCATATCTGACTTCTTTGCCATCCTTAAAAATCTTTCCACCAACATGGCACAAGCACAATACTTCCATTCCTTTGACTATCTTAAACAACAAGAGTAATTAACTTTACACATGAATAAAAAAACACTCCTAAGTACACAATGTGTGGCTTATACAAAACAAAAAAAAATCCATAAATACATAAGGCTAGGGTTTACTCACAGTGGATGATATAGAGCACCACAACAAGAGGTGGCAACGAGAGGGAGACACGAGGCAATCACCGGCTCGAGGGGGAAGAATGGGAGGAGGTTGCAGCATGGGAGGGGACGTGCTGGCGGAGGGGAGGGCTTGGGGCCGCATGGAGGAGGGATTGTGCATGTCTGAATGGGAGGAGAGGCGTTCTGTACGCGTGGGGGGAGGGTCGGGTCACGACAATGCCTATATTCAAGCCCTAGTTGTGACTTGAGATCACGACTTCCTTCAGTAGGAGACGCGACTTCAAGTGACGGCTTCCTACTATGGAAGTCATGACCTCAAGTCACGGCTTCCTTGGGGTACTTAACAAAATATATATTCGCCTGGGGGTCCCGTGGAATAAGTTTCCACAGGTACCCCTAAGGTGAATTTTCCTCTTCGTTCTAATAATGCCTTAAAATATGCACCTTACAACTTTCTGACTTTCTTAGATCTCTTGGCATTGTTCATAAGACCCCATGTGCTTATACTTCCCAACATAACAGTATTGCTGATTGCAAACACTGTCACTTACCTGATGTGACCAAAACTTTGTTGGTACAAAGTCATGCTCCTCATGCATTCTGGGGGGATGTAGTCCTCAATGCATGCTATCTTGTGAATCGCATGCCATCGTATGCGTTGGGAGAGAAGATTCCATTCTTGATTGTGTTTCTGAAGAAGGATCTTTTCTCCCTTACGTCTCGTGTGTTTGGTTCTGTTGCATCAGTTCATGATTTCTCTCCGAGTCATGACAATCTCTCTCCCAGAGCTGTTAAGTGCATTTTTGTCATCTACTCTAGTATCAAGAAGGGATACTGTTTCTTTGATATGCTCAAGCGGAAATACTTTATCAATGCCGACGTTACTTTCTTTGCGTTTGTCAGGTATTTTTCTCCTACAGATGACAAACTAGCCCCATCAGACTCTGATGTTGAGATCTACATGCCTTCCCCTCCTACTGCCATACACCACATCTCTCTACTCCTCTACCACCACCACCACCACTACAATCTACATTTACTTATGCTTCTACATCTGCTCATGTGGCTCCACCTCCTATTGTGACTCAATTTTTGCCATGTGTGTTTACTCGCAGATCTCGCTTTGTTCCCCCTGCTCACATGCCTTGCCCATCATCCAACACGCCTCAATTATGGAATGAGCATATTGTTTCTACCGATGGCATTATTGAGTTGTCTGTACAGCAGGATTCCATATAGGATGGGAAGGTGTCCTCTCAAGAGGGGACGTTATAGGTTCAAGACTAGGCGGATGATCTTGATGTCTTGATTGCTCTGTAAAAGCAGAGACGTGCATGTGCTACTTATCCTCTTGCATCCGAGGTTTCTTTGAGCAGACTGTCAGAGGATTTTAGGATGTTTACCTTAGCACTATCAACTGTGGAGACACCATAGTCATATCAAGAGGCTCTTCAAGACAACTAGAGGCAGTTAGCCATGGAGGAGGAGATGGCTGCTCTATAATCGT
The DNA here is from genome assembly GCA_037367405.1 of Ottelia alismoides. Classification (NCBI taxonomy): domain Eukaryota; kingdom Viridiplantae; phylum Streptophyta; class Magnoliopsida; order Alismatales; family Hydrocharitaceae; genus Ottelia; species Ottelia alismoides. The sequence continues at coordinate 528,853 of JAZKJV010003658.1, forward strand.
GTGGTACTTAGAGTCTTGTTTCAGCTCCTGTTGGCGCACCTTTTGTGGGGTGTAAGAAGGTGTTCACTGTGAAACACCATACAAATGGAAGTGTGGATAGCTATAAGGCGAGACTTAAGGCACATGGGTTCACCCAGACTATGGGGTCGACTATCAGGATACTTTCTCTCTAATTGCTAGACATTCTACTCTGCATATTCTTCTTTCTGTTGTTGTGATACGAGATTGGCTCCTTTACCAGCTTGATGTGAAGAATGCCTTACTCTATGGTGATCTACAAGAGGAGGTCTACATGCAGCACCCACCTGGGTTTGTTGCTGAGGGGGAGTGTCAGAAGGTTTGCAGGCTACACAAGGTTATCTATGGTCTTAAGCAGAGTCCAAGAGCATGGTTCCATAAGCTCTCGGACCTGATAGAGCAACATAGGTCTGTGTGATCTATTGTTGATTACCTTTTTGTTCATGCATGATCCAGAGAGGTATTGTTGTCATTTTTGTTTATACGGATGTCATTATTGTTACAGGGGATGATGAACATGGCATTCGGGTTACCAAGGACGTCTGAGGTCAGGGGTTTGTGACCAAGGACCTTGGTAGTTTACGTTACTTTCTTGGACTGGAGTTTTCCATGAACCAGTGAGGTCTTGTGATGACCTAGAGGAAGTACATTACAGATCTTTCAGAGACTGGCATGACAAATTGCAGACCATGTTAGAAAATAAAAATGAGAAAGTGATTTGGGCGGCCAAGATTCCTACTCGGGTTAAGGTGTTCCTATGGTGTCTAAGGAGAAACCGTCTGTGTGACAAAGTAAGGAGGGGAAGGTTGTTTGGTGTGGCGGACCCGAACTGTGATAGATGCGAGGGGTTTTTGGAAGATGCGGAGCACATCTTCTTCGAATGCAGGTCTTCGGTGCAGGTCTGGGAATCATTAGGGTTGGCTTGGGTTCAGGCATCCGGCTTGGAGCATTTCTAGAGATCTATTCGGTCGACGGGTCTTGGGTCCTCGGACGACATCTCAAGGCCATTTGTCGGTATTTGGGTTCTTTGGGCTATTTGGGTTGGCAGGGATGATCAAGGTTCAGAAAGTCGGTATGCAGTATTCGTCCGGTCAGGCGGTCCAGAGCGAGTAAGCGGATATGCGGAAGTATATGTGGATTATGCGGTTTGCATTATTTTAATTAAAAATATTTAAAAAATATATATTTACTTGTCATGACAGAAAAACTACATGGTTTCTTTAAATTCCTGTAAAAGCATACTTTTAAAAATAAAAAGGGCACCAGAATCTCCAATAATCCCTTAAATTATTTGCAAAATTATTGACTTTCTAACATTTCAGCAACAGTAGTTAGTAGAAACAAAACCCAAACTTACAATTCGATAAATCTAAATCCCTCGAACATAATATTCAACAACAGTTCGATAGATCCATTGAACACAAAATGAGAACACAACAAACATGTACTAACAGTAGAAAAGAAGCTAATAAAATCATTAAAACATGTCACCATTGTCGAACAAATCGAAGTTGAAACCTGCTGAACAAACCAAACTCCAAAGAAGCAACAACAACATGTCATCAAGTAGTAGGAACAAATCAAGTTGAATTAAGGTTACCGTACGATAGAGGCGGTGGCGCAAGAACAACTCGAGGGCGGAAGCCTGTGCCGCAGGAACTATTGGGGGCGGAATGTGGTGTTGCAGGAGCTGCAAGAGGCAAAAGGCGGTGTGACACACGAGCTGCTGGAGGCGAAATGCAGAGCCGCAAAAGCTGAGGAGTGAAGGAGACTGAAGGTCGAGAGGCTGTCCAAGCTTCTATGTCAGAGGAGGAAGCGCTGGAGGTGCTTCAACTGGTTAGTGTTAGGGTTGTCGAGGTGGGGTGAGGTTTTGGTTGGGCGCACAAGTTCTTATCGAGAGGGGAACCTATTTGGGTTTTTGGTTTGTCGGGTTAAGATCCCTTAATCGGATCTTAGGAATTGGGTCGGACCGCATATTGGACCGTATATTCGGCCGCCTAGGCGGTTTATACGGCCCACATGTACGGCAGAGCCGCATATTGCTGCATATGTCATATGTGGTGCGGTTGCCCCTCCGCATGCGCATATGCGGCCGCATGGACCGCATTTCTGAACATTGGGAATGATTGCATATTCAAGGGACAACGGTTTTACTATGAGAATGTGCTCGCGTATTGTAATGTTTTGTACAATTTCTGGATATCCAACTGATGTACCTCTTTGTTATTAATGAAAGAGTTGGTGTGGTGACTCCCGCCATGGGAGGGCTCCCCCTTCATTTTTGGTCAAAAAAAAGATTGCAGTGTTGGAAATGCGAGCCCACGGCGAGCCATTATGCAATAAATGTTATTGCAATTCACTCCTTAATCTGAAATGAAGAATACATAATTTGCATAATAGGTCCCTTAGTACAATTAGGGTTATGTACCATGGCCATCTTGATGATCATACAGCTGTTGATTCAACTATTGAATCATAGAGGCTGGTGCTTGGGTGAATATCTAAAGAGTTAGATTGAGGACTCATCAAGCACCGTCAAATGATTGTTAAGAGATGATCTCCAGCCTGAGTAGGAGATGGCAATCCTTATCTCTGAAGGCTGATATCTGACCGACCTCTTGATGCAGGTCCTCTGCATAGGAATAGAGATTCGGAGGTGTCAGATTAGTTAGGTCAAAGAGTTGACTTAACGAGATCGAGATAACCAAAGTCCTATATCATATGCTGTCATGATATAGGCACGCATCCTCTGACCGGAGACAGATGTGTTGCTATATGTCTAAGTATGTACATTTGGCAGACCAATAGGTTGATGACCTAATCAAGGTCTATACACCGGCGCGCTGGTGTGCATATAAGGGCATATGAGTAATACGATCTCTCAAAGGGATCATACAGGTTCAGTTACTGAACCGGAAGACATGAGCTCACTCATGAGATATTGGGAAGAATCAAATTCCGTGCGCACGGTTGTCTCGCTTTGAAAGCTTGACTGAATTTGTAGGTTTGATATATACTTTTGGAAAGTATATGATCAAGACCTAGGTATGATATATGCTTTTGGAAAGTATATGATCAATACCGACTCCCAATGATCGAATGAGAAACTTACCGATAAAACCATGAAGTAGACAGTATAAAGTTGATCGAATACTTCGGGTTTAGTCTGAGTCTTCCAGTATGCAGGATGTACAGGTATTGGGAATACCTGAGGGTGATGTGATCATAAACGATTGTATAACCATGACGCTTCCATTCCTAGGGAGTGATGAAACGGGTCTGGATTTTAGTGACTCCACTCAGTAGAGAAGTGATCTGATCTTGGTCCAAGTATTGGACATTGATCTGAATGTGATTCAGATACAATGAGAAGATTAGATTTACAGTCTTGATTTAATCAAGCATCTATGGGAGGCCCGCGATCTGGATTTGAGATACGATCTCAATATCCATGTCACTATACGTGGAACAATACAATCGCCCTGTCCTTATCTCCAAGTATCTGCGGAGAAAGCGCATTATCCTTGAAGGAGTTCATGGATAATTCTATTGTTGATATATGTATCCGAGCATTGAGAAAATGGATAATTGAATGTGATTTAATTATCATGAGTAATATGAATTTGATTCATATTATAAAGAGAGTTATCTTAGATAATTAAATGAGATTTAATTATCAAAGATGTAAATAATGTGAATGTGATTCATATTATTTGGACACAAGAGAATAGAGATCCAAGATGATTAAATATGATTTAATTATCATGGATATGAATAATGTGGATAGCAATATCCATATTAGTCATATATATTATAAATGTGATTTATAATATATAAGAGAGAGCTATTTGTAATTTACATTTGTTAATTAAATGTTAATGTGAATTGGATTCACATTGGACATCAAATTGAAAATGTAATTTACATTTTGTTTTGGGTTGTGAATGTGATTCACAATTTTTCAATGGCATGATTGCAATGTTCACAAAATAAATTGGATTTATTTTTTGTGAAATAATTTGCAACAAAAGTTGTTGCAAATAATGGAGATTACATAAAAGGTGAAATAGCCACCTTCCTAATGGAGGAGGGTGGACGGCCACCACTCCCATTAGGAAAGGGAGGCCGTCCCCCCTCTCCATATGGAAGGAGGCTTTCTCTCCTTTCATTATCTCCATGTATTGATGATTTAATTTTGTAATTAAATTGTGTTGATTTATCAACATATATTTAATTTAAATTAAATTAATTGTTGTTGTGTTTTTAGCAACAAATCATGACCATTGAAAGAAACACAAATTAATGTGGACCATTGGATTTGTGTTGACACATGGATTGAGATCCATGGATCCCAAAACCCTATATAAGGAGAGGCACCCCATTGCTCTTCTACACACATAAGTTGAGGCAACAAATCTCTCTCTCTCTCATTCTCTCTACACGTCCTCTCTCCATCTCTCTCATGTGGCCGTCCACCATGGATGCCCTAGAGAGGTTCTCTATCGCCGCGGCATCGTCGTTATGCTGCCCGATGGTTTGCTCGTGGATCTCCGTCTCCTTCGGTGCGCCCCGCTCGTGAAGAAGACATCGGATCTCGTGTGTCGAGATCAGGAGATCCGCCGCTTGGATCATCAACATGGATTGCGAGAAGCACGCGGTTCATCCCCGCGCTCGCAAGCGTCTCCTCCGTCGGATCGGACTTGAGACAGGAGGTCTCTTTGTTTAGAGACTCGATCGCAACCACGCTTCAAGAGGTAAACCTAATACTTGTTTGTGGTTTAGATGAAACGATCCGAGAAGTGTTCTTGGATCATGTGGTTTCATCGCAAGAAAATTTTTTAATTTCCGCTGCATAGAACAACTAGTGCGACTAGTCGTTCTTCGTCGTATTCGATGCGACGCTCACGCTTCCGTGATGCGCTTGAGGATCTAACCATATCCTTCAAGTGGTATCAGAGCCTTAGGTCGGTGGTTTTGGATACGATCCATAAACCGAGGATGACTTGGGTTCATTAGGGTTTGCGAAAGTTTTCTTGCATTTCATTTTCGCATCTCTGTTTTGATATTATTTTCGACACTGTTTAAATTTTTTAAACACGAAAATAATATTGGTATTTTATTCCCCATTAAATAAGGAAACCGTAGGATCTGAGTTTGCGTGATTTCGATTCCGTTTGCTCTAGATATGCTCATTTTAGTGAACATGTATCCACTGTTTCGGGGACTGCGGATCATGACGTAATTAAGATGCTAATTGCGGATTTGAAACGCCTTGAAATGCGTGCAAATCACTTGGGTTCTGTTGTAAATCAAGTTAGCAAACTTTAAAAATTTACTTTGCTTAATTTGGATTTAAATTGATTGAGATATGGTATTTTTAGTAAGTGAGGGTCACTGCTGAAAATACTTTCCTAATCAAGAACCTAGTGATTGTCATTTAATTAATTAGTGAAATTAAATTGTTTAATTTCCTGGAATAATTATGCATAAATATTTGTGAAATATTTAATGATAATTATGTCCTTAAATGACTTTGCCCTAACCAACAAATGATTAGATGTGATCTAGATCAAGATTGGTTACATGATCTACATGATCAACATTCCAACAAACATGTTGCTTGAATAGGACTTGGGATTTGTTTAGCAAATCTCATTATAATGTTAATCAAAATTGTTTTGATTATTACTATATGGTATAATTTCGGTTGAAGAACCGATGATCATCTCAAGTACAAAATGATCTATTTTGCATTATCCTTTCCCGAGGTGGATATGGTGTCTAGTCGGAGAGCATTGGGGTTGCGGGTTGCAACGTATGTGGTCCGTCCCACTCTCGTCGGTACTGGCCATGACAGCGGGTAGGGTTAGTATAATGCTTAAGGAATCATGATGTATTTCTAATTATTAAAATTCGAAATAATACGTATTTGAGATAATACCATTATTCAAGTAACTATTAAAATGTTTGTTGGATATTAATTGGATCATTAATTTAATATGATTAGATTAATTGGAATCCAATTAAAATTAAAACACTCTATTATGAATAGAGATGTTATTTCCCTTGGAAGAATTAATCATAATGAATATGATTCATAATGATTAATTAGAATTTGAATATGATATGGAGGATCACATAAGTGACATCCATGGTCTCCCGTCAAGGCGAAGGGTTCCGTCGCCAGATATTGTATGTAGGAGACGCTTGTCCGAAGTGACAGCTCCTGCATACGATCCATTTGGATCGGGCTCTTCGCTTCTCGAAAGAGTAAGGACGTATGCGTAGTGACCCCAATATCGGGTCCTCATATTATTGGGGCGATATTGGATTGCGCATAGCGAGTTGTATTCCTGTTGACGGTTGGTTCAATTAATGACGGGTCAACATTGCCTTAGGGGTGGTGGGCCCGGGTGTTAAAGACCGAATTGGGAGATGCAAGTTGGACTTGCAAGGCGGAATGTGTTCCCGCTTCTTTTTATCCGAGTTGTAGGTTCTCATATTATTGGGATGCAACAAAGATAAGGAAGGAGATCCCAGATCTTGTTGAGATATAATGGTAAGTATATCTCTTACATTGAAAGTGATTAAGGGAATGAACTTTCAGTGTTGACAAGACAAGACAACTTTGATATAAAAATCCTAAATCAAAGTAAAATATATATATATATATTTATATATTTATGCAAATTTCTTATTTCAGATAATCCTTCACTAAAACCCACTCAATGACATACTCAATAATAACCAGTAAAATATCGTGGATTGGACTCATGATCCAGATATTGTACTTGCAATTGGACACATAATGTATGTGGTTGCAATGTGCAAGTTTCCTCATAATATTGAGGAATGACAATTAAATAGATAATAGGACTACAACCCTAGGGTTTGTGTGTCTCTATAGTCTTGATCTATCATCAAATGTACTTTGGAAGTGACATGTTGATGATGATCATAATTGTCATATAATCCTTATAAAATCAATGAAGATATTCTGGCATACTTATGTGCTCTTGACATTTAACATGAATGAGATGGTTCACTGCATCATGCAGAATGGTGGCTCTATAAGAGATGATGTATTCAAATTGTTTGAGTACCTACCTGAACCTATGTTTTAAGAGTTTAGATGGATGTAGATGATGAGTGTCATCATTCTACTATCTATACTCTGGTCATTCATGAAGCTTCATAATATTCATATTGTATGAATTTAATGAAGCATGTATAAATGTTGAAATGCTCTTACATAAGAGATCCTTAGTCTTAAGCAATGGTTGCTTATAGATAAAGGGAGCGCAGTGGAAGCATGGGTTGGACCCGAGTAAGAAGTATAATCAAAGAGTTGACTATACATCTATGACTTCCATATGTCATCCGAAGAGTTGGATGAATGCCAATACTGCAATAAGTTGATGTGTTGATAGTATGACTATCAAGTCTATCTAGAATCCTTAGAGAAGGACTCGGATGGAGCATCAGATTAATCTACATAAATCATTGATAAGATAAAGTCAAATAATTGTATCTCAATCTTCTGATGACATTTGCAATAGGTTGCATATGTTTTAGAAGACTGGAAAATTTGATCTTAAAGGTTTATAGTTATCCATATGGATATTGATGCAATTGTTGCAACAATCTCTGTTGGATTGATAGACTTGTTAATTTCAGTGGGAGAGTCCTTAGTCTTAGAGAATGTCTCTATGACCTAGATATAAGAATACACTCATTGTTTGTTTCTAAATGTTAGAAATAAACATGAATCTGAGATAGAACTATCATAAAGAAGTTATGATGTATATATTTCAGATAGTAATCTAATAATCTAGTGGACTTCACTAAATTAGAAAATTAATGAATGGTTCATTAACATTTCTAAATACTGAAATTAAACCTTAAGATCAATAGGAGGATGAAGATCATTTGACAATGATCTAGCATCAAGCCTTGGACATTTGTCTATTGATTTGATCAATAGGCTAGTAAGAGATGAAACTTTAGAATGTCTAAAATTTCAAAGCTTACATGCTTATGAATATTGTATTCATAATAAAATGTCCAATACACCCTTCTTTGGGAATGGTGTAAGATGATAAGGTATTCGGGATCTCATACATATTGATGTATGCGGATCATCTATATCATAGTAAACATTATGGATATATGATATCTATTAATGATTATGTATGATATGAAATTTCTTCTCTTCACCTGAAGAAACCTTTGAAATGTTCAAAGATTTCATAATTTTGGTCTACAACCAAAGTTTGAAGGAAGATAAAATGATTTGATCTAATCGAGGTAGCATGTACCTGTTAGATGAATTCAAAGGATACCTTATGGAGATATGAATATCATTTCTATCTCAATCCTCCTGACTCACCTTAACTCAATAGAGTTATAGGGAGATACAATTGGATCATGTGTGACATGATCTTATCAATGATGATTTTTAGCATAATTATCCCTTAGTTTCCAGGTATATATGTGTAGTAGAGACTACAATGTATATCCTTAATAAGGTTCCATGCAAGATGGAATCTAGCACTTGAGAGTGCTGCTTCATTAGGAAAATAAAGGATGGTATTGGATACCTACTTTATGACCTTGAGATTCTTGAAATATCTCATCTCTGAGAATGTGATTCTTGGAGGTTGAGACTCTTGAGAATCAAGATGAAAATGAAGTGTAGGAACTCATTTAATCTTGAAAAGATAATGAGGCTCCTGAAATTGGAAACTAAAAGGATAATTGAAGATGAAACACTAAAACCTCTTCAAAAGAGTTTGAGGAAGGATTCCATGTGTCAGAGAAATCTGACAATGATCGAACTTCATGTGATGAAGCTTCTGAAGATCATAGCATGGATAGATGGATGTTAGCAATAAAAGTCTAAAGTAGACTTCATATACAAGTGTTGTATATGGACCCTATAGGATCCACCTATATAGGTAAGACCTGTAAAACCTGTAAATGGATCTTCAAGAGAAAGGGAACCTGATGAGAAGGTAGAGACCTTCAAAGCACGGTTCGTAGCCATGAGCCACACACCGGAAGAGAAGACATTGCTTGCAATGAGACTTGCTCTTCGGTGACCATGCTTAAAATCATCAGAATGTTGCTAACCTTAGCTACACAACTTGACTATTGCATCTTCAAGATGTAAGTCAATATTGCATTCCTCTACGAATACCTCTTTGAGGATATTCACATGAAGTAGCCCCAGGGCTTCATGGTTGAGGAAAGCAAGGTGTGCAAACTAAGGAATCCATCTATGGACTCAAATAAGCTTCTTGAAGTTGGACCATAAGATTTGATGGAATTATAATTGTTATGATTTCAGATAGAATCTTGATGAGCCATGTGAAGCTTAGTGGGAGTGCCTTTGTGTTTATCTTGCTGAATGTAGATGATATCCTAACCATTTAAAATGATATAAGGATAATAATAAGTGTTTTATTCTCTGGTTATTCCATATCTTGAAATATGATTTCAAAGATACCTCTTAGATCTTAGTTCTAAAGTTGTTCAGAAGCCAAGAGAAGAGGATAATTGGACTGTCACATTTGTAGTATACCTTGGACATATTCTATTCATAGAAATTCCAAGAAAGGCTTCTAACCCTTAAGATATGGTACTGACCTATCTTAAGGGATAGCACCTCAAAGAGTTGAGGAAGTGAATGCTAGAATTACTTGCCCTTGGGCATCAGTTCTGAGAAGCTGGGTGTGTGCTAGATGTGTACAAAAGCCAGATGGCTGCCATGCAGTGGGAGTAGTAAACTGTTACTAATCCTACTATGGAAATAAAACACTTGGTTGCAGTAAATGCAAAATCTTCATAGATGACAAGATTTTTGAGATAGTCATCTCGAAGTCTTATCTTCAAAAACTTAAGACTTTATAGATAGAGATCTAAAAGGTCTTAATTGTAGATACCTTTGGAGATAGAGATCTTCATGAATAAGGGTATTCTGATAAGGATTATGGAAATACTGGTTATAACAATTATTAAGCTATAGTGTCAAGAACACTACAATAGCTTTAACTAGATTGAGTATTGGTTGCATGAGATGCAACATTCGCATTAGATGCGAGCACTGTTACTGGGGATATGCAAGTGCCGTAAAAGGACTTGGCATAGTCTCGCGGGAACAGAGTGACTGATCAGCTTACCTAGCTATTTTCTAAATAGCCTATGATTGTCACATGAGTGTGGGTTTAAATGATTAGCCCATTAATGGCTCTTTGGGCTAGTGGGAGATTGTTGGAAATGCGAGCCCACGGCGAGCTATTATGCAATAAATGTTATTGCAATTCACTCCTTAATCTGAAATGAAGAATACATAATTTGCATAATAGGTCCCTTAGTACAATTAGGGTTATGTACCATGGCCATCTTGATGATCATACAGCTGTTGATTCAACTATTGAATCATAGAGGCTGGTGCTTGGGTGAATATCTAAAGAGTTAGATTGAGGACTCATCAAGCACCGTCAAATGATTGTTAAGAGATGATCTCCAGCCTGAGTAGGAGATGGCAATCCTTATCTCTGAAGGCTGATATCTGACCGACCTCTTGATGCAGGTCCTCTGCATAGGAATAGAGATTCGGAGGTGTCAGATTAGTTAGGTCAAAGAGTTGACTTAACGAGATCGAGATAACCAAAGTCCTATATCATATGCTGTCATGATATAGGCACGCATCCTCTGACCGGAGACAGATGTGTTGCTATATGTCTAAGTATGTACATTTGGCAGACCAATAGGTTGATGACCTAATCAAGGTCTATACACCGGCGCGCTGGTGTGCATATAAGGGCATATGAGTAATACGATCTCTCAAAGGGATCATACAGGTTCAGTTACTGAACCGGAAGACATGAGCTCACTCATGAGATATTGGGAAGAATCAAATTCCGTGCGCACGGTTGTCTCGCTTTGAAAGCTTGACTGAATTTGTAGGTTTGATATATACTTTTGGAAAGTATATGATCAAGACCTAGGTATGATATATGCTTTTGGAAAGTATATGATCAATACCGACTCCCAATGATCGAATGAGAAACTTACTGATAAAACCATGAAGTAGACAGTATAAAGTTGATCGAATACTTCGGGTTTAGTCTGAGTCTTCCAGTATGCAGGATGTACAGGTATTGGGAATACCTGAGGGTGATGTGATCATAAACGATTGTATAACCATGACGCTTCCATTCCTAGGGAGTGATGAAACGGGTCTGGATTTTAGTGACTCCACTCAGTAGAGAAGTGATCTGATCTTGGTCCAAGTATTGGACATTGATCTGAATGTGATTCAGATACAATGAGAAGATTAGATTTACAGTCTTGATTTAATCAAGCATCTATGGGAGGCCCGCGATCTGGATTTGAGATACGATCTCAATATCCATGTCACTATACGTGGAACAATACAATCGCCCTGTCCTTATCTCCAAGTATCTGTGGAGAAAGCGCATTATCCTTGAAGGAGTTCATGGATAATTCTATTGTTGATATATGTATCCGAGCATTGAGAAAATGGATAATTGAATGTGATTTAATTATCATGAGTAATATGAATTTGATTCATATTATAAAGAGAGTTATCTTAGATAATTAAATGAGATTTAATTATCAAAGATGTAAATAATGTGAATGTGATTCATATTATTTGGACACAAGAGAATAGAGATCCAAGATGATTAAATATGATTTAATTATCATGGATATGAATAATGTGGATAGCAATATCCATATTAGTCATATATATTATAAATGTGATTTATAATATATAAGAGAGAGCTATTTGTAATTTACATTTGTTAATTAAATGTTAATGTGAATTGGATTCACATTGGACATCAAATTGAAAATGTAATTTACATTTTGTTTTGGGTTGTGAATTGTGATTCACAATTTTTCAATGGCATGATTGCAATGTTCACAAAATAAATTGGATTTATTTTTTGTGAAATAATTTGCAACAAAAGTTGTTGCAAATAATGGAGATTACATAAAAGGTGAAATAGCCACCTTCCTAATGGAGGAGGGTGGACGGCCACCAACTCCCATTAGGAAAGGAGGCCGTCCCCCTCTCCATATGGAAGGAGCTTTCTCTCCTTTCATTATCTCCATGTATTGATGATTAATTTTGTAATTAAATTGTGTTGATTTATCAACATATATTTAATTTAAATTAAATTAATTGTTGTTGTGTTTTAGCAACAAATCATGACCATTGAAAGAAACACAAATTAATGTGGACCATTGATTTGTGTTGACACATGGATTGAGATCCATGGATCCCAAAACCCTATATAAGGAGAGGCACCCCATTGCTCTTCTACACACATAAGTTGAGGCAACAAATCTCCTCTCTCTCTCTCATTCTCTCTACACGTCCTCTCTCCATCTCTCTCATGTGGCCGTCCACCATGGATGCCCTAGAGCAGGTTCTCTATCACCGCGGCATCGTCGTTATGCTGCCCGATGGTTTTGCTCGTGGATCTCCGTCTCCTTCGGTGCGCCCCGCTCGTAGAAGAAGACATCGGATCTCGTGTGTCGAGATCAGGAGATCCGCCGCTTGGATCATCAACACAGGATTGCGAGAAGCACGCGGTTCATCCCCGCGCTCGCAAGCGTCTCCTCCGTCGGATCGGACTTGAGACAGGAGGTCTCTTTGTTTAGAGACTCGATCGCAACCACGCTTCAAGAGATAAATCTAATACTTGTTTGTGGTTTAGATGAAACGATCCGAGAAGTGTTCTTGGATCATGTGGTTTCGTCGCAAGAAAATTTTTTAATTTCCGCTGCATAGAACAACTAGTGCGACTAGTCGTTCTTCGTCGTATTCGATGCGACGCTCACGCGTCCGTGATGCGCCTTGAGGATCTGAACCATATCCTTCATGCAGACCTGCCACTACTCATATGGATCCGAGCATGAAACTCTATGATGATGATACTGAGGAGATTGACAAGATGAGGTACATGGAGCTTGTTGGCAAGCTCTTGTCTGTGAATATTACCAGGCCTGACATATCCTTTAGCATGAGCAAAGTGAATCAGTTTATGGAACAACCCAAACAGGCATATATGGATCCAGTCTATATGATTCTGAGGTATTTGAAGACATCACCAGGTATGGGACTTCTTTTCAAGAGGTACATTTCTTTCATCTACGGGAAGTCTATTTCAGGCTTCATAGTATTTATAGGGAATTCACTTGTTTCATGGAAGAGAAAGAAGTAGACCATGGTTGCCAGATCAAAAGTTGAGTTAGAATACATATCCATGGTGCAGGTTAGCACTAGATGATGTGGGTCAGATCTGTTCTTACTGAACTGACTATAAATTTGCCTCTTCCCATGCACCTCCAATGTGACAACCCATGCTGCTCTTTTCATTACAAACAACCCAACTTCTATGAGAGGACCAAGCACATAGAGGTGGACTATCACTAATTCGTGACATGATACATAAGGGTCTTATCGCCACTACGCATGTCAGCTCTGAAGACCAGACAACATACATTCTTACTAAGGCCCTAGCCGGATGGCCTTATCAGAGATCTTTCAAGCTAGGCTGAACGATATCTACACTTCAGCTTGAGGGGGAGTATTGAGATATTAGTTATCTTTCTTATTATTCTCATATTTTCTATTTCTTTTGCATTCAACGTGTAATTTGCCCAACAGGTTTTCTCTCCTATATAAGAGGCCCTAGGGTCTCTCAATATGCAATTCATTCTTTCTTTCTACAGGTTTCCGCAATGGGTAATTCAGTGTTCATGAAATCGGCCCCTGTGGCCACATATGCCTATGTGGTAGCCCTTGACGAACCGAATACATGAATCACAACTCTATGTGCCCATTGCGCATAAGCGGGCCCCATAAATGGCCCGTGCAGGAGCATATTCAGGTTGTGCGGCCGCTTAGGCTTAAACAGGTTAATCAGATCCGGATCTGATAACCCTTAAACCCCTATCTTAAAACCATCTCTCTTGTACATCTCTCTTCTGATGATACCCCTCTCCATCGAAACCCTAAATCCCTAAGCTATGACCAAATCTCCTCAGCCCAACTTTCGTTGTGAAACCCTCCACCTTTAAGCTCCTCCGTCGTCTAGAAGTTCCTCCGCCTTCGTCACAGTAATGTTGAGCTTTCACCCGGTTGGGTTCAACTCCAAGTACCGACGTGATGGATGTTGCTCGTACTTGGTGGCCTTAACCCATAGCTGTTTACCACCCTCTGCGAGTTCCAAATCTATGTACTGGACATGCTCATGTTTTATTATAACTTACAACTGCATGTTTTTTGTCTACCGACTACAAAATATTCTACCAATCTAAACTTTAATGGCATGTTTTTTTTGCATTTGGTAGACATTTGGCTAAGAGCAATGTAGCTCTGAGATGTCAAGCAAACACCATATTCAAAGAGGGTGTCCAATATTTCTCGGATTCATGTTTTTTTCTAGTTAGTTTAGATTAAACCAACTATTTTTAATGGTGACACCATAATGGTCTCTAATAAAAATAAAAAGTTACAAGATGAGTTGTAAAGAACTTATTATAATATCATTGTTTCGACTACTGTACTGTTGGTATGACCATACTTTTGTTTAACTGTTAATTCGATAGGATTATTTGGATGAGGATGATCACTAACCTTAGTAAATCTTCCTTTTCTCGAATGACTTAATTACGTTGAACATATTTATGTAGTTCAACTTCAAGTATAATCACTTTTGTACACACACACACACACACACATATATATATATATAACTGTGTAGAACCACATATACTCCGCATATGCACCCGCATAACGCTTAATCGCTATTCAGTGACCTTCCCGAACGCATACGCATACCGTTTTCCTGAACTTTGGGGCTATTAGGATTCTTATATATGTGGAGTGGAACAAACATCTAGATCGTCTCAAGCTACATAAACATAATATTTTGATGTTTTCCGGATGCACATTAATCCACAATATCATCTTCAACCAAGCCTTTCTGTCGCAACTGCTCAAATCTTAGGACATATAACAATCACAATGATTTCAAGAGGAAACTCTTTTAGGAAAACATCTATATTGACCTTTCAATTTAGGATTTTCTTCCTCGATAATACGTTGGTTTGCCTTCACTATAGCCATCTCCTTCATATAAAACCCTTTCATGAACCCTCTCCATGCCTAAGAAGTTTTTAATTCCTTCATCAAGGAACATACACACAATTTGCATACCTAGCGGTGCTAACTGAATCGAATACCTTAGAATCTATCAGGATTCTGATTCAATTCATTATAAAAAGTTTTTGAATCCGAACTCGAATCGAATTTTAAATGAATTTGCTAACTTAAATTCAGATTCAACTCTTTTTGAGTTTCGAATTAACTGTACCCTTTAATTATCCTACATGACAATGAATACAACTTTGAGATGAAACAGTAACTGGTAGATGATGTTAACCATCCATATGTAGAGTAGAGAATGAACCTATTATTAACGATAAAACATTTGAGGAAATGAGTGGACGAACACAACCCACGAGTATAATCGGCAATAAGAGACCCAGAACACGACCAACATGGATGAAAGATTATATCATTTCTGCGGATGTGAGACATCGTATTACATCGTAGATGATGATGATATATGTATCACATATCTTTTGATGAAGCAATGATTTTGAATGGGCCAGAATCATATATGGTTGCCATGAGGAATGAGTTGGACTTAATTGAGTGAAACAATGTATAGGAGTTATGTGATTTACCAAAAGATAGACAAACCATAGGATGTAAGTGGGTATTAAAAAAAGTACCAAGTTGATGGTATTGTTGCTAAATACACTAGATTAGTTATCGAGTTATACTCAGCAAGCTGGAATAAACTTCAGGAAACATACTCTGTGACTGCTAAGTTTGCATCGATACATATGATTTAGCTAATAATCGTATAAATGGATTTGGAATTATTCCAGATAGATGTGAAGTACCTAGCCAGAATGGATAATTAGGGGGAAGATATATAAGCATCAACATGATGGTTTTCAGATAAAAGGTCAGGAAAAGTGATTTATAAACTAAAAAAGTCATTAAAATATTTAAAATAGTCTTCACGACAATGGTATCTCAAATTTCATGAGAAAATTATCCAATTTGGATTTGTTGCAAATAAGTAAAAATGGGGAAAATTTCATGAAGATTAGGAGCAAATTTGCAATTATGTTATTGTATGTGAATGACATTCTACTCGCAGGTAATGACATGTGAAGAATAAATATAATTAAAGAAAAATTGACCAATGAATTTGAGATGAATGACATGCAAGAAGCATCCGATGTTCTAGGAATTCAAATTACAAGGACAAAAATTCAAAGAGATAAAGACATTGAGCTTTAGTCAAGAAAAAAAATAGTTGCATATTATATTGTAGAGATTTAGAATGAAGAATAACACTCCAGCTCCTATATAGCTTGTGATTCGAACGAGACTTAGTAAGAGTCAATGCCCTCAAAAGGGGCAGAAATCTTCAGAAGTTCAATACGCACAAGCGATGGGAAGTCTTATGTATGCAATGACATGCATTCGCCCTGACTTGGCTTATCCAGTGAGCCTAGTTAGTAGATACCAACGTAATTCAAGACTAACATATTGGAAAGTTGTAAAGAGGATTTTTTAATATCTGAAATAAACCGTACATCTGGAACAAACAAGATGAATCACTTGAGGTAGTTAGATAGTCCAATGTAGATTATAGAGATGTTGATGTCAGGAAATCTACATCGAGTTACCTTTTCATGTTTGGTGGAGCGGTTGTTTTTTAGGTAGAAAGAAACAAGGATGTCTATCAAGATATATACAAGAGGCATGATAGATTGCATATAGCATGGCCACCAACCACTCATGTAGTTTGGATTAAACGATTTCTGGAAAACTTAAGTCTGGAATTTGTCAAAGGACCAACTTTAATGTATTGTGATAATCAAGCTGCAATAATCACGATCAATATTTGGGCTAATATTTCTAAAGGAAACCATATTGAGAACCAATACCAATATATACAAGATATAGTGGAAACAAATTGCAGTAACTGATATATTAGCAAGAGATATGTAAGTCGATTATCTAACCAAGGAAATAACATGTACATACATCAACCATATTGGTTTGATGGGACTCAAAAATGCATGAGTCGAATATGTTTTCTTAAACAATGCACTTCACTGCAGGCATCTCTGTGTATTACATGAATTGTGGGAGTGTAAAAGTTATGACTACTTCGGTCAAGTGGGAAATGTTAGAATGGGTCTCGTAGAATGACCGAATGGTCAAAATTGTCACTGGCGCTTGCGGCAAGGTTGAGTCTCACAAAAGACCCTAACCGTCGGGCATTGGGGAAGGGGCAGACGATGGGAGAGCTCACACACAATATAAACCTCCCATGAGAAGGAGAATCAACCATCGATCGCCATCGCCCATCATGAGCCCCTTCCCATCCCAAAACACAAAATCCCCCATAACCATCTCTCTCTAAAGATTGAGCCGGTGTACCTCATCGTTTCCTTGACTTCGATGCCTGTACAATAGGACATTAATATCTATTAATATCTGATATACTACTGTATCATATCCTTTAAAACCATACACAATATATGATATTTGCAATGGTCTAAATGTCTTTTATCCAATGTTAGGCACATAAAAATTGCATCCAAAAGAAATAGACCCAGGTCAATGCATGTTCGGCTCACGAAAGTTTTCAATTTTGTTCTTGAAAGATGAATACCATTCATGGTTTGAAGCAACTGTGTTTAGATTTTGCATTATTAGAGCCTCCTCACTCTTGATTTTGCATTTTATGATTAATTTATAGGTGCTATTTAGTCACGTCTTAAATTCTGCCAGTTTTGTTGTAAACAGATTTGGATCTCTACCATGTGATGGACATTTATTAAATGGTCACTGGACTGAAATCCTTGTAGTGTTTAGACCTACATCAATGATGCAATATAAAAGTCCATTCATGAACTTAAAACAGTTCACTTGTACTCAGCATTTTAAATTCACCAAAAGCAACCGCATGCAAGCATCTGGAACTTTCAGTAAAACATAAGTATATTCCCTTAGACCAAGGCACTTACGCTTCCATGTTATTGTATCTTTCCTAATCGGGTGGTTATGATAGTTTCCTTCCGAAATAGATGCTTCCATTTCATTGTAGCCTTTCTAATCGGGTGGTTATGATAGTTTCCTTCCAAGAAATAGACCAGTGTTTGACTAGTGAAAAAATCGTCACCGTGCCGGTTCTACTTTAGTAGTACTCTTCTCAGACTGAAAGGGCAATACCCTATTTGAACAGCTCATTTCGATTGGATAACATCTGGTTGTCCTGCTTTAGCAGTCGATTTTGATTAGATGATATCGGGGTATCTACCGATGGTGGGATGCTCTTTTTCCTCCCGAGGTCACAGTATTTAATATATAAGACTTTCCAGATTAGACTTCATTTCAAGCAGGCGTTTGTAGTCCAACGGTTAGGATAATTGCCTTCCAAGCAATAGATCCGGGTTCGACTCCCGGCAAACGCAAAGCACATTTCTGTTGCCATTTGTGTTGCCTCTATCAACATTTTTTTCATTCCCAGTAACTAAGTTGATGCACATGCACCTTCTGAATATCCAGACACATGACTAATTGTTTAAAGGAAGATTTCATAATGCTACTCATGGTTTCTTCAAATTTTAAATTGTTATAGTTGAGCAAATGCTATAGATCTCTAGCAATGATGCTCTCTACAAAATACGATCAAATTTCATAATTAGAAAAAGAATATCTATTCAGAAAAAAATTTTATGAGCATACTTATATCAGCTAAATAACAAAATTTTTGCAATGTAGGGCTTATATGAACATTACTTTTTGTGCAGGGAAATCCTTCGAAGAAAAAAAACTCATGACATTTTTAAGGATCTCAACAACTTCGAAGCATCAGCAGTCATGTACTCAGGATGGTTGTTACATATCTGTGAATAGATCTTTTTGGGGCTTTCAGGAAGCACACGAATATTCTGATGTCATACATTTGCCTCATCTTGATTTCTGCAGTCTGTGAAGGGAGGGATGACCTAAGCGCCGGTGCACTCAAGCTTATAAAGAAGGAGAAACTTAGTCTTGGAGCAACATAAGCAACCGGGAAGTAGAGCAAGAGATAAACGCCCTCTTCTTCATAGCACACAATAATTATCCTCCAAATCAAGATACCCTGAAGAATAAATGAGACATCGATAAACATAGCTCTACAATGGAGATCTATACAAATCTTAACATATAAGCTGATTGGAAATTCAAGGACAAATAGAATATCATGGAGCTTGATGTTGGGGGTTAGATTAACCTTCATTCGTCCCTTGACAGGGGATAGTCTCTTACTCTCTATTCACCTACATGTACAGTCCATCCTACATATACATGTCGCATATGCTTGAGTAGGCTCTATTCTCCATAGAGATGAGTGGAAGCAAATCAATTGACATTAGACTTAGATTTAACACCACAAATAATGTACCTCAAGGTTTTTTTAAAGGAAAAAAGGTGGCCACAATATAGGTATGTGTCCAAAAACTTCACTATTAATTCACAAGTTTACAAGCACAGGGCTTCTTAAAGTTAAACAATTACATCACCCGTCTATCAGCTAGTGCCTTTGCACGAACAAGTACACTTTCATCATAAAATACATTCTCACGAAAGACTAATCTATTTCTTGCAAGCCACAGGTTCGTAATGACATTTAGGGTGTGACCCACCTCGAACTCACATCCCTGTTTACTAAAAAAGTATATTTTTTCCTCTCTTTGGATTTGGAATAAAATAATGGTGGATGTATCATATCATTGCTGTTCAAATCTATTCTCTGATGCAAATGATGTTTTACAGCAATTGTCATGCGCATTCAAAGATTCCAGAATAGACCTCAGTTTGACTCCCACAAAACAGGATACTATCATCCACTGCCATTTGAATTACTACTGTAATGTAACCTTTCCAACTGTATAGTGTCTTAATTTTGCTGTCAAAGACACGTCTTTTTCACTGTGTACTTGGCATTAAAGTTGTACCCGAGAGAAATAAACCCAGGCATGCATGCTTAGATCTTGGAAGTATTTTGTTGCTATAAATTTTGTTCTGGAAAGACGGAATAACCGTGTTTCGTCTACCATTTCATTGTTGGTCAACTTTTTTGTTTGAAGTTTTTCTTGAAGGGAATAAAGGGTGAGGCGTCGAGGAGACATCCATCCAAATTTTTGATTGAGTTGCAACTACATTTGGATATTGAAATATACGTTAAGCCTCTTCATTCCTGATTTTGCATTTGAAGGGTCATTTGGAGATGTTGTCTAGCCAGCTGTCTTGAACTCTGCCAGCTTAGCCGCAGATAGGAGTTTTGGATCTGTACTATGTAACGAACATTTTTTATAAGGCCACTGCACAGAAAAAGAGGAAAATTCGTGTGGGGGGGTAACTTGCTAAATATATTAGCTATATACGGTCGGAATTATTTTTTTTATTAACTACCGTAGGTAAGCCGCCTCTTGAAGAGGCGGCTTTGAGTAAGTAAGAGCCGCCTCTTGAAGAGGCGGCTTTAGAAAAAGCCGCCTCTTGAAGAGGCGGCTTTGTCGGGGCATAAACCCCAGCCGCCCGCCAGTGCGTCCCCCACGCACACAGAAGTTCACCATCCAACCTCGCCTGCGACCTCTCTCCCTCCGCCCAAGCTCGCCTGCGACCTCCAAGCGGCCTCGGGCTCCCCCTCCCGCCGCCGTAGGCTCTCTGGTCATCTTGCCAACGTCCGTTGGCCCCATTTCTGCTATTCCTCTCCTTCTCCACCTCAAGGAAGGTATGATTTGTCTATGGTGTAGGGTTTTGGGTACATTTTTAGGGTTTAAATAATTGTTTGAAATATTTTCCTCACTCTATTACATTGATGTCGACGTAATGGTATGTAGGATGTCTCGAGAAGTTCGTTGTTTCTGTCACTGTGGGGGTACAATATCGAAGTCTAGTAAAGACGTGACCTACGTAGGAGGTCGTATGAAAACCATCAAAATCGGTCACGAAATGACATTTTTAGGACTGATTGAGCACATTAAGTCCGTATTCAGGTTGGATTTAGCTCAAGGAGTTGAGTTACAGCTCTTTCATAAAATGTCCCAAGATGGAGCACGTTTTTATATTGGGTGTGTCGAGTATGATGATGATGTCCGAGAGATTGTTGAATATGCTGAGGAGATGGGTGCTGCATATCGGCCCGTGATATTTACTGTCGCTGTCTCTATACCCGGATCTGGACCTCAAGTTTCTGTACCACAAGGTGGATCCATAACTCCAGTTTCTGCTCCCGTGGTAGACATGGATCCATTTAATGATCTGGAACTGGACAGGTTAATGGAACCCTCACCACAGAATACGAATGATGAGATGGAAAATGATGACAATGAGGAGGAGGATCATCATGTTGGAACCCGTATCGTTTCTGATATTCCATTTTTGAACATGAGAGGTGGTGATGGCTATATTCTGAATGGTGAAGATTGCATGAATTGTGATGATGGGATTAGTCTGTCTAATGAGTTGAAAAATGGCATGCTTTTCAAATGCAAAGCCGATTTGGTGTTCGCCGTAAAGGTTTTCCACATTAAACGGCATTACAACTTCACGGTACTGGAATCAGATAAGAAGGTGTGGGATATACACTGCAGCGAACGGGCTAGAGGTTGTTCATGGAGATTGCGTGGTCATCGTAGACCAATAGATGGACAGTTTGTTGTCTCAATGGTTGAGAAGCCGCATACTTGCTTGAATCGTGCTGTTAATCAAGACCATCCTTAGTGGGATTGCAACTTCATGGCAGTCAGATTCCTGAATCAAATTAAGATATCTCCTTCAGTCAAGGTTTCTTATCTTCAGACATCAATTCAAGATGATTTTGGCTTCCATGTGAGTAGAAGAAGGGTTTGGGACGCAAGAAGGAAGGGCATTGAGATGGTATACGGCGATTGGAAGAAATCTTACAATGAACTTCCCTATCTTTTTAGGGCCTTTGAGCAGGCTATTCCTGGTTCGGTTACAGATATTGATACAATAACAGTTGACCAAGGGGAGCTATTTGAGAGGGCCTTCTGGGCATTTGGTCCTTGTATTGAGGCATTCAGGCACTGCAGGCCCATTGTTAGTGTGGACGGTACACACATGTATGGAAGGTATAAGCAGAAGATCCTTATTGCTTGCTCAAGCGATCCTTATTGCTTCCACTTCTCAGTTCTGCCTGATCTACCTACCCTTTTTGGAGGACCTGGAGAGTTGTGGGAGGTACAGTTGGGGCTCAGCTTGTTTGGCGTACTTGTACAGGCAGTTGTGTGTTGCATCGAAGGTTGAGGCAGTAGAGATTGGGGGTCCCTTGATACTGTTGCAGTTGTGGGCTTGGGAGCGATTCCCCCATATCGCTCCCGTAGTTCACCACCGACCTCTTTGGCAAGGGAAGCCCTTGGGGGCAAGGTGGCATGCAGAGTTTGATATCTCAGCGGAATCTACACATGTGGTTCGGCCATATAGGGATGCACTTGACCTACAGCTAGATGAGCAGGTATTCAATTATCACGTTATTACGTTTAATTTTCAATTATAACGGGTTTTATAATATTTCTAATTTAACGCAGGTGATATGGAGGCCATATACAGAGGACGTGTTGTCTCAGTTACCATTGTATTGCCTTGGCAATGAGTGGTTACATGTGGCTCGTGTCCCCCTGATTCATTTCTGTATTGTGGAGCTACACACACCGGACAGAGTCTTTCGACAGTTTGGGGGAATTCAGGGGGTTCCAATGGCTTGTGACATGTCATCTCAGTTACATGCAATCGATCTTCGAGGGAAGAGCAACGTCGATTGGATGGAGTTCCATGCAGTTTATATTAGACTATGGAACATCCGTAGGGACTACGTGGTGTCGATGACTCCCATTTCATTGGGAGGACCAGATACGACCGCCGAGTACTTGCCATGGTATCGTCGAATTACAAGACGTTTCATTGGACGACATGGATGCACGCTCGATTACGCGGTAAGATAGCATTTACTTAATTTAGATTTTGTAGTATGATTTAACATGTTTTGACAACAATTGCTCATATTGCAGGTGTCTCAATTCGAGGAGATTGTTCGACTTTGCGATGATGGTGCACCACGTATTAGAGAACTTGCTGCTGAAGCAAGTTCTAGGATACGTGAGTCTATACAGCGACAGTTCCGAGATGGTCCTACCGATGAGCATTCACAGGAAGACGCCGATGCAGAAGCTTCAACTCATCCCCGTTCACGTGTTCGAGGACGTGGACGGGGACGTGGTCAACGGCAAAGGGAAGAGAGGCCTACTGGAGAGGGAGATGTCCCAGTGGATACACAACAACCCCCTCAGTCTGGCATAGAATTTGAGACCCCAATTCCGGAGTGTGGGACATCCAGAGAGCCTACAACGCCGCCTGCACCACAGAGGGATCGAGCGGAGCACAATGCAGGACCTTCACATCATTCACCCCTCCCGTTGTCCTTCTTTGGAGTTGAAGGAACCGAGATGACCAACATCGACGACATAGATCGCAACAGCCAACTGCATGGATTTGACCCTACACCACCGGAGACCACCATGGCGGATGAAAGACCTGTTAAATTACAATACAAAAGGAGGAGGGAGCGTAGACCATAGAATGTGATGTTGGCATTTTTTTGTAATGTAAACCAAGCATGTAATTTATAGTGTTTACAACTATTGTCTTGTCGCTTGCGTTATGAACCTTCTATATGATCCAGTTACTTTCTATGAATCTCACTATTGTCTTCACTTCACTATTGTCTATGAATCTTATCTTTTAAAGTTGTTCTAATATCATATTTGGTATTACATACTGTGCATGACGTTCACTTCGCCAACATATCAATTCCTTAAAAAAAGGGGGAAGCAGCAGCTCTGCGAGCAGCAGAGCTGCTGCTTCCCCCTTTTTTTTAAGGTTCTGGATTAAAGCCGCCTCTTGAAGAGGCGGCTATTACTTAACCAAAGCCGCCTCTTCAAGAGGCGGCTTATCTACGGTAGTTAATAAAAAAAATAATTCCGACCGCATACAGTGAATATGTTTACCAAGTTACCCCCCACACGAATTTTCCTCCACAGAAAAAGATGAAGTGTTTAAACCTAACTTAATGATGCCACAGGAGTGTAAACAATCCATTCACCAGAGACAAAGACTACATGTTTTTTGTACTAAGGATTTTAACTTCTTCAAACCAGATGCATGCAAACATCCGGAACTTGCAGTAAGACCAAGGCACTTAACATGCTTCTGTGTCGTAGCTTTTCTAAAACTGGTGGTTATGATAGTTACCTTCCAAACAATATATCAGTGTTCAACTCTGAAAAGTCGCCACCATGAAGCCTTTATAGTTTTTTTACGAAAAGAAAGAAAAAGGGTGAATGCAAGATCTGGTCCCCCCAAACTATATATATTTATGTTAAATATCTCCTTGCATTTCTCCTGCAGAAAGAGAAGTATCCCGTTTTACTAGTTGATTCAGATTGGATAACATTCGGTTATCCTGTTTTACGCTTGAGTTCGATTAGAGTTTTTTTATGAGTTCAATTAGACATCTACCAACGGGTGGATGTCTTTTTTCTCTTGGAGGCCATTCTACTTTGTTGAATAAGATGTTCTAGACTTGACTGCATATTAAGCAAGTGTTAATGTTGTGGGGAATAAACGAGATGATTTCCATTAACCCTAGAGCTTTCTTATATAGGAGAAAAGCTCTATGGGTAATTTACATAAAGAGGACAAACAAATACTAAATGATAAAATTACTCTAACATGATAAAATTACTCTAACACTCCCCCTCAAGCTGGAGCATATATATCCAACATGCTCAGCTTGGAACAACAAAGATGAAATGGACCCCTAGCAAGGGCCTTGGTGAACATGTCTGCAACCTGTTCTCCTGATGATACATGAGAAGTTGAAATAAGCCCCTTTTGAATTAAGTCCCGTGTATAATGGCAATCTACCTCAATGTGCTTCGTCCTCTCATGGAAGGCTGGATTATTGGCTATGAACAAAGCTGCTTGGTTGTCACATTTCAGATGCATGGGAAGAGGAACATCAATAGTTAAATCAGTTAGAACTGATTTAACCCACATCATCTCAGCACTACCTTGGGCCATTGCCCTATATTCTGACTCTGCACTAGATCGAGCCACTACAGTTTGCTTCTTACTCTTCCAAGCTACTGGTGAGCTGCCAACAAATACAATAAAACCTGAAGTTGACTTTCTATCATTAGGACACCCAGCATAGTCTGCATCAGCATAACCTGTGATGGATATCGAGGTATCTCTTCTAAATAGAAGACCAGTGCCTGGAGACGACTTCAGATATCTCAAGATCATAAAAACAGCATTCATGTGAGCCTGCCTGGGTTGCTCCATGAATTGGCTTACCCTATTAACCGCAAAGGCTATATCCGGTCGGGTAATAGTGACATACAAGAGCTTTCCTACTAGCTCTCTATATCGTCTCTTATCTACCTCCTCAGAGTCATCATCATACAGTTTGATATTAGAATCCATAGGAGTAGCCGCTGGTCTACATCCTGCCATACCTGTCTCAGATAAGAGATCCGTAACATACTTCTTTTGTGTCATTACCATACCTTGCCTGTTTCGTGCAAACTCCAGCTCCAAAAAGTAGCGAAGTGTACCCAAATCCTTCATAATGAACTGCTCGCCAAGAAACTCCTTGGCTGCTTGAATGCCCTGCTCATTGCTGCCTGTAATAACAATATCATCAACATACACTAAGATGATCACAGTACCTCGCTGGTCTCTCTTTACAAAGAGAGTATGATCTGCTGTAGATCTGACGAAGCCCTTCTGTTCAATCAACTCCGAGAGCTTCTGAAACCAAGCCCGTGGACTCTGCTTCAGGCCATATATGGCCTTATTAAGACGGCACACCATACTGGACTCCCCCTCAGCAGCAAACCCCGGCGGCTGCTGCATATAGACCTCTTCCTGTAAGTCACCATACAAGAAGGCGTTTGTGACATCAAGCTGAAATAGGGGCCAGTCGCGGACAACAGCAACTGCAATGAGGATCCGTAAGGTAGAATGACGGGCTACTGGAGAAAACGTCTCCTGATAGTCCACCCCATATGTTTGGGTGAACCCACGAGCAACCAACCTGGCTTTGTATCTATCAACCGTACCATCTGCCCGATGCTTAACAGTAAAAACCCATTTGCTTCCGACAATGGACGCACCTGGTGGAGGATGCACAACACTCCACGTACCACGTGACTGCAATGCCGCCATTTCCTCTTCCATAGCTAAACGCCACGGACTGCTCTGTAGGGCCTCCTGATAAGACCGTGGGATGTGTACTGCCGATAACCCAACAACAAACTTGCGAAAGTCCGGGGACAAACGCTCCAACGACGCCTGAGAGCAAAAATCCATCCCATATTTGGGATTCATCGTCCTAGCACGCTTCTGCCGTCTATGAGCAATAGGTATATGTAGGTCATCGACTGGAGGAGTGACAGTACCACCAGTACCCTGTACATCCATCTGCGCATTCAAATCACCTGTGCCATCAGTAGAACTCAAATGATCAGTACATACCTCGGGCGTGCTGGATGATGGAGGAGGCACATGAGCAGAGGGCCGTCGCTGATAGACCTGAGGATAATAAACAGTAGTTGGTGGTGGTGGTGGTGGTGGCGGTGGTGGTGGTGGTGGCGGCGGTGGTGGTGGTGGTGGTGGCGGTGGTGGTGGTGGTGGCGGCGGTGGTGGTGGTGGAGTGGACTGTGGTGGTAGATTAGAGCATGGAACAGATGGAGGTGGAGGCGGCACATAGATGTCATCTCCTTCCTCTGAGTGAGTGAGTCTGTCACCTGTAGGAGAAAAATACATAATGGACTCAAAAAAGGTGACATCTGCACTGACGTAGTACCTTCGTTTTACTGGATCAAAGCACCGATATCCCTTCTGAGTTTTGGAATAACCCACAAAAACACATTTGACAGCTCTGGGAGAGAGCTTGTTAAGACCAGGAGAAAAACAATGAACAAATGCAACAGACCCAAAAACACGCGGTATTAGTGAGAAAAGATCCTTCTCGGGAAACGCAGTCAAGAACGGAATCTTCTCCCCTAACACTGTCGAAGGCATACGATTAAGAAGATAACAGGCAGTGAGAACCGCATCCCCCCAATAGGAGTGAGGGGCACGACTCTGAATAAAAAGGGTTCTGGTCATATCCAACAAATGACGATGCTTCCGTTCAGCCACCCCATTCTGTTGGGAGGTATAAGCACACGACGTCTAATGCACAATCCCATGAGACATAAGAAATTTGGACAATTGGGTACTGCACAACTCTAGAGCATTGTCAGACCGTATGTACTTCACTTTAGCAGAGAAAATATTTTTTATTTCAATAAGAAAAGACTGAATAAAATGACCAGCATCAGATTTATTTTTAAGAAGAAAGACCCAAGAAAGTCTAGAGAAATCATCGACAGCAACAAGATAAAACCTGTGCCCTTGAAGATCAGGGACACGACTGGGACCCCAAATATCAAAATGTAGTAGCTCAAAAAGACCATGATGACTTGGACCTTTACGACTCGGAAAAGATGACCTGTGATGTTTGCCAAGTTGGCATGCCTCACACTGAAAATTAGACTTGGGAGAAATCTGTGGAAGAATATGGACCATCTTTTGCAACGGAAGATGGCCAAATCGAAGATGCCAAGTGTAGGGTGACACCGATCCAGCCCTCATAGAAGAGATACCAACATAAGGAGATTGCACTAGTCGATAAAGACCCCCTTGCTCATGGCCAGTCCCAATCACTCTGCCCGTTAATATGTCCTGAAACACAAGAGTAGATGGGTCAAATATAGCACGGCAATGTAAATCTTTGGTGAGTTGACTAATAGACAGCAAATTCATCGAGAACTTCGGTGCATAGAGAACATTGGACAGTCTCAAGGTAGGAGTCAACTGTACCTCCCCCTGACCAGTAATAGGGGAATATGTACCATCAGCTATCACCACCGATCGTTCAGATTGAGCAGGATGAAAGACACTAAACTGACCTCTGTCACCACAGAGATGGTGTGATGCACCCGAATCCATGATCCATTCTGATAGATCCGCCTTGTACCCCATAGTAAAGGCACCTGAACCTTTGAAGGCACCCACAGATGGAAAATCTACCTTGTTGTCTAACATGACGGCAACAGTAACCTGTAACTGGGGTTACAAAATTGGAAGACAATGTCTATTTGTACATAGACTCAAACCAGAGGTCACGCGTACAGAACATGTTCATTCAAGGAAGCATGGCTAGGGCATATAGTGCATACTCGCATATAGTGCATACTCACATTCATGCAGCTTCAGACTGGAGGGGGGGCTAATCGCCAGGAGACTTCACGGCACCAGATATGTGGTCACGACCAGTTCTGATATTGTATGTACCAAGCGAGTTCTGATATTGATTTCGGAATAGCTTAACCTATCCGAAGCATTAAACAGTAGAAGAGCAGATGCCTATCGGAATATCCACGCTCACCGCACCAGATATCGGATATGGAGATGAGGGCTTCATCTGCGCCTGGGGGCCTGGAGCGCGATCTGAAGGATGGAGGCGCTGATGGGAGTTGCCTTGGTCGGTCGCGCGGATGAGGATGTTATCGCCAGGACCTCACGCGCGATGACCGCGTAAGTGCGCTACAGGAAGAGGCCTCGCGGGTCACGAGAAGAGGCCTCGCGTAAGTGCGCGATGTCACGAGAAGAGGCCTAGCAAGGTGTCGCGTCTCGTGAAGAAGCGACGAGTTGCGTCGCACGAAGAAGCCTCGCTTGTCGCGTCACGCGTTGAGGCTCAGGCCTCGCGGGTTGATCGCGCAAAGAGGCAACGCCTGAGTCTTCGCGAATTGGTGACGACAGGGCGAGATCGCCTTGTGCACAGGCGATCGGAAGGGAGACCTCCTGGCAGCGCTGATGTCGACCGAGAGAGAGAGAGAGGGAGGCGGCGGGGTGGGGTAGGGTAGGTTTAGGGTTTCGAGAACTCCGGCCTAGGACCGCGGCTCTGATACCATGTTGTGGGGAATAAACGAGATGATTTCCATTAACCCTAGAGCTTTCTTATATAGGAGAAAAGCTCTATGGGTAATTTACATAAAGAGGACAAACAAATACTAAATGATAAAATTACTCTAACATGATAAAATTACTCTAACAGTTAATAATCCAACGGTTAGGATAATTACCTTCCAAGCAATAGATCTGGGTTCAACTCCTGGCAAACGAATTGCACAATAATGTCATTATTGGTCTTTTTGTTGTCTTTATCAGCATTTTTTAATTCCACTCACTGGCTTGGTGCACATGCACCTACTGGATTTCCAACACATAACTCATTGTTTAAGGGAAGAACCGTAATGCTGCTCGTGGTTACTTCATATTTTAAATTGCTATAGTTAAGAAAATGATACGGTTTCTAGTTCTTGATCAACAACAACAACAACAAAGCCTTTTCCCACAATTAAGCTTTGTTGTTGTTGTTGATCAAGAACTAGAGACCGTATCATTTTCTTAACTATAGTTCTCGATGCTCTCTATAAATACAATCGAAGTTCATACACATCGGTAACGACAAAAAGCACATCGTCTCTCCTCAGCCACAATGCAACAATATATGACCTACCAATCACTTCTTCCCAAGGAACAAAACACCCTTCCACACCACCATTGATTACCCCCCATATAACCATCAAGCATGCCATTCCCCCTACATGTAAACATATATGATTAACATAAGCCTCTTACAAGGTTTGTTATGGAAGGTTTGTTCACTTTTTCCCATTCTTCCATGGTACATTTAGCTCCCCTTATTATTTCTCTAATCTTCACCGTAGTATTTTTAAACTCTCCTCCCCATTATTTTCGCATCTTGCTATAAATTATTTTAAAAAAACCACTATAAATTTATAGCATGAGGACGAACCGGCTATAAGGGTTTAAATTACTATAAAAGTGATGAAGTTGGTGATTGCATGAGGGCTAAGATTGACTTGCTTTTGAATGACCCAAAATTGATTGGTAACAGATCTAAACCATATTGTGGCTTCAGCCCCCATTTCTTTTCCTGTGTGTCAATCGGTATCCTTTTTATATACAGGCTACTAATTTAAATGGCACAATCACATTTTTCATAAGTTTAAAGTATAGGAATAAGATTAAGTATAGGCCAATTCCCACGTAGTGACACCCATAACTCAACCAAAAATATTTCAGCAGCAAAAAAAACTAGAAATAAATATGCTTCTTGTAAAACAGTAGACCGCGTCGAACCTGCCCCGTCCCCTCGTGTAACAAGACCTATACCGTCAAGAAAATGAACGTCAACATACAAGAAGCAAAATAGTGTTGGGGGTCTCACCTAATCAGCAACAAATTTAATGCATGACACTAGCCTTAATGAACTTGGGAGGGTTTCTTATAAAATAGCAGATTCCATCAAACATTTACTACCCGTCTCAAGATAAAATCTACAAAGTGCAATGATTGTCAAGGTCAGGGAAATGAATAAAACTCATCACATCAGCAACAAATTCTAAAAGATGCTATTTACCTCATGTATCAGAGGCAACGCGTGCTTTTCCCACTAACTAGACCACCTTGAAGATGATCCCCTCCTCGTCGTAGACTCCCGAAGTGAAGTTAGCAGATCACACTTGTCTGGAAAGTTTCTGAATAGCACACTTTTACCTCATCTTATGAAACAAAATGTAAAAATCCAGAGAAATTGCCATCTACTTCAAAGGGAAGCAGAAACTGATCATGCCCGCAAGGTGCAGTTTGTAATCGTACCTGTTGGACCTCATCAAAATGTCATAATTGAAGGGCAACTTTTATGGAACTGTGCAACACTATATCAGATTTCAAATTAAACGACATAGCACAATTTTACCTTCATTTTTTTAATTACACTAATTTAGCAAATGATAGATATCTCTATCACATGGTGTTGTCTGTAAAACAACACCAAATTTCACAATTTAAAAACAAATAATCTTGACCAGGCCATACATGTATCCTAGCCTTTGTAGTCCAACGGTTAGGATAATTGCCTTCCAAGCAATAGACCCGGGTTCGACTCCCGGCAAACGCATGTTGATAATATTTTTTCCCACTGAATATTATCCCCTGCTATTCCTGAATGGACACAGGTAGGCATGAATATATTTGTAAATTGGTTATATTATATTTAGATTTCGAGGCTAGTGCCGGAGTAATAAAAAGTTGTCTTATGACTCCATTTTTTAACCTGCCAAATAACAAAATTTTGCGATTTGATCCTTACATAACATCAGTTTGTCTTGGGCACGTAGTTCTTGCACTCGGAAAATGAGACTTTTTTCAACGAGCTCAACATCTTTAGAAGCATCCACTGTCATATATTCAGGATGGCTATGTATCCGGCAGTGGATATTTTTGGTGCTTCCTGGAAGCACACACATAAAATCCATATTCTGCTGTCCTACAGTTGCTCTGTATTGATTTCCATAGCTTTATTTTACTTCTTTAATACTTTATTCATGCCGTATAAGTGTTGTTTTTTCTTTCCTGCATTACATCAACGTCACTTTCTCTTAACTTGTGGTCAAAGTGAATGCTGAGTTTGTCAGAGGATTTAATGCCTTAGGGCAGCATGTAAGTTGGCACAAGAAGTGTGTTAAATTGTGACTTCGAAATTGTTAGAGTAGCGAAGGTGGGGATCTTTATTGAGCCAAACTCGGCTTGAGCTCGGCTCGATGGTGATTTCTGAGATAAGCTCGGCGACCTTAAGCTGATTCATTTGAGCTGCTTAACAAAAACCAACTTGAATCCGAGAAAATGAGTTTTGAGTGCTCATGTCATTGTATGTGCTAAAGAACAGTCAAATCCTGCAATTGAGCTGAGCTAATTCACGGCCTATCAAGACAAGATATCAAGTTGAGCATTTCTATCGCATTGAGCCATCGAGTCAAGACATCAACTTGAGAAAGGGTATCAAGATAAGCTAGTTAATGAACTGAGCTATCAAGCTGAGCATGCTTATTGAGTCGAGCTTTTGAGCCGAACTAGTGAACTGAATAAGGTTCAGCTCGATTTCAGCTCAACGACCTTTTTGGAACCTGAAGTCTTGCTCGAGCTTGGTTAGTTTTCTCACTAAACCAAGCTCACAAGTTAATTAGAGAGCCGACCTAGAGCATATCCTATTGGGTTTAAGATAGATACCCCTAACTGAAGCATAATTAGCCTACATTCAAAATGAATGTCGAGATTGTTAAATGTTTCAATGCATTTGTTAAGGCAAGACATAAGTTGGCACAAGAAAGGGTTGAGTTGAATTGTGACTTCTAACTCATTGAGAATAATGAAGGCAATAGTGGTCTATCAAGCTAAATGAGTCGAGCCATCTTCAAATGAGTCAGCCCGAATGAGCTCACGAGCTGCTTAACAAGCCAACTTGAATTTTAGAAAGCTAGTTCCAAGTGCTCGAGTTAACTCATAAGTTAATCAACAACCAGATCAAACTACTGAGTCAAGCTAGTTAACAAGCAATCTGGGCAAACTATGCAATTGAGCATGGCCATCCACATCAAACTATCAAATAAAGATATACATTTGATCAGGGCTGTTGTGATGAGATAGTTAAAAAACTGAGCTATCAAGTTGAGCATGTTTATTGATTCGAGTTATCGAGACCAGCTATTGAACTAAGCATGGCTCAACTCAAGCTTGGCTTGGCAACTGTATTGAGCTAGAAATTTGGCTTGAGCCCAATTTCTTTGCTCATTGAGCTGAGCTTACAAGTTAGTTAGTGAGATGAGTCTATGAAGCTCAAGCTATCAGAGATATCCCTGAGTATTGAGTTAATTGGATAATTTCATCTTTGGGGAAATATCCATTTTTCATGTAGTATTCATGTGTGAATTCCCACATCACTAATAATAACAGTTGAGTGTTAGCGGGCTGTAAGTATAGGACCATGTATTACAGGGTTCTATGAGAAGAATCAAAGCAAATCCATGTCTATTAAACCGCTTAAGTCTGTGGAGTAAATCAGTCATCCTGCTTGTCAAAATGAACATCAAGTTTGCCAAAGGATTTAATGCCCTTATAGGGCAACACCTAAGTTGGCAAACGAATGGGATTAAATTGTGGATTCAAACTTGTTGAGAATAGTAAAGGAAACCTACATAGCTAAGTGAGTTGAACCAATCTTAGCGTGAGCTTATAATGAGTTAAGGGCTCATGCTCGTCGGAGCTTAAATGAGTCAGCCTGAACCGGATCTTGCGAGCTGCTGAATGAGCCAACTCAATTTTTAGAAAATGATATCTGAGTGCTCGAGTCGACTCACAAGTTAATGAATAGACAAATCAAGCTATAGAGACGAGCAAATCAAAGAGCTATTAACCTATCGAGGCAAATTATCTAGTTGAGCACGATCATCACCTCATCAAGATGTAGAGAGTTTGTCAACGATATTGGTTGAGATAGTTAATGTGTTGAGCATCAAGATGAGCTTGTTTATAAGCTCGAGCTATCGAGAGAAGCAATAAAACTGAGCATGGATCAAGTCCAGTTTCGGTTGAAAACCTAATCAAGTTGGAAGTTTGGCTCGAGCTCAACCCGTTTTCTTATCAAGATGAGCTCACGAGAAAGGGAGACATGACTATGAAGCTCAAGCTATTCTAGATATCCCTACGCGAAACATTGAGTTAATTAGATAATTTAATCTTGTGGAAAAAACCATTTATTATGTAGTACACATGTGTTTAGTCCCAACTTGCCTACAATGAGAATCTAATTTGAGTGGGGCTTAGCTATAGGGCCTTGTCCACAGGTTTTGTTGAGATATTAGTTATCTTTCTTAGTGTTTTCATATTTTTTATTTTTTTGTATTCATCATATAATTTTCCCGACAGGTTTCTCTCCTATATAAGAAAACCCTAGGGCCACTCAATATGTAATTCATTCATTCTTTTTACATGGTATCGAAGCGACGATCCTAGATCGGAGTTTCCGTATCCCATCAATCCCTAACCCTACCTGTGCCCCCTCCCCCATGTCGCCGCCCCCCAGACCAAGCCGTTGCCACCCGACTAGGTCGCCGCTATCCAAGTCATCGCCAGTTGTCCCTCCCAGTCATCGCACCACCCCCGACCACTGCCTGAGGTCCTTTTCACGCCTCCACGCTTCTCCGTGCACTTTCGTGGTGCGAACTACAACCTGAAAAGGCCTGATTGACTAGAAAACGTGATTTCAAAAATACAAATCGTGTTTTCCGACCCTAGCGCGCAGTGAAAATAGACGAGGATGATTGTATGAGTCTACACGTACAACCAATCCTCCGTGTGATCGTGTAGGTCATTTTATCATTGTGTAAGAAAATAAGGGTGATTCAGAAAATAAGGTTAATTTGTCCAACAAGTTTCTCTCCTATATAAGAGAAACCTAGGGCCTCTCAATATGCAATTTATTCATTCTTTCTACAAGGTATCGGAGCGACGATCCTAGACCGGAATTTTTGTATCCCACCAAGCCCTAACCCTACCCATGCCCCCCTCCCCTAGGTCACCGCCCCTACCCAGGCCAAGCCTCCGCCGCTATCCAGGTCACCGTCTGTTGTCCCTCCCAGTCGTCGCACCACCCCTGACCTCCACCTGAGCTCCTTTTCATGCCTCCACGCTTCTCCATGCACTTCCGCGGTGCGGACTACAGTTTAAAACGGTCTGATAGACTGAAAAATATGATTTTAGAAATATAAATCATATTTTCCGACCTTAGCGTGCAGTAAAAATAAACGAGGATGGTTGTATGAGTCTACATGTACAACCAATACTTTGTATGATCGTGTAAACTAGTTCATATCGGTTTACTCACACCGGTCGAGTTATGTTGTTCAGTCATTTTATCGTGTCAGAAAATAAGGGTGATATGTTTTCTTCGTTTGATGCCTTCAAGGGCCCGGCTTCATCGCAAGGATGGAAGAGACCAACTATGAGTTGTGATCCATGTCGTTTCTCATCCTCATGCAATGCAACAACAAGGAGCACATCCTGACAAATCCAGAGCCGTCAGATAAGACTAGGGAAAATGCTTCTTGGAAGCAAGATGACACGTATGCGCGTGTTTGGCTGTGTGGGACCCTCACCACGGAGATAGCCAATGATATTTTGAATCATCCCACCACGAAGGCAATGTGGGACAGTTTGGCATACACCTATGCTCAAGCGAAGAATGAGGCCAAGACTCTTTAGCTACAGTTCGATATCTACAAAGCCAAACAGAATGGTTGTCCTCTGCATGTGTACTACTCTTCATTCCAGGGTATGTTCGAGAAACTTCATAGCTATATGTCTATTACGACATCTCTGGAGCAGCAAAAGGCATATAGGAACTACACAATGGTTGGAGTTTTCATGGTCGACCTTGATACAGAGTATGATGCAACGCGTACACACCTTCTCACCGGAGTTGCCATACCTCCCATGAAGGAGGCCTATGGCCGTCTACGCCGAATTATCATGCCTTCTACAACCACTCCTCCACCCTCTTCAGTGATGGTCGCTTCTCGTGGTCGAGGAGGGACGATCCAATCCAGAAGATGCACCCCCCACAATAGAGGCGATGGATGTCAGCGTGGCCCTTGCACCTACCATCATCGTCCAGGACATGCAGATGATACATGCTACCAAAAGCATGGATACCATAAATTGAGGCTTTAGATACTCTAGCTTCCTAGGAAGATCCTCTCCTGGATGATATTATCTCTCATATTCGAGAGATCATGACTCATGTTGCAGGAACCACCATTACAGATACCACAACCAGAGCCTCTTTGAGCTCCTCATATATTGCTTATGTGTTTACTGATAGTAGTGGTGCATATATGACAGAGTGGATTATGGACTCCATTGCTTCCCACCATCTGTGTGGAGACAGAGCACAGCTGAGGTCCTACATGACCGTACCACATGGTAGATGGGTTGTCACTGCCAATGGAGACCACTTACCCATTACAGGACAGGGGTAGGTGCATTTGATGCCGATGCCTTCATAATATTTTATATGCTCCTGAATTTCATATGAATTTACTTTCCATTAGTCAGACTACTAAGGATCTGCATTGTCATGCTATTTTTGACCCTTCGTCTCTTGTGTTTTAGGACATACTCATGGTCAGGGTGATTGGACGTGGCCGTGAACAATGAGGGTTCTACAGACTGGTCCAACCTCCTCATGCTGGGATTTCTACTATACCTATTGGACCAGTCTCATCATATTCATGGCACCTTCGTTTTGGCCGCATTCCTCTACAGAAGCTTTGTCATGTTCTCCCTAAGATTTCCACGAGATCCTCCTTCTAATGTGAGGCATGCCAGCATGGGAAGCATCACCGTTCCTCCTTTTTGTCCTGTCAGAGTCGGAGTAGTTCTCAGTTATTTGAGCTCATTCTTTTAGATATTTTGGATCCGAGTCGTGTCCCTGATTACCAAGAACACCGTTTTTATCCGGTTATTGTCAATGATTTCTCTATACTTTCCTGGGTCTTTTTATTGAAGAATAAGTCTAAGGCTGGATCTGTTATCAATTTTTTTATTAATGAGATAAAAAATATTTTTTCTGCAAATGTCAAATATCTTCGTTCTAAGAGGTAAATTCGCCCGAGAGGTACCTGTGGAAACTTATTCCACGGGACCCTCAGGCGAATATATATTTTGTTAAGTACCCTAAGGAAGCCGTGACTTGAGGTCACGGACTCACGGCTTCCATAGTAGGAAGCTGTCACTTGAAGTCACGACTCCCACTGAAGGAAGCCGTGACCTCAAGTCACGGCTTTCTCTGCTTCCAGAACAGATAAGTCCCCACCCATGGTGGTGGGACTGGATAGAGAGTCATAACATTAATCCAAAAAATAGTCATAACATTAGTCCAAAAAAGAGAGTAAACATAAGAAGGTCTTCATTAGTCCATAAAACATAAGAAAAGCTCTTCATTTAATATACATAAAACGACATAGAGTCATAACATAAGAAAGTCTTCATTTAATATACAATGTGATACAAATCACTACATTACAAATACATCATACACGTTTCCTTCTACGAAACACTCTAAGCTAAGATGGCCTTTCGTCGGATTCCTGCGGTATCGCCTCAGGCTGCAGCTGGCTTGAGGGCATGATCTGGCTAGCTTCATCAATCTATGAAATCATAGATCCATCGAGTACCGTCACATCGTCCATATGAAGTACTGGAAGCGGAGAGCAACGTGAAGGGCCAGCGTCAAAAGGACCCCTCTCCTTCACCAGGGTGGCTGGTGTGGACAGGCTACTAGGGGTGCAATGGTCCTGGAAGGGAGTCTGAAAATCATCAACAGTAGATGCTTCGACATGTCACCTCCGACCACCTCCAGCTCTTGCTCCTTCGCGTCCTCGCCCATGTCCTCGTCCACGACCCCGGTCAATAGAAGTTGGTTTCGCGGAAACCCCTTCTTGTCTCTCGATGACTTCCAGTAATCACCGCTCAGAATCAACTGCAGAAAATGCCACACTTCTGG
This sequence comes from Ottelia alismoides, assembly GCA_037367405.1. Lineage (NCBI taxonomy): Eukaryota > Viridiplantae > Streptophyta > Magnoliopsida > Alismatales > Hydrocharitaceae > Ottelia > Ottelia alismoides. The sequence goes on from JAZKJV010003658.1 coordinate 566,616, forward strand.
GTCATCCCTTGCTAGATGGATGTCTCCAAACCTCGATACCCGCAAAATGAGACATACTCGAGTCATATTCCATGTATGTCGAAAATGAAATGTTAATATAATTGTTACTCACAACAAAGTCCATCATGCACCCGTGTCTACCAATTAACTGTCGGGTGATACGGTTATACCAACTCTTGTAGTCATCTGTCACCCCATCTCCTCCTAGCACTATGGGGACTGTCTCCACAATATAATCCCTCTCGTTCTCCCACATCCCCAAGAAGTTGGCATGGAATTGAATCCAATCGACGTTGATCTTCCCACGCAGATCTATCGAGTGGAGCTTTGGGTATGTGTTGCACGGATGTGGGATCCCCTGAACTACTCCAAACTGTCGTAGCACACGATCTGGAGTGTATAACTCAACCAAACAGAAATGAATGAGTGGTACTCTTGCGACATGAAGATCCGGTGCTTCTAAGCAGTACAGAGGAAGCATTTGCATCATATCTGCCGTTTAAAGCCTACAAACAACCTACGAAAATAGAAATAATTTTATTAGAATCATGGATAACTACTCGTAGTGTAGCAACATGCTAGGTTTACTTTCATACCTGTGACGTTGTCTGAAGGTCAAATGCATCTCGATATGGATGCACCACATGTGTGGCTCTGTAGTGACATCGAACTGTGCCCGCCAACGGCATCCTAAGGGGCTCCCCCCCAATCGTACGTCAGATAACAAAAATGAAGCACAATGATAAAAACTTACAGTATAATTTTTTTAAGCACATACATCTCCCTGCCAAACAGCTCTGGATCTATGAGAGCCCTGTAGATGTAAAACAGATCGATCTATGGGACCCGACTCCATCTGCAACAATTAAAAAAATGAGTGGTTAAATAGGTGGTTGTCAAAAATTAAACAAGAGAAGTGACTAGTAAAAAATTTAGTCGCAAATATCAAAAACTAAACAGTCTTAGATAGTACGGTTGGGACATTTCCTACTATTGTGGCCACTCTCCCGACATAAGCCACATTCGTTTACACTTGGTGGCCCATGGCTACTATGCCGACGATTATGACCAAGTTGACGACAAGCCCTGCACTGTTGTTGGACAGGATTCTCACGTATATCCATTTCATTATGAATCCGCTTTGATTTGGGCCGATCCTTGTATCTTACTCTTGTTGGATATAAAATTGTTTTCTCTGTTGTGAATGTTGGCCATACCACCCTATCTCCAATGGGGTAGAAGACACCTTCATAGATGTTTAGCTGACACTGTCATGTATAACACGGGCCCATGTACTCATCAACATCAATATTTAGATGTGCTAGAACAACGCATGCATGAGAGCAAGGGATTCTGTGAACCTGCCATTTCTAACATGTGCAAGACAAGTCACTGAGTAGGATTGAATGTTTCCTTCCGCCCTTTAGACCAAACTGTGTCATTCGTTGCCCTGTGATGACTTCATATAAGTGTAAAGGAGCACCCTTGATTCGAGTGATAGGATGGTTGTTGCTCATATCCATCCAGCTCATTAGCATGTCAGCAGCGTATTTGGTGAATCGGTCACCACGAGCAAGATTAGACATTGTCTCACTATAACGATCGTACAAATATTGAATGTAGATGTAGTATGTCTTCTGCACCAATGCTGCCACTGGAAGTGATCTTGCATCTTTAAATACAGTGTTATAACTTTCAGAGAAGTTAGATGCCATGTAACCAAAACGATGTCCACCATCAAAGGCCAAAGTCCATTGATCTCTAGGGCAATTGTGCGTGTCAAACTAATACCATGCATTCTCATCCATTTCCTTCAACTTGTCCATGTAATTGGTCCACTTTCTTTGTGTATAAGCCTTCCCGGCCCTCATTACCAAGCTCTTCATTATCTGGTTTTTCATAACATCGTTGAAGTTACTAGCAACATGACGTAGGTAGAAACGCCAATACACATAGGGCGGTTGAAATTGCACTTCTGAGCAACACATGGCAGAACGAATTCCCGATGCACGATCTGATATGACACAAATTGAACCAATACAATCCCCAAAAATATGGAGCTGAACTCTCTCCAAAAACCAACACCAACTGTCTTCGTCGTCCTCGTTCACAAAGGCAAATGCAAGAGGTAGGATGTGGTTTGCTGCATCAATGCCACATGCAATGAGCACCTTCTGCTTGTACCTACCATTCATATGAGTACCACCAATGCTAACAACATGTCTGCAGTGTCTCCATGCACTGATACATGGACCAAATGTCCAGAAAGCCCACTTGAACAGCTTCTCGTATCCACCAACAGGTTCCCCATAGAGATCGGTCACGGTTCCTGGGATTGATGTCTCCAAGCACAAAACCGATACGGTAATTCGTTGTATGAAGCCACCCAATCACCGTATACTGTCTCTACTCCCTTTCTCCTAGCATCCCATATCCTCCTACGATTCACCATGTACCCGAACTCATCAGAAATAGATTGCTAAAGGTATGAAACCTTCACGGCTGGTGAGACCTTGATTTGATTCAGAAATTTCTGTGCCATTAAGTTGCAATCGAGGTGAGGGTGATCTTGGTTTGCTACACGATGCAAGCAAGTATGTGCTGAATCTAATTTCGAAATCACAAAGAGTCCATCAAGTGGGCGGTGATTTCCACGCAACCGCCAAAGGCAACCCCTGTTCTTCTCACTATAATAAATAACCCATAAATGACGTCAGATTCGTGCACCTCAAAATTGTAATGGTACTTAATGTGAAACAACTTCACTGAATAAATCAAGTCTTCTTTTGACTTGAAGATCATCCCATTTCTTAACTCATATGAACTTGCCATTCCGTCATGAATTCCCATCACGTCATCACCTTTTCGGATGTAACCATCACCGCCTTGTGTGTTATAAAAGGTAATGCCAGACTCAACACGCGCAGTCTTGTTCTCATCATGCAACATTTCTCCATCATCATTTCCATTTCATCAGCAGTGTTATGTGGGGTATCCTCCATCATACGATCAATCTCGGGATCGTGGTCCTCCCCTATAGTGTAGACGGGGTCATTTAGGGAGCGTCCAAAGGTTGGGGCAAATTAACTGTCGTGGCCATCTCCCCATGAGTTGTAGATACACGAGGACTCTCACGGGCCCTTTCACATGTGGTCACATCAGATGTACAAGAAAGAACATGTGTTCTTGGAGTCGTCGCCGCAGCTTGGCGTATACACATAGGAGCTCTTGTGCATACAATGTCAGTAAATAAAACTGGTTTGTAGGAGCCTCCCATCATCTCAGCGTAGTTCAAAACATCGTCAATGTCACCATCATACTCACATCAACCAAAAAAGTCTCGTTATTCTCCAACAGCCTGTGAAACAGGCGTAATTCTGTACCATTGGCTAAATAAGGACGAAACGATTTTGCAATCATCTCGACCAATCCACTAAATGTCAACCCCATCCCAACTCTTATAGGTTTCATCCGACCTCCCTCATATCTGACTTATTTGTCGTCCCTTAGAAATCTTTCCACCAACATGGCACAAACACAATACTTCCATTCCTTTGACTATCTTAAAAAACAAGAGTAATTAACTTTACACATGAATAAAAAAACACTCCTAAGTACACAATGTGTGGCTTATACAAAACCAAAAAAATCCATAAACACATAAGGCTAGGGTTTACTGAGAGTGGATGATATAGAATACCACAATAAGAGGTGGCAACGAGAAGGAGACACGAGGCAATCATCGGCTCAAGGGGGGCGAATGGGAGGAGGTTGCAGCACAGGAGGGGACGTGCTGGAGAAGGGGAGGGCTTAGGGCCACATGGGGGAGGGGTTGTGCCTGTCTGAATGGGAGAAGAGGCGATCTGTACGCGTGGGGGGAGGGTCGGGTCGCGGCTGTACCTATATTCAAGCCCTAGCCGTGACTTGAGATCACGGCTTCCTTCAATGGCTTCCTTGGGGTACTTAACAAAATATGTATTCGCCTGGGGGTCTTGTGGAATAAGTTTCCACAGGTACCCCTCAGGCGAATTTTCCTCTTCGTTCTAATAATGCCTTAAAATATGCACCTTACAACTTTCTGGCTTTCTTAGATCTCTTGGCATTGTTCACTAGACCTCATGTGCTTATACTTCCCAACAGAACAATATTGCTGATTGCAAACACTGTCACTTACCTGATGTGACCAAAACTTTGTTGGTACAAAGTCATGCTCCTCATGCTTTCTGGGGGGATGTAGTCCTCAATGCATGCTATCTTGTGAATCGCATGCCATTGTATGTGTTGGGAGAGAAGATTTCAATATTGATTGTGTTTCCGGAGAAGGATCTTTTCTCCCTTACGCCTCGTGTGTTTGGTTCTGTTGTATCAGTTCATGATTTCTCTCCGAGTCATGACAATCTCCCTCCCAGAGCTGTTAAGTGCATTTTTGTCATCAACTCTAGTATCAAGAAGGGATACTGTTTTCTTTGATCCGCTCAAGCGGAAATACTTTATCAATGCCGACGTTACTTCTTTGAGTTTATCATGTATTTTTCTCCTACAGATGACAGACTAGCCCATCAGACTCTGATGTTGAGATCTACATGCCTTCTCCTCCTACTGCCATAACACCACCTCTCTCTACTCCTCTACCATCACCACCACTACAATCTACGTTTACTTATGCTTCTACATCCGCTCATGTGGCTCCACCTCCTATTGTGACTCAATTTTTGCCATGTGTATTTATTTGTAGATCTCGCTTTGTTCCCCCTGCTCACATGCCTTGCCCATCATCCAACACGCCTCAATTATGGAATGAGCATATTGTTTCTACCGATGGCACTACTGAGTTGTCTGTACAACAGGATTCCATAAAGGATGGGAGGGTGCCCTCTCAAGAGGGGACGTTATAGGTTCACGACTAGGCAGATGATCTTGATGTGTTGATTGCTCTTGTAAAAGCAGAGACGTGCATGTGCTACTTATCCTCTTGCATTCGAGGTTTCTTTGAGCAGACTGTCAGAGGATTTTAGGATGTTTACCTTGGCACTATCAACTGTGGAGACACCATAGTCATATCAGAGGCTCTTCAAGACAACCAGAGGCGGTTAGCCATGGAGGAGGAGATGGCTGTGCTATAGTCGTGTGGTACCTAGAGTCTTATTTCATCTCCAGTTGGTGCAACTTTTGTGGGGTGTAAGTAGGTGTTCACTGTGAAGCACCATACAAATGGCAGTGTGGATCGCTATAAGGCGAGACTCAAGGCACATGGGTTCACCCAGACTATGGGGTCGACTATCAGGATACTTTCTCTCCAGTTGCCAGGCATTCTACTCTGCATATTCTTCTTTCTGTTGTTGTGATACGAGATTGGCCCCCTTTACCAGCTTGATGTGAAGAATGCCTTACTCTATGATGATCTACAGGAGGAGGTCTACATGCAGCACCAACCTGGGTTTGTTGCTGAGGGGGAGTGTCAGAAGGTTTGCAGGCTACACAAGGTTATCTATAGTCTTAAGCAGAGTCCAAGAGCATGGTTCCATAAGCTCTCAGACTTGATAGAGCAACATAGGTCTGTGTGATCGATTGTTGATTACCTTTTGTTCATGCATGACCCAGAGAGGTATTGTTGTCATTTTTGTTTATACGGATGTCATTATTGTTACAGGGGATGATGAACATGGCATTCGGGTTACCAAGGACGTCTGAGGTCAGGGGTTTGTGACCAAGGACCTTGGTAGTTTACGTTACTTTCTTGGACTGGAGTTTTCCATGAACCATTGAGGTCTTGTGATGACCTAGAGGAAGTACATTACAGATCTTTCAGAGACAGGCATGACAGATTGCAGACCATGTTAGAAAATAAACATGCGAAAGTGATTTGGGCGGCCAAGATTCCTACTCAGGTAAGGTGTTCCTATGGTGTCTAAGGAGAAATCGTTTGTGTGGCAAAATAAGGAGGGGAAGGCTGTTTGGTGTGGCGGACCAGAACTGTGATAGATGCGAGGGGTTTTTGGAAGACGTGGAGCACATCTTCTTCGAATGCAGGTCTTCGGTGCAGGTCTGGGAATCATTAGGGCTGGCTTGGGTTCAGGTATCGGCTTGGAGCATTTCTGGAGATCTATTCGATCGATGGGTCTTGGGTCCTCGGACGACGTCTCAAGGCCATTTGTCGTTCTTTGGGCTATTTGGGTTGACAAGAATGATTGCATATTCAAGGGACAGCGGTTTTACTATGAGAATGTGCTCGCGCATTGTAATGCTTTGTACAATTTCTGGATATCCAACGGATGTACCTCTTTGTTATTAATGAAAGAGTTGGTGTGGTGACTCCCGCCTTTGGAGGGCCCTCCCTTCGTTTTTGGTAAAAAAAAAAGATTGCAGACCTGCCACTACTCATATGGATCCGAGCATGAAGCTCTATGATGATGATACTGAGGAGATTGACAAGAGGAGGTACATGGAGCTTGTTGGCAAGCTCTTGTCCGTGAATATTACCAGGCCTGATATATCCTTTAGTATGAGCAAAGTGAATCAGTTTATGGAACAACCCAAACAGGCACATATGGATCCAGTCTATATGATTCTGAGGTATCTGAAGACATCACCATGTATGGACTTCTTTTCAGCAGAGGTACATTCTTTCGTCAACTGGAAGGCTATTTCAGGTTTCATAGTATTTATAGGGAATACACTTGTTTTATGGAAGAGAAAGAAGTAGACCATGGTTTGCCAGATCAAAAGTTGAGTTAGAATACAGGTCTATGGTGCAGGTTAGCACAGAGATGATGTGGGTCAGACCTGTTCTTACTGAACTGACTATAAATGTGCCTCTTCCCATGCACCTCCAATTTGACAACCATGCTGCTATTTTCATTACAAACAACACAACCTTCTATGAGAGGGCCAAGCACATAGAGGTGGACTATCACTAACTCGTGACATGATACATAAGGGTCTTATCGCCACTACGCATGTCAGCTCTGAAGACCAGACAACATACATTCTTACTAAGGCCCTAGCCAGATGGCCTTATCAGAGATGTTTCAAGCTAGGCCTGGACGATATCTACACTTCAGCTTGAGGGGGAGTATTGAGATATTAGTTATCTTTCTTATTATTTTCATATTTTCTATTTCTTTTGCATTCAACCTGTAATTTGCCCAACAGGTTTCTCTCCTATATAAGAGAGCCCTAGGGCCTCTCAACATGCAATTCATTCTTTCTTTCTACAGGTTTCTGCAATAGGTAATTCAGTGTTCATGAAATCGGCCCTTGTGGCCACATATGCCTATGTGGTAGCCGTGATGAACAGAATACATGAATCACTACTCTATGTGCCCATTGCGCATAAGCGGGCCCCATAAATGGCCCGTGCAGGAGCATATTCAGGTTGTGCAACCGCTTAGGCTTCAACAGGTTAATCAGATCCGGATCTGATAACCCTTAAACCTCTATCTTAAACCCATCTCTCTTGTACATCTCTCTTCTGATTGATACCCCTCTCCATCGAAACCCTAAATCCCTAAGCTATGACCAAATCTCCTCTGCATCCAACTTTCGTTGTGAAACCCCTCCACTTCTAAGCTCCTCCGTCGTCCGGAAGTTCCTCCGCCTTCGTCACAGTAATGTTGAGCTTTCACCCAGTTGGGTTCAACTCCAAGTACCGATGTGATAGATGTTGCTCTTACTCGGTGGCCTTAACCATAGCTGTTTACCGCCCCAACTCATGATTGATATGATCGCACTCTAGTTTGGAGACCGTTATGGTACCCATGTCTGCGAGTTCCAATCTATGTATTGCACATGCTCATGTTTTATTACAACTTATAACTGCATGTTTTTTGTCTACCGACTACAAAATATTCGACCAATCTAAACTTAAATGGCATGTTTTTTTGCGTTTGGTTGACATTTGGCTAAGAGCAATGTAGCTGAGATGTCAAGCAAACAACATATTCAAAGAGGGTGTCCAATATTTCTTGGATTCATGTTTTTTCTAGTTAGTTCAGATTAAACCAACTATTTTTTAATGGTGACACCATAATGATCTCTAATAAAAATAAAAAGTTACAAGATGTGTTGTAAAGAACTTATTATAATATCATTGTTTTGGCTAGTGCAATGTTGGTATGGCCATACTTTTGTTTGACTGTTAATTCGATAGGATTATTTGGAAGAGGATGATCACTAACCTTAGTAGATCTTCCTTTTCTCGAATGACTTAATTGCGTTGAAAATATTTATGTAGTTCAACTTCAAGTATAATCACTTTTGTACACACACATATATAAATAACCGTGTAGAACCACATATACTCCGCATATGCACCCGCATACCGCTTAATCGCTATTCAGTGACCTTCCCGAACGCATACGCAAACCGTTTTCCTGAACTTTGGGGCTATTAGGCTTCTTATGTATGTGGAGTGGAACAAACATCCAGATCGTCTCAAGCTACATAAACATAATATTTTGATGTTTTCCGGATGCACATTAATCCACAATATCATCTTCAACCAAGCCTTTCTGTCGCAACTGCTCAAACTTTAGGCCATATAACAATTACAATGATTTCAAGAGGAAACTCTTTTAGGAAAACATCTATGTTGACCTTTCAATTTAGGATTTTCTTCCTCGATAATACATTGGTTTGCTTTCACTTAGGCATCTCCTTCATATAAAACCCTTTCATGAACCCTCTCCATGCCTAAGAAGTTTTTAATTCCTTCATCGAGGAACATACACACAATTTGCATACCTAGCGGTGCTAACTGAATCGAATACCTTAGAATCTATCAGGATTCTGATTCAATTCATTATAAAAGTTTTTGAATCCGAACTCGAATCAAATTTTAAATGAATTTGCTAACTTAAATTCAGATTCAACTCTTTTTGAGTTTCGAATTAAAGGTACCCTTTAATTATCCTACATGACAATGAAACTTTGAGATGAAACAGTAACTGGTAGATGATGTTAACCATCCATAAGTAGAGTAGAGAATGAACCTATTATTAAGGATAAAACATTTGAGGAAATGAGTGGACAAACACAACCCACGAGTATAATCGGCAATAAGAGATCCAGAACACGACCAACATGGATGAAAAATTATATCATTTCTACGGATGTGGGACATCGTATTACATCGTAGATGATGACGATGTATGTATCGCATATCTTTTGATGAAGCAATGACTTTGAATGGGCCAGAATCATATATGGTTGCCATGAGGAATGAGTTGGATTTAATTGAGTGAAACGATGTATAGGAGTTATGTGATTTACCAAAAGATAGACAATCCATAGGATGTAAGTGGGTATTAAAAAAAGTACCAAGTTGATGGCATTGTTGCTAAATACAAAGCTAGATTACTTATCGAATTATACTTAGCAAGCTGGAATAAACTTCTATGATTTAGCTAATAATCATATACATTGATTTGGAATTATTCCAGATAGATGTGAAGTAGCTAGCCTGAATGCATAATTAGGGGAAAGATATATAAGCATCAACATGATGGTTTTCAGATAAACGGTAAGGAAAAGTGCTTTATAAACTAAAAGTCATTAAAATATTTAAAATAGTCTTCACGACAATGGTATCTCAAATTTCATGAGAAAATTATCCAATTTGGATTTGTTGCAAATAAGTAAAAAAGGGGAAAATTTCATGAAGATTAGGAGCAAATTTGCAATTATGTTATTGTATGTGAATGACATTCTACTCGCAGGTAATGACATGTGAAGAATCAATAAACTTAAAAAAATTTGACCAATGAATTTGAGATGAATGACATGCGAGAAGCCTCCGATGTTCTAGGAGTTCAAATTACAAGGACAGAAATTCAAAGAGATAAAGACATTGAGCTTTAGTCAAGAAAAAAATAGTTGCATATTGTATTGTAGAGATTTAGAATGAAGAATAATACTCCAGCTCCTATATAGCTTGTGATTCGAACGAGACTTAGTAAGAGTCAATGCCCTCAAAAAGGGGAAGAAATCTTTAGAAGTTCAATACGCACAATCGATGGGAAGTCTTATGTATGCAATGACATGCATTCGCCCTGACTTGGCTTATCCAGTGAGCCTAGTTAGTGGATACCAACGTAATTCGAGACTAACATATTGGAAAGTTCTAAAGAGGATTTTTTAATATCTGAAATAAACTGTACATATGAAACGGACAAGATGAATCACTTGAGGTAGTTAGATAGTCCAATGTAGATTATAGAGATGTTGATGTCAGGAAATCTACATCGAGTTACCTTTTCATGTCTGGTGGAGCGGTTGCTTTTTAGGTTACAAGAAACAAGGATGTCTATCAAGACATATACAGGAGGCATGATAGATTGCATATAGTATGGCCACCAACCACTCATGTAGTTTGGATTAAACGATTTTTGGAAAACTTAAGTCTGCAATTTGTCAAAGGACCAACTTTAATGTATTGTGATAATCAAGCTGCAATAATCACGATCAGTATTTGGGCTAAAATTTCTAAAGGAAACCTGTTATAAAATAGAAAGCGGAAGCGGAATAACATAATAAAGAAGAATAATCACGAAGAACACAAAGATTTTTATGTGGAACCCTACTCCGTGAGGAGCGGGATGAAACCACATGAGAAGCCCTCTAAGGGGCGGATATTCTATTGAATTTTCTCATCTGTTACAGGAGGCCTGGGGCTCCTTATATAGCTTTCACAGGACCTCCAAGTCCCACCATTAGGCGGTATGGGACTAAACTCAGTGGTGGGGTAAATGGACCCTGGAGGGATCCATTTACCCACCTATTACATAAGAGACGCATGCTCCAAATACTCTAACACTCCCCCTCAAGCTGGAGCATGCAATGCTCAGCTTGGACAAACAGGAAGAAACTCAACTCACAATACATGACACTACAGACAATATCAACCCAACGCGCACAGCTGCTGCAGTCGAGGACGTTGCTTCTCATGGCGTGCATGTGAGGAGGACGAACGGGGTTGGAGTGTCTATCTGGCTCAGAGAATGGTACTCTACTGTGGAGTCCCTATGATACCACATGAAAAACCCTTGCCCTTAATGGCATAGGGAATAGTCCTCTGCTATGGAGTCCCTATGGCTCACATGAAAGCTCTGGCCGACCAACAAGAATGACAAATGATTGGCATGCGTCATCGTCGAGTCTGAATCTGAAAATTGTAGAGTCTGAACATCTGACCGATCTGGGAAATCTAACATCTGAATTTTAGAACAAGACCTGTGACTCTACATATACTCCCCCTTTCTCCCATACTGGTCGGAATGACATTATATGACCACGTTGGGAGAAGATAAAATAATACATAAACATGGGGATGAATAAAACATCACTTAGCCGATAATGATTTTTTTTTCCGACTTTTTTCTCTAATATTTTTTTTTTAATTCGTACGGCTTTTCTTTGTACGTGCCTCTTTCATTTTTTTTATGCGTACGGCTTTTTACTTTGTACGCGCCTTTTCAAATTATCTTCTTCTCTTTTTTTTGTTTTTTTTTGTTGTTTTTTTTTGTTTTTGTAACAAACAAACTTGACCTATTTGGGTCTTACAAAATTCAGCTCCCCCCCCCTTTTTTTTCAAACCCTCGGCCTAACAGGCCCAACAAAAAAGACAAATACATTTTTTTTTAAATTGGCCCAACCGGGGCCCAACCCTTCCTTGCAAAGAGGACTCTTATTTAGGGTTCCCATCGACGGGAACCCTCCTTGTAATCCTGCCGCCGAAGTGGAGGGGCGCCGCCTGGGGGCTCCTTGGGCGCACGCCTGCTCTGCGAGATGCATCGCCGCACGATGCGCTGGAGGGTCCGCGCCAGGCAGGGGAATCCCTCGCGCCGCCTGCGCGATGAGGGTGCGACTCCCGAGGAGGAGCGCACGCGTTGCGATCTGGACGCGCCTCGTGGACTCGCGTGGAGTCGCGATCTGGCCGTACGCCGCCGCTTGGAGGGATGTATGCGCCAGGATCAGCAGCGTCACCTGGAGGAGACGCGGTCGCCTGGAGAAGGGAGGTGCGCCTGTGCGCACGTAGGACTGCACGCTCGAAGGGGGGGGGCGCTACCTGGAAGTCGCCGCGCTCACGGAGCGACCTCATGTCGCCTAGATCTCGCGGGCGCCGCCAGAAGGAGCTTGGGCTCGCGCACCGCCTATTAGAGCCCTGGAGGCGATCTGATGGGTCTGAGGGGCACCGCTCCTGGTTGCAGAGCCCTAGAGGGCCGCCGCTTGGAAAGATTGTGCGATCGGAAGGAGGCTTGTGCGATCGGAAGGAGGATGCCTCCTGGCGGCTGATGGAATTCGGTAAAGAAATCTAGGGTTTCAGAAAACCCCAAAACAGATTCTTGAACTTGAACACGAGCAACGTATTGAATATAAACGAGTTGATCTTCAAGAAATAAACACCAGAATCGACTCTTCAAATGAAAAAAAAAACAACTCCACGAGAATCGAACCCGCTCTGATACCATGTTATAAAATAGAAAGCGGAAGCGGAATAACATAATAAAGAAGAATAATCACGAAGAACACAAAGATTTTTATGTGGAACCCTACTCCGTGAGGAGCGGGATGAAACCACAGGAGAAGCCCTCTAAGGGGCGGATATTCTATTGAATTTTCTCATCTGTTACAGGAGGCCTGGGGCTCCTTATATAGCTTTCACAGGACCTCCAAGTCCCACCATTAGGCGGTATGGGACTAAACTCAGTGGTGGGGTAAATGGACCCAGGAGGGATCCATTTACCCACCTATTACATAAGTGACGCATGCTCCAAATACTCTAACAAAACCATATTGAGAACCAATACCACTATATACAAGATATAGTGGAAAAAAATTGCGGTAACCGATATATTAGCAAGAGATATGTAAGTCGATTATCTAAACAAGGAAATAACATGTACATACATCAACCATATTGGTTTCATGGGACTCAAAAATGCATGAGTCAAGGAATATGTTTTCTTAAATAATGCACTTCACTGCAGGCATCTCTGTGTATTACATGAATTGTGGGAGTGTAAAAGTTTTGACTACTTCGGTCAAGTGAGCAATGTTAGAATGGGTCTCGTAGGATGACCGAATGGTCAAAATCGTCATTGGCACTTGCGGCAAGGTTGAGTCTCACGAAAGACCCAAACCGTCGGGCATTGGGGAAGGGGCAGACGATGGGAGAGCTCACACCCAATATAAACCTCCCATGAGAAAGAGAATCAACCATCGATCGCCATCGTCCATCATGAGCCCCTTCCCATCCCAAAATCCAAAATCCCCCGTAACCATCTCTCTCTAAAGATCGAGCCGGCGTACCTCATCGTTTCCTCGACTTCGACTCCTGTACAATAGGACATTAATATCTACTAATATCTGATATACTACTGTATCATATCCTTTAAAACCATACACAATATATGATATTTGCAGTGGTCTAAATGTCTTTTATCCAATGTTAGGCACATAAAAATTGCATCCAAAAGAAATAGGCCCAGGTCAATGCGTGTTCGGCTCACGAAAGTTTTCAATTTTGTTCTTGAAAGATGAATACCGTTCATGGTTCAAGCAACTGTGTTTAGATTTTGAATTATTAGAGCCTCCTCATTCTTGATTTTGCATTTTAGGATTAATTTCTAGGTGCTATTTAGTCACGTCTTAAATTCTGCCGGTTTTGTTGTAAACAATAGATTTGGATCTCTACCATGTGATGGACATTTATTAAATGATCAGTGCACTGAAATCCTTGTAGTGTTTAGACCTACATCAATGATGCAATAATAAAAGTCCATTCATTAACTTAAAACAGTTTACTTGTACTCGTCACTTTTAAATTCACCAAAAGCAACCGCATGCAAGCATCTGGAACTTTCAGTCAAACATAAGTATATTCCCTTGGACCAAGGCACTTATGCTTCCATGTCATTGTAGATTTTCTAATCGGGTGGTTATGATAGTTTCCTTCCGAAATAGATGCTTCCATGTCATTGTAGCTTTTCTAATCGGGTGGTTATTATAATTTCCTTCCAAGAAATAGACCAGTGTTTGACTAGTGAAAAAATCAACACCGTGCCAGCTCTACTCCAGTAGTACTGATCTCTGACTGAAAGGGCAATACCCTCTTTGAATAGCTCATTTCGATTGGATAACATCTGCTTATCCTGCTTTAGCAATTGACTTTGATTAGATGACAGGGATTTTCCTTTCGAGGTCACAGTATTTAATATATAAGATTTTCCAGATTAGACTACATTTCAAGCAAGCGTTTGTAGTCCAACGGTTAGGATAATTGCCTTCCAAGCAATAGACCCGGGTTCGACTCCCGGCAAACGCAAGGCACATTTTTTTCATTCCCAGTCACTAAGTTGATGCACATGCACCCTCTGAATATCCAGACACATGACTAATTGTTTAAAGGAAGATTTCATAATGCTACTCATGGTTTCTTCAAATTTTAAATTGTTATAGTTGAGCAAATGCTACAGATCTCTAGCAATGATGCTCTCTACAAAATACGATCAAATTTCATAATTAGAAAAAGAATAACATCTTGACCAAACCATCTTTGCATGGCGGCATTTATAGTTCAATGGTTAGGATAATTGCCTACCATGTTATAAAATATGAAGAATGCGGAAGCGAACATGGAAAAAGATAAAGAACAATAGAATAACGGGATTTTAACGTGGAACCCTACTCCAGAAGGAGCGGGATGAAACCACGGGAGAAGCCCTCAAAGGGGCGTGTTTGTCTATTGATTCTCAATGAGTACAGGAGGTCTGGGGCTCCTTATATAGCCTTCCCAGAGCCTCCAAGTCCCACCATTGAGCGGTATGGGACTAAACACAGGATGGGGTAAATGGATCTTCTCCAGGATCCATTTACCCTGCTACAACTCAACATGGAGCACTACCAAATACTCTAACACTCCCCCTCAAGCTGGAGCATGCAATGCTCAGCTTGGACAAACAGAAATAAACTCAACTCAACGCTACAGGACACTACGGACAATATCAACCTAACGCGCACATGCTGCAGTCGAGGACGTTGTTTCTCATGCCGTGCAGGTGAGGAGGACGAACGGGCTGGAGTGTGAGTCTGTTGAATCTCCTCGTCGGAGAGTATGTGCTCTGAACTGCGCCTGTCAGAGTCACTGCAACTGAAATGAGTCTCCTCGTCGGAGTACTCTGGGTCTCTCCCATCTAGCTCAGAGAATGGTGCACTGCTCTGGTGTACCTATGATACCACATGAAAACCCTTGCCCTCAAGGGAATGGTCCTCTGCTCCGGAGTCCCTATGGCTCACATGAAAACTCTGGCCGAACAACAACAAGAATGATGGGGACCTCGAACTGATGATGGCAACATATGCTCATCTGACAATGACCTCAAACTCGTGCGTGTCTGACACTGGACTCGGAACATTCTGACGTCGAGTCTGAACAACTGTAGAGTCTGAATATCTGGCTGGTCTGAATAATCTGCATCTGGCATCTGAATCTGGAGCACAAGACCTGTGACTCTACATACATACTCCCCCTTTCTCCCATACTTGTCGGAAAATGAACATCGACTAAGTTGGCTTTGGCTGATGGAGAGCATCGTCTGGCTAGAGATGGCGCCTGGAGATCCTTCTTGCGCCTGGCAGAGAGACGGTGCCGCCGCGCGAGTGCTTGCTGGTATGGGAGGTAGTTGGCACGATGGGGCTTCTACGCAAGGGCTTGCTCGATGGAGGAGATCTGCAACCATCTGGAAGGGCTGGCACAGGAGAGAGACCGCCGACTGTGATCTCCCGCGTAGATGTCGCTAGAAGGTGTTCTGGACGTGCTTGAAGTCATATGGAGATGAAGAGAGGCTGGAACCGCCTGAAGATCTCGAACTAGGGCACGCAGATCTAGGGTTCAAAAGAACCTCAAAAACCTCTCGAACATATTGAACAGTACAAAAATTCATCAACATCTAATCTCGAAAAAATAAACATGAAAACCTCGAGAATCGAACCCGCTATGATACCATGTTATAAAATATGAAGAATGCAGAAGCGAACATGGAAAAAGATAAAGAACAATAGAATAACGGGATTTTAACGTGGAACCCTACTCCAGAAGGAGCGGGATGAAACCACGGGAGAAGCCCTCAAAGGGGCGTGTTTGTCTATTGACTTTCTCAATGAGTACAGGAGGTCTGGGGCTCCTTATATAGCCTTCCCAGAGCCTCCAAGTCCTACCATTGGCCGGTATGGGACTAAACATAGGATGGGGTAAATGGATCTTCTCCAGGATCCATTTACCCTGCTACAACTCAACATGGCGCACTACCAAATACTCTAACATACCATGCAATGGAACTGGGTTCAACTCCCAACAAATGAACAACTTCTTTCTTTCCACCAGAATGTCTCCTCGGCCATTTCTTGTGGACAGGTTGGCATTGCTGATTTATAAGTTGGATGTATTATATTGGATTTCGAGGCTAATACTCAAGGGCATAATCTATTCAGAAAAAAATTATGAGCATACTTATATCAGCTAAATAAAAAAAAATTTGCAATGTAGGGCTTATATGAACATCACCTTTTTGTGCAGGGAAATCCTTTGAAGAAAAAAAACTCATGACATTTTTAAGGATCTCAACAACTTGGAAGCATCAGCAGTCACGTACTCAGGATGGTTGTTACATATCTGTCAATAGATCTTTTTGGGGCTTTCAGGAAGCACGCGAATATTCTAATGCCATACATTTGCCTCATCTTGATTTCTGCAGTCTATGAAGAGAGGGATGACCTAAGTGCCGGTGCACTCAAGCTTATGAAGAAGGAGAAACTTAGTCTTGGAACAACATAAGCAACCGGGAAGTAGAGCAAGAGATAAACGCCCTTTTCTTCATAGCACACAATAATCATCCTCCAAATCAAGATACCCTGAAGAATAAATGAGACATCGATAAACATAGCTCTACAATGGAGCTCTATACAAATCTTAACATATAAGCTGATTGGAAATTCAAGGACAAATAGAACATCAGGGAGCTTGATGTTGGGGGTTAGATTAACCATCATTCGTCCCTTGACAGGGGATAGTCTTTTATCACCTACATGTACAGTCCATCCTACATATACTTGTCGCATATGCTTGAGTAGGCTCTATTCTCCATAGAGATGAGTGGAAGCAAATCAATTGACATTAGACTCGGATTTAACATCACAAATAAAGTACCTCAAGGTTTTTTTAAGGAAAAAGGGTGGCCACAATATATGTATGTGTCCAAAAACATCATTATTAATTCACAAGTTTACAAGCACAGGGCTTCTTAAAGTTAAATAATTACATCACCCGACTATCAGCTAGTGCCTTTGCACGAACAAGTACACTTTCAACACAAAATACATTCTGACGAAAGACTACTCCATTTCTTGCAAGCCATATGTTTGTAATGACATTTAGGGTGTGACCCACCTCGAGCTCACATCCCTGTTTACTAAAAAAGTTTATTTTTCCTCTCTTTGGAATAAAATAATGACGGCTGTAGCATATCATTGCTGTTCAAATCTATTCTCCGATGCACATGATGTTTTACAGCAATTGTCATGTGCATTCAAAGATTCCAGAATAGACCTCACTTTGACTCCCACAAAACAGGATACTATCATCCACTGCCATTTGAATTACTACTGTAATGTAACCTTTCCAACTGTATAGTGTCTGAATTTTGCTGTCATAGACCCGTCTTTTTCCCTGTGTACATAAAAGTTGTACCCGAGAGAAATAAACCCAGGCATGCATGCTTAGATCTTGGAAGTATTTTGCTGCTATAAATTTTGTTCTGGAAAGATGGAATAACCATGTTTCGTCTACCATTTCATTGCTGGTCAACTATTTTGTTTGAAGTTTTTCTTGAAGGGAAAAAAGGGTGAGGCGTCGAGGAGACATCCATCCAATTTTTTGATTGAGTTGCAACTACATTTGGATACTGAAATATATGTTAAGCCTCTTCACTCCTGATTTTGTATTTGAAGGGTCATTTGGAGATGCTGTCTAGCCAGCTGTCTTGAACTCTGCCAGCTTAGCTGCAGACAGGAGTTTTGGATCTGTACTATGTAACGAACATTTTTTGTATGGCCACTGCACAGAAAAACTTGAAGTGTTTAAACCTAATTTAATGACGCCCCAGGAGTGTAAACAAACCATTCAACAGCGACAAAGACTTCATGTTTTTTGTACTAAGGATTTTAACTTCTTCAAACCAGAAGCATGCAAACATCCGGAACTTGCAGTAAAACCAAGGCACTTAACATGCTTCTGTGTTGTAGCTTTTCTAAAACTGGTGGTTATGATAGTTCCTTTCCAAACAATATATCAGTGTTCAACTCTGAAAAAGTCGCCACCATGAAGCCTTTATTGTTTTTTTACAAAAAGAAAGAAAAAGGGCGAATGCAAGATATGGTCCCCCCAAACTATATATATTTATGTTAAATATCTCCTTGCATTTCTCCTGCAGAAAGAGAAGTATCCCGTTTTACTAGTTGATTCAGATTGGATAACATTCGGTTATCCTGTTTTACGCTTGAGTTCGATTAGAGTTTTTTTATGAGTTCAATTAGACATCTACCAACGGGTGGATGTCTTTTTTCTCTTGGAGGCCATTCTACTTTGTTGAATAAGATGTTCTAGACATGACTGCATATTAAGCAAGTGTTAATAATCCAACGGTTAGGATAATTACCTTCCAAGCAATAGATCTGGGTTCAACTCCTGGCAAACGAATTGCACAATAATGTCATTATTGGTCTTTTTGTTGTCTTTATCAGCATTTTTTAATTCCACTCACTGGCTTGTAGGGATGAGCATGGGCCGGGCTGGGCTGGGCCCTGAAGGGCCCAGGCCCAAGCCCACTTAAAAACTTCGGGCCTTGGGCCGGGCCTAGGCCCGCAAATTTTTTTGGTTCGGCCCAAGCCCAGGCCCAGCCCAATTCCTATGGGTCGGGCTTGGGCCGGGCCGACCCATCCTAACCCATTATATATTATTAACTTTGAGTTTGTATTTTAGTCAATCTCAATTCAATTTAGACGAGCTAAAATTGTTTAAAACATATGCCATAATACTTGCGAACAACTAAAACTCAATTCTACCGGAGATGATTTCTCATTTTATACAAGTCCACTCAATGTTATATACCATAAACATCTCTCATTACAGAAATTAAAAGAGGGAATCAAGTTTACACAGTTAACAACAAAAGATGCACCAGGCACTGCATGTTAAAAAAATGGGCATAATGCTCATATTGGGTAAAGGTTCAACAATAGAAAATATTATAATAGAAAAAATAAACACTAAAAACTCAAGAATAACCACTAGAATCTGACATAGACTAATTGAGAAAAATTAATTGTGAAATAAAATACAATGATCATCAACTCATATGTCCCACACAAGACTTTCTTGATTTATAAATATTGTACGAAGATAGGACACATGAACAAAGTGTGCATGACAGGTGAGAGTTTCCATACGTGTAGGATATGAGAAGGGTTCGAGCCCTGTTCGGGTCGGGCCCGTGGGCCGGGTCAGGCTAGGCCAAGCCAAGCCCGAGCCCGGCCCAAAAAAATTTCGGGCCTAAAAATTAGGCCCAAGCCCGGCTCAATGTTCGTTTAGGCTTGGGCCGGGCCGGGCTTTTTGGGCTGGGCTTCGGGCTGGGCCGGGCCGGCCCAGCCCAATGCTCATCCCTACTGGCTTGGTGCACAAGCACCTACTGGATTTCCAACACATGACTCATTGTTTAAGGTAAGAACCGTAATGCTGCTCGTGGTTACTTCATATTTTAAATTGCTATAGTTAAGAAAATGATACGGTTTCTAGTTCTTGATCAACAACAACAACAAAGCCTTTTCCCACAATTAAGCTTTGTTGTTGTTGTTGTTGATCAAGAACTAGAGACCGTATCATTTTCTTAACTATAGTTCTTGATGCTCTCTATAAATACAGTCGAATTTCATACACATCGGTGACGACAAAAAGCACATTGTCTCTCCTCAGCCACAATGCAACAATATATGACCTACCAATCACTTCTTCCCAAGGAACAAAACACCCTTCCACACCACCATTGATTACCCCCCATATAACCATCAAGCATGACATTCCCCCTACATGTAAACATATATGATTAACATAAGCCTCTAACAAGGTTTGTTATCGAAGGTTTGTTCAATTTTTCCAATTCTTCCATGGTACATTTAGCTCCCCTTATTATTTCTCTAATCTTTACCGTTGTATTTTTAAACTCTCCTCCCCATTATTTTCGCATCTTGATATAATTTTTTTAAAAAAACACTATAAATTTATAGCATGAGGACGAACCGGCTATAAGGGTTTGAATTACTATGAAACATGGAAGGACATATCGATATCGATATCGTTTCGATATCGTGTCGATATCGATATATCGGCGATATATCGCCGATATATCGTCGATATATCGCTATATCTAGGAAAGATATGAAGAAAATGCCTGAAATCGGATATATCGATATATCGATTTCGATATCGGTCCCATGTCGATATCGATATATCGATGATATATCGCTGATATATCAGGATACGGCCTTCCATGCTATGAAAGAGATGAAGTTGGTGGTTGCATGAGACGGCTAAGATTGACTTGCTTTTGAATGACCCAATATTGATTGGTAACAGATCTAAACCATATTGTTGCTTCAGCCCCCATTTCTTTTCCTGTGTGCCAATCGGTATCCTTTTTATATACAAACTACTATTTTAAATGGCACAATCACATTTTTCATAAGTTTAAAGTATAGGAATAAGATTAAGTAGGCCAATTCCCACGTAGTGACACCCATAACTCAACCATAAATATTTCAGCACAAAAAAAAACTAGAAATAAATATGCTTCTTGTAAAACAGTAGACCACGCCGAACCTGCCCTGTCCCCTCGTGTAACAGGACCTATACCGTCAAGAAAATGAATGTCAACATACAAGAAGCAAAATAGTGCTGGAGGTCTCACCTAATCAGCAACAAATTTAATGCATGACACTTGCCTTAATGGACTTGGGAGTGTTTCTTATAAAATAGCAGATTCCATCAAACATTTACTACCCGTCTCGCGATAAAATCTACAAAGTGCAATGATTGTCATGGTCAGGGAAATGAATAGAACCCATCACATCAGCGATAAATTCCAAAAGATGCTATTTACCTCATGTATCAGAGGCAGCGCGTGCTTTTCCCACTAACTAGACCATCTTAAAGATGATCCCCTCCTCGTCGTAGACTCCCGAAGTGAAGTTAGCACATCACACTTGTCTGGGGAGTTTCCAAATAGCACACTTTTACCTCATTTTATGAAACAAAATGTCAAAATCCAGAGAAATTGCCATCTACTTCAAAGGGAAGCAGAAACCGCTCATGCCCGCAAGGTGCGGTTTGTAATCGTACCTGTTGGATCTCAGCAAAATGTCATTATTGAAAAGGCAACTTTTATGGAACTGTGCAACACTATTTCAGATTTCAAATTAAACGACATGGCACACTTTTACCTCATTTTTTTAATTACACTAATTTAGCAAATGATAGATATCTCTAGCACATGGTGTTGTTTGTAAAACAACACCAAATTTCACAATTTAAAAACAAATAATCTTGACCAGGCTGTACATGTATGCCAGCGTTTGTAGTCCAACGGTTAGGATAATTGCCTTCCAAGCAATAGACCCGGGTTCGACTCCCGGCAAACGCATGTTGATAATATTTTTTTCCCACTGAAAATTATCCCCTGCTATTCCTGAATGGACACAGGTAGGCATGAATATATTTGTAAATTGGTTATATTATATTTAGATTTCGAGGCTAGTGCCGGCCGGAGTAATAAAAAGTTGTCTTATGACTCCATTTTTTAACCTGCCAAATAACAAAATTTCGCGATTTGATCCTTACATAACATCAGTTTGTCTTGGGCACGTAGTTCTTACAGTCGGAAAATGAGACTTTTTCAACGAGCTCAACATCTTTAGAAGCATCCACTGTCATCTATTCAGGATGGCTATGTATCCGGCAGTGGATATTTTTGGTGCTTCCTGGAAGCACACACATAAACGCATGTTGATGATATTTTTGGTGCTTGATTTCCATAGCTTTATTTTACTTCTTTAATACTTTATTCATGCCGTATAAGTGTTGTTTTTTCTTTCTGCATTACGTGACTTAGTCAACGTCACTTTCTCTTAACTTGTGGTCAAAGTGAATGCTGTGTTTGTCAGAGGATTTAATGCCTTAGGGCAGAATGTAAGTTGGCACAAGAAGTGTGTTAAATTGTGACTTCGAAATTGTTATAGTAGTGAAGGTGGGGATCTTTATTGAGCCAAACTCGGCTTGAGCTCGGCTCGATGGTGATTTCTGAGATAAGCTCGGCGACCTTAAGCTGATTCATTTGAGCTGCTTGACGAAAACCAACTTGAATCCGAGAAAATGAGTTTTGAGTGCTCACGTCATTGTATGTGTTAAAGAACAGCCAAATCCTGCTATTGATCTGAGCTAATTCACGTCATATCAAGACAAGATACCAAGTTGAGCATTTCTATCGCATTGAGCCATCGAGTCAAGACATCAACTTGAGCAAGGGTATCAAGATAAGCTAGTTAATGAACTGAGCTATCAAGCTGAGCATGCTTATTAAGTCGAGCTTTTGAGCCGAACTATCGAACTGAATAAGGTTCAGCTCGATCTCAGCTCAACGACCTTTTTGGAACCTGAAGTCTGGCTCGAGCTTGGTTAGTTTTCTCACCAAAGCAATCTCACAAGTTAATTAGAGAACCGACCTAGAGCGTATCCTATTGGGTTTAAGATAGATACCCCTAACTAAAGCATAATTAGCCTACATTCAAAATGAATGTCGAGATTGTTAAATGTTTCAATGCCTTTGTTAAGGCAAGACATAAGTTGGCACAAGAAAGGGCTGAATTGTGACTTCTAACTCGTTGAGAATTGTGAAGGCAATAGTGGTCTATCGAGCTAAATGAGTCATGCCATCTTCAAATGAGTCAGACCAAATCAGCTCATGAGTTGCTTAACAAGCCAACTAGAATTTTAGAAAGCTAGTTCCAAGTGCGTGAGTTAACTCACAAGTTAATCAACAATCAGATCGAGCTACCGAGCCAAGCTAGTTAACAAGCTATCAGGACAAACTATCTAATTGAGCATGGCCATCCACATCAAACTATCAAATAAAGATATAGAGTTGAGCAGGGCTGTTGCAATGAGATAGTTAAACAACTGAGCTGTCAAGTTGTGCATGTTTATTGACTCGAGTTATCAAGCCTAGCTATTGAACTGAGCATGGCTCAACTCAAGCTTGGCTTGACAACAGTATTGAGCTGGAAATTTGGCTTCAGCCCAATTCGTTTGCTCATTGAGCCGAGCTCACAAGCTGGTTAGTAAGATGATCCTATGGAGTTCAAGCTATCAGAGTATCACTGAGTATTGAGTTAATTGGATAATTTGATCTTGTGGAAAAATCCATTTATCTTGCAGTATGTGTATTCATGTGTGAATTCCCGCATCAATAATAATAGTTGAGTGTTAGCAGGTTGTTGGTATAGGACCATGTATTACAGGGTTCTATGAGACGAATCAAAGCAAATCCATGTCTATTAAACCGCTTAAGTCTGTGGAGTAAATCAGTCATCCTGCTTGTCAAATGAACATCAAGTTTGCCAAAGGATTTAATGCCTTCTTAGGGCAACACCTATGTAGGCGAAAGAATGGGTTTAAATTGGGGATTCAAACTTGTTGAGAATAGTGAAGGAAACCTACATAGCTAAGTGAGTTGAACCGATCTTAGCGTGAGCTCGAGTTCGAGCTCGATAACGAGTTATGGGCTTAGGCTCGTCGGAGCTTAAATGAATCAGAGCTCGAATCGGATCTTGCGAGCTGCATAATGAGCCAATTCAATTTTCAGAAAATGATATCTGAGTGCTCGAGTCGACTAACAAGTTAATGAATAGACAAATCAAGCTATAGAGACGAGCTAATCAATGATCTATTAACCTATCAAGGCAAATTATCTAGTTGAGCATGATCATCACATCATAAAGATATAGAGATTTTGGCAACGATATTGGTTGAGATAGTTAATGTGCTGAGTATCAAGATGAGCATGTTTATAAGCTCGAGCTATCGAGAGAAGCTATAAAATTGAGCACGGATCAACTCCGGTTTGGGTTGAAAACCTAATCAAGTTGGAAGTTTGGCTTGAGCTCAACCCGTTTGCTTATCAAGATGAGCTCATGAGAAAGGGAGACGAGCCTATGGAGCTTAAGTTATCCTAGATATCCCTACGTGAAACATTAAGTTAATTAGATAACTTTATCTTGTGGAAAAACCAATTTATTATGCAGCACGCATGTGTTTAGTCCCAACTTGCCTACAATGAGAATCTAATTTGAGTGGGGCTTAGCTAAAGGGCCTTGTACCACATGTTTCGTTGAGATATTAGTTATCTTTCTTAGAGTTTTCATATTTTCTAATTTTCTATATTCATCATGTATTTTGCCCAACATGTTTCTCTCCTATATAAGAGAACTCTAGGGCCTCTCAATATGTAATTCATTCATTCTTTCTACTTGGTATCGAAGCGACGATCCTAGACCGGAGATTTTGTATCCCACCAAGCCCTAACCCTACCCGTGCCCCCCTCCCCCAGGCCAAGCCGCCGTCGCCCGGCTAGGCCACCGCTATCCAGGTCGCCATCGATTGTCCTTCCCAGTCGTCGCACCATCCCCGACCGCATCCCGAGCTCCTTTTTACGCCTCCACACTTCTCCGTGCACTTTCGCAGTGTGTACTACAGTATGAAACAGTATGATTGACTAGAAAACGTCATTTCAAAAATATAAATTGTGTTTTCCGGCCCTAGCGCGCAGTGAAAATAGATGAGGATGGTTGTATGAGTCTACACGTACAACCAATCCTTCGTATGATCGTGTAAACTAGTTCATATCGGTTTACTCCCCAGTCGAGTTCCGTTGCTCGGTCGTTTTATCATCGTATCAGAAAATAAAGGTGATATATTTTCTTCGTCAGAAAATAAGGGTAATTTGACCAACAGGTTTCTCTCATGTATAAGAGAATCCTAGGCCTCTCAATATGCAATTTATTCATTCTTTCTACATGGTATTGGAGCAACGATCCTAGACCGGAGTTCCTGTATCCCACCAAGCTCTTACCCTAGCCATGCCCCTCTCACCCAGGTCGCCACCCTTGCCCAGGCCAAGTCGCCGCCACTCGGCTAAGCCGCCGCTATCCAGGTCGCCGCCTGTTGTCCCTCCCAATCGTCGCACCACCGCTGACCTCCGCCCGAGCTCCTTTTCATGCCTTCATGCTTCTCCGTGCACTTCCGCAGTACGGACTAAAGTTTAAAACAGTCTAATATAGTGGAAAACGTGATTTCAGAAATATAAATCATGTTTTTCGGCCTTAGCGTGCAGTGAAAATAGACGAGGATGGTTGCATGAGTCTACACGTACAACCAATCCTCTGTATGATTGTGTAGGCTAAGTTCGTATCGATTTACTCACCAGTCGAATTATATTGTTCGATAGTTTTATCATCGTGTCAGAAAATATGGGTGATATATTTTCTTCATATGATGCCTTCAAGGGGTCGACTCCCATCACAAGGATGGATGAGACAAACTATGAGTTGTGGTCCATGCAATTTCAAAGCCTCATGTAGTGCAACAAGGAGCATATCTTGACAAATCCAGAGCCCTCAGATAAGACTGAAGCAAATGCTTCTTGGAAGCAAGATGACGTGTATACGTGTGTTTGGTTGTGTGGGACCCTCATCACAGAGATAGCCAATGATATTCTGAATTAGCCCATCGGAAAGGAAATGTCGGACACTTTGGCATCCACCTATGCTCAAGCAAAGAATGAGGCCAAGATTCTTTAGTTACAATTCGATATCTACAAGGCCAAGCAGAATGGTCGTCCTTTGAAAGTGTACTACTCTTCATTCTGTGGCATGTTTGAGAATCTTCATAGCTATATGCCTATTACGACATCTCTGGAGCAGCAAAAGGCATATAGGAACTCTACGGTGGTTGGAGTTTTCAAGGTCGGCCTTGATACAGAGTATGATGCAACGCGTACACAACTTCTCACGGAGCTACCATACCTCCCATGGAGGAGGCCTATGGCCGTCTACGCTGGATTATCATGCATTCTACAGCCACTCCTCCGCCCTCTTCAGTGATAGCCACTTCTCATGGCTGAGGAGTGACGACCCAGTTTAGAGGACGCACCGCTCGCAATAGAGGCAGTGGACATCAACGTGGCCATTGCACCTACTGTCATCGACCGGGACATGCAGAGGATACATGCTACCAAAAGCATGGATACCGCAGATTGAGGCTTTAGATACTCTAGCTTCCTAGGAAAATCCTCTCTTGGATGATATTGTCTCTCATATTCGAGAGATCGTGATTCATGTTGCAGGAACCACCACTACAGATGTCGCAGCCACAGCCAGAGCCTCTTCAAGCTCCTCAGATACCGTTTACGCATTTATATTAGTGGTGCATATATGACAGAATGGAATATGGACTCCGTTGCTTCCCTCCATCTGTGTGGAAACAGAGCGCAGCTGAGGTCCTACAGGACCATACCACATGGTAGATGGGTTGTCGTTGCCAATGGAGACCACTTACCCATTGCAGGATAGTGGTAGGTGCATTTGACGTTGTCCATGTGCCTTCATAATATTTTATATGCTACTAAGTTTCAGATGAATTTACTTTCCATTAGTCAGATTACTAAGGATATGCATTATCATGTTATTTTTTACCCTTCATCTCTCGTGTTTCAGGACATACTCATGGGAAGGATGAGTGGATGTGGCTGTGAATAGCGGAGGCTCTACAGACTGGTCCAACCTCCTCATGTTGGGATTTCTACTATACCTACTAGACCAGTCTCACCATATCCATGGCACCTTCATTTTGGCCGCATTCCTCTGCAGAAGCTTTGTCATGTTCTCCCTCGGATTTCCACGAGATCCTCCTTCCAATGTGAGGCATGCCAACTTGAGAAGCATCACTGTTCCTCCTTTCCGTCTCGTCATAGTCGGAGCAGTTCTCAGTTATTTAAGCTCCCTCTTTTAGATATTTGGGATCCGAGTCGTGTCCCTGATCACCAAGGACACCATTTTCATCTAGTTGATGGTTTCTCTAGACTTTCTTGGGTCTTTTTATTGAAGAATAAGTCTGAGGCTGGATCAATTATCAAATCTTTTATTAACGAGATAAAGAATATTTTTTTCTGCCAATGTCAGATCAGATATCTTCGTTCTAATAATGCCTTAGAATATGTACCTTACAACTTTCCGACTTTCTTAGATCTCTTGGCATTGTTCACCAGACCTCATGTGCTCATACTTCCCACAGAACAGTATTGTCGAGTGCAAACACTGCCACTTACCTGATGTGACCAGAACCTTGTTGGTAGAGTCATGCTCCTCATGCTTAATGGGGAATGCAGTCCTCACTGCATGCTATCTTGTGAATCGCATGCCATCGTATGTGTTAGGAGATAAGATTCTATTCTTGATTGTGTTTCCGGAGAAGGATCTTTTCTCCCTTACGCCTTATATGTTTAGTTCTATTGCATTGGTTCATGATTTCTCTCCAAGTCATGACAAGCTCTCTCCCAGAGCTGTCAAGTGCATTTTTGTCATCTACTCTAGTACCAAGAAGGGGTACCATTTCTTTGATTCACTCAAGCAGAAATACTTTATCAATGTCGGCATTACTTTCTTTGAGTTTGTCATGTATTTTTCTCCAACATGTGACAGACTATCCCTGTCAGACTCTTATGTTGAGATCTACAAGCCTCCCCCTCCTGTTGCCATATCACCATCTCTCTCTACTCCTCTACCATCACCATCTCCATCACCATCACCACTACAATCTACGCTTACTCATGCTTCTACATCTGCTCATGTGGCTCCACCTCCTACTGTGACTCAGTTTTCTACATGTATTTATTCACAGGTCTCACTTTGTTCCCCCTACTTACAGGCCTTGCCCATCATCCAACACACCTCAAGTATGTAATGAGCACATTGTTTCTACCAAAGGCACTACTGAGTAGTCTGTACAGCAGGATTCCATAAAGGATGAGCAGAGTCCCTCTCAAGAGGGGACGTTATAGGTTCAAGACAAGGTAGATGTTCTTGATGTATTGATTGCTCTGCGGAAGCAGAGACGTGCATGTGTTACTTATCCTCTTGCATGCCAGGTTTCCTTGAGCAGACTGTCAGAGGATTTTAGGAGGTTTACCTTGGCACCATCAGTCGTGGAGACACCACAGTCATATAAAGAGGCTCTTCAAGACAGTCAGTGGCGATTGACCATGGAGGAGGAGATGGCCACGCTACAGTCGTGTGGTACTTAGAGTCTTGTTTCAGCTCTAGTTGATGCATTTGTTGTGGGGTGCAAGTGGGTGTTTACTGTAAAACACCATATATATATGACAGTATGGATCGCTATAAGACGAGACTCGTGGCACGTGGGCTCACCCAAACATAAGGGGTGGACTATCATGATGCTTTCTCTACAGTTGCCAAGCATTCTACTCTGCGTATTCTTCTTTCTATTTATGTGACACGAGATGGACCCCTTTACTAGCTTGATGTGAAGAATGCCTTCCTCTATGGTGATCTACAAGAGGAGGTCTACATGCAACACCCACCTGGGTTTGTTGCTGAGGGGAAGTGTCAAAAGGTTTGTGGGCAAAACAAGGCTATATATGGCCTTAAGAAAAATCCAAGAGCATGGTTCCATAAGCTCTCGGACTTGATAGAGCAATATGAGTTTGTGTGATCGATTGTTGATCACTCTTTGTTCGTGCATATGACCCAAAGAGGTACTATTTTCATTTTTTATGTGGATGACATTATTATTACAGGGGA
This sequence comes from Ottelia alismoides, assembly GCA_037367405.1. Classification (NCBI taxonomy): domain Eukaryota; kingdom Viridiplantae; phylum Streptophyta; class Magnoliopsida; order Alismatales; family Hydrocharitaceae; genus Ottelia; species Ottelia alismoides. Next base: position 595,590 of record JAZKJV010003658.1, read on the forward strand.
TGATAAACAGGGCATTCGGGTTGCCAAGGACGTCCGAGGTCAAGAGTTTGTGACCAAGGACCTTGGTAGTTTACGTTACTTTCTTGGACTGGAGTTTGCCAGAAACCATCGAGGTCTTATGGTGACCCAGAGAAGTATGTTACATATCTTCTTCCAGAGACTGGCATGACAGATTACAGACCGGCTACTACTCGTATGGATCCTGTTGGTGGAAATGAGCTATATGTTATTCCATAGAACCCTAGGATCTCTTATATAGAGAGAGAATCCATGGGTAAATTACATAAGAGGTTATCGGGAAAATAAAAATAGAGAAAAAGATACACCGACTACATAATATTCTCTACACTCCCCCTCAAGATGGAGCATAGATATCAATCATGCTCAGCTTGGAAGAACATCTCTGGAAAGGTCCTCTGAGCAACGGCTTGGTGAAAATGTCGGCAGTCTGCTCCTCTGAACTAACATGTTAAGTAGAAATCAAGCCCTTTTGGATCATATCTCTAGTGTAGCGGCAGTCTACCTCAATATGTTTTGTTCTTTCATGAAATGCTGGATTATTGGCAATGAACAAAGAAGCTTGATTGTCACACTGTAGATGCATGGGTAGAGGTACATCTATATGCAAGTCTTCTAGTATAGCTCGAACCCACATCATCTCCGTGCTTGCTTGTGCCATGGCCATATATTCAGATTCAGCACTGGATCTCGCCACAACAGTTTGTTTCTTACTTTTCCAAGAAACCAGAGAGCTACCCACAAAAACTGTAAAGCCTGAAGTAGACTTACGATCCTTAGGACATCCTGCATAGTCAGCATCCGCACAAGCGAAATAGATAGATCTGTGTTCTTCCTAAACAGCAATCCTGAGCCTGGAGAAGACTTTAGATACCTTAGTATCATGTATATAGCATCCATATGTACCTGTCTTGGCTGCTCCATGAATTGACTCACTCGACTTACTGCAAAAGCAATTCGAGTTATAATGATGTAAAGAAGCTTACCCGCCATCTCTCTATATCTTCTCCTGTCCACCTCTTCAGTATCGTTGTCATATAATTTCATACTTGGATCCATAGGAGTGCTCGATGGTCTACATCCAACCATGTTCATTTCAACCAGCAAATATGTAATATATTTCCTTTGGGTCATCACCAGACCCTGTGCATTCCTGGCGAACTCCAGACCCAGAAAATACCGTAGGGTACCAAGATCCTTCGTGACAAACTAACGGCCTAAAAATGCTTTTACCAACTCTACCCCTTGAGCATCATCTCATGTAACCAGAATATCATCAACAAATATCATGATGACAATCGTACCTCTAGAAGTCTTCTGAATGAACAACGAGTGATCCGTATTTGATCTTTTGATTCCCTATCGTTCAATTAGGTGGGAAGGCTTCTGCAACCACGCCCTTGGGCTCTGTTTAAGGCCATATATCGCCTTGTGAAGTCTACACACCATATTATTCTCCCCCTCAGCAGCAAACCCTGGTGGTTGCTGGATGTAGACTTCTTCCTGCAAATCACCATACAAGAATGCATTCTTGACATCAAGTTGAGATATGGACCAGTCACGTACCACAGCAACAGATAGAAGAATGCGAAGAGTAGAGTGATGAGCCATTGGACAGAAAGTATCCAAATAGTCCGCACCATATGTTTGAGTAAAGCCTCTCGCCACCAGCCGTGCCTTGTACCGCCAGCATCTGCGTGATATTTCATTGTGAATACCCATTTGCAACTAACAATAAATGCGTCGGATGGAGCATTAACCAAGCTCCATGTACCCCTGGACTGTAAAGCAGCCATTTCTTCTTCCATAGCCAACCGCCAACAATCAATTTTCATAGCATCCTGATAATTCCGTGGTATCTCCACGGACGAGAAAGCCGCAACAAATCTCTGGAAGTCTCTTGTGAGACGATGAAAGGAAACCTGGGAAGCAAGGGGATAAGACGCGCAAGTCTGTTTCTGCTTTCGAATAGCAATAGGGACATCAAGATCATCATCCACTGTACTCGATGGTGCATACTCCTCCTACAAAGAAGAATCCTGCACAGGCACACTATCCGACCCATCGTTAGCAATCGCATATGAACATACCTGAGGCGTGATGGATGATTGACGTGCTGCCTGAGTAGGACCTGACCGACGTGTATAGAATTTAGGTAATAGCGGGATAGGTGATTGTGGTGGGGGTTGGTGGTGGTGGTGGCGTGACAACCGGGACAGGAATGGACAAAGGTGAACTCAGGTTAAGAGGAGGAACATAGACGTCATCATTAGATGTGGAAGAGGCCAACCTGGACATCACTAAAGACACGAGGGGTAAGAGAAAATAATTCCTTCTCTGGAAAAATAACATAAAAAGAAATTTTATCACCGAGAAGAGAGGACGGCATACGATTGACAAGGTAGCAAGCCGTAAGAACAACATCCCCCCAAAAGGTGATAGGCGCACAACTCTGGATAAGCAGGGTTCGAGTAATATCAAGAAGATGACGATGTTTTCGCTCTGCCACTCCATTCTGTTGAGATGTATAAGCAGTTAAGCACAGGTGGTTTGATGAATAATACCTCTAGATGAAAAGAAATGGGAGAGAGCGCGAGTGCAAAATTCCAACGCATTATCTGTACGAACATATTTGACAGAAGAGGAAAAACATTTTGCACTTCAATGATAAGATTCCTAATAACATCTCCTGCTTCATATTTATTATTTAAAAGAAATACCCACGATACACGAGAAAAATCATCAACTACTACAAGATAGAACCTGTGGCCCTGATGATCAGGAACACGACTCAGACCCCAAATATCAATATGAAATAATTCAAAAGGAGAGCTACTACTCCGATACTGACGACTAGGGAAGCTAGCTCGATGATGCTTTCCCAACTGACAGGCTTCACATCGAAACGATTGGAGAAATCTGAGGCAAGAGATGATGCATCTTTTGAAGCGGGAGGTGACCAAAGCGTAGATGCCAGGTGTACGGAGAGACTGATCCGGCTGAGTAGGAAGAGATGCCAGCATATGAATTCCGGACCAGACGATAGAGACCATTCTGCTCAGAGCCACAACCAATCACCCTGCCCATTAGTATGTCCTGAAAAATAAGAGACGAAGGGTCAAATATAGCGCGACAGTGCAAATCCTTCGTAATTTGACTAATAGACAATAGATTCATGAAAAACTCAGGAGCATGTAGAACATTATGTAAATGCATGGACAGTGACAAGGTAATCTCTCCGTGACCAATGATGGGGAATGAGTCCCATTAGCTATGAGCACTGAACGTCCAGGTGGAATGTCTCTGTATGACTCAAGTCTATCTCTGTCGCGGCAGAGATGATGGGTTGCGTCGGAGTCCATAATCCAATCTAAGAGATCATGACAGGATGTAAAAGCAAAAGCACTACCAGAGGTACTGCCAGCGGCAGAAGTACTGGCAGATGCTAAAGCAGCAATATCTGAAGATCCTCTTGGAGAATCTGTAGATGGTTGAGGCATAATATCGCGCATTCGCGCCACAAGCTCCTTAAACAGGAGATCAGAAGTGGATGCCGAAGGAGATGTAACATGCTCAGCTACTCGTGTTGATGCTGGAAACCCATGCTTAGAATAGCATGTCTCCTCGGAGTGACCTGTGTGATGGAAGAAAATGCATGGTTGGCGAAAACGACCTCGTCGACCACAAGGTCCACGTCCACGAAAGGAAGACTGACCACCTCTCCCTTGTGATACAGCCATCGCCGAAGGTGGTGGAGTAGAAGTGCTGGAAGGAACAGAGATGCGGCTAAGCCTTCGGTAAACTTTCTCCATAGGAGGAATGGTAGCATCAAAAAGTATCTGAGATCGGGCTGCCTCATACTCAGGATCAAGTGTTGCTAGCAGTATCCCCACCATGGTGGCATTCCGAAAGGTCTTCTCCTACTCAGGGGTAGCTGTGAGGGGTATAGTTCTATAAAGTTTCTCAAACATCCCCCTCAGGGATGTATACAAAGAGTGAAGCGGCCGCCCTTCATCGCGAAAATATCATGCTGGAGCTGTAACATCTTGGTCTCATTCCGCACCTGTCAATATGTGACGGCCAGTATATCCCACATCGCCTTAGTAGTGGGCTGATGGAGGACATCATTGACAATCTCCATCGACAATGTGCCTGACAGCCAAACCTTGGCATATGAATCATCAGCCTCCCAGGAGGCATAGATCCCAATCTTCTCTGCCGGCTCTTCCTCGGTAAGAATATGCTTCTTACCGTTTGACTTCATGAACTGCATCGCCCAGAACTCATAGTTTGTCCCATCCATCTTCACTATTGGCGTTGGACATTTGAATACGCTTATGGAGGACATATCGACTTTGTTTTCTGACATGTTGCCGGAGACGAAGAACTAGGGATTGTAGATGAGAAACAAATGTCTACATAAACTTGATAGGATTTGAGTGCATATGTAGACTATACATACTCAATTCCATAGAGAGAGAGAGAGGTCGACGGAAGAAGGGGCGTCAACGGTGAAGGGGAGGGGAATCGACGGTGGAGGTCCCCTACGTTGTGGGGGGCAGTGGCGGAGAGGCGGCGGTGGAGAGGCAGTGGTGGAGGGCCGACGATGGGGGGGCTGGAGGCGGCGAGAAAAGGGGAGGCGCGGAGTAGCGGTGGCGGCGCCGAGAGGTGAGGGGCAGCGACAGCGGTCGAGAAATAGAGGGATAGAGAGGCGGCGGTGGTAGGGTTTTAGGGTAAGGGTTAGGGTTTTGGCTCTGATACCATGTTGGTCGAAATGAGCTATATGTTATTCCATAGAACCTTAGACTCTCTTATATAGAGAGAGAACCCATGGGAAAATTACATAAGAAGTTATCGGGTAAATAAAAATAGAGAAAAAGATACAGCGACTACATAATATTCTCTACAGATCCGAGCATGAAGCTCTATGATGATGATACTGAGGAGATTGACAAGAGGAGTTACATGGAGCTTATTGGCAAACTCTTGTCTGTGAATATTACCAGGCCCGACATATCCTTTACCGTAAGCAAAGTGAAATAGTTTATGGAGCAGCCCAGACAAGCACATATGGATGCAGTCCATATGATTCTGAGGTATCTGAAGACATTACTAGGTATGGGACTTCTTTTCAACAGAGGTACATTTCTTTCATCAACAAGAAGTCTACTTCAAGCTTCACAATATATATAGGGAATTCACTTATTTTATGGAAGAGAAAGAAGTAGATCGTGGTTGCCAGATCAAGTGTTGAGTTAGAATACAGGGCCATGGTGCAGGCTAGCATAGAGATGATGAGGGTCAGAACTGTTCTTACTGACCTGACTATAAATGTGCCTCTTCCCATGCACCTCCAATGTGACAACCAGACTGCTCTTTTCATTACAAACAACCTAGCCTTCCATGAGGGGACCAAGCACACAAAGGTGGACTGTCACTACACTTATGACACGATAAGGGGTCTTATTGCCACTACGCATATCAGCCCTGAAGACCAGACAACATACATTCTTACAAAGGTCCTAGCCAAATGGCTTTATCAGAGATGTTGTTTCAAGTTGAGCTTGAACGATATCTATAATCGAGCTTGAGGGAGAGTGTTAAGATATTAGTTATCTTTCTTATTGTTTTTCATATTTTCTATTTCTTTTGCATTCATCCCATAATTTGCCCAACAGGTTTCTCTCCTATAGAACAGAACCTTAGCGCCTCTCAATATGCAATTCATTCATTCTTTCTACAGGTTTCCGCAATGGGTTGTTCAGAATTCATGAAATCGGCCCATGCGGCCGCATATGCCTATGTGGTAGCCTTGGCGAACCGAATACATGAATTGCAGCTCTATGTGCCCATCGTGCATAAGCATGCCCCATAAATGGCACGTGCAGGCGCATATTCCAGGTCGTACGACCGCTTAGGATTGACAAGTTAATTATATTCGGATCTGATAACCCTTAACCCCCTATATCAAACCCACCTCTCTTTCAATCGATACACCTATCTTCTGATCGATACCCCTCTCCATCGAAACCCTAAATCCCTAAGCTATGCCCAAAGCTCCTCAGCCTCCAACTTTCATTGTGAAACCCCTCCACCTCAAAGCTCCTCTATCGTCGAGAAGTTACTCTGCCTTCGTCGTAGTGATGCCGAGCTTCCATTAGGTTGGGTTCAACTCCAAGTATCGATGTGATGGATGTTGCTCGTACTCAGTGGCCTTAACCATAGCTGCTCACCGTCCCATCGCATGACTGATATGATCGCACTCTAGTTTGGAGACCGTTATGGTACCCAGGTCTGCGAGTTCCAATCTCTGTATTGCACATGCTCATGTTTATTATAACTTACAAGTTACAACTGCATGTTTTTTGTCTACCGACTACAAATTTTTCGACCAATCTAAACTTTAATGGCATTTTGGATGACATTTGGCTAAGAGCAATGTAGATGAGATATCAAGCAAACAACATATTCAAAGAGGGTGTCCTATATTTCTCGGATTCACGTTGTTTTTCTAATTAGTTCAGATTAAACCAACTATTCTTTTTTGATGGTGACACCATAATGATCTCTAATAAAAAAAAAGGTTATAAGATGTGTTGTAAAGAACTTGTTATAATATCATTGTTTTGACTAAAACTTTAATGTTTGTATGATCATACTTTTGTTTGATTGTTAATTCGATAGATTATTTGGATGAGGATGATCACTAACCTTTAGAGATCATCCTTTTCTCGAATGACTTAATTGCGTTGAACATATTTATGTAGTTCAACTTCAAATATAATCACTTTTGTACACATATATATATAAATAGAAAACTGCGTAGAACCGCATATACTCCGCATATGCACCCGCATACCACTTAATCGCTATTCGATGACCTGCCCGGACGCATATGCATATCACTTTCCTGAACTTTGGGGCTATTAGGCTTCTTATGTGAGTGGAGTGGAACAAACATCCAAATTGTCTCAAACTACATAAACATAATATTTTGATGTTTTCTGGATGCACATTATTCCAAATTAACATCTTCAACCAAGCCTTTCAGTCGCAACTGCTAAAACTTTAGGACACATAACGATCACAATGATTTCAAGAGGAAACTCTTTTGAGAAAACATATATATTGACCTTTCAATTTAGGATTTCCTTCCTCAATAATATGTTGGTTTGCTTTCACTACATCCATCTCCTTCATATAAAACCCTTTCATGAACCCTCTCCACACCTAAGGAGTTTTAAATTCCTTCATCGAGGAACATACACACAACATGCATACCTAGCGGTGCTAATTGAATCGAATACCTTTGAATCTATCAGGATTCTGATTCAATTAATTATAAATGTTTTCGAATCCGAACTCGAATCGAATTTTAAATGAATTTGCTAACTTAAATTCAGATTCAAGTCATTTTGAGTTTCAAACCGTATCCTTTAATTATCCTACAAGACAATGAATACAACTTTGAGATGAAACAGTAATTGGTAGATGATGTTAACCATCCGTATGTAGAGAATGAACCTATTATTAATGATAATATTTTTGAGGAAATGAGTGAACCAACACAACCCACAAGTATAGCTGGCAACAAGAGAACCAGAACACGACCAACATGGATGAAAGATTATATCATTTCTACGGATGTAAGACATCACGTTACATAGTAGATGATGATGATGATGTATGTATCACGTATCTTTTGACGAAGCAATGACTTTGAATGGGCCAGACTCATATATGACCGCCATAAGGAATGAGCTGGACTTAATTGAGTGAAACGATGTATAGGAGTTATGAGATTTACCAAAAGATAGGCAATCCATTGAATGTAAGTGGGTATTAAAAAAAGTACCAAGTTGATGGTATTGTTCACTGTTGTAAAAATCCCTCGACTGGTCTGACTAGTCTAGTCAGTGGGGTTGCCGACCGAGTATTGACTAATTCCGACTAGGTCGATTAGTCAATCGATTTTTTCTTGGAGAAGCCATATTTTTTACTTTTTTTAAAGCAAACATATTCTAATATGCTTAATATTTTTTTTAAAATTCAATACCTTTTTTCTATCATTATGATAATATTAAAAACGTACAAATATTTGTAAATATATAAGAATATATACATAAAATTGATTTATATATTTAAAATAATTAAAAATTCAAAATCGATTAAAGCTCGACTAAATCGATTAGTCGTCCGACTGCCGATTAATCCTTAGTCAGTGACCCAACCGACTGAGTACCGACTCCAATTTTTGCAACCTTGGTATTGTTGCTAAATACAAAGCTAGATTAATTATCGAGTTATACTCAGTAAGCTGGAATAAACTTCCAGGAAACATACTCTCTGATTGCTAAGTTTGCATCGATACATATGGTTTAGCTATAATCGTATACATGGATTTGGAATTATTCCAAATATATGTGAAGTAGCTAGCTTGAATGGAGAATTAAGGGAAAAGATATATATGCATCAACCTGATGGTTTTCAGGTATAAGGTCAGGAAAGTGGTTTATAAACTAAAAAAGTCATTAAACTATTTAAAATAGTCTGCACGACAATGATATCTCAAATTTCATGAGAAAATTATCCAATTTGGATTTGTTGCAAATAAGTAAAAAATGGGAATTTTTCATGAAGACTGGGAGCAAATATGCAATAATGTTATTGTATGTGAATGACATTCTACTTGCAGGTACATATGAAAACTCAATAAAATTAAAGAAAAATTAAGCAATGAATTTGAGATGAATGACATGCGAGAAGCATCCTATGGTCTACTTGCATATTGTATTGTAGATATTTAGAATGAAGAATAACCCTCCAGCTCCTATAAAGCTTGTGATTCGAACGAGACTTAGTAAGAGTCAATGCCATCAAAAGGGTAGAAATCTTCCGAAGTTCAATACACACAAGCAATGGGAACTCTTATGTATGCAATGACATGCACTCGCCCTGACTTGGCTTATCCAGTGAGGCTAGTTAGTGGATACCAGCGTAATCCGAGACTAACATATTGGAAGGTTGTAAAAAGGATTTTTCAATATTTGAAATAAATTGTACATCTGAAACATTGGACTATCTAACTCGAAAGTTTTCAATTTTGAAAGATGAATACCGTTCATGGTTGAAGCAACTGTGTTTAGATTTTGAATTATTAGAGCCTCCTCACTCTTGATTTTGCATTTTAGGATTAATTTCGAGGTGCTATTTAGTCACGTCTTAAATTCTGACAGTTCTGTTGTATACAACAGATTTGGATCTCTACCATGCGATGGACATTTATTAAATGGTCACTGCACTGAAATCCATGTAGTGTTTAGACCTACATTAATGATGCAATATAAAAGTCCATTCATGAACTTAAAACAGTTTGCTTGTACTCATCATTTAAAATACACCAAAAGCAACCGCATGCAAGCATCCGGAGCAACTGTGTTTAGATTTTAAATTATTAGAGCCTCCTCACTCTTGATTTCGCATTTTAATAATAATTTCAAGGTGCTATTTTGTCACATCTAAAATTCTGCCAGTTTTGTTGTAAACAGCAGATTTGGATCTCTACCATGTGATGGACATTTATTAAATGGTCACTGCACTGAAATCCATGTAGTGTTTAGACCTACATTAATGATGCAATATAAAAGTCCATTCATGAACTTAAAACAGTTTACTTGCTTGTACTCATCATTTTAAATTCACCAAAAGCAACCGCACGCAAGCATCTGGAACTTTCAGTAAAACATAAGTATATTCCCTTAGACCAAGGCACTTATGCTTCCATGTCATTGTAGCTTTCCTAATCGGGTGGTTATGATAGTTTCCTTCCGAAATAGATGCTTCCATGTCATTGTAGCTTTTCTAATCGGGTGGTTATGATAGTTTCCTTCCAAGAAATAGATCAGTGTTTGACTAGTGAAAAAATCGCCACCGTGCCGGCTCTACTTTGGTAGTACTCTTCTCAGACTGAAAGGGCAATACCCTATTTGATTGGATAACATCTGGTTGTCCTGCTTTAGCAGTCGATTTTGATTAGATAAAATCGGGGTATCTACCAAAGGTGGGATGCTCTTTTCCTCTCGAGGTCACAGTACTTAATATATAAGATTTTCCAGATTAGACTTCATTTCAAGCAGGCGTTTGTAGTCCAACGGTTAGGATAATTGCCTTCCAAGCAATAGATCCGGGTTCGACTCCCGGCAAACGCAATGCACATTTCTGTTGCCATTGCTTTCCGTGTTGTCTCTATCAACATTTTTTTCATTCCCAGTCACTAAGTTGATGCACATGCACCTTCTGAATATCCAGACACATGACTAATTGTTTAAAGGAAGATTTCATAATGGTACTCATGGTTTCTTCAAATTTTAAATTGTTATAGTTGAGCAAATGCTACAGATCTCTAGCAATGATACTCTCTGTAAAATACGATCAAATTTCATAATTAAAAAAAGAATAACATCTTGACCAAACCATCTTTGCATGGCGGCATTCATAGTCCAATGGTTAGGATAATTGCCTTCCATGCAATGGACCTGGGTTCAACTCCCAACAAAAGCACAACTTCTTCCTTTCCACCAGAATGTCTCCCCTGCCATTTCTTGTGGACAGGTTGGCATTGCTGATTTATAAGTTGGATGTATTATATTGGATTTTGAGGCTAATACTCAAGGGCATAATCTATTCAGAAAAAAAATTATGAGCATACTTATATCAGCTAAATAACAAAAGTTTTGCAATGAGGGGCTTATATGAACATCACCTTTTTGTGCAGGGAAATCCTTCGAAGAAAAAAACTCATGACATTTTAAAGGATCTCAACAACTTCGAAGCATCAGCAGTCATGTACTCAGGATGGTTGTTACATATCTGTCAATAGATCTTTTTGGGGCTTTCAAGAAGCACACGAATACTCTAATGCCATACATTTGCCTCATCATGATTTCTGCAGTCTATGAAGAGAGGGATGACCTAAGCTCCGGTGCACTCAAGCTTATGAAGAAGGAGAAACTTAGTCTTGAAACAACATAAGCATCCGGGGAGTAGAGAAAGAGATAAACCTCCTCTTCTACATAGCACACACTAATCGTCCTCCAAATCAAGATACCCTGAAGAATAAATGGCACATCGATAAACACAGCTCTACAATGGAGCTCTATACAAATCTTAACATATAAGCTGATTGGAAATTCAAGGACAAATAGAACATCAGGGAGCTTGATGTTGGGGGTTAGATTAACCTTCATTCGTCCCTTGACAGGGGATAGTCTCTTATCACCTACATGTACAGTCCATCCTACATATACTTGTCGCATATGCTTGAGTAGGCTCTATTCTCCATACAGATGAGTGGAAGCAAATCAATTGACATTAGACTTAGATTTAACATCACAAATAAAGTACCTCAAGGTTTTTCTAAAGGAAAAAGGGTGGCCACAATATAGGTATGTGTCCAAAAACTTCACTATAAATTCACGAGTTTACAAGCACAGGGCTTCTTAAAGTTTAATAATTACATCACCCGTCTAGTGTCTTTGCACGAACAAGTACACTTTCATCATAAAATACATTCTCACAAAAGACTAACCCATTTGTTGCAAGCCACAGGTTCGTAATGACATTTATAGGGTGTGATCCACCTCGAGCTCACATCCCTGTTTACTAAAAAAGTTTATTTTTCCTCTCTTTGGAATAAAATAATGACGGATGTATCATATCATTGCTGTTCAAATATATTCTCTGATGCACATGATGTTTTACAGCAATTGTCATACGCATTCAAAGATTCCAGAATAGACCTCAGTTCGACTCCCACAAAACAGGATACTATCATCCACTGCCATTTGAATTACTACTGTAATGTAACCTTTCCAACTGTATTGTGTCTGAATTTTGTTGTCATAGACCCGTGTTTTTCCCTATGTACTTGACATAAAAGTTGTACCTGAGAGAAATAAACCCAGGCATGCATGCTTAGATCTTGGAAATATTTTGCTGCTATAAATTTTGTTTTGGAAAGATGGAATAACCGTGTTTCTTCTACCATTTCATTGTTGGTCAACTTTTTTGTTTGAAGTTTTTCTTGAAGGGAAAAAAGGGTGACGCATCGAGGACACATCCATCCAATTTTTTGATCGAGTTGCAACTACATTTGGATACTGAAATATACTTTAAGCCTCTTCACTCCTGATTATGCATTTGAAGGGTCATTTGGAGATGCTGTCTAGCCAGCTGTCTAGAACTCTGCCAGCTTAGCTGCAGAGAGGAACTTTGGATCTGTACTATGTAACGAACATTTTTTATATGGCCACTGCACAGAAAAACTTGAAGTGTTTAAACCTAACTTAATGATGCCACAGGAGTGTAAACAATCCATTCACCAGCGACAAAGACTTCATGTTTTTTGTACTAAGGATTTTAACTTTTTCAAACCAGATGCATGCAAACATCCGGAACTTGCAGTAAGATCAAGGCACTTAACATGCTTCTGTGTTGTAGCTTTTCTAAAACTGGTGGTTATGATAGTTACCTTCCAAACAATATATCAGCGTTCAACTCTGAAAAGTCGCCACCATGAAGCCTTTATTGTTTTTTTTACAAAAAGAAAGAAAAAGGGTGAATGCAAGATATGGTCCCCCCAAACTATATATATTTATGCTAAATATCTCCTTGAATTTCTCCTGCAGAAAGAGGAGTATCCCGTTTTACTAGTTGATTCAGATTGGATAACATCCTCCGGTTATCCTGTTTTACGCTTGAGTTCGATTAGAGTTTTTTTATGAGTTCAATTAGATTTCATGGGTGTATCTACCAAAGGGTGGATGCCTTTTTTCTTTTGGAGGTCATCGTACTTTGTTGAATAAGATGTTCTAGACTTGACTGCATATTAAGCAAGTGTTAATAGTCCAACGGTTAGGATAATTGCCTTCCAAGCAATAGATCTGGGTTCAACTCCTGGCAAACGAATTGCACAATAATGTCATGATTGGTCTTTTTGTTGTCTTTATCAGCATTTTTTAATTCCACTCACTGGCTTGGTGCACATGCACCTGCTGGATTTCCAACACATGACTCATTGTTTAAGGGAAGATACCGTAATGCTGCTCGTGGTTACTTCATATTTTAAATTGCTATGATTAAGAAAATGATACGGTCTCTAGTTCTTGATGCTCTCTATAAATACAATCGAATTTCATACACATCGGTGACGACAAAAAGCACATCGTCTCTCCTCAGCCACAATGCAACAATATATGACCTACCAATCACTTCTTCCCAAGGAACAAAACACCCTTCCACACCACCATTGATTACCCCCCATATAACCATCAAGCATGCCATTCCCCCTACATGTAAACATATATGATTAACATAAGCCTCTAACAAGGTTTGTTATCGAAGGTTTGTTCACTTTTTCCCATTCTTCCATGGTACATTTAGCTCCCCTTATTATTTCTCTAATCTTCACCGTTGTATTTTTAAACTCTCCTCCCCATTATTTTCGCATCTTGATATAAATTAAAAAAAACACTATAAATTTATAGCATGAGGACGAACCGGCTATAAGGGCTTGAATTACTATAAAAGAGATGAAGTTGGTGGTTGCATGAGACGGCTAAGATTGACTTGCTTTTGAATGACCCAAAATTGATTGGTAACAGATCTAAACCATATTGTCGCTTCAGCCCCCATTTCTTTTCCTGTGTGCCAATCGGTATCCTTTTTATATACAAGCTACTATTTTAAATGGCACAATCACATTTTTCATAAGTTTAAAGTATAGGAAAAAGATTAAGTGTAGGGCAATTCCCACGTAGTGACACCCATAACTCTAACCAAAAGTATTTCAGCAGCAAAAAAAACTAGAAATAAATATGCTTCTTGTAAAACAGTAGACCACGCCGAACCTGCCCTGTCCCCTCGTGTAACAGGACATATACCGTCAAGAAAATGAATGTCAACATACAAGAAGCAAAATAGTGTTGGAGGTCTCACCTAATCAGCAACAAATTTAATGCATGACACTTGCCTTAATGGACTTGGGAGGGTTTCTTATAAAATAGCAGATTCCATCAAATATTTACTACCCGTCTCGCGATAAAATCTACAAAGTGCAATGATTGTCATGGTCAGGGAAATGAATAGAACCCATCACATCAGCGACAAATTCCAAAAGATGCTATTTACCTCATGTATCAGAGGCAGCGCGTGCTTTTCCCACTAACTAGACCATCTTGAAGATGATCCCCTCCTCGTCGTAGACTCCCGAAGTGAAGTTAGCACATCACACTTGTCTGGAAAGTTTCTGAATAGCACACTTTTACCTCATTTTATGAAACAAAATGTCAAAATCCAGAGAAATTGCCATCTACTTCAAAGGGAAGCAGATACTGCTCATGCCCGCAAGGTGCGGTTTGTAATCGTACCTGTTGGATCTCAGCAAAATGTCATTATTGAAAAGGCAACTTTTACGGAACTGTGCAACACTATTTCAGATTTCAAATTAAACGACATGGCACACTTTTACCTCGTTTTTTTAATTACACTAATTTAGCAAATGATAGATATCTCTAGCACATGGTGTTGTCTGTAAAACAACACCAAATTTCACAATTTAAAAACAAATAATCTTGACCAGGCTGTACATGTATGCCAGCGTTTGTAGTCCAACGGTTAGGATAATTGCCTTCCAAGCAATAGACCCGGGTTCGACTCCCGGCAAACGCATGTTGATAATATTTTTTTCCCACTGAAAATTATCCCCTGCTATTCCTGAATGGACACAGGTAGGCATGAATATATTTGTAAATTGGTTATATTATATTTAGATTTCGAGGTTAGTGCCGGAGTAATAAAAAGTTGTCTTATGACTCCATTTTTTAACCTGCCAAATAACAAAATTTTGCGATTTGATCCTTACATAACATCAGTTTGTCTTGGGCACGTAGTTCTTGCACTCGGAAAATGAGACTTTTTTCAACGAGCTCAATATCTTTAGAAGCATCCACTGTCATATATTCAGGATGGCTATGTATCCGGCAGTGGATATTTTTGGTGCTTCCTGGAAGCACACACATAAAATCCATATTCTGCTGTCCTACAGTTGCTCTGTCTTGATTTCCATAGCTTTATTTTACTTCTTTAATACTTTATTCATGCCGTATAAGTGTTGTTTTTTCTTTCTGCATTCTCTTAACTTGTGGTCAAAGTGAATGCTGAGTTTGTCAGAGGATTTAATACCTTAGGGCAGAATGTAAGTTGGCACAAGAAGTGTGTTAAATTGTGACTTCGAAATTGTTAGAGTAGTGAAGGTGGGGATCTTAATTGAGCCAAACTCGGCTTGAGCTCGGCTCGATGGTGATTTCTGAGATAAGCTCGGCGACCTTAAGCTGATTCATTTGAGCTGCTTGACGAAAACCAACTTGAATCCGAGAAAATGAGTTTTGAGCGCTCACGTCATTGTATGTGTTAAAGAACAGCCAAATCCTGCTATTGAGCTGAGCTAATTCACGGCCTATCAAGACAAGATATCAAGTTGAGCATTTCTATTGCATTGAGCCATCGAGTCAAGACATCAACTTGAGAAAGGGTATCAAGATAAGCTAGTTAATGAACTGAGCTATCAAGCTGAGCATGCTTATTGAGTCGAGCTTTTTAGCCGAACTATCGAACTGAATAAGGTTCAGCTCGATCTCAGTTCAACAACCTTTTTGGAACCTGAAGTCTGGCTCAAGCTTGGTTAGTTTTCTCATCAAACCAAGCTCACAAGTTAATTAGAAAGCCGACCTAGAGCATATCCTATTGGGTTTAAGATAGATACCCCTAACTGAAGCATAATTAGCCTACATTCAAAATGAATGTCGAGATTGTTAAATGTTTCAATGCCTTTGTTAAGGCAAGGCATAAGTTGGCACAAGAAAGGGCTGAATTGTGACTTCTAACTCGTTGAGAATTGTGAAGGCAATAGTGGTCTATCGAGCTAAATGAGTCAAGCCATCTTCAAATGAGTCAGACCAAATCAGCTCATGAGTTGCTTAACAAGCCAACAAGAATTTTTGAAAGCTAGTTCCAAGTGCTTGAGTTAACTCACAAGTTAATCAACAATCAGATCGACCTACCGAGCCAAGCTAGTTAACAAGCTATCTGGGCAAACTATCTTATTGAGCATGGCCATCCACATCAAACTATCAAATAAAGATATAGAGTTGAGCAGGGCTGTTGCAATGAGACAGTTAAACAACTGAGCTGTCAAGTTGTGCATGTTTATTGACTCGAGTTATCGAGCCTAGCTATTGAACTGAGCATGGCTCAACTCAAGCTTGGCTTGACAACTGTATTGAGCTGGAAATCTGGCTTGAGCCCAATTTGTTTGCTCATTGAGCCGAGCTCACAAGCTGGTTAGTAAGATGATCCTATGGGGTTCAAGCTATCAGAGATATCCCTGAGTATTGAGTTAATTGGATAATTTGATCTTGTGGAAAATTCCATTTATCATGCAGTATGTATATTCATGTGTGGATTCCCACATCAATAATAATAGTTGAGTGTTAGTGGGTTGTAGGTATACGACCATGTATTACAGGGTTCTATGAGAAGAATCAAAGCAAATCCATGTCTATTAAACCGCTTAAGTCTGTGGAGTAAATCAGGCGCCCTGCTTGTCAAATGAACATCAAGTTTGCCAAAGGATTTAATGCCTTTTTAGGGCATCAGCAAAGTTGGCAAAAGAATGGGATTACATTGTGGATTCAAACTTGTTGAGAATAGTAAAAGAAACCTACATAGCTAAGTGAGTTGAACCGATCTTAGCATGAGTTCGAGTTCGAGCTCGATAACGAGTTATGGGCTCAGGCTCGTCGGAGCTTAAATGAGTCAGAGCTCGAACCGGATCTTGCGAGCTGCATAATGAGCCAATTCAATTTTCAGAAAATGATATCCGAGTGTTCGAGTCGACTAACAAGTTAATGAATAGACAAATCGATCTATAGAGACGAGCTAATCAACAATCTATTAACCTATCAAGGCAAATTATCTAGTTGAGCATGATCATCACATCATAAAGATACAGAGAGTTTGGCAACGATGTTGGTTGAGATAGTTAATGTGCCGAGTATCAAGATGGGCTTGTTTATAAGCTCGAGCTATCGAGAGAAGCTATAAAACTGAGCATGGATCAACTCCAGTTTGTGTTGAAAACCTAATAAAGCTGGAAGTTTGGTTCGAGCTCAACCCGTTTGCTTATCAAGATGAGCTCATGAGAAAGGGAGACGAGCCAATGGAGCTCAAGCTATCCTAGATATCCCTACGTGAAACATTGAGTTAATTAGATAATTTAATTTTGTGGAAAAACCAATTTATTATGTAGCACACATGTGTTTAGTCCCAATTTGCCTACAACGTGAATCTAATTTGAGTGGGGCTTAGCTATAGGGCCTTGCACCGCAGGTTTTGTTGAGATATTAGTTATCTTTCTTAGAGTTTTCATATTTTCTATTTTTTGGTAGTAATCATGTAATTTGTCCAACATGTTTCTCTCCCATATAAGAGAACCCTAGGCCTCTTAATATGCAATTCATTCACTTTTTTTATTTAGTATCGAAGCAACGATCCTAGACCGAAGATTCTGTATCCCAGCAAGCCCTAACCCTACCCGTGCCCCACTCCCCCAGATCAAGCCGCCACCGCCGGCTAGGCCGCTGCTATCCAGGTCGCCGCCTGTTGTCCTTCCCAGACATCGCACAATCCCCGACCGCAGCCCGAGCTCCTTTTCACGCCTCCACGCTTCTCCATGCACTTTCGCGGTGCGGACTACAGTCTGAAACAGTCTGATTGACTGGAAAACGTCATTTCAAAAATATAAATCGTGTTTTCTGGCCCTAGCGCGCAGTGAAAATAGATGAGGATGGTTGTATGAGTCTACACGTACAACCAATCCTCTGTATGATCGTGTAGACTAGTTCCTATCGGTTTATTCCCCAGTCGAGTTCCGTTGTTCGGTCGTTTTATCATCGTGTCAGAAAATAAGGGTGATATATTTTCTTCGTCAGAAAATAAAAATAATTTGCCCAATAGGTTTCTCTCATGTATAAGAGAACCCTATGCCTCTCAATATGCAATTTATTCATTCTTTCTACATGGCATCGGAGCAACGATCTTAGACCGAAGTTTTTGTATCCCAGCAAGCCCTAACCCTACACGTGCCCCTCTCACACAGGTCGTCACCCCTGCCCAGGCCAAGCCGCCGCCACTCACCTAAGCCGTCACTATCAAGGTCGTCGCCTGTTGTCCCTCCCAGTAGTCGCACCACCCCTAACCTCTGCCTGAGCTCCTTTTCACGTCTCCACGCTTCTCTGTGCACTTCTATGGTGCGGACTACAGTTTGAAACAGTTTGATAGAGTGGACAATGCGATTTCAGAAATATAAATCATGTTTTTCGGCCTTAACGTACAGTGAAAATAGACGAGGATGGTTGTATGAGTCTACACGTACAGCCAATCCTCTGTATGATTGTGTAGGCTAGTTCATATCGATTTACTCACCAGTCGAGTTATGTTGTTCGATCGTTTTATCATCGTGTCAGAAAATAAGGGTGATATATTTTCTTCGTCTGATGCCTTCAAGGGCTCGGCTCCCATCACAAGGATGGATGAGACCAACTATAAGTTGTGGTCCATGCAGTTTGTCACCCTTATGTAGTGCAACAAGGAGCACATCCTGACAAATCCAAAGCCCTCAGATAAGACTGAAGCAAATGCTTCTTGGAAGCAAGATGACGTGTATGCGCGTGTTTGGTTGCGTGGGACCCTCATCACGGAGATAGCCAACGATATTCTGAATCATCCCACCGGGAAGGAAATGTGGGACACTTTAGCATCCACCTATGCTCAAGCGAAGAATGAGGCCAAGATCTACAATTCGATATCTACAAGACCAAGTAGAATGGTCGTCCTCTGCACGTGTACTACTCTTCACTCTGTGGCATGTTCGAGAAGCTTCATAGGTATATGCCTATTACGACATCTCTGGAGCAGCAAAAGGCATATAGTAACTCCACGATGGTTGGAGTTTTCATGGTCGGCCTTGATACAGAGTATGATGCAACGCGTACACAACTTCTCGCCGGAGCTACCACACCTCCCATGGAGGAGGCCTATGGCTGTCTACGCTGGATTATCATGCCTTCTACAGCCACTCCTCCGCCCTCTTCAGTAATAGCCACTTTTCATGGCTGAGGAGGGACGACCCAGTTCAGAGGACGCACCCCTCGTAATAGAGGCGGTGGACGTCAACATGGCCATTGCACCTACCGTTATCGACCAGGACATGCAGAGCATACATGCAACCAAAAGCATGGATACTGCATATTGAGGCTTTAGATACTCTAGCTTCCTAGGAAGATCCTCTCCTGGATGATATTGTCTCTCATATTCGAGAATCATGATTCATGTTGCAGGAACCACCAGTATAGATCCCGCAACCACAGCCAGAGCCTCTTTGAGCTCCTCAGATATCGCTTACGCATTTACTGATAGCAGTGGTGCATATATGATAGAGTGGATCATGGACTCCGTTGCTTCCCTCCATCTGTGAAGACAGAGCGCAGCTAAGGTCCTACAGAACCATACCACATGGTAGATGGGTTGTCGTTGCCAATGGAGACCACTTACCCATTACAGGATAGTGGTAGGTGCATTTGATGTTGTCCATGTGCCTTCATAATATTTTATATGCTCCTGAGTTTCAGATGAATTTACTTTCCATTATTCAGATTACTAAGGATATGCATTATCGTGTTATTTTTTATCCTTCATCTCTTGTGATTCAGGACATACTCATGGGAAGGGTGATTGGATGTGGTTGTGAACAGCGGGGGCTCTACAGACTAGTCCAACCTCCTCACGCTGGGATTTCAACTATATCTATTGGACCAGTCTCACCATATCCATGGTACCTTCATTTTGGCCGGCGTAACTCATCGTTTCCTTGACTTTGACTTCTGTACAATAGGACATTAATATCTACTAATATCTGATATACTACGGTATCATATCCTTTTAAACCATACACAATATCTGATATTTGTAGTGGTCTAAATGTCTTTTATCCAATGTTAAGCACATAAAAGCTGCATCCAAAAGAAATAGACAGGTCAATGCATGTTCGGCTCATGAAAGTTTTCAATTTTGTTCTTGAAAGACGAATACCGTTCATGGTTAAGCAACTGTGTTTAGATTTTGAATAATTAGAACCTCCTCACTCTTGATTTTTGCATTTTAAGATTAATTTTGAGGTGATGTTTAGTCACATCTTAAATTCTGCCAGATTTGCTGTAAACTACAGATTTGGATCTCTACCATGTGATGGACATTTATTAAATGGTCACTGCACTGAAATCGTTGTAGTGTTTAGACCTACATTAATGATGCAATATAAAAGTCCATTCATGAACTTAAAACAGTTTACTTGTACTCATCATTTTAAATTCACCAAAAGCACCCGCATGCAAGCATCTGGAACTTTCAGTAAAACATAAGTATATTCCCTTAGACCAAGGCATTTATGCTTCCATGTCATTGTAGCTTTCCTAATCGGGTGGTTATGATAGTTTCCTTCCGAAATAGATGCTTCCATGTCGTTGTAGCTTTTCTGATTGGGTGGTTATGATAGTTTCCTTCCAAGAAATAGACCAGTGTTTGACTAGTGAAAAAATCGCCACCGTGCCGGCTCTACTTTAGTAGTACTGTTCTCTTACTGAAAGGGCAATACCCTATTTGAACAGCTCATTTCGATTGGATGACATCTGGTTATCCTGCTTTAGCAGTTGATTTTGATTAGATGATATAGGGGTATCTACCAAAGGTGGGATGCTCTTTTCCTTTCGAGGTCACACTATCTAATATATAAGATTTTCCAGATTAGACTTCATTTCAAGCAGGCGTTTGTAGTCCAACGGTTAGGATAATTGCCTTCCAAGCAATAGATCCGGGTTCAACTCCCGGCAAACGCAAGGCACATTTCTGTTGCCATTGTTTTCTGTGTTGCCTCTATCAACATTTTTTTCATTCCCAGTCACTAAGTTGATGCACATGCACCTTCTGAATATCTGACACATGACTAATTGTTTAAAGGAAGATTTCATAATGCTACTCATGGTCTCTTCAAATTTTAAATTCCTATAGTTGAGCAAATGCTACAGATCTCTAGCAATGATGCTCTCTATAAAATACGATCAAATTTCATAATTAAAAAAAGAATAACATCTTGACCAAGCCATCCTTGCATGGCAGCATTCATAGTCAATGGTTAGGATAGTTGCCTTCCAAGCATTACTTGGGTTCGACTCCCAGAAAATGCACAACTTCTTTCTTTCCACCAGAATGCCATTTCTGTGTGGACAGGTTGGCATGACTGATTTATAAGTTGGATGTATTATATTGGATTATGAAGCTAATACTCAAGGGCATAATCTATTCAGAAAAAAATTATGACCATGCTTTTACCGGCTAAATAACAAAAATTTTGTGATGTAGGGCTTATATGAACATCACCTTTTTGGGCAGGAAAATCTTTCGAAGGAAAAAAAACTCAAGACATTTTTAAGGATCTCAACAACTTCGAAGCATCATCAGTCAAGTACTCAGGATGGCTGCTACATATCTGTCAATAGATCTTTTTGGGGCTTTCAGGAAGCACACGGATATTCAAATGTCATACATTTGCCTCATCTTGATTTCCGCAGTCTATGAAGAGAGGGATGACCTAAGCGCCGGTGCACTCAAGCTTATGAAGAAGGAGAAACTTAGTCTTGGAACAACATAAGCAACCGGGGAGTGGAGCAAGAGATAAACACTCTCTTCTTCATGGCACACACTAATCGTCCTCCAAATCAAAATACCATGAAAAATAAATGAGACAGCGAAAAACATAGCTCTACAATGTAGCTCTATAGTCTATACAAATCTTAACATATAAGCTGATTGGAAATTCAAGGACAAATAGAACATCAGGAAGCTTGATGTGGGGGGTTAGATTAACCTTTATTCGTCCCTTGACAGGGGATAGTCTCTTATCACTTACATGCACAGTCCATCCTACATATACTTGTCGCATATGCTTAAGTAGGCTCTATTCTCCATAGAGATGAGTGGAAGCAAATCAATTGATATTAGACTTAGATTTAACATCACAAAGAAAGTACCTCAAGGTTTTTTTAAAGGAAAAAGGGCGGCCACAATATAGGTGTGTGTCCAAAAACTTCACTATTAATTCATAAGTTTTTACAAGCACATGGTTCGTTAAAGTTAAATAATTACATCACCCGACTATCAGCTAGTGCCTTTGCACGAACAAGTACATTTTCACCATAAAATATATTATGACGAAAGACTACTCCATATCTTGCAAGCCACAGGTTAGTAATGACATTTAGGGTGTGACCCACCTCGAGCTCACATCCCTGTTTACTAAAAAAGTTTATTTTCCTCTCTTTGGAATAAAATAATGATGGTCGTAGCATGTCATTGCTGTTCAAATCTATTCTCTGATGCACATGACGTTTTACAGCAATTGTCGTGCCCGTTCAAAGATTCCAGAACGGTCCTCAGTTTGACTCCCATAAAACAGGATACTATCATCCACTCCCATTTGAATTACTACTGTAATGTAACCTTTCCAACTGTATAGTGTCTGAATTTTGCTGTCATAGACACGTCTTTTTCCCTATGTACTTGACATAAAAGTTGTACCCGAAAGAAATAAACCCAGACATGCATGCTTAGATCTTGAAAGTATTTTGCTGCTATAAATTTTGTTCTGGGCGCGACATGGGCTCGGCGCTGGTTAACTACTTCAAGAACTTTTTCAATCGCCTCCCCTCTTCTTCATGGCACTGGATGGCTCCTGGTGCCCCTTCGCTCTCTGGCTCGGATGCTGCTATTTTATCACGCCCTTTATCGATGGAGGAGCTTAAGTGCGCGGCGTGGGACCTTAACGCTGATGCTTCTCTTGGCCCAGATGGATTCCCTATTTCCTTTTATAGGGACTTTTGGGACGTTATCGCCAACGACGTGTTGGAAGTGGCCCTCGAGTTCTGTGAGGGGAACCGGGGATTCAACAGGATTAACCGGGCCTCTATGGTTCTCATTCCGAAATCCCAGGGTGCACGTCGTATTGAGGATTTCCGCCCTATTGTCATTTCCAATGGTATCTACTTGATCATAGCGAAGGCTTTGGCCCGTCGCCTAGCGCCCCTTCTTGCCTCTCTCATTTCTCCATGCCAAGCGGCCTTTGTTCAAGGGAGGCAAATCTCTGACTGCTTCGCTCTTGCTTCCGCTATCATAGATGGCTGGCACAGAAATGGAACGAAAGGGGTCCTCTGGAAAATTGATTTTGCTAAGGCGTACGACTCCTTGGACTGGCGCTTCTTATGGTCGGTTTTGAAGTCTCGGGGCTTCCCTCCGTTATGGATTTCATGGATCCGTCGATGTGTTACTACGGTTTCCTTCTCCTTATCTCTTAATGGTCGGCCATCTGGGGACCTATTTCAACCTCGAAGGGGGGTTCGCCAGGGATGCCCCCTTGCCCCTCTTCTGTTTGTTTTGGCGGCGGATGTGCTGCCACGTATGATTCAAGGCGTATCCGACGTTGGGTATACTCGAGGATGCTCTTTGGGTGACCTTCATATCCCGCTCCTCCAATATGCGGACGACACCTTATGTTTTATAGAGGGCGAGCGGCTTCAATATGCGGGAATGGCTACTACGGTCCATTTATTTTGCGAATTGTCGGGGCTCCGCATCAACGAGGACAAGTCGAAATTTGTGCCCTTTGCTCTCTCGCCTCTGGAGGTTGGGGAATGCTCCTCCATTTTGGGGGCCTCTCTCGGGGCTCTCCCACTAGATTACCTGGGATTATCTCTCTCAGTGGGCAGGGCGCGGTTGCGCGATTATCAGCGGGTGGTGGAGAAGATCGAGACAAGGCTGGCAGGATGGCGCTCTTCATTGCTCTCTCGAGGTGGCCGTTTGGTGCTTATTAAATCCGTCCTTTCGGCTATCCCTATTTATTTCCTATCGGCGCGTGGTTTGCCAAAGGGGATTAGGCTACGCTTGGACAAATGTATGAGGGGATTCCTTTGGGGCAAGAAGGATACTACAAGAAGAGGGATACATCTGGTTGCATGGGAGGACATTACACGACCTAAAAGCGACGGGGGCCTGGGTGTTCGGCGGCTGGAGGTCATGCGGGACGCTTCTCTTCTCAAATGGGCGTCGAGGCTTTTAAGCCGGGATGATGGTTTTATGGTGCGATGCCTTCGCATTGCGGCGAGTAATGCCTTTCTCTCCGCCTTTGACGGTCGATCTCATGCTCACTCTCCCATCTTTTGGCGCGAAGCATTCGCTGTTTTCAACCGCAATCGGTCCTTATTTAGACCGTCTCTCGGCGATGGAACCTCCTTCCGCTTTTGGAACGTGGACTGGTCTGGTAAGGGCATCTTCATGAACCTTTTTCCAAGACTTTATGCGTTGGCCAGGGACAAATATGCAATGGTGGAATCGTGCTGGACCAATGGCTCCTGGTGCCCGATCTTGGTGGATTCCCTCTCCGCTCAGCGGCTGATGGACTTCTCCGCATTATTGACCCTTCTCGAGGACGCCCCTACTCCATCGGGGGGGCGTGATCACTTCACTTGGATCGACGGGTCCTTCTCTTCGCAGAAGGCATATTCTGCTCTTCTCCCCATCGCTGTGCATCCGGAGGCGTCATTTCGTGGCCACTGCAACCTCATATGGGGTCTCAAGCTTCCGGAAAGGATTGGGATCTTTATGTGGATTCTTAGGCGTGGACGACTTCCTACTCGCGATCGTCTTCTATCACTCTTCCCAAACTTGCCCAATGTATGCGGATTATGCGGTTCGGCTGCCGAGACGGCCGACCATCTCTTCCTTCACTGCGACCTAGTGCGGCCCATATGGGAGGACATTGCTTGGTTGAATCATTCGTCGTTGGAGTCTTTTTGGGAGAGCTTTGCAATCGCTGCAAATCGTCCGAGGGCGGAGAGACTGATTCCCATTGCGCGCATTTGGAGTATCTGGATGGGAAGGAACAAATTTCTATTTGCGGGGCAGAGATTCTATATAGAAAATATTTGTATTGACGCGAACCGCTTTTGTTTGGACTGGTCATCTGGATAGCGTTTTTATGTAATGGGGCGATTGGTATCATTATTGATATCGGTCTCCCCTATTTCTCCCTTTCTGCTCCCCCTGTAAGTACTTCTTTTTCTCCTCTTTAATAAAATGGGGCGAACACCTACGGGTGTCTCCCCCTTTTTGGAGTGTCAAAAAAAAAAAATTTTGTTCTGGGAAGATGGAATAACCGTGTTTGGCCTACCATATCACTGTTGGTCAACTTTTTTGTTTGAAGTTTTTCTTGAAGGGAAAAAAGGGTGAGGCATGGAGGAGACATCCATCCAATTTTTTGGTTGAAGTTGCAACTACATTTGGATATTGAAATATGCCTCGACTCCTGATTTTGCATTTGAAGGGTCGTTTGGAAATGCTGTCTAGCCAGCTCTCGTGAACTCTGCCAGCTTAGCTGCAGACAGGACTTTTGGATCTGTACTATGTAATGGACTTTTTTTATATGGTCACTGCACAGAAAACCTTGAAGTGTTTAAACCTAATTTGATGATGCCACAGGAGTGTAAACAGTCCATTCACCAGCTACGAAAATTTCGGTTTTTTTGTACTAAGGATTTTAACTTCAAAACCAGATGCATGCAAACATCCGGAACCTTCAGTAAGGCCAAGGCACTTAACACACTTCTGTGTCATTGTAGCTTTTCTAGAACTTGTGGTTATGATAGTTGCTTTCCAAACAATATATCAGTGTCCAACTCGTGAAAAAATCATCACCATGAGGCCTTTACTAAGTTGCTATTTTTGTTACTTTTTTTACAAAAAGAAAGAAAAAGGGTGAATGCAAGATATGTTGTCCACCCAAAACTATATATACATATATATAGGGGTTGGGGAGCATGCACCCAGGTGCATGTAATTTTACATGCACTAGGGCTTATATCTTCCATGTTTTCTACTTTTTTGGAAAACATCACCATGTATATTCATCTATATATCCCTCCATTATGCTATTCGAATTTCGTCAGAAACAGAGACTCCTATACCCTCCATCTAGAACAGGTGGATTACAGCAATTCTAAGACCGTTAAAATTATATGTTCTAGATGGAAGGCATAGGAGTCTATATTTCTGATGAAAATGGAATGACAGGAGGGATATAGAGATGAATATACATAGTGATATTTTTCAAAAAAGTAAAAAAACGTAGAAGATATAAACCCCGGTGCATGTAAAATTACATGCATCTTGGTGGGTTAGATGTTACAGTACTGTAACTCCCTGGCTTTTGATTTTTGTTAGAAATAAATCTTGATGGGAGGGTACCACCGAGTACTACCCCCCTAAATTGCAGACTTTCAAAAAAAATGCATCTTGGTGCATACTCCTTTTTCCCATAGCTGAATGTATAGTGAGGCATAATTCAATGACTTCTTTGTGGTGTGGAAAATTGAGTACTCATTCTTTCCGTCAAATTCCGGAGAACTTATCCCCTCCCACTTCTGCTTTAAAAGAAAAAATCGATGCAGAAAATGCCTGAAGATTGGATGAGAAGCATCGTGGTACCTCTTTATAAGAACAAAGAAGACATTTAAAATTGTTCAAATTACAGAGGTATTAAGTTGATGAGGATTTTATGAAAATTCAGAAACGTGTGATCGAAAGAAGGTTGAGGAAAGTGTCCAAAGTAAAAGAAAACCAATTGGGATTCATGACGGGTCGCTCAACTATTGAAACCATCCACTTGCTGAGAAGAACGATGGAGATTTATAGAGCTAAAAGGAAGAACCTCCATATGATTTTTTATTGATTTGGAGAAGGCTTATGATTCTGTCTCACGAGAGATATTGTGGAGAGGTGTGTGTTGACGCATATAGAATAACTGTACCTCTTCGTTATTTCATTTTTATGTTGTCCTCTTTATGTAATTTACCCATAGGCTACTCTCCTATATAAGAGAGCCTAGAGCTTATGGAATAGACCAAGCCATTCATTTTTCCCAACATGGTATCAGAGCGACGGTCCTAGACCGGAGTTCTTGAAACCCTAACCCTAACCCCACCACACCCGCCGCCCTCTTCTTCTTCCTCTTCTCGCCCCATCGGCGCCGCCCGAGCTCCATCGGCGCCGCCCCTCTCTGTGCGCACCTGCGCACACGCGTGCTGTGCGCCTTCACCGTGCGCATCCGTGTTGTACGCCTCCACCGTGTGCATCGTGCACATGCAGGCTGTGATCATCGCTCGCATGTGCGCAGTCTTGCGCAACCCCTGTGATCTGCGCAGCCGTGCGCATCTCCTGTGCGCCTCCTGCGCATTCTAGCGCACCACCAGTGCGTCGCCTGTGCATCGCCGGTGCGCCTCTTGCGCATCCCCTGCGCGCGTGCGCGTTGTAGCGTGCATCCAGCGTGCCTCCTGCGTGCATCCAGTGCACCAGTGCATCTTGCGTGCACGCATCTCCTGTGCATCCACCTGTGCATCCTGCGTGCGTGTAGGGCTTAACACGAAGGTCTTCATGGGGATAGTTGCTTGAAGTCTACACATGCAACTACCCCCATCTATGGTATTGTAGACAAGAAACATTGTTTGTCAATCGTTCCAGTCTTCAATTTTCAATATGTCGGAGAGCAAGGCAGATATCCCATCTATTGGCGCATTCCGTGGTCCAGCGCCTATTGTCAAGACGGACGGTACCAACTATGAACTGTGGGCAATGCAGTTCATGAGCATGATGAAGTCTACGAGTAAGAAGCACATTCTTACCGAACCAGAGCCTGCTGAGAAGACTGGAACTTATGCCTCATGGGAGGCTGATGACGCATACGTCAAAGTCTGGCTATCTGGCACGTTGGCAATTGAGATTGCCAATGATATCCTCCATCAACCCACAGCGAAGGATATGTGGCGGCCACATATTCCCAGGCGAAGAACGAAACAAAGATTCTGCAACTCCAGCATGATATCTTCACCATCAAGCAGAATGGTCGCCCCCTACATTCTCTCTATACATCACTGAGAGGGATGTTTGAGAAGCTATATAGCTTCATGCCCTTGACAGCCACGCCAGAGCAGCAGAAGACATATAGGAACGCTACTATGGTGGGCATGTTCCTAGCTGCACTTGATCCTGAATACGAGGCAGCACGATCGTAGATTTTGGCCGACTCTACAATTCCGCCAATGGAGGAAGCCTTCCATAGACTGAGTCGGATTACAGTTCCCTCAACTGCTGCAAGTCAGAATTCCTCAGCCATGGCAGCAACCAGAGGTCGCGGTTTTCATCACCAGGGCCGTGGACGTGGACCTCGTGGAAGGGGTGGCCGCACTAGGCCAACATGCACATATTGTCACCGAGTCGGACATAATGAAGACACATGCTATTCCAAGCACGGATTCCCTGCATCTGCACGAGCCGCTGAGCAAATAGAGCCCCCATCTGCTGCTACCTTGGATCAACGATTTGATGATCTAGTTGCCCGCCTCAGGGGAATGATCCCACCATCTGGTCCAGCACCGACTACAGAGAGTCATACTGATGCTGCTGCTTCTGCCTCTGCATCTACTAGTACTTCAGGTAGTACACTTGCACTCCACAGTAGTAGATCTGATACACTGCCATGGATCATGGACTCGGGCACTACACATCATCTATGTGGCGACCAGAGTCTACTTACAGGATACACTCAGATCCCTCCAGGACGGACAGTAGTGATTGCTAATGGCACGCATTCCCCTATCACTGGTCAGGGGGAGATTAGATTGACATCTTCTATACAGCTTAAGAATGTCCTACATGCACCGCAGTTTTCTATGAATCTGTTGTCAATTAGTCAGATTACGAAGGATCTCCATTGTCGAGCAATTTTTGATCCATCTTCTTTGATTTTTCAGGACATCCGTACGGGCAACGTGATTGGTCATGGCAATGAGCAAGGAGGCCTTTACCGTCTGAACCAGACCCCTTTTGCCGGAACCACATCCTCTCCTGCTGGACAAGTATCCCCTCTCCTGTGGCATCTGCGTTTTGGTCATTTACCGCTTCAGAAGTTGCGTCGAGTTCTACCCTATGGTCTCTCTCACACACCTATCCAGTGTGAGGCATGTCAGTTGGGAAAGCATCACAGGTCGTCCTTTCCCAGTCGTCCAGGTCGGAGTAGTAACTCCAAATTTGAGTTGTTTCATATAGATGTCTGGGGTCCGAGTCGTATTCCCGATCATCGGGGACACAGGTTTTATATTGTATTTGTGGATGATTTCTCGAGAGTGTCATATATGGGTGTTTCTTATGAAAAATAAATCTGAAGCAGGAAATATTATTATCCATTTTCTAAATGAAATTCAGAATGTTTTCTCCACATCTGTCAAACTTGTGAGAAGTGATAATGCTTTAAAGTTATGCACCCACACTTTGGCCAATTACTACTCCTCAAAAGGGATTATTCACCAAACCTCTTGTGCTCATACATCTCAACAGAATGGGATTGCTGAAAGAAAACACCGTCACCTTCTTGATGTCACTAGATCTCTTCTTATACATAGTCATGCTCCATACTCCTACTGGGGTGATGCAGTTCTTACTGCATGTTACCTAATCAACCGTATGCCCTCGTCTGTCTTGAATGAACAGATTCCTTTTTCACTCATGTATCCAGACAAGGATTTGTTTGCTCTTACTCCTCGTGTGTTTGGGTCAGTCGCATTCGTCCATCAGTTGTCGTCTGGCACTGACAAGCTCTCTCCTAGGGTTGTCAAGTGTGTCTTTGTGGGGTACTCCAGAACTCAAAAGGGGTACAAGTGTTTTGATCCAGTGCGTCGGCGGTATATGATCAGTGCAGATGTTACATTTTTTGAATCTGTTATGTATTTTTCAGCATCTGGAGACATGCAGCTACCACCTATACCTCCCGAAGCCATATTAATGGCACCACCACCACCATCGCCACAAACACCACCACCGCCACCGCTAGTATCTCCACTACCATTCCATTACACCCGCAGGCCTCCTCCAGCTCATGGTCCTGACCCGTCAACTAGCTCGCCTATGGTATGTAATGAAAATATTAATGTTGATGGATCTGACGACATTTCTCAGCAGGATGTATTGCAGGAGCATGGTGAGAATACAGATGATTTGGATGTTCCAATTGCTCTACGGAAGCCGAAGAGAAGCTGTGCCAAATATCCATTATCAGCAGTCGTGTCTTTTGAGAGGCTATCTGGAGACTTCAGGACGTTTGCATTGGCACTTTCAGCTACAGATATTCCACGGAATCATCATGATGCTTTGCAGGATGCTAGATGGCGGCTAGCAATGGAAGAAGAAATGGCGGCACTTCAATCCAGAGGAACCTGGAGCTTGGTTCCTATACCTCCAGATGTCAGCCCGGTGAGTTGCAAATGGGTGTTTACAGTGAAGCACAATGCAGATGGTTCCATTGACAGGTACAAGGCACGCCTTGTTGCACGTGGCTTCACACAGACATACGGGGTAGATTACCTTGACACATTCTCCCCTGTGGTGCGTCATTCCACTCTGCGGATCCTGTTATCAGTTGCAGTTGCTAGAGACTGGCCGCTTTATCAACTGGACGTGAAGAATGCATTTCTGTATGGCGACTTGCAGGAGGAAGTCTATATGCAACAGCCACCTGGTTTTGTTGTTGTGGGGGAGTGTTCCAAGGTATGCAGATTACATAAGGCCATCTATGGCCTTAAGCAGAGCCCAGAGCATGGTTTCAGAAGCTTTCAGATCTTTTTGAGAAACAAGGATATAAACGCTCCAATGCTGATCATTCCTTGTTTGTACAGAAGACGGCTAGAGGTATCATTGTAATCATGGTTTATGTTGATGATATCTTGATTACAGGTGATGATGAGCAGGGCATTAAGCAGGCAAAGGAAAGGCTGGGGACCGAGTTTGTCACCAAGGACTTCGGAGTCCTTAGATATTTTCTGGGGCTGGAGTTTGCTAGAAATCCATATGGATTAGTAATGTCGCAGAGGAAGTATGTTACAGATCTATTGAGTGAGACAGGTATGCTAGGGTGTCGACATGCTACGACACCAATGGATCCTAGCATGAAGCTCTATGATGATGACACAAAAGAGGTGGACAAGAGAAGGTACAGAAAACTGGTAGGCAAACTACTGTATGTCACGATCACTAGACCTGATATATCATTTGCAGTGAGTCGTGTGAGCCAGTTCATGGAGCAACCACGTCAGGCCCATATGGATGCAATACACATGATTCTGAGATATTTAAAATCATCTCCAGGTGCAGGCTTGCTATTTAAGAAAGGAAAGGAGATCTCTATCACGGCATGTGCTGATGCAGACTATGCAGGATGCCCCAAGGACAGGAAGTCCACATCAGGATTTGCAGTCTATGTTGGAGATGCTCTAGTTTCGTGGAGAAGCAAGAAACAGACAGTGGTAGCTAGATCCAGTGCTGAATCCGAATACAGGGCTATGGCCCAGGCTAGCACAGAAATGATGTGGGTGAAATCTTTACTTGCAGATCTATGTCTTGATATACCTCTTCCTATGATGTTGGAATGTGACAATCAGGCCGCCTTGTTCATTGCAAACAACCCAGCCTTTCATGAGAGGACCAAGCACATTGAGGTTGACTGTCACTACATACGTGACATGGTTCAGAAGGGGTTCATTGCTACATCTCACGTCACATCAGAGAATCAGACTGCTGATATTTTCACCAAGGCATTACTTCGAGGCCCATTCCAGAAGTGTGCGTCCAAGCTGAGCATGATTGATATCTATGCTCCATCTTGAGGGGGAGTGTTGACGCATATAGAATAACTGTACCTCTTCGTTATTTTATTTTTCTGTTGTCCTCTTTATATAATTTACCCATAGGCTACTCTCCTATATAAGAGAGCCTAGGGCTTATGGAATAGACCAAGCCATTCATTTTTCCCAACAGTGTGGAGAAGAGACAAGTACCTGTCATATACATTAACCTCATAAAGGATATGTATGATAGAGCTTCATCTTGTGTAAGGATCTAGTCTGGGAATATTGAGTATTTTGACATCAACGTTTGTTTGCATCAAGATTCAACTTTGAGTCCATTCGTTTTACATTAATTATTGACGAGTTGACAAGTCACATTCAAGATGAGATACCTTGATGTATGTTACTCGTTGATGATATTGTGTTGATTGATGAGACTAGAGATAAAATAAATGAGAAGCTTAAGGTCTGAAGACATGCATTGGAGACCAAAGTATTCCGTATAAGTAGGGCTAGGACTGAATATATGGAGTGTCCTTTTGATGGATGCAATTGTGAAGGAATCAGGGTGAAGATTGGTGACGATAACATTCTGAAGAGATTGTTTTAGATACTTGGGATCTTATTTGCAACATGATGGGGAAATTGATGGAGATGTTACTACTAGAATAAATGCAGGTCGGCTAACGTGGAGAGGAGCCTCTACCATTCTCTGTGATAAGAAAATTCCTTTGAAAATCAAATGAAAGATTTACAAGACAGCCGTGAGACTTGTTGTGCTTTATGGATTTAAATGTTGGTCTGTGAACCATAGACTTGTGCAAAGAATGGTATTAACAGAAATGAAAATGCTAAGATGGATGTGTGGACATACACATAAAGATCGAATTCAAAATGATGCAATCAGAAGGAAAATTGGTGTAGCTCCGATCGAGGATAAGATACGAGAAAACCGCTTAAGGTGGTTTGGCCATTTGCAAAAGAGGTCGGTTGATGCACCAATTAGGAGATGCGAATTTTGGGATGTTGAGCCGACTAAGAGAAGGCGAGGAAGGCCCAAGAAGTGTTGGAATGAGACTATACAAAGGATCTTAGTTTTTTGGATCTAAGTCCGAAATTGACCCAAGATAGATCTGAATGGAGGAAAAAAATCAATGTTGCCGACCGTACTTAATGTGGGAAAAGACTTTGTTGTTGTTGATGTTGAACGTCTCATGTTGGGCATCCATCCTTCTGCATCGCAAAAAAAACTGTGGTCCTGAAACCATGCTGTAATATAAATTAGTAGAATTGCTGCAACAAGTAAAGGAAAGAGCATATATTTGGGATCATAAGAGGGCAACTCTTCTTTGGCAGTCTGGAAGTGATCTTAGTACAATACTTCTATGAAGTCTGACAATACAAGGGCCCGTACATAATCTTTTATACCAAGCTCAATCCTAAAAGGTAGGGGAGATCAAGATACACATTGAACTCACTATCCTACGACAACATAGTTGTCTAACATAACTATTCACAGAGTAGCAGCTCAAAATTTACTGGAAGTTCCTTTCAATTCTTTAAATATTTATTGTGGTTATCCATTAACTGAGTAAGTACTCCATCTTTTTTGAAATCAGCAAGTTGTTAGGGTGTTTATGTCATTTTCTGACGGCATGTTATTTAAGTATATCAGATAAAACATTCGGTTATCCTGTTTTAATGCTTGTGTTCGATTAGAGTTTTTTTATGAGTTCAATTAGATTTCATCGGTGTGTCTACCAAAGGTTGGATGCCTTTTTTCTTTTGGGGGTCACTGTACGAATAAGATGTTCTAAACTTGACTACATATTAAGAAAGTGTTTGTAGTCCAACGGTTAGGATAATTACCTTCGAAGGTATAGACTTGGGTTCGACTCCTGGCAAACGAATATCACATTAATGCCAATATTGGTCTCTTTGTTGTCTTTATCAGCATTTTTTAATTCCACTCACTGGCTTGTGCACATGCACCTGATGGATTTCCATCACATGACTCATTGTTTAAGGGAAGATACCGTAATGCTACTCATGGTTACTTCATATTTTAAATTGCCATAATTAAGCAAATGATACGGTCTCTAGCACTTGATGCTCTCTATAAATACAATCGAATTTCATAAATATCGGTGACTACAAAAGCACATCGTCTCTCCTCAGCCACATTGCAATAATATATACCTACCAATCACTTCTTCCCAAGGAACAAGACACTCTTCCATGCCACCATTGATTACCCACCATATAACCAATAATAACCATCAAGCATGCCATTCCCCCTACATCTAAACATATATGATTGACATAAGCCTCTAACAAGGTTTGTTATTGAAGAATCATGCCAACCTCCTACTCACCATAATACCTTCGATCGTCCTCAAGATCTTCATATAATTTCTAGCTCCTCTCACCCCATCCCCACCTTATCCTCAAGATACCTCACCTCAAGGTCCATACACATGTTTTCTCTCTAAACGAAACTAATTAACCTTCCAAACTAAACCTCATGGTGTGTTGGTACTTCGCACCTACCAGTTGCACCACCACGCCCTCCTGCATGCCCTCTTACACACCGCCTCCTCCTTTGTAAGTGAAGTGAAATTCCCTTGCAGGCACAGGATTGGCCCATACATCTCGCAAAGCAAACCATGACTTCTATCGAAAACTTCCAAACCCAGTGACGTTCCACCACCCACCACGTACTCCCAAGGTTCATGCAGTATGCGTATGCATTCGAACAGGTCGCTGAATATTAAATAAGCAGTATGCGGGGTATATGTGGTTATTACGGTTTTCTAATTTGAATTTAGAAATATATAAATATCTAAAAATAATATTACTACTGAGTTTATGTAACAAAGTGGAGTTAAAGAAAATCCGTTCATGTTAGATGGCTGAGTAGATGTCATTAATTTCCTAACATTTAATCACAAAAAATAGCCATTAAACTTTACATATTTGATTATTCATAAATCATAATAACAAAAAATCGATAACATGCAGATTTGCAATACATGAACAAAACCTCAATTGATGTATATTAAAATATTAGACGATACATTGTATATACTCAGGAAAATGATACACGCGCAAACATTGCATATACATAATGGCATAATGCATTACAATTGTATACAAATGCATCACATATTCCTGCATTTGAATGGAAGAAGAGGCGGAGCTACGGAGGTAAGCACCCGAATGAGAGGATTGGAGAGTTGAAATTGCTGGAGGTTGAGCTACCAAGTTGCTGGAGCAGTATGTAGGGCATATGCAGAATATGCGGGGCATATGCGAGCCGCATATGCGCTTAGCGTGTATAATGCATTGATTCATATAATCGGTTTGGTATGCATACCATACATGCATATGTGGCTGCTATACAACTTGTACAACTGATTTTATGAACACTGTGTATGCCCTCAACAAACGCCACACTCCCTATGGTTCTACCATCCTGGTGTAGAGTCTACCCCGCCCCCATCCCTCAATCCAATCCCAGTCCCAAAGCCTAACAACCCAACAATAACACCAATAGCCACCCCAGTCCCTTCAAAGATGACTAAACCATCCACATCGCATCCTGGAGCATCTCCAACCTCTTTGATGCTGCCAACATCTTCCACACCTAGGAGCTCGCATGTTGCCAACATCTCTTGCTCATGTAACTATGCATTAATTAAGGATTCCTCCTGATGAGAAACCAAGATGATTATGTGTGATCATTTGGAGACCAAACCCAATACCATGTGTTGAAGCCCCTCAAAACCTATTTGGATCCACACCATGGGAGTAGCTAGATGGATCTCCACTAAAGAAGGAGCCATCCTAGTTTAGATCCACCATAACTATTAGCATCTACGCCAAATTGGACATCATCTCCTATAGTGTATCTAAATTAAAGTCATAACCAGATTTGCTCTACGAGCACTTTAAAGCACTTGAAGTCTTTTTCAACAAGAAAAACTTAATCACATCATCAATATTGCCAGAAAAGAGGAAGAAACTGTTAATTTATTCACTTATGCAAGCATCATCATTGATTGATTCACCTTTAGGAGAAAGGTGCAACCATACACATTACCGGGTGCCTTTACCATCCGACACCAGAAGCTCCACCAACCTCATTGTCACTTCTTCCAACATCCGATAAGACCACCGCTAGAGCTCCGCAATACCCCCACCTCCAATCCCTACATAAGATATCACCTCCTCAACATTTGACTTGAATGCAAAAGGTCACGCCACTGTGATGAAGTCGAGCCACTACAAAACCTATGCATATGCAACTACCTCAAGATGGGGTTCCCTACGTCGAAAACGAATGAAAAATCTCTGGAATGGATGCAACAAGCCTCACTAACGTGCAAATATATTCGAGAAACGAAGCTACAACGGAATGTTCAGGAAAGAGTCATCTTTGACTTCACATCCACACACTATAGTTCCACTAAGACAAAGGTGAGCTTGCACCACTAAATCTCATCACAACCATTGAGGCATAATACAAGATCGCATAGGATGTTCTGAAGCTCACCTTGCAAACCATCATGAACAAGAAGTTACAAATAAATGCCATGAGGTGTCTTGATGCAAATCGTTATTAACGATCGAAGAACTGCAAAGATCGGTGATGCACACAAGATGACCCTGACCAAGATAGTTTCTAGCCATCATGTACATGTCAAAGACTTTGACATGTGGTAATCCATATCTAAGGCATCCTCCTCCTTCATGTACACCTTGATCATCCTTAAAGGTCCCTGCCAACAACACGATCGGCTTATCATGTTGGACAAACAAAGTTCCTATGTCACATTCCCACTCAAACAGTGCACGGAACCAAGTGCCAACAAATGTGCACAAAGTATCCATAACCACAACATCATTATCAAACAATTCCCACCTCATTGACAAAAGTAACTGCTAGCATCGAATCTCGCCATCACCCTTGAGGTATAACATAATACCGCATAGGACACTCCATATCCCCCTCCTACAGACCATAAAGAACAAGAAACTACAAAAGGAGGGCCCCCAAATTAAAATGAGGTGTCTTTATAAGGGTGCAATTGTCGATCAAATAAGTGCAAAGATTAGTGGTGCATACAGAATGTTCCAGATCAAAATAGTTTCTAGTCATCCTACGCATGCCACGGCTTCTTGCCCATGTAGTGATCCACATGCGCACCTTGGTCGTCCCGCAGGTTTTCTACCATCAACACAATTAGTATATCTCCTTGGACAAGAAAAGCTCATGGCTCATCCCCTTGCTAAAAATGCACAATACGATGTGGCGGCAAATGCTTGTGAAGTATCCATGCAACCAACATCATTAGCAAACAATGCCCCCTCCTCATGGTTCAATCAACCAAACACTACCTCCCCCTCTAACACACACACAGCCAACACCAATAACCCTCCACTCTTCTCTCTGACTTGCCCCTGCTCTACCCCTCTCCATCTCTATCTTCATTATAGAAATCCACAAAATCCAAGTGAAAATCAAATGAATAAATGACAACATTATTCAGATAGCACTAAGTTTAATTAGCAATCGACCAATCAAATACTCAAAATTGAGTTGAAAAAACAAAAGCATGAGCATTTGGAATTTTAAGCTTATTTACAAACTTGTTTATCATGGCCATCAATATTTTTGAAAACAAGGTCATCATAATCATAACTACGGAATGTAGAAAGTTAATTGGGCATCCGAAAAATAAAGTTACCTCATGTTCCACTTGGACCACTCTAGCGCATCCATCCTCCAGTTCATCAGCAATCCCATCACCTCATGCATCACTGCGGATTCCCTTGTTTTGATGTCCAAATTGACCTAGTATTTTAATAACGAGCATTTTACAACCATGTGTCTTCATATCGAGCATCTTGTGGACCGTGGCTCAGGATTTTAGGTCGAGATGCCTCAATAACAGTAACTTCGCCTCTAGAATTGCACTCAACCAGATCACCTGTCACAAATCATATAACCAAAATACTCGAACGAATGCTAAATGCAACTTGTTAACTTTCAAATCATGGTCAATCTTGCCGAACAAGGAGTCCCTGTATCTTGGTTAATGCCATCCTTTAATGCCCAAACCATCCCCAAGAACAGTGCATTCGTGTATAAGGTGCCCATTACTTTTCAGCCCAAATACCTAATTAAGCTTCCACTTCCCAACGACTTCTTTGGATCCAATGCTCAACCGAAAAGCATCTCAAAACAAGAAGAATCAGTTGTATTTGGCATTGGTTTGAACATCTGATGGTACGGCTAGTCACCAAAGTTGGTCATGGCTGTAAAATTTCTACTCACGATTATAAAATGCTTGATACCAGAACATGCAGCGAGTAAAATAATGCCAAAACAAAATAAACAAACCTACAGTACCCAATTGGAAGCCCACTCCAGATATCCGGCTTCCAACAAAACATGGAACACGAGGGCATCCAAGTGCAGAAATGGAAGGGCATGAGAGGGAATGGAGGGAACCGAAGAGTACCCATTTGGCGGTTGAGTTCCAGAAGTGCGAGTTTATGGGTTTTCGTGTGCTCTCTATCTATTTCAGTAAGTTCTTCCCCCTGGAGAGATGATTAAAAAGCCCTTGTCTTGGAGAAGATTTCCATACTTCCAAGTTTATCATACTTTGTTTGTATGGATAGGAATAAGGTGGAAAAAAGGTAGGAATAAGGGTGAATTAACGTTGAATAGCGCTCTTATTTTTGAGGTTGTTCTCCAACCAAACTCACTGTTGTTCCTCTAAATTTATTATCAAATCATGCATATACACGTTTCGGTTAGTTTGCCTATGTTTGATAAAAAAAATGGGTATTATAAATGTGAGTTGTACCCTTCAAAACATATTAAACTTTATCAAAAGCATTATGAGGATTACATACATCATGTTTATTTTTTTCCAAAAAAATTACTTTTTTGAAAATTCTTCCGTGGATTTTCATAACTATATCTCTTTAATCTTTAATATGTTATTCAAATTTCGTCAAAAACAAACACTCATGTACCATTCATTCATAACAAAGTATATTTTTTTCCGATGTGATTACACTTCTAAATAGCTTTATAGTGGAATCATAAAATACATTTGCACCAATTAATGTAGCACATGAGTACTATTTATAGTCTAAAACAATCTGACACAAATTGAATATATATCCGTATAAAATTTAAAAATTTTACCTAATAAAAAATGTTTATAATTACATTACTTTCTAAACATATATATCTTCAACACTTAAACACAATTTCTTTGATTATCTCGATTTTACCATTTCTCCTACAAGATATCGAATTTCTTAGGATGATAAATTATTATATTCTATATTATACTTTTTTTGGCATATTATCACTACAACTATGCATAGGGAACATTGTAATTTAAGCAAGTTGAGAGATGTCCCTTTTTTTATATTAGTATACACCAACTAAACTCGAGCTGAAAATTTTGGACATATGCGAATTTTGAAGGATTTTTATTAGTTGTGCCCCTTAGAGATATTATTATTCTCCTCTTTTTTTAGGAATATCAGTTGTGCCCACGACTTCGTGTCGTTCTATCACTTGTGCCCCTCATGTTAGAGGGATTCATGGGAAGTGCTGGAGGGGAAGGGAAGTTGTGCCGGAGTAGGGAGGCACCGAAGGGGAGAGCATAAGTGAAAGCACTGCCCAAGGGAGGTAGTGAGACACGAGGGGAGGCAGAGCTAGAGGGATGTAGTGGTGGGGCATCGATGGCGGAGGGGCCGTTGGAGAGGAGGCATGCAAATGATGCGGTGCAGGAGGTGGCACAGGGAGTGCTGGAACCTATAAGGAATGCGTAGGTGTGGCGACGCTGACGGTGACAGGGGGCACTGGTAGTGGCATAAAAGAGCGCTAGAGTAGAGGCATGGTCCTTACAGTGGCATCATAGGTGATGGCTAGAGGGCTAGGGCTTCTAGAGGGAGAAGCGTAAGTGTGTGTGTGTGAGAGAGAGAGAGAAAGAGAGAGAGAAAGAAAGGAGGCACTGAAGAGGGGTGTGCATGAAAGGGATTTGAGTGAATGTTATTTTTCAGTTTTTTATGAGTATTTTGCAAAATGTACACTACCTATTTATATTTTTACAGAGAATGTAAATAAAAGATAGCGTTATAATATATATATATATGTATAGATATCGATATCGAACAAATTCAAGTTAATTCAAATTCAATTCGTTTGGGAATCGAATCAACACTGATTTTTTTCAATAACACTTGCATCCCAAATTTTTTTACAATACACTTGTACCCTACAAATACATTGTTACGCCGGTGCCCTATAGTACAATAACGGAAAGGTATTTCTACTGATTTTGTAAGAGTATAGAAGCATAAGTGTATTAGAAAAAGCTGGGGATATAAGTTTTATTGGAAACATTTGGAAGGGCACACGTGCAAAAATCACTAATTTTTATTCTAATATAAACATGTAAATCTGTAAAAATAAATAAATATTCAAATCATTGTAGTTCAAAATTCTCTCAAAAATACGAAATAATTACATGAATATATTCAATTTAAGAGAATGTAGCACAAGAAATAAGTTGTGTAGAATGAGACTTTATGGAGGCACTTGCATGGATCAAATTTCGTTGAAATTCGAACGAAATTCAATTTCGGTAAATGGCCGAAATGATCTATATCGACAGAAATTTGAAAGTCCCAGTTCAAAAATAGACTAAAATGATCGAAATTTCGATCCATCATCAAAATGATGACTGAAAATTGAAATTTGAGGCCTTCAGCACTTGTATTGTTTGAAATCATAGACACGTAGCGGGGATGATGTTAATTGCAACTTTGTTTACTTAAGCGTGACAGGAGAATTACTTGTCATTGTACGTCGTAATCAAATTCTATCAAAAATAATTTGCACGACAAATTACATGATTAATATATGAAATAAACGGTAGGATAGATTACAAAAGAGATATTTACATCTATAACTTTCAATAAATTCACATAGCACCCGATAATTACGAATTACACCTAAAACTTCAAATAAATATATAAAAAAGAAGCGCCAATTATACGCGCTTCTGTAAGTTTCCAAAAATAAGACCCTAATTTGGGAGTCTACGCATAGTAGGAGCTCATCTTTGTAATTTTACCAGTTGATTTAAATAGTATAATGGTGAGTTCGTGTCAATCCATAGGGAGGTGATGACTAATACTAGTTATTAATGCATATAATTTGATCTATAATTTTTGCTGACTTTTTAGAATCTTTAAGAATTTTTCTACTATTTTTAAAGGTGAAATATGTTTTTATAATTTCAGAGAACTTTTTATAAATTTTTATGACTTAAAAAGGTAAGATAACGTTTTCTCAAATGCAAATGAAATAATCTACATAAAAAATTGAGAAAAAAATACACTGAGGTTTGATACTGGAAAAATGTGTATGAAAAACAATGATTTTAACCTAACCTAATGATAACGGAGTTAATAGGAATTTTCAATAATTTTAACGAAAAAGATGCAATTTTTCATGGTATATATTTTAAATTGAAACAGTATATAATAATTTGAAATAAAATAAAATTACATTCGCGTATTTTAAAAAAATAAAATATTGGTGGGAAACATCTTCTTTCTAGTTTGTAGTAGTTTGGAATACGCTTGAAACAATGAGATAATATTCAAGCTGCAAAGCGGATCAGAAGAAATAAAAGGAATTTTTACACTTACGTCATTCCAAGTTTTTAATAACACAAATATCTTTAGCTTTTTGCAAGTATACTTGTAACTTTACTTTCTGATAAAATTTACAGCATTGCTCTTCCATTGGTATAATATAGGAGCACAAGTGCAAACCCAAGACGAGTGGATTAATCGGAGCCCAGGGAGCTGATTGTGCCCCCTCTATGGGGCCCTCTATGGGGTGTGCAGGATGTACCTTAGGCGGTTTTGAGTAGACCCGACGCTTGAATGTGAGCGGCTTAGGGTTGAAAATGAATACAAATATATTCGTATCCATTCGTATATGCATTTACTGATGCTATTTTTTCATATTTGGCGAATACGAATACAAAAATTCAACATTCGGCAAATACGAATATTAATATGGTATCCTTGACTTTGATGAATATGAATATCAATACGGAAGCCAATTTTTGAAGGATATGAATACAAATTTTCAAATTCTAGATGATATCGATATTAATATGATAGACATACAAATAAATATGGTAAGCTTTCTCTTATTATTCAATTATTTATTTAAGTTTCTTTTTACTATTTAGTTATTTTATATGTACATAATAATTATCAAATATTAGATACACTTTATATATATTTAAAATTGTTGTGAACCTAAAATGCTTATAACTTTTAGGTAAATTTAGACATGTCCAATATTCGTAAATTAATTCGTATTCATTTGTCAAATATTCATATCCAAATTGTCAATATCTATTTTGCATTCTTATTTGTATTTTGAGCCTATGCATATTCGATTTAGATTTTAAAAGAGATAGGCTACGATAACACATATATTTGATCCATGTTCCCATTTTCATCCCTAGAGCGGCCGGATGAATGGCCGTTGTTAGCCATCCAAAAGGCATATAAATAGGAACATTAATGGCTATATTTTATTTCAAAGTTTAAAGTATGCAATAAACTTTGATGAAGAATTACTAAAATAAAATTAGATTTACTTTATTCAATCACGATAATAATTTATTTATTATGTCTATACTCTAAATACAAGTGTTATATAACTTTTCATTATTAGGACATTCTATATATATGTTTTGTTTTGTATCATTTAAAGATTGATTTTAGTTTTTCCTAAGATTTTGTTTTATTAATATTAATATTTGATTCTCTATTTTAATTAATGATTTGTTTTTATGTTTAATATGTATGTATTGTCATGTATATGTATATATGCGTGTTTATTAGGATATAACTTCTCTATTCATTACCTCCTATCAATTCATTTATCTCCGAATTTAAATTTTATCTCTGAATTTAAAATTGCATGCATCCACATCTCCAAGATAACTAGAAGCCAACTTCCTTCTTTCTTCGTCGATGTAGAGGACATATCCTAGTCAATGTTCTTTTGTTATAGAGAAAATAAAATGGAAAAATTGTAAGATGGGATGGAGAAATAGTATGCAACGAATGAAACTACAAGATTGGTGGAAATATATGCGAGATGGGTAATCTTTTTTCCCTAGATTTTGATATGAGCTCTCAGATCAGAGACCAGTGGAGTTACTATTGATGCTGACAGAGTTGGACAATGTTGCAGGGCCCTCTGAGGGACATGACTGCTGGAGCTGGTGCGATGAAGTATTCTCTATTGGCAAGGCGTACAAGGCTTTGAAGGGGTCACTGATTTTTGACTTGAGAGGATGCGTGACGGATTGTTGAAGGATCTAGAAATGAAAGGTCCCGATGCAGGTGAAAGTCCACCTATGGCTTTTCAGAAAGGGTAGACTTTTAACAGGGGACATACTTGTGCAATTTGTCCAGTCAACTGACCCTACTTGCTCGCGATGTTTGGGTGAGATGGAAGATCCTGACCACATTTTCTTTGGGTGTGAGAGCTCAAAGAAGGCATGTGAGTTATTTGGGAACCACATGATTTATTTAGATGATGTATCTGATTTCTAGAAGTTCATTGGAGCAAACTGGATTGGCATGAAGATGGAGGGATCGAGCGCTTTGGCTTTGATCTGAGCGATCTGGCTTGCCAGGGATGGTGTTATATTCCGTCAGGAGCGATGTTACGATGAGAACGTTGTCGCGCATGCTCGAGCATTAATGGAACATTGGAAATTTGTAATTTCGTTTCAGTATCAAACCTGTATACAAGCATGTATTTTATTGGTGATTAATGGTGAATAAAAAACCACTATAAATCTATAGCGTGAGGACGAACCTGCTATAAAGAGACTAAGGCATGTTATGTGTTTATGGTAAGCGTTTGAATCAACTGTAAAAGATATGAAGTTGTAGTTCCATGTGAGGACAAGAAAATCCTCTCAAATCATATCAAACAATATTTATTTTATCAAGTAAAAACGAGTTGCAGATCCCAAAAGAAATGAATGTGGTAAGATTAACTTGCTTCTGAATGACCCAAAATTGATTGGTTACAACAAACAACTTAACCATATTCTTGCTTTAGCCGATTTTTTTCATTGTGTGTCAATCGGTATCCTTTTTATATATACGTTATCTTAAATGGTGCAATTACATGCAACATATATGTTGACATATTTGTATTCTAAAAGGAAAAAATAAGGCTGCGCTGGCTGCCCTGCTCTATTTTCTGATATTTTTTTAATCTTTTTCAAAAATAATATTAAGTTTTTATTATTGTATCCATCTAATATTACATTCCAATTTCATCAAAAACAGACTCATATACCCTCCATCTAGAACAAGTCGATTATAGCAATTCTAAGACCGTGAAAATTGCTTGTTCTAGATGGAAGGCATATGAATCTTTGTATCCAACGAAATTGAAACTACCATGTTAAAGGATATAGTGATCAAAATACATGACGGTATTTTGGGGAAAAAATAAAAAAATGTCAGAAATAAGGCCAGGGCAATCCCATTTTTCCATTCTAAAATATACAAGAATATGATAATCACCACAATTTGTGGCTGGTCGTGCCTGCAACACTCCCTCTTAAAAATAATAGAATGGGATTCATATGCATATATCCTGCCAAAAGA
The DNA here is from genome assembly GCA_037367405.1 of Ottelia alismoides. Taxonomy (NCBI): domain Eukaryota; kingdom Viridiplantae; phylum Streptophyta; class Magnoliopsida; order Alismatales; family Hydrocharitaceae; genus Ottelia; species Ottelia alismoides. The sequence goes on from JAZKJV010003658.1 coordinate 640,256, forward strand.
AAGTGTCAAAATTATATAAAGGGTACAATGTAGCTGCCCAGGAGCTAACTTGACGCCTCCTACCCCGTTTTTTTTCTTCTTTTTTTTAGAAAATGAATCCATGAAAATCAAAATTATATCTCTATATTATGTCATTTAAGTTTCGCGCGAAACAAAGACTCCTACGACCCCCATCTAGACATTCATTTTTAACGGTCATGGAATTGTTAAAATCGACCACATCTGAATAGAGACCGTATGAGTGTCTATTTCGCACGGAACTTGAATGATATAATATAAGGATATAATGATAAAAATTTACACAAAGTATTTTAAAAAAAAAATAAAAATGAAAAAAATAATGCAGGAGAGCTAAGTCAGTACCTCTCAACTATGCATCTACTCTCAGTTACAAATCGCATTTTTCAACTGCAACAAAGAAGGATATGAACTTTCAATTTTAGAGACATCGACGTGAAATGGTAGCAGAAGCTTAAGGAGACCTGTGTATGATAAAAAAAAATCATACCAAAAATAAGCATCTAATTGGGAATCGTTGCACAACCAGATCATTTGTTTAATTTACCAAAGAAATGTGGATTTTCATCTTGATCTCAAATTGCCCACTTTCAAGACAGAGGATGATCGATAGCATCAATTACTTTCCATATCCCATGATGTCGAAATTCGAGATTAAGTAGAAAACCCAGATCATAGAGGTCACCAATTGACATCTTGTTACACCTCATTTTTGTCGACTTCCTTTTACGAGATTTTTATTCCACAAACTCTATAAATTTTGTAAATTACCTCCTCGACCTTTGAAACGTTGATATTCCTCACTCGACTCCTTATTACATCGATATTACCTTCTTCAAGATCTACATATATGTGAAAGCCAATAAAGGATCAAGCATCGATTTTGCCAAACATGTGCACGGCATTCTCGTTAAATGTATAAAAAGCACCCATCATAATTTATTACCTTCACTAGCTCCAAGAAAAGAGAAGTTTATTACATTCTCACATTCGTTAATAGACGCCTATTGAAAATGTCGCATTCCAGATGATAAAAAGTTTGGCATAATTTCCCTTCCCCAACCATCCCAGCTAGATTACAGCAACGTGAAAAAATAAAACACATAAAAAAGGTTTTGAACCTGATGCAGTCGATTTTAATGCCATCTCTGAACTTTTAAAAGTATCAATATGGTATCCGATCTTTACAATTTGTTTCAATGTGATGTTGAGCTAATGTGACCGCGAACCAGGATGAAACATATATTAAAGATCAGTACTAGATTGTCGATTTTCAAAGTTCAGGTACTACATTGAAATTTAAAATGTACTGTGATCCGAGTTCCTGAATTTAATCGACCCAATATCAACATTTATCTTCGTGTGTGTGTGTGCATGCACGCTGAGTGAATGAATCAGTAAAATGCTAATATCATTCCAGCACGACAAAAAAGGAGGAATTCTCAAATGGATGCATGATTAAAAAATATGTGCAGCTAAGTATATGGGAAATTTATAGTTGGAATAAGATAAAGTGAACCGATTTTAAGTATTGGCACCAATAACTCAACCAACAATATTTCAACTGCAAACAAAAACACTAGAAATAAATATGCTTCTTATACAACAGTACACCGCGTCGAACCTGCCCTGTCCACTCATCCAACAGGACCTATAATTCAAGACAATGAAGAACGTCAACATACAAGATGCGAAATATTGTTGGGGGTTCACTTAATCAGCAACAAAATCTAATGCATAACACTTGCCTTGATGGACTCGGGAGGGTTTCTTAGAAAATAGCAGATTCCATCAAATACTTGCTACCCGTCACGCCGCAAAACCTACAAAGTGTGACGATTGTCAAGGTCCGGGAAATGAATAGAACTCATCACATCAGCAACAAATTCTAAAATATATTTTTTACCTCGTGTATTAGAGGCAGCGCGTGCTTTTCCCACTCACTAGACCATCTCGAAGACGATCCCCTCCTTGTCGTAGACTCCCGAAGTGAATTTAGCGCATCACACTTGTCTGGAAAGTTTCTGAATAGTAGCTACATTGTATTCGTAAATTAGAAACTCAGAGATCAACCGAAAGAATTGATTTGTTCCTAGAAGGACATCAGTGATAGGCCTATATAATACAGGAATGACAGTAAAAAAATTGTACAATAAATTCTTAATGGAGTAAAAGGGAATCCAATGCATTTACATGGGCCACAAACCATCTGACGGACGGTTATTCTTGTTGTCGATATCGCAATAACAGAAACAAAAATATCAAAACACGAACCAGTATAGATATGTAATGTGTTTTTTAATTTGAGAAACACAAGACGCATATTGAAGATACATTTTCCAGTCCAAAGCAACTTACAAGGAGTTCATCAGCTAGTTCCGAGGATGATGAGAAGAGAAGGCCATTTTGTTCAACCTTTACAAGCTCCTCAATACTATAATACATGAAAATAAGTTAAGCTTAGAAGTAAAAAACATCCCCATATGTTTACCTGGAGATTACCAATTACTAGGTCAGTTCAATTGCACAATGGCATGAGAATATCTTACCATGAAAATGAAACAGCACAAACCGGCAGTCCACAGCCAAACATGTCCACAACCTGAATTTAGTTATCCCATCAGTAGCCATAGAAAGATAAGTCCTTAATATATTAAAGTGCTACTATCATAGAGAAGTGAAGTGATCACCACCTTCATTGGGAGGTCTAAACCAGATGAGGAAGTGTGCAGGCATACTCCCAAATCAGCAGACCCTAATGGAAAAGTATCAGAGAATTCAGAGGACATAATGGAGCCAAATCGATGCAATCTCACCAACTGCAAGCTCAGCATCTTAAACGTTGATTACTTCTCAGCTTGGCTAATTAAGATTTAAACATGCCAAGTCCTGAGATGCCAGAGCCAAACTGAGATAATTTTGTAATTTCAAAATGGGATTTTTACTCCAGAATCCTATAAACATTGTAAATTACCTTCTCGATCTTTGAAATATTGATATTCCTCCCTCAACTCCGTAAACTTGCTCTGTCTTACCACATAGACCCTGCCGTTATTTTTACTTTTACTTGAGTCAATAACATGGATTAATCTAACCATAGGTGCATTGAACGGTGGATCTTCCCCCTTCTCATATCCTTCTTCCTCTTCATCTTCTTCTTCCTCTTTCCTCTTCTTCTCCCTCCTCTCTTTATTTTCTCTCTCTTCATCAGATCTCCATCCGTCCACCAAATTACAAAATTTTTCTATTTTCACGGATAAACCATGTCTTCCAATCACAAAAATGATTTTTTAAATTTTCGGGATGAATATTTGAACCAATTAATCAAATATTTATTGCTGCTAAATAAATATGTTGCAAGAGAGGAGGAAGCAGTAGAGGGGGGCAGGGGCAGAGGAACAAGGGGAGGGGAGGTGGGGTGATGCGGGGGCAGTGTGGGGCAGGTGGGAAGATGCAAGGGAAGGAGGTTCTCGGCAGAGGCAGAGGGGACGAGGGGGATCTGGACGAAGGTCGGTGGAAGATGGAGGGGAGGTCAGGGAGGAGGTCGGAGGGGAGGCTTGGGCAAGCGGAGGCCGAGGGGATGAGGGGTGATCTGGGCGAAGGTCGGTGGGAGGGAGAGGGAAGGTCGTAGGGGAGGCTTCGGTAGGCGGAGGCGGAGGGGATGATGAGGGATTTGGGCGGAAGTTAGTGGGAGGGGGAGGGGATGTCAGGGAGGAAGGAGGTGGGGAGGCTTGGGCGAGCGAAGGCGAAGGGGATGAGGGGGGAACAGGGCGGAGGTCGGAGGAGAGGAGGTGGTTGGCGTCACATCTAGTGGAGGAGAGGTGACGGAGGACCTTAGAACTGCTCGTGTTGTTCAGACTACGAGGTCGAGCTAGCATATCTTGGAGCTGACCCGATCAACGAGGGAGGAGATGGAGGAGACTGAGGAGAGGAGGTGACCGGAGTCACATCAGACGGAGGAGAGGAGGTGGGACGAGGAACGATGGAGGGAGAGGAGGTGGTGATCGACGTCGGAATGGGGGAGGCGGAGGGGAGGAGGGGATGTCATCGATGATGCGGGGAAGGGGGGATGTCATTCTTTTTAATTTTGATAAACAAAATGGGTACTATGGAAAAGAAATTCACGGAATCCGGTTAGTTTTAACAGTTAAATGAACGGGAATTAACCGCAAGGTCTATACGGTAAGAGTTAGCAAGTTTATAGGATCGAGGGAGGAATATCGATGTTTCAAAGATCGAGAAGGTAATTTACAAAGTTTATAGGTTCCTGGGATAAAAATCCCTTTCAGAATATTACTTGCTAGGAATATGCAAAATGATGCCATAACACCATTAAACTTCTTTTTTATTGAAAACTAGGTGAGTCCCCACTATGAAGATCACCGCCTAATATATTTCATTAATAACATATCGCATTACATTATCGAGAGAGCCAGAAGTTATACAAAGCATTACAATGTGCCACTACATTCTCACTGTAGAAATGTTGATTTTTGAAGATAAGCTCGTTATGCCCCATCCATATAGCCTAGAGAGCAGTTAGCGGTTTCGAGTAGTCGTCACTAGAATTGCTAGCAAACCTTCGGATGGATTCCCAGAAAGCATGCATCCCTTCACGCTGCAGCCATCGGACATCAGGATCTTCTCAGATCCTCATAGACCAAACACAAGTAAAGAAGAGATGATCGACACCTTCTTCCACGTCACCGCACATGTCACATCGGGTGTCCTGAAGGTGCAAGATGCGCCCCCTCCTGACTTTGTCCATAATCCTCCCCTGTCTAAGGCACTAGAGAAAAACTTTGACCCTTACCGGAATGCTTGCCGCCCATATTAAGCGCATATCTAGACAAAGCTCAGCATCCCCTCCCTCAGTATTTCTCGTCAGATAAATATATGCCTTCTTTATCGTGAAAAATGTGTCTACCCATCGATAGTGGTCACGTTCCCTGGAGAAGGGCTCCCGCCGCGCAAGGGAGTCCAAAAGAGCCAGGTATTGATCATCACGTTGTTCCGAGAGCTCAGAAAGAAAAGTCAACACCCAAGCGTCCTCCACCGCCACCTCAGATAGCATTGCCTCCTTCATTGCCGCCAATGCGAATAGACGAGGGAATTTATCTTCTAAGCATCCGTCACCTGTCCAATTATCATGCCAAAATTTGAAAGTGCTTCCATCCCTAATAACATGTTGGAGGCCGGAAGCCAGCTGAGGCATAATCCCCCTAATACCAGCCCACAACGACGACTCGAACTTCATCCGCCGCGGTGCCAGATCACCTCCTACCCCGTAGATATCCCGCAGCAGATTCACCACCTACGTGGTTAGGGTGGAGCATTGGGCTCGACCCGGCCCAACCCAGGAAAGCCCGGCCCGAGCCCATCAATTTTCCGTGGGCCTTGGGCCGGGTCGAGGCCCGCTTTTTTCAGCAAACTGAGGACCCGGGCCCGGCCCAAGGCCCGCGTGTTCGGGCTCGGGTTCGGGTCGGGCTCGGGCTCGGGTCGGGCTCAACCCGTACTTATTTTGATTCCATGAAGTTGCACTTTGATTCCAATTTATTGTTATGGATATAATTCGTCCATAACACACGAATATTGGATGTATTGTTACAATATAATATTACTATTGATGTATGAAGGAAATATTGGATGTATTATGACTATAAATCCGTATCCCCTTATTTAGTTCTAATACGATATTTTGAAATATGAGGGCCCGGGCCCGGCCCACTTGTACTTCGGGTTAGTTTTTTGGATCTAAGTCCGAAATTGACCCAAGATAGATCTGAATGGAGGAAAAAAATCAATGTTGCCGACCGTACTTAATGTGGGAAAAGACTTTGTTGTTGTTGATGATGAACGTCTCATGTTGGGCATCCATCCTTCTGCATCGCAAAAAAAAAACTGTGGTCCTGAAACCATGCTGTAATATAAATTAGTAGAATTGCTGCAACAAGTAAAGGAAAGAGCATATATTTGGGATCATAAGAGGGCAACTCTTCTTTGGCAGTCTGGAAGTGATCTTAGTACAATACTTCTATGAAGTCTGACAATAGAAGGGCACGTACATAATCTTTTATACCAAGCTCAATCCTAAAAAGTAGGGGAGATCAAGATACACATTGAACTCACTATCCTACGACAACATAGTTGTCTAACATAACTATTCACAGAGTAGCAGCTCAAAATTTACTGGAAGTTCCTTTCAATTCTTTAAATATTTATTGTGGTGATCCATTAACTGAGTAAGTACTCCGTCTTTTTTGAAATCAGGAAGTTGTTAGGGTGTTTATGTCATTTTCTGACGGCATGTTATTTAAGTATATCAGATAAAACATTCGGTTATCCTGTTTTAATGCTTGTGTTCGATTAGAGTTTTTTTATGAGTTCAATTAGATTTCATCGGTGTGTCTACCAAAGGTTGGATGCCTTTTTTCTTTTGGGGGTCACTGTACGAATAAGATGTTCTAAACTTGACTACATATTAAGAAAGTGTTTGTAGTCCAACGGTTAGGATAATTACCTTCGAAGCTATAGACTTGGGTACGACTCCTGGCAAACGAATATCACATTAATGCCAATATTGGTCTCTTTGTTGTCTTTATCAGCATTTTTTAATTCCACTCACTGGCTTGTGCACATGCACCTGATGGATTTCCATCACATGACTCATTGTTTAAGGGAAGATACCGTAATGCTACTCATGGTTACTTCATATTTTAAATTGCCATAATTAAGCAAATGATACGGTCTCTAGCACTTGATGTTCTCTATAAATACAATCGAATTTCATAAATATCGGTGACTACAAAAGCACATCGTCTCTCCTCAGCCACATTGCAATAATATATACCTACCAATCACTTCTTCCCAAGGAACAAGACACTCTTCCATGCCACCATTGATTACCCACCATATAACCAATAATAACCATCAAGCATGCCATTCCCTCTACATCTAAACATATATGATTGACATAAGCCTCTAACAAGGTTTGTTATTGAAGAATCATGCCAACCTCCTACTCACCATAATACCTTCGATCGTCCTCAAGATCTTCATATAATATCTAGCTCCTCCCACCCCATCCCCACATTATCCTCAAGATACCTCACCTCAAGGTCCACACACATGTTTTCTCTCTAAACAAAACTAATTAACCTTCCAAACTAAACCTCATGGTGTGTTGGTACTTCGCACCTACCAGTTGCACCACCACGCCCTCCTACATGCCCTCTTACACACCGCCTCCTCCTTTGTAAGTGAAGTGAAATTCCCTTGCAGACACAGGATTGGCCCATACATCTCGCAAAGCAAACCATGACTTCTATCGAAAACTTCCAAACCCAGTGACATGTTCCACTACCCACCACGTACTCCCAAGGTTCATGCAGTATGCGTATGCATTCGAACAGGTCGCTGAATATTAAATAAGCAGTATGCGGGGTATATGTAACTATTACGGTTTTCTAATTTGAATTTAAAAATAAATAAATATCTAAAAATAATATTACTACTGAGTTTATGTAACAAAGTGGAGTTAAAGAAAATCCGTTCATGTTAGATGGCTGAGTAGATGTCATTAATTGCCTAACATTTAATCACAAAAAATAGCCATTAAACTTTACATATTTGATTATTCATAAATCATAATAACAAAAAATCGATGTACATGCAGATTTGCAATACATGAACAAAACCTCAATTGATGTATATTAAAATATTAGACGATACATTGTATATACTCAGGAAAATGATACACGTGCAAACATTGCATATACATAATGGCATAATGCATTACAATTGTATACAAATGCATCACATATTCCTGCATTTGAATGGAAGAAGAGGCGGAGCTACGGAGGTAAGCACCCGAATGAGAGGATTGGAGAGTTGAAATTGCTGGAGGTTGAGCTACCAAGTTGCTGGAGCAGTATGTAGGCAGAATATGCGGGGCATATGCGAGCCGCATATGCACTTAGACCAGAAGAATCTCTTCATGAGCGTCTCTAATTTTTTCCTCAACCGACCGGCAACAGCCTCGTAGATATGAAAAAGGTGGGGATGGCTGCTAGAACGTACTTCAGGAGGATCAACTTTCCCTCGCGTGAGAACGAAACCGCCTTCCAACCAACCAGTCGCTGCTCCATTTTCATCACGACTCTCCCAATCCGTACTTCTAAGCTTGGTCACCACAAGAGGTAGACCCAAGTAACGTATAAGCAAGTTCCCCACGGCACACTCCGTAATAACCACTAAGTGGGCCAGATCTGCGGCATCCATCCCAAAGTCAACAACGATCGATTTAGCCTTGTTGATTTCCAAGCCCGACATGTCACCAAATATTTCTGCCAGCTGCACCATATTGTCAATCTGGTCATTGGAACCGCCCATAAAAACAATGGTGTCATCTGCGTATTGTAACAGGGGGATGGAGATGTCCCCCTAGTGTATCCCACGCACCACCCGACCCCAACGTCCTGACGAGGGATTACCCCCAAAGTGTCCGCCATGATAACGTACAACATGGGCGCCAAAGGACACCCTTGTCGCACCCCTCGCTGCAGTTAAAAGAAACCCCCCTCCGGCTTTCCATTCACCAGGATCCCGTAAGAAGAGGTGGTGACGCATCTCTTCATCCAGTCCACCCACTGCTCCGGGAAGCCCCTCCTCTGTAACGAGGTCCATAAGAACCTCCAGTCCACTGAATCGTACGCCTTAGCGTAATTAATTTTTCAAAGTGTCCCTCTTGCCTTCAACCGCTGCCAGTCAAGATAAATCTCCGTAGCCATGACGAGGCCATCCGCCATTTGCCTCCCCGGGATGAAGGCCGTTTGGCCCTGGAGAACGACGATATCCAAAATCCCCCTTAGCCTGTTCGCCAGAATCTTCACGATGATGAGGTAAATCTCGTTTGAAAGAGCGATCGGTCAATAATCTTCCACCTGCTGAGGGCAATCCTTCTTCGGAAGCATGAACAACAGAGCCTTGTTAATCTTTTCGAGACCTTTGTTTCCATCCCTGAATTCATTAATTACCTCCATCAGCTCCACCTTCAACAACTCCCAGAACTCCATGTAAAAGAGAATTGGAAAGCCGTCTGGGCTAGCTAGAGGCTCCTTTCGAGTTCAGGCCGTACACCGCCTTCCTGGCTTCTTCCAAAGAAAAAGGAAGAAGTGGACTCTCGGTCCGCTCCTGAGATAACAATTCCACGCCAGTACCCAACCAGCCCCAACTGCTCCCTTCCCTCCTCCTCGAGGCAGCCACGGAATGATTTCTCAACACCCTCCCAATAACGGCCTCCCCAGCAACCCGCTCCCCAGCTATCTCGACTTCATGATGTGATTCCGCCGCCTTCGGCCTGACGCCACGGAGTGAAAGAAGGATGTGTTGGCATCCCCCTCTCGTAGCCACCTCTGTCTGGACCTTTAACGCCATTCCGCCTCTTCCTTTTTATCCTCCATCATTATTTCCTCTAACAAGACCTGCCTCTCTATGAATTCCACCTGTGACAGCTCTCTTTCATCGTCTATGCGATCCCATTCTGACACTCTAGTCTGAAGCTTTGTCCTCCTCTCTCTGCGCCTGGCCTTGACCTCCCTACCATAATTCAAAAGGAAAGATCTCAGAATGCTGAGCTTAGCTGTAAAACGATTGACTGCCGAACCATCCACCGTGCAATCATTCGTAATCTCCGAGACCGCGTCACGGAACCCCAATTCCATCAGCCAACTCCGCTCAAAGCGGAAGCAAAACCAGTGCCTGCTCTCCTCCCCAGACGACCAGAGGATTGGAGTGTGATCGGAGTGGGTGCGAGGCAGTGCCCACGCCCTTGATAAAGGAAATTTCGATGCACCCGCAGAGGAGAGCAAGAAGCGATCCAGCTGCGAACGCGATCTTCGATTTCTCCAAGTGAAGGAAAACCCCGCGACATCAATGATAGACAATCCCATAGCGTGAGACAACTCGTGGAGCGCAGCCGAGCCTGGGTCGCGCCGTCCACCTCCCTACGATCTGTCATCCGGAAGCAAAGTGATGTTGAAGTCGCCCCCGACGATCCAGACCCCCAGCCTGACCGATTCGCCAAGGGTCTCCAGCTCCTCCAGTAAGTCGCTTCGATCTCCTCCATTAGGCCCATATACATTCGAGACCAAGAGAACGAGCTCGTCCCTCCTTCTGCGGAGTTGCACCAAGAGGCAGTGAGTGCACTGTTCTAAGCCCACAAATTCAAATAAGTCCCTCTTCCACGCCAAGATCAAACCGCCAGACGCACCATGCGACCCCCACTCCGCCGACTGGAATCGGCCCCCACCATCTAGGCTCCTCATCTCTGGCTCCGCTCCGGCCTACAGCTTCGTTTCCTGAAGGAGAAATATGTCCGCATCTGCATCCGCTATTAGGTTCTTAACCCATTCTTTTCTCCGATCTTCCCAGCCCCCTAACATTCCATGATAAAACCTTTAGGGTCATAGAGAATATCGCGACTTCCTAGGTGGTACCAGCCCCAGAAGCTTCGCCATGCCCCTATCCAAGACACGGAAGCGATTCTGAGAATTCAACGACGGCGTTGACGAAGAGGCGATATCCGATTGAGTCATTCGTTCCCCCTCCAAAAGATAAACCGCGACACTCAACGCCGCCCTCCTCTGCCTCCTAGCTGCGGTAGATTTCCGCACGTAACAAGATCCGAACCTGGAGGCCTCCTTTCCCTCATTGTCTTCCAGCCCTGAGTTAGTAGCGACTGACTGTCCGCCTGGCAGTGGGCCAGGGACTCGCTCCAATCTCGGTTAAACCATCCCTCCCCTCTCTTCCCCACCCATAACCTTCTGATCACCGTGTTGCTCCCATGTACTGCTTTAACCCCCCCCCCCCCCTTCGGGCTCCTCTCCGCCAGCCGACGCAATACTGGGAGGTGGCTTAGCCCCAATCCTGTCGGGATTAACGAACGTCGGTGTTGGCATCTTAGAGTTTGGGGCTCTCTATGTACATCTGAAGCTGCCAAAGAAGAGGACTTTTCCCTTCCCCCTCGATAGTTGTGTCTCCGCAAGATTCTCCTTGGTCTAATGTGGCTTCCAGATCGGGTGGAAGTCCGGATCCGGCTTGCGCCAATCCGAGGATCCGCTTGGGATAGAGATGATGCCCGACCCGAGTGGGTCTGCCACGACGGCCCCTGATTTGACATGCAAGCTGGGGCTCAAAAACCCCCTCGTGGTGTGATCCAACGAATGGAGTTGAAATGACACATGCTTCCCAACAGCCGCCTCTAGGAAACGATGTGCTCCAGGAGACGGAAGGCCAAGGGACGCCTCCACGCACCGCAACGATTCCCCATCCTGGCGACCGTCCATTTTTTCCGACGGAGAAATCTCCTGCCGCCGGTGATCGTCTATTCCCTGATTCTTCTCAGGGCAACAATCACCCCGCGCCGCCTTGCCGAAGGCCCGAACAGTTGTCTCAACTTTTGCGATCTCGATCAGAAAGTTCCACCCACCTACCTGGGTTCTTCTCTACCCGAGTTTATTCTCGGTAAACCTCCACACCTTTAGCATTGGCTCCAGAAGCTCCCCAGGACAGGTGCCAAAGGATTCCACGCGCTCGAACTCCGCCAGACCTTCCAACAAAGCACTTAGGACTCGAAAGTTGCAGAGTTTCAATGGCACGCCTTTGATGTTGACCCGTTCTACGGTAGTAGGAAGGTGTAAACCATCCTGCGCCGACAAGCCTCGCCATCTAAGTCCCGTCCAGCCTTCTTTTGACCATCTCAAGAGCTCTCGGGCCTCGACGTCCGACAAACCTCTCGCCAATATCTTCGTAGGAGAAAACGGGACCAAGTCCCCTCGAACAGGGTCGCCGAGACCAATCCCACAGCCGACGCACCAATGAAGGGAGCCGCCCCGGGCTCGACACCCTCACCGACGAGCAAGCACGGAGATCGACCTCTGTCAGTCCTACTCACACCGGAAACGAATGGGAAAACGCTGGCCCTGTGTGAGAGGTCGTTGCACCGAAAGCATCGTATAGCATCACGGCATTGTCGTGCCCAATGTGTGATTGAACCGCAACGAAAGCAGCCTCTCCCGAACGGATTGACGAAAGATTTCTTGACTTCTTCACTGCGATGTCGACGTCGACGGTCCCTGCATCTTGTAACCAAAACCCACCCTTCTCTCGTCCCCATCGTCCCCCCCGCATCACGGTCATGCTA